>OX596073.1:97575273-98282773 GCA_951394005.1 Protophormia terraenovae | reverse complement strand
ATTTAAGAGAACAAAACAAAAACGAATTGATTCAACATCTGATCTCGTTGATCGGTGAGAATCATTTTTATGTGATCCCCATAAAGCGTGGTAATATAAATGAGACAAAAATACAAGTAAGTCAAGAGAACGATTACAGCAAAGTTGTGTCAGACTTTGAAGCTCGTAAAAATAATTTTTATACGTATCAATTAAAGTGTAGTAAGGGTCTCCAAGTTGTTATTAAGGGAATTGACTCTAACGTGGATCCAATAGAAATAAAACAAAGCTTAGAAGACAAGGGGTACAATATAAAAAATGTAATGAACATTCGAAATCGTAATAAAATTCCTCAGCCACTCTTTCGAGTGGAATTGGAACCCGGCGATATAAAACTGAAAAAAGGCGAAACCCACCCCATATATAATCTCAGACACTTATTACATCGTAAAATCACTATAGAAGAGCCACATAAACGATCGGGGCCCGTCCAATGTTTAAACTGTCAGGAGTATTGACATACTCATGCCTACTGTAGGTTACCACCAGTTTGTGTTGTTTGTGGCAAACTGCACAATTCGTCCAAATGCGACAAATCTAAAGCTGATTCTACGATTAAGAAACGTATTAATTGTGGTGGAAAACATACCGCCAATTACAGAGGTTGCCCAGTATATTCATTTGTCAAACGATCCTTAGGCCAGAAATCTAGAATTCCCCCCACTCAACCACCAGATACTTTGAATACAAATTATCCTCATTTAATAGAGCCTTCTGCGAACAAAGAATCATACGCAAACGTTCTCAGAACAAATCGAACCCAAAATTCTCTGCCTAAATCTAACTCCAACTCAAACCCACAGGTAGCGGAACAAAGCCCCGCTTTCAATTTTACCAGGCTAGAAGATGTAATAGAGACTCTTGTACAATCGGTAAATAATTTTACAAACCCTATGAGCAATATGATGCAGGAAATGCTTAAGATGCAATCAATATTGTTGCAAGCAATACTAAATAAGCCATGAACTGTTTGAAAATATGTTTTTGGAACGCAAACGGCATACGCCAACATAAGAACGAACTCGAATATTTTCTAAAAAAAACAACAAGTAGATATAATGCTTGTTTCCGAAACACATTTGACGTCCAGAAGCATATTCCAAATAAATGGATATGTGTTTTATGATACAAAAGACCCCAGAGGAAGAGCATAGGAGGTTCAGCTATTCTCATAAAAACCCGCATTAAACACTACCTAATGTGTGATATTTGTGAAGATTATCTTCAATATCCCAATGGAACTAATTAAAGCTGAATCATCTCTAGAATTATCATCAGATCACACACCCACTATTGTTATGCTATTGAGCCCCCAAGAAATTGTATCCCCAACTGGTAACCTAGCGATATCAGGAAAAAGGATAAATTGGCTAAAATATAAGAAATACCTTAGTACTCACTGCACAGAGAACATATCGCTAGGTTCACCAGAAGAAATCGATCTCTCTCTCAAAAATTTTGATAGAAATCTAAAACTTGCTGCTGAACATGCTACTCAACCCCCCCGACAAAACAAATATGCAGACAGAATTTATTCTGCAGATGTCGAATGGCTCTTGACTGAAAAAAGAAAAGTTCGAAGAGAGTGGCAACTCCACGGATCCCCTCAACTGAAATCGAAGCTAAAAGAATGCCAAAAAAGGCTTTCTATACTTTTGGAGTATAGAAAAAAATTCATCTCTGTGTAATTATCTGGAAAAGCTGGATGCAACGCCTCAGTCAGATTACTCACTATGGCGAGCCACAAAAAAACTCAAGAGAGCTGTAATAAGTAAACCACCTTTGCGTAATGCAAATGGTGGATGGACAAGAAACGATACTGAAAAAGGGAATCTGTTTGTTAGTCATTTAAAGAATGTATTCACCCCGAACGAATCAAATGACATAATTGAGTTGCCACCTCTTGTGCCCCATTTCAGAGCAGTTGCATCCCTTTACTTTGAGATTCGAGAGATCGAAAAGGCTATTGTTGATTTAAACTCCAAAAAGGCACCTGGTATTGATAAAATCAGTAACCAGATGCTTTTAGAGCTACCCCGGATAGCATTAAAAATAATACTATATATTTTTAAAGCTATATTACGACTATATTATCCACTAGAATGGAAGCTATCACTGATTACCATGATACCTAAGCCAGGAAAAGATCTAATATTCAAACCCATACATCAACATTTGCAGATGATACAGCTATTTTAAGCACCCATGAATGCCCACAGGAGGCATCTCGAATTTTGCAGGACCTTATATTTGATATTGAGAGATGGCTAAAAAAATGGAAAATAAATGAACAAAAATGCACACATATAACATTTACCTTGCGTAGGGAATCATGCCCACCTATCCTAATAAATAACCAAGTAATACCCCAGCAATCGGAGGTTAAATACCTCGGGATACATCTCGATCGACGCCTTTTTTGGAAATTCCATATTGATGCAAAGTTGACCCAAATGAAACTGAAAGCACTCCAAATAAATTGGCTAATTGGCAGAAATTCTATGATCAGTCTAGGTTGTAAACTACTCCTCTATAACTCAGTTTTAAAGCCAATATGGACTTATGGGATCCAGTTATGGAGTACGGCCTCAGCATCAAATATTGATAAAATACAGAGACGCCAAAACAAAATATTGCGAACTATAATCGCAGCCCCTTGGTATGTAAGAAATACTAACATACATAAGGATCTAAACGTTCCTTTGGTAAGAGATGTAATAAAAGAACATGCAGGAACATACTTGAAGAGATTGGAAATACACCCTAACCCACTAGCAGAAGAAGATGAAACACCGCAGAACTGAGCCGAAGTTAAACCATATGCCTTAAAATCGCTTTTAGTCAGACGTTTGTTGGACTAAATAGATATTAATATTTAGATTTAAGATTTGATTAATTATTGTTAGTTCACTTAACTTTTGTGAAGATTCAATAAATAAAATTACTGATAAAAAAAAATAATAAAATGAAGATGTTTTGTTGATTTCAAGAATTTTTTTTTTTTTTTATGGATTTTATTATAAATTTCCCATATTTTATAAAAATAAGTAAAACTTAAAATTAAACATCGTAATTCAGATAAAATACTCAAAGAGGTTGAATACAGAATAAATTAGCTGTGCAAAATAATAGTAGCATCGATTAAAAATAACTGTAAAAATAAAACTGCTTGAATCAGTTTTTCTTTTTTTGGCATATTTTGTTTATACACGTTAATGTTTTGTGGAATAACCTTTATTGGTTCTTTGAGGGGTGCAGCGGCGGGCACTGGGTCCACTAATAACCCCTGGTGCTCTCAATGGGAATATTATTCCAAGCTGACTGCACTGGCATCCACAATTCCTGCAAATTTTCCGGTTTCGTTTTAAAAAGAGCATTTCTGACATCTCCCCAAAGCTCTTCAGAGCAGATCAAAACTTTTATTTTCGGAAAAAAAGTTTTTTTTTTTTGACAATTAACTAGTTTCTTAAGAAAATTTTCCTGCAAAAACACCCAACACACTTGAATATATTTTGTATTATATTATTTGTTATTTGGTCACGTCACACATTTTCTTGTCCCATTCGTCCCATATGCACCAGAACTACTTTGAACGCATTTGTGCAGAGAATGTGTGCCATTTCGTTTGCGGCCAGTCGGAGTTAAGTATCGCGAAATAAGGGTGATTGCGTACCTGTCTGTAGTTCAGTATTGGGACTTTCCTTTGGAGAACCTTTCATAAAATTTTTGGAGAAATTTGTATGTTTTACCTTCAGAAAGTATTTTTACAAATAAGGTACCGGTGCTAGAAATACAGTGCTTGCCGCCACCAATTTTAAAATTTTTGGAAAGAAAAATTTCACTGTATGTACAGTACACGGCTATATTTAAAAACCAAAAGTATCCAAAATAATAAAACAATAATACTATTTGCCAATGTTTATCATTTTGCTACTATTATTTTGCACAGGCAAAAACCAAACTGCTTGAGTAAAATAACGGTAAATTCCGAAGATGCATAGAAAAATAAAAATATTTTTTTATATAATTATTGTCCCTGTTTAAGGCTTTCATATAAACAAATTGTTTTTAAATTCTTTGTCTAGGCATTGAGCAGCAACAGAAAGTCCAAAGTATGTTTTAGTGCTACTATTTTTTTTGAACAAAGCTGTATATATATATATATATATATAGGGGCGGGCAGTTCAGAAAGACTTAACATAGCAAAATGGCTTTATCTTCTGTGGTATTTGAAACAACAGCTTCGCTAAGAACAGTTTCTTACAACTCCGAAACTACGACATAAATACTTACTATTTTATTCGATAAACTGAAATTGGGACTTATTTCTTTTATTTTGGTACTTCATTAAGAGTAATATCATAAAATTTGGAACTTATTTTTTTTATTATGATAAAGCTCATAAATGTTGGAAATTATTTCATGTATCTCGTATGAACTTATTTAATTTTTTGGATTTGGGAGTTTCTTAATTTTTGTTGGAATTAATTTCATTGGGAGTTATTTCATTTGGCAGTTATTTCATTTAGGAGTTATTTCACGGTACCAAATTTGATTGAGAAGGGAGTGGCAAATTTAAATGATTTTTCTTTAATTTTCAACTCGTGTAGGTACTTTCAAATATATCTGTTTTCCTTATGAAATCAACGAATCAATGTGATCAAAATTATTACGCACCCTCTCTGCCACTCAGTGTAATGCGTGGACCTAAGCAGGTTGATGCAAAATTTTTTGGATTTTACTATATATGGATCCGCAACCGATAAATATAGGGAAATTTGATTTTTATTGATGATCTTCCCCTACATAATAATATTTGAAAATAACCGTTAAATGAAAGTGAAAAATTAGTATAACGCCTATTATGCGTTAGAAAAATAGAACTTTAACAGAAAAGTTTTAAAAAAAGTGAAAAAATTTAAATATTTTAAGAAAAATTAATGAATAAAAAAATATATATGCAAAAATATACATTTTCGACTAAATATGCACTAACAAATCGATGCCATAAAAACCCTGCGAGAAATTCGTGGCAATTACAGTAATGGATCGGTCCTCAGTACCAGTTGAGTACCAATTAACACCTAACTCGTCACCAAAGTTCCAGTTGAGAACCAGTTGACACAAACACACTCTCTATATAACAGTTGAGAGTCAATTTATAACTTGCTTGTTAAGTGCGCAATGAGCAACCAGCGTTTAAATCGCTATCACCTTTTAAGCAAAGGATTACAAAATTGCCCTTTACGTGGATAAATTAAACATCAAAAAGCAGTAGATAACAACTGCTAAAACAAAATTAGCTCACACATTACAAAAGCAGAAGCAAAAATAACACACTGCTTTTTAAATTTGTCAATTTTAATAGCACTAGCTGCTGACAAAATTCAAAAATTGAACAAAAGCAAAAAGTCCTAAAGCACTAATTTTTTGTGTTTATGAAAATCCATCTCAAATAAAACAAGAAGCAAAAGCAGTCGGACAAAAAAGGCACACAAAAAACGAAAATGTGCTAAAAGCAGTACGACCATGAGCTAATAGCCGCACGAGCAAGTGCTAAAAGCCACTCGAACATGAGCTATTAGGCGAATGTTAAAATGTAGGTAGGATTAATATTAAATGCATTTACAAATGTTACAAATGTGTGTTTTTTTATTTTTTATTTTTAGAAATTTGATTTATTTACGTGCGTACATATGTATATATGTAATTATATTCACATGCGTGTATAGTATGTACATAATTTTAAAACGTCTTTGATTGTTTTAATAAAAATGGGATAAAACTGAGTTTTTAAATTAAAAACTACTATATGCACTGTTGCCAGATTTGAATATTTATCGTCATTTTGACGATTTTTGGGTCCAAAAATTGCCTGTTGACGATTTGACGAAGAAAATTCAGAACTATTTTTACAATTTTTTATATGTTATTCTTTAAAAGTAATTTTGCCGAATTTCATGAAGATCGGTCCATAACTGACCATAGCTCCCATATAAACCCCTCTTCCGAAAATCACTTTAACGTGCATAAATCCCATACAAATGCTACAAATGTTAGTATTATGTTAATACAGGCGCGGATCCACGGGGAGGAAAAAAAGGAAATTTCCCTCCCCAAAATGAAAACACGTAATGAAAAATCTGTACTAAATCATACAATTTATGGAAATAGTTGGGAAAATTTGTCTATTTTCCTCCCCCAAAAGCTTGAGCTGGATCCGCGCCTGTGTTAATATTTAACACAAGTAAGTTGTATAAAAGTAAAAACAAAATTATATTGATCGAAATGGTGTAGGGTATCATATGGTCGGGCTTGACCGACTATATCTTCTATCGTTTTTTTATTTAATTCTGAGAATCATAAAAATACCATACAAGTTTTTTCAAAACAATTTTCTACATGTAAAGGGGGTTTGCCAAAATCCGTGTCGTAAAATGCACCTGTGCTTCTATATTCTGCATTTTCATTACACCATTTTCTACAGTGCTTGTAAATATGCGATACCTTCAATTAATTGTAAATAAAAACGTAAAGCAGTCTTCGATGTTCATGATCCATATCTACTTTAATTCATATGATATTTAGCTTCAAACACATAAAAAAATTAATACTTTTTGCAGTTTTCGATTTTTTTTTTTTCAGATTTTTATACCCTCCATCAAAAAGATTGGGGTATATTGATTTTGTCATTCCGTGTATAACATGTCGAAAAAATAATTAGTACATATTTTCTGGGTCCTGGTTAGATTCTGAGCCGATCTAGCTATGTCCGTCCGTCGGTGCGTTTGTCCGTCTGTTGAAAGAAGGATAGGGCTCGAACGTGACAACCTAGGGAGACGAAATTTGGCTCAAATATTTATCTTATATAAGGTTTGTTTGGGATTTAAAATGGGAAAAATTTAATAAACGAAAAATGTTATAGGCTAAATTCTAGAAACATAGGGCGTCCGTTTTAGCTTCATCTGCTGATATCTCTTTAACAAAAGCAGGTACGATATCGAAATTTTGTACAGATAGTTCGGGGTTCGATAAAAACTTGAAAACCAGAAATGGGCATGGTCCGCCCACTTTACCGTCTACCTCCCATATAAGGTTAAACGTCAACGAAATTTTGTACAAATAGTTTAAGGACCAATGTATACTCGGAAACAAAAAATGGGCGTGGTCCGACCACTTTACCGACCATCTCATATAACGTAAAATTTTAAAAAAGTTGATGGTGGGTATATAGATTCGTCCAGGCCGAATACAACATTCTCGCTTGTTTTATTATAACTCCGAAACTACTGAGCCGATTGAAACGCAATATATAAACGGATTAAAGATTGTTTAAATTTAAATTTTTCTAAGTTTATTTTAATAATATCGAACTAACACTTTTTGAGTTATCATTAATTATGTGGAGAAATGTCTTAAAAAATTATAATTTTACTTAAAATTAAAAAAAACCTCTCCATAGAATTTAAAATTTGGACCATATTTGTACTACTGAAACCACAATACATCAAAATTGTATAGTGGTTTTTCAAGCCTTTAAAATTTTTTTGTTGTTAAAGTAAATTTTATTTTAGAGAAAAAACAAAAAAACACAAAAAGTCGTCATTTTTGTAATTTTCAAATTCAAAATCCTTTATTTTTAGACTCGGTAAAGATATCGACTTAAAATATTTTTATACAACAGATAATTTTGTTCTTTAATTAGCTAAAGAAAAAACAAATGAAATAGGTCAGAAACACTGGGATATATATGCAAAAAACTGGACCAAGAACATGCAAAATTGAGGTTCTTAAAAATTCAAATGCAAATAACTCAAAAACTATAAGAGATAAATAGGCAAGCGATTAAAAAATTTGTATGTCAGAGGTACCCAACTTTGAGCATGCATGCAAATCCAACCAGCCGCTCAGAATTTACAGATTTATTAAAAAATTCGATTCTGCCCCACTGTGCAATGGTATCAAATTTGTGCAATTTCTTAACATTATTTTCTAACAGCTTTTTCTTAGAAAATAGCCATTTATTTCTAATATTTTCTATTTTAACTATTTTTATTTAACATTTGCATTAGAACCTTATAACAAGAAATCGAAATTTAAGCAAATTTTTTTGCAAAATTCCTAAAATGTTCATAAAAAACAATTTAATAATATCTATGAACCAAATTTTGTTTTTTATGAAAAAAGTTTGGGAAAAAAATTCATGTTCGATTCATAATATTTATTTATTTTTTCAGTGTACATACCTATATAATTCCTCAAAAGTTATAATGTGAAACAAAAAACTTTAATTTTGAAATTATTCACACAAAAATTTATTTATTTTTTTTCGGAGTAAAGTTACATGCATGTATAAGAAATTTAAATGACTGAAAACCGGTTAATTGGTTTTTTCAAAAGTCCAAAACCGATCAACCTTTTTTTTTCTAAAATGTGATTTTTCGGTTAAGCCAAAAACCGGTTTTCAAAAAAAGTCAGTTTTTTGGATACTCTAATCGACACTGAATATGTCCTCTTGAACCAGTTCTGTAACCTGTCTAAAGAGGCTAATTAGCCATCACCAATGACAACTCATATAAAATTCCGGAACTGGGACCAGTCACGTGACTAGTTTGTAACCGGTTCTCTTTCCTCTAGGGAACATAAAATATTTTTTAAATGTTTCAGAAAATACATTCATTTGCATTAAAATCCGCGCCATACTTATAACAAGATTTGTTAGAAAATTATATCATAATTTGTTTCATTAAAACTATTGCATAAATTAGTCAAAATACTTATATACTAATAGTGAATAATTTGGTAGTCAACTATACAAATAATCATCATATTATTATGTGCTACTTAATTAGCTACTTTACTCCTATTGCATACCTCATCAATGGTTTTTAACAAGACATTTTACAAAATTAATAAAATCACATTATACTGTTGTCAAAATATATGTACATGTCGAGGATATGCTTTCAAAAATGATTTCATTTTCTTTTTTTTAATTTTTATTTATTTATAGTTAAAAAGATAGTTCATTAAAAATGTTTTCGCTGAATTAATAAAGGCTTTAATTAAAAGCTACGCAATACATGTAGTTGACTGATGATCGTTATTAGACTGAATGAATTTTTTGACACGAAAGCTTTGTTAGTCAACACGCCAAATAAATAAACTATTAATCCGAGAAGGTGCAATAAAGTTGACTGGTTAAACTAGTTGGGCATGCATAGTATTTATAACGTATGTATATATATATATTTCTTTTATATATTATCGCCACACAGTGGTTCCAAAACGCTTTTTTGGAAACAATTTTGTAACTTGTAAATCCTTAGATATGTACATTCATATGTATATCTGAATAAAAATTAACATGATCAAAGCTGAGGTATTTTCGAGATTCCTAGAGTAGGGGTTACCAGATAATTTCACTTACAAGGTATAATAGTACGCAAATGGTCTCAGTTTCCACTTAAATGGACAATTGTAATAGCTACAAATGCCTAGGAAAAAAGGAATCAGACCTTCATATTTTATACCCAGCTTAAAAGACATTCAGAAATCGATTCCTTGGGAAATAGTTACTATGCAAACCTTCTCCAATAACCGACAGAAAGCTGAGCGACCTCGTTAGGTTTCTTAAAGCCACAGGTTAAATTTTGTGCATCATTTTCTAGATTTAATTCTAGCGAGTGGCTCTTTTAAAACAAAATCATATCGAGTCTTATGAACTACAATGAAAACTTTTCGTAGATCCCCTAAAAGGTTGCTTCGGAACCCTTTCAATTATGTAAAATTAAAAATAAAAAATCACCAAAAATTCATTTACTATTTAATTGTTAAAAATATATATATATATATATATATATATATATATATATATATATATATATATATATATATATATATATATATATATATATATATATATATATATATATATATATATATATATATATATATATATATATATATATATATATATATATATATATATATATATATATATATATATATATATATATATATATATATATATATATATATATATATATATATATATATATATATATACATGTAAATACTCCTGATAAATGTGTATGTCTTTTACGTTAAAAAACATACTCAAAACTTCATCAAAACTGATAGTTAAATTTAACAATAGTTGAAGTCAGCAATAAAGTAAACTTTATCTTTTTTGGTTAATAAAACACATCTTTTAAATAAAATTTACAAAATTTTGAAAATATCTAGCAAAAACTTTTTGGTTTTCGGTAATGGCAACTACGTATTAAAGTAGTTTCTTGGTAATGATGTGTCATTATTATTTGTCTTCTCTACATTACATAAATAAGTACTAAGTACTTGGAAAATTAAGTGCGAGATGGTCTACTGAGTAACACGTTAGTTATTAAAAACGAATATTTAGTTTGGTCCCAAGTTCAAATCTCACTGACGACAAAATTTTTTCGTTGTTTTTTAGGTACATATTTTTGAGTATCCCTAAAGTCTAAAGGTACGGTCACATTAGGGAAATGTTTGTTTCAAATTAGTTTGCCCGAACGTAAACAAAATTTTTTCAAAGCAATATGAAATTTATTTTATGGTCACATTACTCACATTTATTTTCCCATTTATGTTTGTTCAAACAGACAATAAATATGGTCAAATAGGCAAATAGGAAAACATGTTTTCTCATCGGTCACATTTGAAAAATTATTTGTCTTCAAAAATTATTTCATCAAACTGTCTAAACAATAAAATTAAATTTTATTGAAAATATAATAAAGAAAATGAACATTTTTTGATTTGTAATGTAGAGCTCTTTATAAAAGGAAGAATAAAAGGTAAGATAATGGCATAGCCATCGGCATAGGCTGTTCACGTGCATGTGTGTTGCCCCCAATACCACCAGCATCTAGAACATTAAGATCCCCCTGCTGCCGCTTATTTTAAGCACTGAGCCTTATCAAGAGGGCCTCATTTCCGTATTTTTCCGTTCTTCATCACCTTCGTTGGAAGGTCAACCAGCGACTTCTTAAACATCACCTCCCTAATCCTCCATGATCTTTTTTATAAAGCCGACCAATCCGTCACTATCAACCGACGTGGTGGCCTTCTTCCTAGGGTGCTCCGTTATACGCGCCTTTTTGGCAGCTTTGCCAGAGGAAGCAGCAGCACCCTTCGTCTCACCTGAATAACTAACAACCTTAGCAGCGACCTCATCACCACTCTTCATCGACTAAAACGATCCCGGCTTGAATCGTTTGTCCCAAGTCCACCTCATCCACCTCCAAACTGGACGAATTTAGCTCATACTGTCGCAAAATAGCCGGTTGTGACAAAATAACGTCGTCATACTTCAAAAGGCCACATTTAATCACGTTTTTTCTACACGGGTAATTCGCGGTTAAAGGTGCAAAAATCAATTTTTTAATATATCGCTTATTATAAATCATACGTGTTTCTACTACTTCATCTATACAATTTAAAATTTGCAACAATTTTGCTAAACTAAATTTTTATGTACCATCTTGTAGGGATAGTCCTTTGATTTGCTCAAGTATGTGCCCGATGTCTTTTCATTTTATTATTGTAATTTTACTCTTCTTTAAATATTTTACATTTTCGGACACCCTAACATGAAGCACAAAAAGTTTTTTCGACAATATATGCAATAAACGATAAGTAAATATCCTTAGAAGATAGTTGGTAAGTTATCATTACAATTTTACTTTATCGCCCTGCGGTAAAAGGTGCCAAAAATCAATTTTTTGCATACATATATCTCGCTCATTTTTATGCACCAACTTATAGGGTCAGTCCTTTGACATGCTTAAGTATGTTCCCGAAGTATTTTTCATTGTAATTTTACCCTCACTGAAAATTTTACATTTGGATCAGAATAGATTTCTTGATAATACATGCAAAAGAAGAGTAAATATATTTAAAAGATGGTTGGTATAATATTGCTATATCGTCCTGAAATATAGCTGATACTAAAAAACATTAGATGCATAAAACAATTAAATGCATAAAATGATTTTTGGCACCCTTATATTCAATAGTAAATATGGCTCGATACAACTATTATTTGATGTTGTTTTCTCTTACAAAAATGTTGTAAGTTCAAATAATTATTTGCCCAAAAAATGGGAAAATATTTTCTATTATGTGGTCACACTGTGTTCACATTAGGAAAATTTTTGTTTGCTATTAAATAATTTTGTTTGCCCAAAATCAGCTGATTTGTTGTTTGCCACACAAAAATATTTTGTGGTCACATTACGGCAAAGAAATATTTGTGAGTTTCAGTCAAATGTTTCCCTAATGTGACCGTACCTTAAAAAAAACTACATGAATTTGTGGACAACTCGTATAAATATAACTAGTTATTCAGACAAAAAATAAGTAGTTTATTTTTGTTTGCAATTATACCTGCAAGCTTATCAGAAAAGCAAAGTTTTTCCTGGGTAAGGCCAGGCCGTATAAAAATCCGTAGTGGGAGAAGAAGATAATAAAACTAAAAAACCTAAAAACATTTTTAAATATGATGTGAAAAAACTAAAACGTCGAAAAATTTTAAATACTTGCATAATATGGACCAAAATCTGCCTTATATTATCGCTCACTTTTTGATTAAATTATAATAACCACCTTTTTGGATAAAAGAAAGTTACAAATATGATATTTTTTCAAGTGTATGTTCAGATTAATATAACATTTTATTAGAATTATTAAGAAATTATGTAAAGTCTAAGGTTATATTTGTCAGGAGTCTAAGACATTACCGAGCAAAAATTTGTTGGCTTTTGGTAATGACTACTACTTACTAGACTCATTACCTGGTAATGAGTTGTCATTATTTTTCTCATTTCTTGGAGTAGTGGAATAACTACTTACCATTAAACAACAAGTTCATTTAGTTCTGCAATGGCTCAGTTGGCTAGAGCGACTGAGTAGCACTCAGAAGGTTCACGGTTCAAACCCAAACTAAACACATCTATTTTTTTATGAAATTATTTTAATTTCTATTGGTATGTTAAAACTATTTACAACGCACTCAAATTTTAACGTATACATGGCGTAGTAAGTAAGACAGTAGTCTATGAAACATGAGCGAAAGTTTTTGCCTAGGTTCAAATCTCAGTTGAGGCAACTTTTTGTTTTTATTTTTTTTTTTTTTATCAATTTTGTAGTTTTGTAGCATTTGTAGTTTTGTAGAATTTGATTAACTACTTATTTGATTGTTTAAAATAAGTACTTTAATAATGGGGACCCATGAATTCGTGGACATCGCCATATAAAGGTAATGAGTTTTTCACCCGAATTATAAGTAGTTACCACTTTTTAACAATGTAATATGTGGGCTTACCGGGTAAGTAAAGTTTTTGCTGGGTAATATCTTTCGAAGTATTTATTATATAAGATTGATTGAGATGTCATATTAAAGGTATTAAAATTACTTTTAATATGATGTATAATATGATTTTTTTCTCAACATCAAAATGGTCCATATCTCGCGATTTTTCGTCCGCGGATAAAAATCTCGAAAAGTGGTCTTTTTAAAACTTTTAAAAAAATATGTGTTAATGATGAAAATGTTTTCTATAACCGTGGAAAGTGGCATTCTGGGACTCGCAATATTTTAGGAGTTATTACAACAAATGTCATAATAAATACGAAATATTTATTGCAATTTGTATTGTTTTGTTTGTAATAAAATAGAAAAATCGACAATTTCTTCCAAAAATCAACCGAATGTAATAAAATTCGGCAAGAATATTAATATTGAGGCTGGTAACGCTAATGCCGAGTTTAAGTTTGATTACCGCGATATTTCGCGATTTGTAATATCTCAAAAATGAGGAAAATTTCCTTTTTAAAAATACATATATCTTCCAAAATATTTACGTTACAGCGTTCATTAAGGCAAATATTTAAAGTTAATGAAATTACCTTTAAAATGATATGTTGAATTTTATTGACGGATAATTCGCGAATTAAATTTTGCGGTCGCGTATTTTCTATAATTTAAACTGTATTCAAAAGGCCTTTGTATTTTTTTGGTGTAATTTCCCAGCAAAAATTTGTTTTCTTTTGGTAATGACTACTACTTACTAGACTCATTACCTGGTAATGAGTTGTCATTTTTTTTCTCATTTCTTGGAGTAGTGGAATAACTACTTACCATTAAACAACAAGTTCATTTAGTTCTGCAATGGCTCAGTTGGCTAGAGCGACTGAGTAGCACTCAGAAGGTTCACGGTTCAAACCCAAACTAAACTACCCAGCAAAAACTTTACTTACCCGGTAAGCCAACATATTACATTGTTAAAAATCGGTAACTACTTAAAATTCGGGTGAAAAACTCATTACCTTTATATGGCGATGTCCACAAATTCATGGGTCCCCATTATTAAAGTACTTATTTTAAACAATCAAATAAGTAGTTAATCAAATTCTACAAAACTACAAATGCTACAAAACTACAAAATTGATAAAAAAAAAAAAAAATAAAAACAAAAAGTTGCCTCAACTGAGATTTGAACCTAGGCAAAAACTTTCGCTCATGTTTCATAGACTACTGCCTTACTCACTACGCCATGTATACGTTAAAATTTGCTTGCGTTGTAAATAGTTTTAACATACCAATAGAAATTAAAATAATTTAGATTAGTTTAGTTTGGGTTTGAACCGTGAACCTTCTGAGTGCTACTCAGTCGCTCTAGCCAACTGAGCCATTGCAGAACTAAATGAACTTGTTGTTTAATGGTAAGTAGTTATTCCACTACTCCAAGAAATGAGAAAAAAAATGACAACTCATTACCAGGTAATGAGTCTAGTAAGTAGTAGTCATTACCAAAAGAAAACAAATTTTTGCTGGGTAATCTAAATTATTTTAATTTCTATTGGTATGTTAAAACTATTTACAACGCAAGCAAATTTTAACGTATACATGGCGTAGTGAGTAAGGCAGTAGTCTATGAAACATGAGCGAAAGTTTTTGCCTAGGTTCAAATCTCAGTTGAGGCAACTTTTTGTTTTTATTTTTTTTTTTTTTTTATCAATTTTGTAGTTTTGTAGCATTTGTAGTTTTGTAGAATTTGATTAACTACTTATTTGATTGTTTAAAATAAGTACTTTAATAATGGGGACCCATGAATTTGTGGACATCGCCATATAAAGGTAATGAGTTTTTCACCCGAATTATAAGTAGTTACCGATTTTTAACAATGTAATATGTTGGCTTACCGGGTAAGTAAAGTTTTTGCTGGGTTATTCAGCATTTCCAAAATCTCCTCTTCGTTCCATAATATTTTAAAAATACAAATGCAGTTTTTAGGTGCATTTTTGTTAGTTGAGAATTTATTAAAATTTAATTTTTCAAAAGTGTATTTAAAAATGTTTTGTTTAATACAACTTGAAATAATAATTAGTCTGGTACATAAAGTTTTTTTTAACGAATTTTTAAAAACTAACACAATACATTTTTTTAACAAAATATATAAAGCTACTCATAATACCAGAAAAGTATAATTTTTATATGAAAAAAATTAAATTAGTTGAAGATAAGGAGAAATTGTGCATAGTATATGTGTGCGTCCCAAAATTTTGAGATTTTTATTTTAATGTAAAGATTCCATGCTTTCCAAATACGTAAAAAAAATTGAAAAATTTAATAGCATATTTAAAGAAAAATGCATTTAAAAAATGCAATTGCATTAAAATGCATTTTTAAAAAGTATTTGTTATTTGCAAAATATTCATGTTTAAGCTGATATAACTACAATTCAAGCGCCGTTTAAATCATAAATTTCCGCAAAGCCTTCCCAGAAATATTTGTATTTAAAGTTGTATACTTTCGAGATTTTTTATGTTTTTTCGAAAGTGAAAAAGCGAAATAAAAAGCGAATCTGAAAACGGAAATCTATATAGACACCCATAGACCTTATACGTGTTTAATTTTATAAAAATCGAAAGACACTTGGTATATTTTTGGGCGTTCTTTCATATATATATATATATATATATATATATATATATATATATTTCTAGCTGAAACTGACTTAAATCCTTAATAAGTTTTGTGGTAATGATATTTTAAATAAATTGGTTACTGATTTGAGCTCACAAGACTTGAAACTAATAAAAAAATTTTGAAAGATAAACATTATATGGACCAAAAAATATTTAATTGTGTTAAAAAAGGATCACAATATTAAAAAGCATTTCTATGTAATAAACTCTAACAAAATATATTTTCAATCAATATATGGAGAAATTCAAATTTTTCATAAAATTTTTAAAAATAGCGATTTTTATTGAAAAGAAAATTTTTTAAATTTTACTAGGAAACCCTAAAATATGATGCACTAATACCATCAAACATTGAAAATATCATAAATTGTATTTGAATAACTCAGTAGGTTTTGATATTACGTGTAATTTTGACCAGAATTATACATAAACTTCTAGTTTGTACAAATTTGTATATGTTCAACTTAAAACCGCCATAACTTTCGCGCCCCTCACATGAAATGATTAACGCGAACTGATTCTACATGCATTCGAGTCACTTCATATGTATACAAAAGGATTTGAATGTGCCATAAACAAAATTAATATTTTTTTGAAGGGCTAAAATCAACAATTTTTGATAATGGCCCATATACATATATATATATTAGGGTGGTCCTCTTTTATGTGGAGGAAAATAAAGGTATTTAAATTTTCATTCTCACCCCCAAGAAATGCTCGAATACCCCAAAAACCATATAATACAAAGTTTTAGATTGATTTGAACAAATTTAGAGGTGACTCAAAGCGATTGAAATATTAAAAATTTATTTTTTTTACTCTGTCCAACCATAAATTATTCATTAGAACTTAAATTTTCTTCGGTTTCATCTATTTGAATTCTTCAGTTTATTACCTTTCTAAAATAACAAAAATGAAGAAAATTGAACAACTAATAATATCATAGTTATTAAAATCAATTTACATAAAACGCGTAATTTTCGACCAAATGCAACCCAGTAAAATAAGATTTAATCCAAAACTTGAGAAAGAGAAACGAAACTCGGCATATAGTTTTGTCTTGATATCTTATACATCATGTCAAAATTTTTCGGTAATCCCTTATCATCTGTGTAAGATATTCACGATCAAAATTCACAAAAATGTCTTGTTTTGTTCGGAAAGCTCATAATATGTGGAATTCAACAAGACATAAACCCTGGAAATTCCACGTAAAATTAATTATTTATGATCGACGAAAGAAAAAAAATTTAAAAATCATCATATTCCAGATTTCGATCGTTTTGAGCCATCTCTAAAACTATTCCAACCAGTCTAAAATTTGTTACATCGTAGTTTTTTAAATATGTACAGAAAAAACAACGTGAACGAACGAAAGCTTACGAAATAGAGTAACCCAAAAGCTTTCAAATTCGTTCAACATGCTTTCGTTGGCTTAGATTTTCATTTGACGTATAGAAACAGGCTATTATATTTTAAACAAAATTTCATTCAAATTTTGTCCGGGATAAGCCGTGGCCCATTCTGAAGATTCAATTTTCAATCACACCTTCCAGTATAACTACGGGTGTCTCGATTTACGTGAATAATGTTGGCTTAAAAGTTTTGAATCGTAGCTGGCTTATCGACAAAGACTTCACATAACTAAAAAAAAAAAAAAATCAGAGGTGTGATAACAATCAGTTGACGGGCGCGGTATATGAAATTAATTCACAAACAAATTATTGTTCAATAAAGGCACTGTTTCTGCTACTGTATATGCCGCTGCTCTGTCTTGATGTAACCAAATGTCGTTGGCATTACGAGCTTCAATTTCAGGCAACATAAAGTCCAAGATGGCTTGCATGGCGTTGAATCAATTGGTCACTCTCTTCACCCACACACTTCGTTGCAGTCGCAATATTTTTTTCATTATTGACTGGATGTGTTTTTTTCAGTCGCATATCATCCAATTACGTATACTAAGACTCGAATTTGCGGATGAATTTTGCAATAATGGGCTCGGAACAATGATGGACACAATATCAGTGATAAAAAATTGAACCTTTCGAATGGAACACCCACAGCGTAGTCACGGCCAACATTTGAATAAACTTATCTTTAAAAAGTAAATTTCAGAGAATGTTCTTTCGGGTCATAATAAAGATTCCTACATCCAATTCTATTTTAAAAGATTTTAATATAGTTAAAAAGCTATATTCTTCCGCTTTCTAAATCAATTTGAAAATCTAAGACCACTTTGAGTGCTGGAATATTTTTCGAAATATCTCAAACGACTTTAAAATCACATAATCGCGTGATGTAGTCGTGACGGACGGACATCGTTAAATTGACTCAGAAAGTTATTATCAGTCGAATGGTATAATTTAAGATTGGGATCCGAAAATCTTTTCTCTACGTTACAATTTCTGCACAAACACATAGACGATTATTCTAATGCAATTAAAAAAGTCGTATCAAAAATTTACTTTTTTCATAAAATCTGCACTCCTGCATTCGTTTTTGTCCGTGCGGGAAAAAGTTTAGTATCAAATTGATCTCTATATATTTTTTACTAAATATAGTCAATAAATTAAAAAAAAAATCGAGTGACATTTTTTTTATTAATCGATAAGAATGAAACTTTGTTCTTAAATTGATTTTCGACCAACGCTGGATGTAGGATACAAACCTATATCAATTAATAATTTCTTTGTTAACTATTTATGAAACCTTGTGTGTTGAAAAATGTAAAGAATTTTTTTTTTATTAAAACAACTTTGAGAAAAAAGTGAAAGAACGGTGCTATATTCTTGTAAAAAAAATAGTAATTTTTCATACTAAATTCAGTGTGATGATTTTTAACATTTTTCACATCTATACGAATGCAGAAATAAAAAAAAATAAAAAATATGTGTTCAGCATATTATTTCGGAAAATCGAGGGCTTATATTCAAATCGGGCCTCATGCAGATTTACAAAAATTTTTTTTTTCCGTCAGATATATGGTGTTAATTTTGGAGTCAAAAGTTAATTTTAACACTATGTTTTTCACTTTTTGTTTTTGGGCTATCTACAAACAGTATATTTTTTTTAAAGCAAAACAGGCTATATGCATGTTTTTATTTGACAAATAATGAGAATTTTCTTTGCGAATTGAACTTTTCTTAAACATTTTGAATTAGAATCTTAACATATCTCATAAAAATTTTGTTATCTCAATGCAGTCTGGAGAAAAAAGCCATTGAAGTTAGATTTTTAGCCTTTTTTAAATGCTTAGAGATCATACGCGGGTACACCTATCAACATTTTATGAAGCTAAGTGGGAGCACTATACGCTAGATTTAAAGACAAGAATGAAAAAATTTTAATAAAATTCGTAATTATAAGCAAAACATCTTAGATACCAAAATCAGTTTCTTAAAAAAAATTATAATTAAATAAAAAGTGCAATAAACATCGTCTTTGAAGGTTTTAATAATTTTTAAGTTGTTGATATACAATTTCATACAATTTTAATTGGTTCAAAAACTTTTTTGGCAATTTTTTTTTTTTTTTTTTTCATGCCATTTTTTTAAAAATTTAATTTATAATTTTAATTTTGAACACATTTTCGTCCTTTTAGTAAACATTCCTGTTATTTGAAATTTCTAACGATTAAAAATGGTCCAGCCAACTACAAAATGTCGCATTATTTATCTCCTGATTGGTAGAATATCATAAATCTAACATATTGTCAATTTTTTTTCCAAAAATATTATGTTTTACTTCTTTAATTTCCAATAAACAAAACGGGCTATATGAACATTTTATAACAAACATTAAAAATAATTAAGACAAAACGGGCTATCTACCATAACTTCTCGAATAATTGAGTTAAAAGATTTATTTTTCAGTGTGAGGTTTAGTAGACGTAATATTAATAACTCGTAGAAGAACGGATTGCAAAATGTTGAAAAATTAGGGAAATAAACAGTTTTTATGTTCTCCTGAACAATGGTGTTTAGCATGAGGCCCGTTTTAAATATAAGCCCTCGATATATTCCAAATTACACAGTATTTTTAAAAAAATTTCTCTTCATATACCTCAGGACTTATTCCCAGAAAACGAAATAAGATCGAAGCAAAAAATCAAAAATTCAAAATTTAAGCGGAAATATCTTTGTAAATGTAAGAAATAACTTAGGTGAGTAAGCTTATTTTTTTCTTTATCTTGTGAAGCACATTACAGAAGTATAAAATATATTTTGAAATCGGACTTAATTTGTGGAAGTTGCGATGAAATATTTACATACTCGAGATGGTCAACTTTGACACCCTGTAGCTTATCTCGTGTTATCACAGTGTGACTACAAGATGATTTTCTGAAAACTTAAATTCCTATACAACTTTTCCATACATTTTAATGTTACTCGAACAGATGTTTAGGAGATACAGATTTATTACAAAAAAAAAAAAAAAAAAAAAACGAGAGAAAAAGTTATAGTCGGTTAAGCCCGACCATATGATACCCTACACCATTGTGTACATTATAATTCGGGGTCCTTTATTAGTCTTAGAGCCAAATGTGGATCGATACTCAAATTAAGTGTAAAATAAAATATACGAATACAGAATATTACTGCGATGGTAACATTTATATGAATTTATTCACTTTTTGGTGATTCCCGAAAGAGGGCCTTATATGGGAGCTATGGTAAATTAAAGACCGATCTTTGTAAAAATTGGCACTATCATTTATGTTCATATACAACTTATTTGTGTCGAATATTAACTTGATACTAACATTTTAATCGGATTTATGCCCATTAAAGTGATTTTCTGAAAAGGGGTTTATATGGGAGCTATGGTTAATTATAGACCGATCTAAAAATCGGCACACTTATTTAGACTTATGTAAAACTTATACGTGCCAAATTTCATTAAAATATTGCTATAATTAAGGGATTTATGATCGTTAAATCCTTTTACGGAAGGACATTTGTATGGGGGCTAGGTGAAATATTGAACCGATCATAACCAATTTCAATAGGATTCATCCCTGGACCATAAGAAACCTGTGTACTAAATTTCATTAATTTTGGTTCAAAATTGCGACCTGTAGTTTGATTACAAGGTTTACATGACGGACAGACGGACGGACGGACATCGTTAAATCGACTCAGAAAGTGATTCTAAGCCGATTGGTATAAATTAAGGTGGGTCTTAGACCAATATTTTTGGGTGTTACAAACATCAGTACAAACACATAATACCCTCCCCAAATATGGTGGTGTAGGGTATAAATTGCTTTTGCCCCCCACTGTTTGCTGCGTCAATTTTTTTTATTATCTACAAAATATTTTAAAAGATATTTACGTTTGAAATTAAAATTTTCCTTTGCAATTTATGGAAATTAAAAAGTATAAACTGTTCTACTGAAAACTTAAAAAAAAAACTACTTATGTAGTTTTTCCTTGTTGCCACAGAATTTAAAACACTAAATATGTGAAAGATTTTATTTTGGGACCTTGAAATCGCGGTAAACTAAAACACATGACATTTTTTTATTATCATAATTACCATTGATAGCTAAAAATTGATTTCAGGTTGTTCGAAGCAATCACGATTAAACAAAATTTAATACTTTTTGTTCAATGATATTGCTTTTATTTTGTTTATTTATTTTGGTAATCTGGTTATATAAATAATAATTGTATGTATATAATTTTTTTCTATTAAATTATCTCGATATTCTTTTATTTTGGATCCTTTTTTTAATATTTTCTTAAAATAATCTATTTTTTTCTTTTCAATAAAAATTTCTGCACGCGATACTGTATACAGTATTGTATTTCGCGCAATACATGGTTTGCTATTATTGTTTAAACGCGCAATACATGGTTTGCTATTATTGTTTAAACGCGTTATATCAAGTTCGCGTTAAACAAAAACGCGTATTTCAAGAAATGGAAATCGCGTAAATGAAGTATCGCATGAATCGAGGTTTACCTGTATATAAAAACTAAATTATTTTAAAATACTCTTATTCTCTAATGGAAACCAATTCTGTAATTGAAACCAATCTTTTCCTATAAAAATACTAATCAGCGAGGTCTGAAAATTTAAATATAGGAAATAATATTTATTTAATTTATGGTCTGATTTTAACTCGTCGCGTTCATACTGGTTCACTAACAATGAAATATCTGACGATCGAACCAAATACTTAAGATTTTTTTTTAGCGAAATCGGTGTCTTCTTCTATTATTGGTTTTTGAAAAACTGAACATTAAATTGCATACGATCGAAATATTTTGTTTGTTAAATTTCTTAGTTAAAAAATTTTAAATATTAGCTCTTTATGTTTGTTGTCAGAGTTTTCGGTTTCTATAAAATCATGAATATAATGAAGATTTGAAAATAAATTTATCCACTTTTACTTTTATAATGAAGATTTGAAAATAAATTTATCCACTTTTACTTTTATCTTTATTGGTATTGTATTTAATTTATGAGCTTATTTCAGAAGAGTAAACTTTCAGAAAAAGTATCTATTTACATTTTAAAGAAAGCTAAAAATCTGTTCGTTTTGGCCTACGACGATAATTTTGTGATAAGATTGCCCACATGTAGGGATTTTTCCCTACTTCTGACAACACTGCTTGTCATTATATTTAAAATATAGAACCGATTGAAAAGGAACTCGAAACATATGTATGTACGTTAGTGTTTCCCATTGAAAAAATATTGTAGGAAGATCATCAGATAAAACCGGTGATGCCAATTCTTGGTGACCAAAAATGGCTAACTATTTTTTGCAAGAAAACGTAAAAAAAATCAGATATAAAACAGAAAAGTCTTTTTAAATGTTACTTTTTATAATCATATGTTATATTATGTTACATTATCGCCTTCCTACATAGTTCTAGCAGACAAACATTTTTGACCAAAACTATATACATAGTTATATTTTTCGCATTGAATATTGTTTTTTTTTTTTTTATCATTAGAAAATGGGTTTATGTCAACTTAAATTTTTTCTTAACCCTTTTGTGATCAAAAAGTATAAAAGAAGACCATTGTTATTATTATTTAATTTTAATTAATTCTAACTTTCTTCAAAATATATTGGCTAACAATTTATTTATTTTTATTTTCAAATGTATTTTGACATACAAATTGGCTAAGTTGACAACACCGATTAAACCGTTGCGCATTGAAATGCTGAATATTTATCATGAAAAAGATATATATTTTATCTATAGTTTTATTCAACGCATAAAAAACATGCAATTTCCCTGATGATTAAAAATTTTAGTACACCTAAACATGTTTTTTTTTTTTTTTTAATCACAAGAATTTTTTTTTTTTTTTTTTTTTTGTCTGCGATTTACAAAAATCTCTATAAACTTTAAAAGCAAAAAGGAAAAAATAGCAAAAAAAGAATTTAGTTCATTTTTTTTTTGCAAACAAATAAGTGAAAAAATTATACTTTTAATGTCATTATGGCAACTCTGCCATTTTCAAAAAATGCTTGAATAAATAGTGACCAGAACAAAAATAACGCGAAGGATTAATCTCAGTTAATTATAAAGCTAAGCTATGCATGACACAAGTATAAATACCTACATATTTGTATTTAAACCTGACATTATTTAATACTTTCAAACAATATAAAACAATTTAAGCACTTTTTGCGCGATTCAGTATAACATTACTTACGTGTATATGGTTGTAGCTAATTCTCGAATGAATCTATTGGTCGCGATCCTGGTCAGCATCTCATGCATCTAATCACGATTAAGTGTACAAAACCATATACATAGGTACTATGTATGTAGGTATGTATGTAGGTACAATGGCACTCGTTACGCCAAAATAATAAACACGCAAAACAAAAATGTGATTCCCAAAAGCATAGAGTATAGATATCAGACTCTCCAAATTGTGTCCATCCCATTTTAATATACTAAAACAACAACATTATATACTGGTGAAAAAATAATAAGGAAAAACTGTAAGCGTATTTGGGAAAAACAAAAATTTTAAAATCAATGAAACTGTATTATTGTTATAATAATTTCGTACATGCTTTTAACCAAGGTTTAATTTTTCTACTATAGTAGCTCTCATTTATTATGAATATAAACTGCTAACAAACGCCATACTAAAAAAATTTATTTACTCTTTAACATTTTGTGTTCCATACTACTACAAACTGCAGCATTATTTTCATGTGGTATACTAACAATTGCAGCGTTTGTTTACAATTTAAAGCAACATACTTAAACAGTTTTCAACTTGTTTGTCAAATATATAAACTACAACCTAGTGCTGCAGTGTGCTTGTAGAATTTTGCCGAAAACATATTACACACCAGTCAGAGTTTTCTTTGTTATGCTGGATATTTTTCTCTATTTGAAAATTTGCGCTTTGATTTTACTGCTATAGTAGGTAATTTAGAAGTCTTGTTTTTGCAAGTTCGATGCTTTGTGTGTAAAATATAACAACATAAGGGTTGAAACCCAGCAGGCCACATGTCCATTAACGACACTTTCATCAATGATGTCGTCTAAATTTGTCGTCAAGAAAATGCATGTAGAGGACAATATTGATTAAAAGTCACCTATATTGTCATCATACCCCATTTTCGGCGACTTCAATAACAAAATATACTGTATTGTCGTACATATTTAGTTCGGTGACAATTCGTCGGTGTCAATTCGTAAACCTTTTCTACTTTTGGATTTTTTTTATACCCACCATCAAAAAGATGGGGGGTATATTGATTTTGTCATTCCGTGTGTAACATGTCGAAGGAATCATCTAAGACCTCACAAAGTATATATTTTCTGGGTCCTGGTTAGATTCTGAGTCGATCTAGCTATGTCCGTCCGTCTGTCCGTCTGTTGAAAGCAGGAAAGGGCTCGAACGGAGCAACGTAGGGAGACATATGTTTATCTTATATAAGGTTTGTTTGGTATTGAAAATGGGCAAAATCGGTTAATAAACAAAAAAGTTATGGGCTAAAAACTAGAAACACAGGGTGTCCGTTTTATACTTTTCTGCTGATATTTTTTCAACAAAAGCATATACGACAACGAAATTTTGTAAGTATAGTTCGGGGATCGATATAAACTCGGAAACCAAAAATGGGCGTGGTCCGCCCACTTTACCGCCTACCTCTCATATAAGGTGAAAATCAACGAAATTGAGTTCAAATAGTTAAAGGACCAATGTAAACTCGGAAACAAAAAAATGGGCGTGGTCCGCCCACTTTACCACCCCTTCTATAGATAGATTTAAGATTTCATTACTGAATGAGTAAATTATTTCGAAAGAGAGATAACAATAAAGACGAGCATATTATTGTCACCCCTCGCATTAAAATATTACATACAAATATTTCATTGAAATAATATGTTACTATGAAACATATTATTTTTTTAGTACACCGACTTTATATTATTACAAAGTATCATATGTTAAAATGATCAGAACAAAAAATAATTGATTCAGCTTAGTCTAAAACACAATAATTTGATTGTGTTAGCCATATAAACTACTTAGGAACATCACTTGATTTCCGCGAGCATTTCGGAATCATGTTTTTTCTTTGCGTGCAGTTTCTCAAAAAACGCATTTTTACAAAAATTTTATTTTAATTTCAAAAATCAGAAAAACTATAAACTCGACTTTTTTCATCTAAACTACATTGTTTATCTGACATAATTCTTCGTTATGCGAATTTTTTGGCGATTTTTAACATTTTTAAAATTTTATTAAATACGTATTCGCATAGTAAAACTATTACGTTTTTTTTTTACTGGCCAACGTATATTTTTCTATCCAAAATGGCGGTTCTCAAATGGGGGTTCACGATTCTCAACAAGGGGTCCGTATAAAGATTTTTAGCTGGTCGCAAAGACCTTTTGCTTGAACATAAAAATAAAAGTATTTGTTTAAACAAATAACATACATACAGTTACTGTCAAAATAATACCACCAGTAGTAGGTTTTTTTTAATTTTTTCATTCCATTATTGTTAATTTTTATTTTGGTCTAAAATTTTGCAGTACCGTTATAATTAGTGTGATTTTTCTTTTTGTAAGTTTTTTGTTGATTTATATTTTTATTAAATTAATTAAAGCCATTCGTATACACAGTATAGAGCTAAACTTAATCTAAATTTTAAATTATTGTGTAATTTTTATATTGAAAATGGGCAGAGCTAAACACTGTACAGCTGAAAAGAGAGAACTAATAAAAAAAAAAAATAATAAAAAAAAAACGTACTCCCAAATAAGAAATATTATTGGATGTTCAAATAAAATGATAAGAAATGCCATCACCTACAAATACAAGACAGAAACTCGAGGAAGAAAGCCAATTACATCACCTTTAATGGTGAACCGTATAGTGCGCCAAATCAAGAAGGCTCCTTTTATGTCGGCTATGGAAATTAAAAAGGAATTAGATTTACCAGTAAGTACATATTACGGTGTTGGTCCAATTAACAGTATAGAACCATAATCAACGCAGCAGAATACGTCAGGATTCTTGACAAAGTAATGTTACCGTTTGCCTCGGAAGAATTGCCACTGATTTGGGTTATGCAACAAGATAATGACCCAAAACATACTAGCAAAATAGCGAAGAAGTGGTTTGAGGATAACAATATAAAGGTGATGGAGTGGCCAGCTCTATCACCTGACCTCAATCCAATAGAGAATTTATGGACTGATCTAAAGAAGAAACTCCACGAAGTAAAACCGACTAATAATAATGATCTTTGGGAGACTGTAAAACAAGCTTGGTACTCAATTTCCATTGAAAGATGTCAGAGCTTGGTGAATTCAATGGGTAGACGCTGCAAAGCCGTTATTAATAATAAAGGGAACTCAATTTCCATTGAAAGATGTCAGAGTTTGGTGAATTCAATGGGTAGACGCTGCAAAGCCGTTATTAATAATAAAGGGAACGCAACAAAATATTGAAATAAGTAAGTAGGAATAATACAACATTAAAAAGTTAAATATATTTTTTTTTATTTTGTTTTTAAAATTTTTCTTTCAGTCGAACATATGTGGTGCTAATTTTTTGACAGACAATTTTTATAATAATTCAGGATATTTATTTAATTTCTTAATTAATATGAATTAAAATGTGTTATTTTTTATTTTAATATTTTTAGTACTAATGTGCCTTTCATTTTAAATTTAACTTTAATACTCTTTTGAAATAAATTTTTTCTTTAACACAAATCTAAAATTTGCTAATCAAGTGGTGCTATTATTTTGACAGCAGCTGTATGTATATGTAAAAATATTATTTTTAAATTTTTATTTAATTTTTTAATGAAAGTGTATAGTGGGTGAGCTGACAAAAACTAGAATGTGAAATTTTTTAAATTTCTTTATTGTCGCATCTTATAGCACTAAAACACTATTATTGTTTTGTTAAGAACTGAAAAATTTCTTATACAAAAAATCTTATGTACAGATTCTTTTTAATTTCCCGCCTAAAGATACCGACTTTTTTTTCAAAACATAAAGTTTATAAATGCCCATCGGAAAAACAAAAAAAAAAAAAAACAAGCGCGAATGTTATATTCGGCCGAGCCGAATATAACATTCGCGCTTGTTTTTTTTTTTTTTTGTTTTTCCGATGGGCATTTATAAACTTTATGTTTTGAAAAAAAAGTCGGTATCTTTAGGCGGGAAATTAAAAAGAATCTGTACATAAGATTTTTTGTATAAGAAATTTTTCAGTTCTTAACAAAACAATAATAGTGTTTTAGTGCTATAAGATGCGACAATAAAGAAATTTAAAAAATTTCACATTCTAGTTTTTGTCAGCTCACCCACTATACACTTTCATTAAAAAATTAAATAAAAATTTAAAAATAATATTTTTACATATACATACAGCTGCTGTCAAAATAATAGCACCACTTGATTAGCAAATTTTAGATTTGTGTTAAAGAAAAAATTTATTTCAAAAGAGTATTAAAGTTAAATTTAAAATGAAAGGCACATTAGTACTAAAAATATTAAAATAAAAAATAACACATTTTAATTCATATTAATTAAGAAATTAAATAAATATCCTGAATTATTATAAAAATTGTCTGTCAAAAAATTAGCACCACATATGTTCGACTGAAAGAAAAATTTTAAAAACAAAATAAAAAAAAATATATTTAACTTTTTAATGTTGTATTATTCCTACTTACTTATTTCAATATTTTGTTGCGTTCCCTTTATTATTAATAACGGCTTTGCAGCGTCTACCCATTGAATTCACCAAACTCTGACATCTTTCAATGGAAATTGAGTTCCCTTTATTATTAATAACGGCTTTGCAGCGTCTACCCATTGAATTCACCAAGCTCTGACATCTTTCAATGGAAATTGAGTACCAAGCTTGTTTTACAGTCTCCCAAAGATCATTATTATTAGTCGGTTTTACTTCGTGGAGTTTCTTCTTTAGATCAGTCCATAAATTCTCTATTGGATTGAGGTCAGGTGATAGAGCTGGCCACTCCATCACCTTCTTCGCTATTTTGCTAGTATGTTTTGGGTCATTATCTTGTTGCATAACCCAAATCAGTGGCAATTCTTCCGAGGCAAACGGTAACATTACTTTGTCAAGAATCCTGACGTATTCTGCTGCGTTGATTATGGTTCTATACTGTTAATTGGACCAACACCGTAATATGTACTTACTGGTAAATCTAATTCCTTTTTAATTTCCATAGCCGACATAAAAGGAGCCTTCTTGATTTGGCGCACTATACGGTTCACCATTAAAGGTGATGTAATTGGCTTTCTTCCTCGAGTTTCTGTCTTGTATTTGTAGGTGATGGCATTTCTTATCATTTTATTTGAACATCCAATAATATTTCTTATTTGGGAGTACGTTTTTTATACCCTTCACCACAGGTGTAAAGGGTATATATAAGTTTGTCATTCCGTTTGTAATTTCCACAATTTTCGTCGGAGAGCAAAAAAGTTTATATTTTCGGAATCCTTGTAAGAAGCGATGACGATTGGACCATGTCCGTCCGTCCGTCCGTCCGTCCCTCCGTCCGTCCGTCCGTCCGTCCGTGTGTCGGTTGAAATGGCGTTTATGAAGCCCACCGATAACTGACATATATAATATGTATGTCAAACGATCGGAAATGCTTTCGAGAATTTTGCTATTGGAATTCAGCAAGATAGGTTCATACAATGCGGAGATATGTTCAAAAAACCGGTTTTTTGAACCGGTTTTCCAGTTTCTGAAGCCTCTGTATACACTACAGACTTCGTTTTTACAAAGAATTCTCGGACATTTTTTTCTGAATTTTTGTTCTGAAAAATTGAAATAAATCGGTTCAGTAATAACTGAGATATCGGACAAAACGCATTTTTTATTTTTTGAAGCCTTGGTTTAAGCTATAGATTTTTATTTTTATACAGATCGGTCACAAATATTTTTATAAAATTTCAGTTTTTTGAATCAGGAAGATCGGTTTATAAATGGTGGAGATATGCTTTAAAAACCGGTTTTTAGAACCGGTTTTTTAGTTTCTGAAGCCTCTGCATATACCAGGGACTTCGAATTTTTAAAGGGGGCTCGAAAATTATTTTCTGAATTTTTGTTCTGAAAAAATTAAATAAATCGGTTCAGTAATAACTGAGATATCGGGGAAAACGAATTTTTTATTTTTGAAGCCCTTGTTCAAGCTATAGATTTTTATTTTTATACAGATCAGTCATAAATATTTTTATAAAATTTCGGTTTTTTTAATAAACCAAATTCGTTCATAATCAACAGAGTTATGGCCCAAAAACAAATCTGTTAAGAATATAAATACACCAACAAACATATATATTAAGCATTGTAATGACTATTAGTGACGTTTTTTGTTTTTTGTATAGACAAGTAGTTTAGTTATCAACAGCAGTAATATGATGAATAACAGTGTTGTTGTTCTTTGTATATGCAGTCGGTACAAAAATAAATAGATATGGAATTGTTGTTGTTTATTTTTTAAAACTAAAATATATTTGTTAAGAATATACATAAATACATACACAAACATGTATATTAAGCATTGTAATGACTATTAGTGACGTTTTTTGTTTTTTGTATAGACAAGTAGTTTAGTTAGCAACAGCATTAATATAATGAATAACAGTGTTGTTGTTCTTTGTGTATTCAGTCAGTTTGTACATACAAAAATAAATATATATGGAATTGTTGTTGTTTCTTTTTTAAAAGCAAAGCCTGTTATGATTATTTTTTTTTTTTTTTCATATTCAAATTTTCGTAGTTTGAAAAAAATTTAGATTTAGAAAATATGCAAGCATACGTTAAGGCGAAAATTTTATTAATTGTCGGTAATATGGTAATATGATGTCGATAAGATGGTAAGATGGTAATATGGTGAAGGGTATCAAAGATTCGGCACAGCCGAATCTTTTTTCAATTTCATTTTTTATTATTTTTTTTTTTTATTAGTTCTCTCTTTTCAGCTGTACAGTGTTTAGCTCTGCCCATTTTCAATATAAAAATTACACAATAATTTAAAATTTAGATTAAGTTTAGCTCTATACTGTGTATACGAATGGCTTTAATTAATTTAATAAAAATATAAATCAACAAAAAACTTACAAAAAGAAAAATCACACTAATTATAACGGTACTGCAAAATTTTAGACCAAAATAAAAATTAACAATAATGGAATGAAAAAATTAAAAAAAACCTACTACTGGTGGTATTATTTTGACAGTAACTGTATGTATGTTATTTGTTTAAACAAATACTTTTATTTTTATGTTCAAGCAAAAGGTCTTTGCGACCAGCTAAAAATCTTTATACGGACCCCTTGTTGAGAATCGTGAACCCCCATTTGAGAACCGCCATTTTGGATAGAAAAATATACGTTGGCCAGTAAAAAAAAAACGTAATAGTTTTACTATGCGAATACGTATTTAATAAAATTTTAAAAATGTTAAAAATCGCCAAAAAATTCGCATAACGAAGAATTATGTCAGATAAACAATGTAGTTTAGATGAAAAAAGTCGAGTTTATAGTTTTTCTGATTTTTGAAATTAAAATAAAATTTTTGTAAAAATGCGTTTTTTGAGAAACTGCACGCAAAGAAAAAACATGATTCCGAAATGCTCGCGGAAATCAAGTGATGTTCCTAAGTAGTTTATATGGCTAACACAATCAAATTATTGTGTTTTAGACTAAGCTGAATCAATTATTTTTTGTTCTGATCATTTTAACATATGATACTTTGTAATAATATAAAGTCGGTGTACTAAAAAAATAATATGTTTCATAGTAACATATTATTTCAATGAAATATTTGTATGTAATATTTTAATGCGAGGGGTGACAATAATATGCTCGTCTTTATTGTTATCTCTCTTTCGAAATAATTTACTCATTCAGTAATGAAATCTTAAATGTGACGGACGTAAAGTGAATAAAAACGTTTAAAAAAGTTTACAAAATTTTTATTAAAAAACTTTATTATTATTTTTTAATAACGAGATCCACGGAGTGCTGACGGAGCAAATCATCAATGGCCACATTTCAAATTGGAAATATTTTTCGGTAAGTACAATAAATATCAATAATTCAGTGCGGTCAAATATAAAAATAATAATAAAAAAATGTATTTCTACAATTTTCTTTTAGGTGTGTGAATGTGAAGATGAATTTTCTTGAACGAAATCGTCCAGTGAAGGCTGTGGTATTTGTTTTTTAATTATTTTCTATTCGCAAAATTTAAATTAAAAAAATAATAATAAATAAAAATACATTTTAACCGTATGCATAGTATTATGATTGGGGGTATTATAATATTTAATATAGGGATCATGTTATATTTATGCAGTATGGTTGTGAGGACTATCACATATAAATGTTATGATTGTGAGGTCCATATTATATTAATATTGGATAGGACAACATTATGTTCACAAAAGGGTATAATAACTGATATGATTGAGCGAATCATAAACCTAAACATTAATGATAGTTACCGATTATGATTTGACCAACCATGTTTTTTCTTTGCGTGTAATATCATACTTTGTCATTTTATGTAAAATAAGATAGTTTTGCCCAAGATTTTTATAAAATAAACCCATTTTTCTATTAGTACTTTTAAAGGTTTTTTCATTGCATTTTTCATAATTACCAACAACTTTCAATTTTGACGGTCTATAACTTTTTTAGAAATAAATATTTTTGAAAATTTGTTTTTGGTTATTGTCGCTTAGAATGTCCTCAATAGAAATGCATTACAAACTTTTGAAAAATCTGAAAATAATTTTTTTTGATTTTTGGCCGCACTCACCACACAGTGCGCCTGGGAGCTTCATAAAGCTCTGCAAAAATAAAATATGCTTAGAAAAAGACACATAAATCCGATTAAATCCGCTCTCTAATAAAAATTTCAATTGAATAGAAATCCATTAGGATTTGTAGGACAAAATTTTTATAATTGAGCCAAATTTTAATTTACTACGTCGTCTGGGAGATTCAGAAAGTTGCGAAAAAAAAAAAAAAATTAAAATCTGGCTCCGTTAGGATTTGTAGGCAGGATTGTCAGATTTTTTCGCCGAAATTAAATTGTATATATTTTTTTAAGAAAAACTAAAAACAACTAAAATATTTAGTGCTTCAAATTTTATATAATATTAAATGTAAATTCAGCGTCAACAAAGTTAATGATAATTTCAGTAGCTAATAATAATTGAATAAAAAAAATATATATTAATTTTAATACACTTTTCTGACATATATAGCTCAATTTTAGGTCAACAATTTTAAAAATTTATTATGTTTTTTAACAGAATAATTCTAAAATTATACAATTAACATATTAAACTTATAAATTGTTTCGAACGTTTTCTTTTCATTATGGCCCATAAAATCTTAATATTCATATTTGAAAGATGATTGAAAACAAATTGTCAAACATTTATTGAAAATATTTATAAATTAAGTATCTTTATTTTGTTAATCGGGTTTCATAAACAGTAACTTTTCTTGCTGCAATTCGTAAACGAAGGAGGTAAAGTGAATGTAAATGTTTAGTATTCCCTTCTCTTCTCTTTCCAACGAACTCAGAATTGCAGCAGGAAAAATTTCTCTTGCTTCGTGCCTTTAAATTTGATAATTTAAAGGCATTTCTGAAAATACGTATGTTGAATTTCAAGTTTGAATAAAATGAATATTCATTTAAAAAAAGTGATACTTTCTCAATTTCATATCAAATGTTATTCCTAAATAATTCATAATCAAAAAATAAATTAATACTTAAAGATAAAAATTAATGGTAAGAATATCCATTTTTGATACCAAATACTTTTGTTAAATCAGGCTATATTTAAGAAAATATTAAAAACATTTGATTTCAATTAATTATAAATTTTAGATAAAACCTTTGTATTAAAAAATGGATTTTAAAATTGCTAATAGATGTCTTACAATAGTTTTAGAATTTTTACTCTATATTTTTTGAAACTTTATTTTATAAGTAAGGAGAAATTAAAATACATATGGGCAATTCTCTTTTTACGTTTTCTTTTATGAAACCGACCTTTAATCTCAAATATTTTTTTAAATTCTGACTTTTTTTTAAACAGCTTTTGATGCAATTATTTTAACAACACTTTGTGCTGTAACAGAAAAAAATTCAAGACCTGAAACGGTTCCATGTGGTGGCGGCAAGCACCCAAAGTCTAAAATTCCAAAAAAAAGTGTTTGAAACTAACAAGCTTTTTTATTTCTTTTTTAGCATAAGGATTTTAGCATAAATGTCCAATTCTTCTAATGTAGACTATAAACACTTGTAGAAAAAGACCAGCGTGGATTTATTTAGCGTGAAATTAACCAGTGTCAAATTGTGTTGTGCAAAAGTCGTGAAACCAAATTTTAAAAAGTTTTAAAATTTTTCAGTTTTTTCACTAGGGATTTTACGCTGTTTCGAAAATTTCAAAATTAAAAACAGAGCCTAATACCTCTTGAAATTATGCATCATTTGATATACATATATCTCGTTAATGTGCCATCAACAGAAATGCTGTAATAGGTAACCAAACTTGGAGAGAAACACGTGAATGGCTCCAAGAGATGCCTTTTTCGCGAGACACACTCGCAACGTTATTTCAGTGATGCTAGAGCATAGCGCTATCAAAGAAGGTTTCCAAATGACATTTAAAAATCATTGTGGCGTTTTAAAATATTAATTTGCTAAATTCAGTAATTTTGCATATTTTGTTATAGCGGATGTTGACCTTATAAATCAATTTTAAACTGAAATAAGTTCATGTGTAAAATTTTACTTTCGCAGAAAATATAATTTCACTAAAAATATTCATCAACTATTTTCATGGGCTAAGAACGCGATGTTTTTAGTTTAACATTAATCGTCGAGGCACACCCAAGGTGTTAATCAAAATAGGCTATGATATATGTCAATCTGTAGCTGCTTTAATACCCTACATCAAAATCGCGTTCGAAAAAAAGTACGATTTTGCATTTAATGCAACTTTAGAGATTCGAGTAAGTGCAATTAAAAAAATGCATATAAATGACATTATCGTATGACTTATTTAAAAAAAAATTATGAATTTTGCAATAAATGGATTAATATCAACAAGATTACATCACTAAAAACTGAGTTTTAGCAAAATTTATAAGAAGGTTTAATAATTATTAAATCGCTAATATATCCACGCCTACTTTACTTATCGCGATATTTTTAATTTGAATTTTAGATACAGCATTGTAGAGTACATAAATGCAATAATTTTTGATTTAGGACTATGAATAGAATTTTGGCAATTTTTTTTATAAATTTTTATCTTAAACCGCCATAACATTGATGCCGTTCGGTAAAAGTCATTCACGCGAACAGATCTGTGTTCCACTAGAACCAAGGAATATTAGTACTAAATATCGTTGATGTGCCATATAAAAATTTTCGACATTTTATTGAACATCAAAAGTAAACGAGTTTGAAGAATTTCCCATATGTGTGTTATCTGTTTAAAGAAATACTTTTTATTTTATGTTCAAACAAAAGGTCTTAACGACCACCTAAAAATCTTTATACGGACCCCTTGTTTTGGATAGAAAAATACTAAAAATAGGCGTTGGCTAGTAAGAAAACGTAATAGTTTTACTATGCGAATACCTATTTAATAAAACTTTAAAAATTAGCCAAATAAATCGCCACCTTGTTAAAAATCGCCAAAAAATTCGCCATGTCGCAAAACGGAAAATTCAGTCGCCAAGAGCAATTAAAAATCGCCACGTTTGGCGAAAAATCGCCACATCTGACAGCCCTGTTTGTAGGACGAAAAGCTTTATAAGTAAGACGAAGATTAATTTTCTACCACATCTTGGAGCTTTAGAAAGCTCTGGAAAGAGAAAAATGCTTAAAAAATGATATATAAATTCTCTTAAATTAAATTCTCTCCCCGATAGAAATTTCAAAATCTGGCTTCGTTAGGATTTGGTGGGCGAAAAGCTTTATAAGTAAGCCGAAGTTTAATTTTCTACCACATCTGGGAGCTTTAAAAACTCTGAAAAGAGAAAAAATGCTTAGAAAATTATTATAATTATGATACAATACTGAAAGAGATTGAATGCACTAAAAATTTGCTTCGCAAAATAATAGTAGCACTAGCATCCACAATTCGTACACATTTTCCGGTTTCTTTTGAAAAACTGCATCTTTGGCATCCCCCCAAAGTTTTCAATGTGGATCAGATAAAGTGACTGAGTCGGTCACTCCAGAACATCTTTTTTAGTTTCGGATAGCCATTTTTTTAACCAATTTGCTCGTGTTCTTAAGGACAATATCCTGCCAAAACACCCGATTGAGGGGCATACTCTTTTCTGAATAAGACACCGTAACTGTTCTCAATATTTCCACATTCTTCCATGTTACTCTTATCCCAACTATGGACCATGAGCCATGATATTAAACGCATCCCCAAAAGTAATTTTTTCCCACCATAGTGCTGTAAGGACTTCAGAAAAAATTTTGGGTCATTATTTTGTCCCATGCATCTCATATGTTCCAAAAAAAGTACTTTGATCTCATCTGTGCAGAGAATGTTTGCTTCGGAGTGAAGTATCGCGAATTAAGGGCGATTGCGTGCCTGTTTGCAGTTTAGTAATGGGACTTTTCTTTGAAATCATTCTTACAGATTTTGTTTTTGGAGATGTCGAGGAATAGTTGACGCATCAAGTTTCAGTTCTAAGTCCTGTTTTACGTTAGTGAACTTAAGAAATGTTTTTGAGTTCACCATTCGCTTCGTACGCGTGGTGTCACTTGGACGATTTTTTATATCTTATTTGATAGATAATTATGTAGATGTAGTGTAGATAATTTTCTTTTTTTAACAATTAGGTGCAAAACAAAGTATTTAATAGCAACATAATCCCCTTATAAACGCACCCTATGTACATATATACATAAATACATACATATATACATACATACATACATACATACATACATACATACATACATACATACATACATACATACATACATACATACATACATACATACATACATACATACATACATACATACATACATACATACATACATACATACATACATACATACATACATACATACATTTTTTTTACGAAAACAAAATGTATGAAACATTTTACGAAATTCACAAAATCTTTCGTAGTTTCGTTTTAATAACAAAATATAATTTGTAATATTATTTATTATTATTTTTTTTTTGAGAAATACATACACTGCCGCTTATCTGAATACCACATAAATGTTATTCAGATTTTCCGGTTTCTCTCTCAAAATTCATAAAATTATTTAAAGTTTTTACAGTTTCAGTTTGATGTTAACATTAATGTCTTTCATTTGGATTAAACAAATCTTTTTTAAAGATTGCTTTATAAATTTATTAAAGGTAATTTTAATTTCTTAAAAAAATTATGATTTTTTTAGCTCATCAGAATACGACATTTTTCTATTTATTTTATTTTGTAACAAAGTAACAACTGAAAAGTATGTTTTTGATGATTTTAATAAAAATTAAACTAGTTTGTTTTGAATTCCTATTACAAAATGGGAAGAAAAAAAAAACAAGACTACTTTTTATCATCATATGACATGGGAAAAACAATGGCACAGTATAGTATTTTCCGATGAAAAAAAAAAAAAAAAAAAATCAATTTAGAAAGACCAGATGGCTACAGTTATTATTTCCACGATTTGCGAAAAGAAGAAATTTATTTGGAGCGTCATCATAGCTGTGTTGAGGTGTGATGGTAGGGTTCAGTTTCCTACTATTGAACAAGCAATTTACAATATTTTACCTCAAAAATGAACGCGAATTAGTATATTACTGTTCTGGAAAAAGCATTTCCACATTTATCAAATATTTTTAGCTCTATATTATGGATATATCAACATGATAATACACCTATTCATACTGCAAATCGAGATATTAAATGCCAAAAACAATTTTTGTACGTGTCGTAATCAAGTGAGCGGCAGTGTACATATTAAAAATTTTTATTTAAAATAATACATAGAATTATATTGTAATTTAAAACATTCTGATTTAAATAATTAAAGTAATTTATTATATTTCTGTGTTAATTTGACAAGACAAATTTAAGTCGATATAAATAATTTTCCCCAGGAAAAAATGTATTAGTTCTACAACTAGTTCCAGAACACATGAAAATAGAATTGCACTCTAAAATAGCCTTACTTTGGCGTTACGACCAATGATTTTTGTTTGAAATTGTCACTTTTAGAACTAGTTCTGTAGAAGTGTTATCTACACGCAAAGAAAAAATGTGATTGGTCGAATCATATTCGGTAACTATCATTAATGTTTGGATTTATGATTATGTCAATTATACAATACACTTGCCTCTTAGGAACATAACATGATCCTTGTGGATTTAAATAACATAATCCCTACGCAATCATATTATTCTCCTTGACATTATTTTTATATGGTTCTCACAATTGTTATGTTTGGTCCTTCCAAATATAATAATCTGATCTCACGAATCATATTTTTTAAAAACACTGATTCTTACAATTATGCTGCAAATACATTACATGATAATTTTTTTATCATATAGTACCCCTCATCATAATTAAAACAATTTTTACTTAAAAAAAGGAGATTTTTATTCATGTATATAACAATTTAAAAATTATTAATAATAATAAAATATGTATTGTTCCAGCATAAAGAGGAAATATTCCGGTCTTATAATAAAATTTTGGCTATATATTTCCAAGACCGCTTCTTTTGAGATACCGTAGATTTTTTTTGCTGGAAAGAAACGAAAAAACAAATTAGAAGAATATATTCCATGCGTCACAGAACATAAATTATTTTACCATTTTCCAAAAATATGTTGTAATTTTGATTTTCATCAAAATTGAGTGGCACAATTTTCTGTTTTCCGCCAAAAACTGTTTTTATTAATTTAATATTCATGTTTCTTTTATTTTGTGTCTATCACGTTTAATGACGCTCGCGATAGTTAAAGAGAATGACAATAGTGGACACAACAATATTATTTTCTTTCTCAGCACACAATGTTGCCAACTAGCATTAAATAGTTTTATAATAAATAATATATTGCTAGGAAGTATATTATTTTTACAATACAGCGTCTTTGATCAAAAATGTAATTTTTGTTACAAAAAGTACATTTTCTTATGTATTGTATCATAGACAAAATTTTATTAAGTTTTTTTTTTTAATTTTATATATATATATATATATATATATATATATATATATATATATATATATATATATATATATATATATATAGATAAATAAAATTTGAAAAATGAAAATTTTTTAATTCATTTCAATATTATTAATTGTGAATATTTTTTATTATTATCATTATTGTTATTTTATTTTTATTATTATTATTTCAATTAAAACATCAAGAAACACATTAAATAAATTAACTTAGCCGCACTTAATTAACACTAACACTTACCTATAATTTTATTTAATTTGTTGACTTTGTTTTATTTTCATTTAATTATTTTTACTTGTTAACTGCACAGTAATCCCAAACGAACTAAATGCTATGTTTAAAATTATGATGTTGATGAGTATTTTATGATCATGTTGTATTACAAATATCTATATATTTTGTTGAAGGAAACATACAGAAAATGTTTGACAATAACAACAATATTATAACAAAATGGTATATATTAAAACGATCGTATCAAACATTAAATATTTGAATCCGATGTAAAATAAAAAAACATTATTGTGATATCTATATAGACTAGTTAAGAACATGATTTAATTGTAGTGATCATACTGGAAACATGTTTTTTCTTTGCGTGTAGCCAGTACCTATTCTATGGAACGCTTTTAGAACTAGCTCAATAATCAATGATTTTAGTTCGAAATTGTCACTCGTTCCATAGAAGTGTTAGGGAACAGTTTTAGAATCTATTTTTATATTATTTATTTTAGTGAGCCAGTTTCTTAAGGCCACTTCTTATATCAAATTAATTTTGTTATATTCTTGTTTTTTTATTTTGGAACTTTGTCAATTTTTTATTCAAGTTTTTTAAAAACTTCTAGGAAGTCATTTGAGAACCACTAACTTGTTCAGAGAAGTGATGTAGAAGTCTTACAGAATTAGTTCCTATGTACCAATTTAGAATCACGATAAGGTTCTACTTCATGAGGTTGCGACACCACTAGTTCTAAGGATGTAATTTAAGAATCTGAAGTGGTTTTGATTACACCAGTTTAAAACTAATGATTTTAGAACATGTTCTAAAATTTTTCCGGGGTCATATTATTTAATCATTAAGATTGACTATTTTTAGAATCAATATTTCAATATAAATTGTTGATTTTTTAAACAAAAATTTAAAAACTAATTAACATAGAATCTTACCTTATCAAGAGCAATTTCAAAGCCGCAAAGAAAAAAAAAATTAAAATAGGTATATTTGAAAAATCTAATATTAGAAAACTTTAAAAACAAATTTACGTAAAACAAACTGCCAATAGAGGGATAAATATCACAAAATTAGATATCGGATATGTTTAAAACGTAATTTTCTTTATTCGGTATTTTGATTTTAAGCTTAAAAGTTTGGTGGTGCAAGTTACAAGAAATAATCAAATAATTAATTTCGATTTATCACTTCAAACTGCCCATCCGAGCTTATTTTATTAACTATTTTTGTTGATTTCTTGAAAGCTAATTTTGAAAAAATTAGTGAAGGTTCGAATTCAGCACTTTCTAATAAATATTCTATATATATATATATGTATGTATAAATAAAATGAAAATATAGAATACTGGTTTATTAATTTTTATTTGGCTATCGTTTGATATACCTACAAGGTACCATGATAACTCCCAAATGAAATAATTCCCAATGAATTTTTTTTTTTTGAGTTATTTATTACATTGTATTTGGCACTTTTTTCATAAGTAAATGAATATCATTGGGAGTCATTTTTTTTATTGGGAGTTATTTCATTTTGATTTTCATTTTTTTGAAATTAAAGTTTTTCTGCATTGCCGACCTTTGGCTGGGCGAAAGGACTTTCTCCTCTATGGTTTTTCAAACACCGGCTTCGGTAAGTTTTCTTGCATTGCCGGCCTTCGGCCGAGCGAATGGTCTTTCTTCCCTGTGGTATTTCAAAGACTTATTTCATTTGGGAGTTATTTCATGGTACCTACCTACAAATTTATACATATATCATTTATATTAGTGGAAATTATTTTTTTAATATTTATTCTGTGATTATCAACATAAATGGCCGTGTTGTATCCTGTTTCAATCAACATAGGTAGGAAGATGGAATTTGGCCAAGACTTTATAAAGGAAGCTCCCTTTCATAATTTTAGGTACATATAAATGTGGGACACTCTTCTTTTTATATAAAATTGGACAGCTCTCATTAACATACACGTGACCAAGTACGCAAAATGTTCCCAGAGTGAATACTCTCTTTCAATGACAACAACGTATCGACTGCATTATATAGAACTTGTTTAGTAACTACTGTCCGATATGTGCATAACTACTTTTTTATGCTCAGATTTTTGAAAATACAGCTCTTTATTGATTTTTTAATTCAGTTACCAATCCATATATTTAAAGAAGATTTATTTTAATTACATTTTAGGTTATCATATAGTTTTCACATCAAACAAAAAACTGGTTCTAGAAACGTTTCCTAACGCTTGTATTGAAGATTTATATATAATCTTGTAATATTTGTATTCAATAGGCTGAAAATCTTAAATTGGAGTCTACCAGAAAAAATATGTTAAAATATTTTTAAATTTTTTTACAAAAAACTGACTTTACAGAATAAAATGGTACTTTTTCACTATTATTTAGTTAATTTATTGTTATATTATTTTCCACGAATTCTTAACAAAATGTAATTTTTTTACAATTAAAAATTGTTTGATCAAATTGTTTTTACAATTAAAAATTGTTTTGATTATGATTTCTTTGGATAAATTGATATGTTTCGATGTATTTTATGATCAGCTCTTGCCAGTACAATGCTTCGTTCTATTTTCAGGGTCATGCTACAAAAAAAATAAATAAATAAATAAATAGATATCGTCAAATCAAATTTGTGTTTTTAATGAAATATAGTTTATCTTTCTAAAATACGTGTGATCACAAATTTTCAGACTTGTAGTTCAAAAAATGACGATTATATTAAAGAAAACAATGATTTTTTTTAAGTCAAAATAACCTAACATCACATTTGGTAACAAATGTTATAATTTTTTTACGAATTTATATTGCAAATTATTAAAAATATAATAGCTATTAAAATTTTTTAGTAAAAGTAATCAAAAATTATTTTAATTATAATTTTTCTAAAATTTTTATTGATGTTACGTTTTTTTTGGCTTCAAAAATTGAAATCTTCAAAAACGTAAGCCACATAACTTAAAAATTATTTAATAAAAATTAAATTATTCATCATTAATATATTAGGCAATATTTAAGGATGTAATAACCCAAAAATCTTGTTTGTAGGACAATTTGTTTAGATTTTAGAAAGTTTCGGTGACGATATATATATATATATATATATATATATATATATATATATATATATATATATATATATATATATATATATATCTTCCCTTAAAAGGCAAAAGACCGTAACCACTAACAAATCAGATATTGTTATTTTACTGTATTAATGCACTGATTCATGCTACATCTACACAAAAAAAATTCATATTCATATCTTCAAAAATGGCATCAATATTAACAAAAGTCCGTAACATCAATTTCATAAATGAATCCGTTGTTAATTTTGTTGCATTTAACAAAAAATTTGATTCGGAGATTGTTTTATCTATCTATTTATGCTTTAAGTGAACGATTAACCAATTTTACTTAATTGCTTCATTTAAAAAAAAAAAAAATTAAAAATTTTGGTTTCGTCCTTTTTCATTTTCATAATGTTTTTTGCTTCTGGTGTAAAAATTTAAAAAGTGTTGTTACTGCATTTTGCATTTTAGGTGACGATATGCATATATAATAATTCTCAATTTCCCAGCAAATTCAAAATAGTAAAAAAGAGCGTTTTTCTCTGCGACTCTTCATTTAAAAGTCATGAAAAAATTCTAGCCAAATTAAATAATGCCGTAAAAGGTTTCATAATTTATGTTTCAAAAATCCTTAACTGATTTATATTTATCATTGCTAAGGCTAATGATAAATATATAAGATAAAAAAATTAAATAAATTTCTGTACTGTACATCTGTTTTTTTTTTATTAAAACATGAGAAAATTGACATCCTTTTGTTAAGTTCGCTTAAAGCTTACTTTGAGTTATTCTATAAAACAAAAATCGTAAGTAAATAAACAGGCTTTTTTATCATTAAACATTTTTATTTTATTAATTAAAGAAAAAACAACCAATTTCTTATATAAAGATACGATGACATTCATATACATATCTATTAATATAAAAGAATTTAATTTGAAAATTTATGAAAATGATATGTGTTGTTAATAATACAAATATTTCATATACGAAATGTGAGTTCGTTAATGCAAAATTAAATTAAAGAAATAATAATTTTCGAAATTTATGTAAATGGAAGTGAATTTCAATTAATATACAACATTTGGGTTTAGTTTAGTTAATTATAATCTAAATTTAATTTACACTACAACGACGAAAAAAATCTAAATTTATACTAGTTAATGACATGGTCATATAATTCCGTATTTAAATCTATATTGATGCATCCATGTGTAAAGGAGTATGTGTGTGTGTGTGATGTATGTCGTAAATAAATCCAGATATATGCATATTTTTATTTTAATTTTTTTTATATCTAATATTTGGATATAGTTTGTGTGTATTTACGTATGTACGCTAAAGGGTTGATTGATTATTGTTGTTGATATTAGAAGTTAGATTGCAATGGAAAAATTATCATTATTTTTTTATTTTTTTCATTAATATTATTGTTGTTTTAAGAGTTATTGTATAGGTGTATATATATGTACGTAGCAAGTATAATTGTTTTGAATAGAAGTGAGGAAATAAATATATATGTACAAAAGAATGAAATGTTTAAGGATCGATTTAAAATAAAAAGAAACATTTTACACATACAAACACACGCTCATTACGACATAGACATTTTAATGTTCACCATCACTATGTAAAGGCGAGCATGAGCCTCGACTTTTAACGGGGCTTTGAGAGCGACTATTGGCTGGGCTGGATAATTTGGATGTGGTTGATCGCACTGATAAATCCTCCGGTTCGCTATCAAAGTAACTGTCATTAGAGACATCGCTGGTAATGAAAGATGCTGGATTATTGGCTGAATCAAAATTATTTGCAGTCTTTGTGAGTTCTTTATAAAGAATATTATTGTCCTCTTTTTTAGTGGCAGTAATAGAACCATTAGGCTGTAAGGCGGCGGCTGCTGCAGCTAAGGCCAAAAAGTTGAGACTAGCATTGAAAACTTTGCACCATTCCAACAATGCGGTGTTGCCATTTTCGGAATCGGATGTATTGCTGATATTTGGAATTTGTAATAGACCTAGAGGTAGGGGTGGTGGAAAATTCGCAACTTCCGACGATGTTTCTATGGGAAAAGAACTGTTTTTGTCCTTTACATTGTTATTATTTGAATCGTTAATAGTACAATTAGTCCCGATTGTGTTATTTGCGGTGGCGTTGGTTGTTGTATTTGTATTTTGGACATTCAACAAATTTTTATCTGCAGGATCTTTGGCCCAATTCTTCACAGACAATGAAGCCGTATTATTTGCACTATTATTATGGTTGATACTATTGTTAATGTTACCATTGCAGTTGTCTTTGGCAATATCCTTGGTTTCTTCAGAAGTACGGGGGGGTATTTTACTTTTGACAGTATCTAGTGTGGCATTACCATTTGGGTTGAGATTTGACATTGATGCCAAATTTGGGCTTAACAGCGATAACAAATTTAAATTCTGCATCATAGACAATTGTGTATTATAGTCTCCTCCCAGCGGAATTGGGCCTCCCATCATGCTGGACATTTGGTTTGTTATATTATCGACTGGTTGTTTGGTGGCGCTATCTGCTGGCATAATATGCTTTTTCATAATTTCGTTGAATGCTATTTTTTCTAAAATAGCATTGCTGCCATTTGAAGGAAAGCTGAGACCATTTAAGGGCAAACGGCTATATCCAAATTCATCGAAGCCTGAGGGCGCTGGATATTTTGGAGTTTGGATATGATTGTCGAAACGAGGACGTTTTTCTGGAGGATTTTCTATACCTGTCATCGGGGTTAGTTGATCCGCAGCACCCAACTGACGGCACATAAAACGCAATTTTTGTTCATTTTTACACCAACCTCTGAGAGTGGACTCTGGAACACCAATATCTCGTGATACAGATGCCTTAGTTTCTCCATTGTGTATACGCTGTATGGCTCTTACTTTATCTGATGGTGTCAGGTTACGAAGTGGTCGCTTGCCCCGGGTACTCATGCGTATGTTCATGTGCTGGTATGCAGAAATATCCATTTTCGCTATTACTTAATTCACTAAAATTAAAAAATATTAAGTCCACAAATCAGTAAATTTTAATTTTACAGGTCGCGATATTTCTTCGTTGTCTTTTTATTATTAATTAAAAATACACACCTTTTTGAATAAAAATTATGCCAGCGTTTGTCTTTGACAAAAATTTTATTTTATAAAATTTAATTTTTTATGATTTCTTTTTATTAGCTAACACAAAGAATTTGACGTTCACGATTTTGATTTTTTTGAAATATTTTTTTATAGTTCACGATGTCGCGTTAAGTAAGCTTTGACGAATGCAAAGTATTTACCGTACACAGTAGTCGCGAATGTTACTCTATGACTATTAGCGCGAGACTGTTTCAAATGTTGTCCTCTTGTTGTGCACTCCTTGGATTAACAAAAGGATATGATTTTGATTACGCGAACAACGCTGCTTTCATGCCAATTGTCGAAGCGCTACAGGCCGTAATAAATACGGCGAAGAGCACAAAGTTTTCCATTAGTAAACACAACAAAAGTGTGTGAGTGTAATTGTGCGACATCATAAATCCTTACACGAATTGTTCGATGAGTGTGAGAACACATACATGTACATACATAGACATTAAATGGAATTAATTTACGTATATATGTATTTTTGTATATTCATATATGTACAGCAAACATCAATGGGACAACAACTTGTTACTCACCATCATCAAAATCAACCATCACAATGCCGCTATCTATATTGGCGCGCGACATTAGTGCGCAATTGCAAACCATATTTGTAAGATGCTGTGTGTATGTGTGTGTATTGCCGCATATAAAAAGGACTGCTGATTGTATGATATTTGAAACGAACATTCTATACATTAACTTGTCTGTTATACATAACTGTAGCAACATGACCAAACAAGTTGTAGCTTATTTGATACAACATGTATTATTGAAGTTTGAGTTCTATGTTGATTTACGACAATGTTATTTCATATTTCTCATTGTTCGAGGATGCAATGTTATTATCGAACCTGGCCTAACATACATTAATCGTTCGCTCTCTCTCCTTCACTCACAAGCATATACGAATATGTAACATATTCTTTCTGTCACACAACTCATTTTTCTGTTAGCACGCGCTTTTTTTTGTTTTTTTTTTTTTTTTTTGTTTTTTGACAATCCCAATTTTTAAAGCCCCTTTCAATTTGTAAACGCTGTACGAGTGATTGATAATAAGACGGCAGGTAAATTTATGTGTCGGTTGTCACCATAGAGGTAAATAAATGTACATTCCACCGCCGTTAAAAATTTAACAAAAAAGAATTAAAAAACTTGCCATACACGGTGGAACTATGCTACATTATAATAAACTCTAAATTTCAAAGGATTTCTACCTACTTAATGATTTTGAAGCAAATAAAAAAGGATTATCCGGATATACAATCCTATTCGAGGTTCAACCGTACTTGCAAGTGAGAATTGGGAAATGGTAGATTTGCATTTATTTTTAAGCCGAACGAGATGATAGTGTTATTTGCATCTTAATCTATGAACAGGTGGAATCTACCGCTAATTTTGATGTTTGCCAATCTTACAAAAAAAAAACTAAAACTTGTCAAAGTTTAATTCAAAGGCGCACTTATAACTAGATTTTACTAAAATTTGACCCAAAATGGCATCAATGTGAAGCAATGAGAGAAAATTTGAAATTGTATTCGTAAAAGCTTATGATCGCAAACTTCCATACAATTGGCATTAATGTTTGAAAAATATATGTATATTCTTCACCACTGAGAAATACCGCTTTTATAGAAATTACCGAATATATTGCGCAAACAAACTTTTTTAATAAATGGCACTTCCGAGTCAAAGTGCGTAAACAATTTATAAAATAGAAACGTTTTATGCACTTTTTGAAATTGTCACCAAATTTTATTTCGCTTTATTATAAGATATGACCAGTGTTGCCACATAATGTGTAATTACCTATATCATATGTAATTTTATCAATTTTAAAATTGATGAAAATGACAATATAAAAAATAAAATATTTATGATTTTGTAAAATTAAATTTAGATCCATAGGTTTTTGAAATGGCATGTGTAATTTTTTCTCCGATGTGTAATTCTAACTGTATTATTGTGTAATTCTGACTTTTTTAAACAACTTTTAATACAATTATGTTAACTACACTTTTTGCCGTAACAGAAAAAAAATTCAAGACCTGAAACGGTTCCACGTAATGCCGGCAAGTAACCAAAGTCAAAAATTCCAAAAAAAGTGATTGAAACTAACAAGTTTGTTTTATTTCTTTTTATTGTTGTAGTCGGGGATTTTAGGATAAATGTCCAATTCTTCTAATGTAGACTATAAACACTTGTAGAAAAGGACTTGTAAAAAAGGAAAGCATGGATTTAATTAGCGTGCAATTAACCAGTGTCAAATTGTGTTGTGCACAATTTTGCACAAAATTAAAAAATTTTTCAGTTTTTTCACTGGGGATTTTACGCCGTTTCGGATATTTCAAAACAGAACCCAATAGCTCTTCAAATTATGCATCATTTAACATATATCTCGTTAATGTGCCCTCAACAGAAATGCTGAAAGAGGTACCCAAACTTGGAGAGAAAAAAACGTGAATGGCTCCAAGAGGTGCCTTTTTCGCGAGGCACACTCGCAACGTTATTTCAGTGATGCTAGAGCATAGCGCTATCAAAGAAGGTTTCCAAATGACATTTAAAAATCATTGTGGCGTTTTAAAATATTAATTTGCTAAATTCAGTAATTTTGCATATTTTGTTATAGCGGATGTTGACCTTATAAATCAATTTTAAACTGAAATAAGTTCATGTGTAAAATTTTACTTACGCAGAAAATATAATTTCACTAAAAATATTCATCAACAGTTTTCATGGGCTAAGAACGCGATGTTTTTAGTTTAACATTGATCGTCGAGGCACACCCAAGGCGCTAATCAAAATTGGCGATGATATATGTCAATCTGTAGCTGCTTTAATACCATATATCAAAATCAATATGGCGTTCGAAAAAAAGTACGATTTTTCATTTAATGCAACTTTAGAGATTTGACTAAGTGCAGTTAAAAAATGTTTATACATTTTCTTATGACTTATTTAAAAAAAAATGATAAATTTTGCAATAAATGGATTATAATCTATCAACAAGATTACATCACTTAAAAAAAAAAAAACAAATTTGCAAATTTTAAAAGAAGGTTTAATAATTACACATCAACGATATTTAGTACCAATATTCCTTGGCTCTAGTGGAACACAGATCTGTTCGCGTGAATGACTTTTACCGAACAGCATCAATGTTATGGCGGTTTAAAATAAAATTTGTTTAAAAAATTGTTAAAATGCTATTTATAGTCCTAAATCAAAAATTATTGCATTAATGTACTATACAATGCTATATCTAAAATACAAATTAAAAATATCGCGATAAGTTAAGTATGCGTGGATATATTAGCGATTTAATAATTATTAAACCTTCTTATAAAATTTGCAAAATTCAGTTTTTAGTGATGTATTGTTGTTCATATTCATCCATTTATTGCAAAATTCATAATTTTGTTTAAATAAGTCATATCACAATGTCATTTATATACATTTTTTAATTGCACTTTCTCGAATCTCTAAAGTTGAATTAAATGCAAAATCGTATTTTTTTTCGAACGCCATATTAATTTTGATATATGGTATTAAAGCAGCTACAGATTGACATATATCATCGCCAATTTTGATTAGCGCCTTGGGTGTGCATCGACGATCAATGTTAAACTAAAAACATCGCGTTCTTAGCCCATGAAAACCGTTGATGAATATTTTTAGTGAAATTATATTTTCTGCGTAAGTAGAATTTTACATATAAACTTTTTTCAGTTTAAAATTTATTTATAACGCCAACATCCGCTATAACAAAATATGCAAAATTGCTGAATTCTTTAAAATAGCTATTCACGTTTAGCAAATTAATATTTTAAAACGCCACAATGATTTTTAAATGTCATTTGGAAACCTTCTTTGATAACGCGATACTCTGGCTTTAGTGAAATAACGTTGCGAGTGCACCTTTTGGAGCCATTCACGTTTTTTTCTCTCTAAGTTTGGGTACCTCTTTCAGCATTTCTGTAGAGGGCACATTAACGAGATATACGTCAAATGATGCATAATTTCAAGCAAGGTCTTAATTATTACAATTTTTATGTTGAGTTTCTTAAATTGTATATGCAATTTTTATTTTTTTCCTTATTAATAACTATTTGCTTTCAATTAATATATTTTTATCGAAATAATAATAATTATGATTGAGTAAAATAATATATATTATTTATAATAGCTATTTTTAAATTTTTATTTAAAAATAATTTTTTAATTGTTATTGAAATATATAATCTATAATAGTTAAAATTATGTATAATTTTTATACCCTACACCACCATAGGTGGGGAGGGTATTATGCGTTTGTGCTGATGTTTGTAACACCCAAAAATATTGGTCTAAGACCCACCTTAATTTATACCAATCGGCTTAGAATCATTTTCTGAGTCGATTTAACGATGTCCGTCCGTCCGTCCGTCTGACCGTCTGTCCGTCCATGTAAACCTTGTAATCAAACTACAGGTCGCAATTTTGAATCAAAATTAATGAAATTTGGTACACAGGTTTCTTTTAGTCCAGGGACAAAGCCTATTGAAATTGGTTATGATCGGTCCATTATTTCACCTAGCCCCCATACAAATGTCATCCCGGAAAAGGGTTTAACGATCATAAATCCCTTAAATATAGCTATATTTTAATGAAATTTGGAACATATAAGTTTTATATAAGTCTAAATAAGTGTGCCGATTTTTAAAAAGATCGGTCCATAATTAACCATAGCTTCCACAAATAAGTTTTATATGAACATAAATGATAGTGCCAAATTTTACAAAGATCGGTCCATAATTTACTATAGCTCCCATATAAGGCCCTCTTTCGGGAATCACCCAAAAGTGAATAAATTTATATAAATATCAGCATCAACGTAATATTCTGTATTCGTATGTTTTATTTTACACTTATGAGTATCGGTCCACATCTGACTCCAAGTCAAGACTCCTCCCCGAATTATAATGTACACAATGGTGTAGGGTATCATATGGTCGGGCTTGACCGACTATATCTTTTTCTCTCGTTTTTCTTTGAAATTTGATAAAAACAATATACAAATGTTCAATTAGTTTTCCAATAGCATGTGAGGCTTGAGATTATGAAATTTCAATGATATTCCCAATTAATTATTATTATTATTGTTATTAAAAATATATCGAAGAATAATAATTATTTTAAATTTATATATTTTTTTTTTTTTTTTTTTTGTTAATCAATAATTATTTTAATTAATTTTTAAAATATTAGCTAAAAAATAATAGTTATGAGTAACTTATATTTATATATTATTCAATAATTATTAAAAATCAATTTTTTGTAATAACTATTAAAAAATGCCAATTTTTTGGATTTCGAAAATTATGATAATAATTATTTTGGGTCCTTGATTTCAAGAGCTATTGGGCTCTGCTTTAAATTTTGAAATATCCGAAACGGCGTAAAATTCCCAGTGAAAAAACTGCAAAATATTAAATTTTTTTTAAATTTGGTTTCACGACTTTTGCACAACACAATTTGACACTGGTTAATGGCACGCTAATTAAATCCATGCTGGTCCTTTTCTACAAGTGTTGATAGTCTACATTAGAAGAATTGAAGACTTATGTTAAAATCCGCGACTACAGCAAGAAAAAGAATAAAAAAAAACTTGTTAGTTTCAAGCATTTTTTTTGAATTTTTGACTTTGGTTTCTTGCCGGTACCACATGGAACCGTTTCAGGTCTTGAATTTTTTTTCTGTTACGGCAAAAAGTGTTGTTAACATAATTGCATCAAAAGTTTTTTAAAAAAGTCAGAATTTAAAAAAATATTTGAGGTTGAAGGTCGGTTTCATAAAGGCAAACGTAAAAAGAGAATTGCTCATATATATATGTATGTATATGCCAAAGACCCTAATCATCAATTGTTGGTTTTATGTACTGGATTATAATGTATAGACACAATATTGATAAAAATGAAAAGATCGTAAAATTATATATATATATATATATATATATATATATATATATATATATATATATATATATATATATATATATATATATATATATATATATATATATATATATATATATAACGGTAAAAGAAATGTACCGAATATTGTAAGATGTTTCTTATTTTCATTTTTGTACGTATTTGCATTCATATTTCATCTTTACTTACATTTTTTACTTAACTTTTTGCTGATTTTGAGCATAATATAGTTTTTTAATTTAACTTTGACTTTTACACTTTTTTTTTGGTTACATACTTTATTTATTGAATCTTCAGTAATTGTACATGAACTAACAATAAGTATCAAACTCTTAAATATAAATATCTAATTTTGTCTAACCACCGTCAGACAAAAATCTATTTTAATTCGTATATTTTAGCTCAAGTTTGATGTGTGCCTTCTTCTCAATCAAGTATATACATTGCTTAGTAGGATGTTTCGAGCTAGAGATATGGGTGAATTTCTATCCTCCTAAAATATTTCTTAGTATGTTCTCTTATTACATCTTTCACAAAGGGATCGTTTAGATCCTTATGAATATTTGAGTTTTTGACCATGGTACCGCAGTTATTATCCGCAAAAAAGTTTAAATTAAAAGAAAAACAAAAACTGTTCTATAAGCAAAACAAAAAAATTCTTCCATGACAAGCTGAGTAATGCATTACAGTTTGTTTTTTTTTTTTTAATTAAAGCTTTATTTTATAAAATTATAATTTTAAAACATTTTAACTAAAAGATTAATGCTAATTCTTTGTACTTTTTTGAATTTTTGCTCTTTCAGATTACATTTTTAAATTTATATTCGTGATATTGTGTTTAGATTTTCTCAAAACCTTTACTTTTTTAAATAACAGCCTTCTGCAGCCTCGATTTTTTCAGTAGCACTATCAATTGAACTGAATTGATTACTTAATGAGTGTAAACCCTCTAAATAGTAATAGTTTTAAAAGAAAATTCATAGTTGGAACAGACAAATGAGAGATTAGATTTAATATTCCTTGATGTTAATACTCGTTTAACAGTTTTTTATCATTCAACTCATCCAAAGCTTTTTTGAAATAATCAAAATATTGTTCAGTTAATAATTTTTGAATTTTTGTTTAGGCTCAAGTTCATAATATTTTGCAGCACTAAGTCAAGATTCCCATCTTATAAAAATTTATTGAGTAAGTGGCAAATGGGGATAGGGACTTTCAAATATATCTGTTTTCCATATGAAATGAAGGAATCAGTGCAATTAAAATTATTACGCACCTTCTCTCAGGTTGCATCAACATTTTTTTTTGTTTAAATCTTAATGGTTTTCGCAGATTTCACCTTATATGGAGTCGCATCCGATAAATAAATATAAGAGAATATCATTTTTATTAAAGTGCTTCCCCTACTTAATAACTTGTTCGAGAAATAATTGCTGTTATACGCGTTAAAACAATATAACTAACAAAAAAGTCTATAAAAATTAAAAATATGCAAATTTGTATGCATTATTAAGAAAAATATGCGAAAATATACATTTTCGACCAAATATGCAAAAATATGAACTAAGAAATCGATGTAATTTTTTTTAGTAAAATGTTATTTGAGATAAAAATTGCTTGGTGTAATAATATGCTCAACCATATCTACAAACTGGAGCATGTTATATTCCAATTGCTTTTTTTTTACTGCAGCACCATGTTATTTGTCGAATTAACCAATTAATATGAAACCCCGATTAATTGGTTACCCTAGTACCCATATTCTTAAATCCTTGTACCTTTTTAAAAAACAACTATTTTTTTCAAAGTAAACTATAGATACAACACATAGTTTTAAAAAAATTTTCCGATAACAAAAATTTTAAGTATGTAAATGTTTTTTTTTTTTTTTTTAGTGAACATATTTTCAATTTTTTTTTTTTTCTTTTAACACGAAAGTCGTTTTGAGGTTTTAATAACAAACCAAAGTTTGTTCGAGTTAATAATTTTAACCGATGCTCGCAAAATTTGTGAAGGTTTAAAGATGAAGCTTTAAAAAAATTTTAAAATTGTTTTTACTTTATCGAAAACAAAATACTAATGACTACATTTTTTAATATTTTTCGAAGTACACTGAAAAGAAAAATTTTAATTTTATTTTTTGTACGATTTCTTAAATAGCATACAAATTTGTATTGGTTAAAGTCATAGTCATATATATTTACACATTTAAAAATTTTCCGAAAATTTGGAAAAGAAGTCAGATATTTTTGTTGTTATAAAATATTTTGAAATTGTTCTTTTTTTTTGTAAAGTCTGAAATGTGTAGACTAGATTGTGAAAATTTCTGAAAAAGTCACGATATTTATTTCTGATATTAAAAGAAAAATGTATAAGTGAGAAGGTTCTGAAATTTCTCAACAATACTCGTATTATACCTACCGAACAATTTGGCTTTAGGAGATCACATTCAAACATTCATCAGGTTAAAAAGATCTGCAATGATATCAAACTTGGGTTGATATCAGATCAATCAACTGCACTTGTACTGCTTGATTCGGAGAAGACGCAAGCCATCTTTTTTACGAGAAAAAGAAAATCTTGTTATCTACCTAGCAATAACTTAACTCTTTTAGGCAGCAACATTAACTGGTCTAACAACATTAGATATTTAGGCATCACCTTGGATTCAAAGCTAACTTTTAACCCTCATATTTGTTACATTATTGATAAAATAAACAAATATAAGAAGATATTATACCCATTAATCAATAGAAACTCCCTTCTCAGTAATTCTAATAAAATTTTAATAGTAAAAATAATTTTTCAGGCTATTATCCTATACGGTTGTCCAATATAGGGAAATTGTGCAAAGATTCATATAAAGCGCTTGCAAATAGCTCAAAATAAAAGTTTGAAAATGGCTCTTAAATTACCCTGGCATTTTTCCACCTCGAGACTACATGTAATCAGTAACGTTAAAACGGTACCACAAGCTATTGATAACCTCACCTCTCGTTTTAGATCTAAGTGTAGTTTTTCAGAAAACCCACTTTATCTGCATTATATTAACTTCTTATTACTTTGTATTATATATGTATATTATTCTATGTTATATGTTTATATTATATTTATGTTTTCCTTATTTTTGTTTGATATATTAGTTTTGCAAAATTTTGCTATTATTACTTTATTATTATTATTTTTTTCTTTTTGAAGGGTTTTGTTAATAGTTTTCCTTCATATTCACCGATATTATAAACAAGTATTTCTTAAATATTATATATTATTACTACTTAAGATATAAGGCTGACTTAAGCCAATTCTGTGCAATAATTTACTTCTAGCAATTAAGCAATTTTGTATTTTTCTATTAATAAAATAAATAAATAAATAAATAAATAAATAAATAAAAAAACAAAAATTCGTATGCATTTTATATTTCAAATGTGTTTACACACATTTGTTAAACTTCATAATTATTTGCATAGCTTTAAAAGTCAATTATTTGGGCATACCTTTGCTAAAGATGGTCCCAAATCTTGTCTATAAAATAGTTTAAAATCTTGTGATACAAACTCAACTAAGTCGCAAAAATCTAAAAACACTGGAAAAAAGTGATGAAAAAGTCATTAAGAGCCAAGATGACACTTAAATGAAGGTTTAAAATGGTACATCATCTTTAAAATTTATAAAAGCGTTTGCATAAAGTTAAAAAATCGTGTAATCTTTAATAAAAAGAATCCCTTGTATGAATATAGAAGCATTTGAAAGAGACTTTATCGAAAATCTGTCATAAAAATTTATCATCATTTAAAATATGAGTTATTTCATTTCGTTTGTGATTTTTTTAATTTTTATTGAGCTCGGTCAAAATGATTTCTTTCTGTAAGTTTTGAGAACCACTGACTTTGCAAATGAAGATACTTCCGCATAGACAGTCTTCGGCCGGGCTCAAGGGTTTTTTCCTCTATGGTATTTAAAACACAGGCTTTGCTATGGGGGCTAAGTGAAATAATGGACCGATCATAACCAATTTCGATAGATTTTGTCCTTGTGTAAAAATAACTATTCGTGCCAAATTTCATCAAGATATCTTCAAAATTGCGACCTGTACTTTGTTCACATGGACAGACAGCCAACGATAAGTTTTTCTGTGCGTTACAAACATCAGCACAAACGCATAAGACCGCAACTACCTATGGTGACGTAGGGTATAATGAAGTGTAAGTTTGTTTGTTTGTTTGTTTGTTTGTTTACTTGTATATTTGTTTATAATTCACATCTAAACAGCTAAACCGATTCTTACAAAATTTCGTACACAGATAGTACGAGTGCTGGAGGTTAGATTTCGATTGGATGCCATGGCCACATTTTATGCCTACTTTTAAAAAACTCTATTTTTTAAATTTTACACGTTTTCAATGAACATATTTACCAAGGTTGGAAACCGATACCGTTATAAATACCGATACCGATTAAATACCGTTAAAGTTGGTTACCGTAACTGATACCGATACCGAAATTATTATTTTGTTAAAAATACCGGTATTCAAATACCGTTTCCCTCTGTACCGTTATATACCGGTGTTTTAGTTTCGGTATTTTGAAAATACATTACCATATCTTATGAGAATCGTTTCATAATTTACCATTAGTCCGTAACCGTTAGTCGTCCTAAAGTGCATAAAATCACATAGATGTTATTATCAAAGCATTATTCTGTATTTCTATATTTTATTTTGCATTTAGTAAAAGTGTTGGTCTACAATTCGCCACAGGTCTAATATAAGACCCTTTCGGTTGACCTTGACCGTCTATATCTTTCTTACTCGTTTTGTATGAAAATGAAGATGTGTTACAAGAAGCCGTGCAATTCACAATTGGGCAGAATCGACAATCTTTAGAAATAAATATGTAACTTCTAATCGGCTTGTTGAATTTACATAGGATTTCACATATGAAACAATACACATCTTTTGGGGTGTGAGTGGTCAAAAATACATAAGTTAAAACATATCAATCTAAGTTTGAATAATTTTGATTTTATCATTGATCCTAATTAGGTATGTGCGATTAAACTATTAATCGAGTATTCTGAATAATCAAATTTCAGATTAATCAATTATTCGATTAATTCAACAATTTTATTAATTGTATCTATGATTAATCGATTAATTCTGATTTAAATTGTTCAAAATTATAATTAATCAATTAATCAGGAATGTGAATAATTAAAATCATAAATAACACAGGTCAACACTAAAAAAGTATCTGGAAAATCATATTGCAGATATTGTAGGTATAGTCATCCCAATTTTTAACCCATTGAGGACCAAAGAAAATATGGTTTCATGATGAGTTTTTAGGTTATACAATTTTCCCAGTAATAGGTAGAGCATATAAGTTAGTCATGTTGTATAGCTAAGACTTGGGGCTATAAAAATGTAGTACTAGTTAAGTCTCTTACTTATCATACATAGCATTACATTTTTTTTTTAGCTTTGCCATTTAAACTTGGATTTTCACTTTTTTCAAACTTTTGGTGTCTACGCATTTTCTGTCAATGCGATTTTAAAAATTTTACCATTTTTGAAATCTGCGGTCTTGTATGAGATATATCAAGTACAAATTTTCCCTAGACAGCCACTCCTTATCCCTCATTTTTTAATGGCTTTATGAGAGTTAATTGAGAAATTCTTGATTTTTACAATTTTAACGACTTCTAGGGGCTACGTGTAAGAAGTTAGAGACTTTACTATTACTACATTTTTGTAGCCCCATGTCTTGCCTATAAAACATCTTTGAAAATTTTCTTCTACCTATTACCTGGAAAATTTTATAACCTAAACTCTTCTCAAGGAAACAAATTTTCTTTGGTCCTCAAAGGGTTAAAAATGTGACGTGATAGAAAATTTTCATTTGACTTTCTACACTATATCAAGCCTAAGGAATAATAATATTGTAGACTTATTCCAGATATACATTTTTTTTGCGATTTTGTTGTAATTGAATAATTTGATATTTATTTGACTTTATTTTTTATTTGTCTTATAATTTAAACAATTTAAAAAAAATGTTTCATGCAAAATCGTTAAAATGTGGGATATACACTGTTTTTAAAAGTTTTTGTATCATTTGTTTAATTGTAAACTAAATTTAAGAAGTTTGATTATTTTGACGTATGAGGGACATAATAGCGAACAATATTTAGTTTCTTCTTGCGTCATTTTATAACTGTATGACTATTAGACTGCACCAAAATTTACCGTCTTTCGAATTTTGACCGTAACTCCCCCTACAATTGTTCTTTGGGTTGCAAAAACGTACTGTGAGAAATATTAGTGAAATCGGATATCGTTAACCCGTGCCGCATCGGACCTGAAGATTGTAGGATGCGTTTATATGGGAAAAAGTAGGTCTTTTTGCAGTTTTTAGAAAAATGTTTCTATTAAACACTTTGTTTTGCATAAAAATGCTAAAAAATTTTAATCTACACATAATTATCTATCAAATAAGATATAATAAAAGAAAATTGATTAAAAAATGTTAAAGTTATTAAGAATTCCCCAGACCATTAATGTGTTTTAGAAAATTTGTGTAAGGAGTGTACAACGAAATTTTTAATTTTTTAATAAATATTTAAATAATTTATTTTCAATTCAATTTTAACCATAATTACGGCACGGGTTAACGATATCCAATTTCACTAATATTTCACACAGTTTTTGCAACCCAAAGAACAGTTCTAGGGGGAGTTACGGTCAAAATTCAAAAGTTGGTAAATTTTGGTGCACTCTAATGACTATACTATATTAAAATATTTGACCTCAATACGCGTTCAGTTAGCATGGTCCCTGTAGGTTGAATTTTAAGTGTATGACATACACATTTCCAAAGCTTATTTTGTACACAATAACAAAAAAAAAAAAAAAGAAATCGGTTACAAAAATGTTAATCCGTTCAAAGCTTATAATCCATATATATTAATTTCATCAGTTTACCTAGTCTCTTTCCATTTTTTCCAATTTTAATATGGGTTTAGTTAACTGTGAGCCATCTCAATTTTTTATTTTTTTTTTGTACAATTTTTCTTACTTTAATTCAAAATATTTTAAAATTTAAAATCTAGTAAATGTATATTACTAATCAAATTCACAAACTAAACATTTGTAAGAGTTGATAACATGTTATGGCCAAACTTTATTTTTTTAAAATAAAGTAAAAAATAATTGTCTTCTAAGTGTATTATGGGCTACTTTTTTGGTGTCCAGGTATTAAAATAAAATTTAAATTTAATTATTGTTTTCCATGCAGGTTGTTTAATTGTCTTTTCGTTTTATAAAAAGTAATGGGGTTAGTATTGCGTATTGTTTCAAATGTCAAGAACTAAAATCTTTTTGTTTTATATCAAAAAGTATTTATTGTTTTTGGAATCTACGTAGATTGAACATTATTCAGAAAGACTTTGTAGAACAAATTTCTTTTGCGATATGTATACATAGATTACAAAAACTTTCGTCGAAATTTTACTCAAAATGTGTAAAGGATTTAAGAAAACAAGTGTGTTGTAGAGCAATAAAATATTTTTGAAATTAAACTATCCTTGTACACATGTAGGTAATAAATTGTTAAATCTATAGGATACGATGACAAAAATTAACAAATGACATTGTACCACAAAACACCAATTTCCGACTTTTATTCGCGGAAATGAAAAAATTACCTGAAGTACAAAGGGTCGAACGAGCATACAAACAAATACTTCAGACTTTTATACAGTCTTCTGTAGTGTTTACACTCGTAGATGAACAAATGCTTATACAAGTATGTATGGAGATTCGTCGCTGTTCATGGTGTCATAAAATTCATTATGCGTTAAACTCAAACTGATCAATAATTTTTCTGACTTTAAATGTGGTGCAATTTATCAAGGACACGTACATGACCTTTACACGCCATAGAAAGCCTCTGCCTTTATGATGGAGTTGTAAATCATTGAGGAATAGTAACTAAAAAGAAAGTTGTTAAAACGTTATAATACAACTTATACTATTATAAAATATGCAATATATTTAGTGGGTGATATCGCAGGTACAGCTGCAACACGAAATACCATCGCTAAGAAAACTGAAAATTTTTTTCGATGAAAAACCTGCATGTGACGAAGTCGCAGCACAGCAGGACTGTAAGTTTTGTTGTTGTAACAACAATAAAAACAATGAGGGTCGTTGCTGCATGTCGCATAAACCTGGCCTAACATTAATATAAAAACAAATATATGTATATGCAAACACATTTTTGATACATACAATAAAGTGATTCTTTTTTTTCATTTTTAGGATTGTTCTCTCTATTTTATGAATATTATTTGATATTTATATTAGTTTAGTGTATAAATTCATTTAATTTCAACGTAATGCAAAATAAAAATTAGGGGAGATAGCTCAGTGGAGTATTATTTAATCTAACTTCATACTATAAAACCCCAACCAATAATCTTTTATATCTATATTACATAATTTTTAAGCATTTTTTTCTCTTTCCAAAGCTTTTTGAAAGCTCCAGACGAAGTAGAAAATTAAAATTTGGCTTACTTATAAAACTTTTTGTCCTACAGATCCTAAAGGAGATTTTGAAATTTTTATCAAGGAGCGGAGAGAATCAGACATGTGTCTTTTTCTAAGCATTTATTTTCTCTTTCCAAAGCTTTCTGAAGCTCCCAGACGTGGTAGAAAATTTAAATTCGGCTTACTTATAAAACTATTCGCAAAATGTTAAAATTTCTTTTTTCTCTTTTCGGAGCTTTCTGAAGCTTTCAGACAACATAGAAAATTAAAATTTGGCTTACTTATAATACGGTTTGTTCTTCAAATTCTAACGGAGACATATTTTTTTATTCTAACAGGGAACGGAGATAAGTGGATTTATATATCATTTCCTACACATTTTTCTGCCTCCAGAGCTTTCTGTAGCTCCCAGACGACGAAAAACTAAAAATCGGCTTAATTATAAAACTATTCGTCCCACAAATCCTAACGTATATAGATCTTTCTATCAGGGAGCGGAGATACACAATTTTTTATGTAATATTTTTTAAAGTCTGTTTTGGTTTTAAGAAATTTAAATTTGCTATACTCAATGTTTGTTCTCCAAATATTATCGAAAACACATTTTACATTTCTGCACATTTACGTCGATTTTATTGTTTTTATGTCACTTTTGTTTTAAAAAGTTTACTAATGTAATACTTTAATCACAGTCATTCCATCAGATTCTAACGGCTTCAAGTCTTCAACTATGATTAGGGAGAGGAAAGATATCCAAATATATATATATATATATATATATATATATATATATATATATATATATATGGGCAATTCTCTTTTTATGTTTGCCTTTATGATACCGACCTTCGACCTCAAATATTTTTTTAAATTCTTACTTTTTTTCTATTCTATTTGTAGTCCTAAATCAAAAATTTTTTTCTATTCTATTTATAGTCCTAAATCAAAAATTATTGCATTCATGTACTCTACAATGATGTATCTAAAATACAAATTAAAAATATCGCGATAAGTATGCGTGGATATATTAGCGATTTAATAATTATTAAACCTTCTTTTAAAATTTGCAAAATTCAGTTTTAAGTGATGTAGTATTGTTCATATTCATCCATTTATTACAAACTTCATAATTTTTTTTTTTTTAATAAGTCATAAGACAATTTATATACATTTTTTAATTACACTTAGTCAAATCTCTAAAGTTGCATTTAATGAAAAATCGTAGTTTTTTTCGAACGTCATATCGATTTTGATATAGGGTATTAAATAGGGAGATCGATTATTCGGATTTTTGCGAAAACAGGTTTTCGAATAGTTCGACTATTCGTCATTTGAAAAAAACCGGTTAAAAATTTTTAAATTTTAGAAAAGCCGGTTAACCGGTTTTTGCTTAAAACTTTGATAGTGATAGTTTAGTTTAATATTTCAAACAAAACAAATATAAATTTACAAACAAATCATGATTTTCTGTTAACAATAGAACTTAGGGTAATGTATCTAATGTGGTTACTGCAATTTGATGATCAATTGTTAGAAACATCTTACACATCCATATACATATGTTTCGGATATTATGCATTTGTGCTTATAATTGTAACGCACAAAAAGTCTTCGGATCCCCACTTTAAAGTATGCCATTCTACTTAAAATCATTTAATTTTCGTTTTAACAATGTCCAGAAAAATCACAGATCTCAATTTTGAAGGCCTTAATGAAATTTGACACAAATATATATTTTAGTATAAGGACGAATTAAATTTCATGTTGTTTATAAAAAAAATCAAATTTTTAATACATAAAAATAATGTTTTTTTTATTCAAAGATATTTTCTCATTTATTAATTTAATATTTTTTTTATGTATGCCTTATTATCCGCCAATTAATTTAATTATGAGCAGTGTTGCCCGTTTAGTCTTTTTAAGGCCAAATCTAGTTATTTTATTTTGCTTTAAGACTCAAAATGATCGATTTAGCTTCTAGCCTTCTTTTCAGTCTTAAAATTGCCTTAAAAGGCTAAAATTTTTAGTATTTCATCAAAGAAGATAACACTTTCTCATTTGTTTTTACTAATTTAGTTTTTACGGAACCATGCCTTACACCTTTTTGTGTATTAATTCACACAAAAAATCGAGATTATTTGTATAAAAATCATATTTTCTCCTGGGCGCTTCATACTCAAAATTAAATATACCAACTCCTAGTATGGACTTATTTTATTAATTCCTAAATGAATAAAAAAATTTAAAAAAAAATCTATAATTATTTTTATTTACCATAGAAACTCTTCATGAATATAACTTTAAAAAATTATAAAAAAGAAAAACAAAAAAAAAAAAAAAAATCACCGAAGTTTGAAAAAAAATTATGAAATATATATATATATATATATATATATATATATATATATATATATATATATATATATATATATATATATATATATATATATATATATATATATATAATGACATGCTCTTTCATAATTTTAGGTACGTTTAAGAGTACGATACACTTTGGTTATCTTCATACAATAGGTTTGTTCATTTGAAATTCTAGCAAAACTTGTAAAAAAAAAAAGAAAAATTAAAAATAAAAATCAAAAATAAACTTTTACTTGAATAAGTAAGAAAACGGAAAATAGTAAAAAGAAATTAATGCCCCTATTCTCTATATCGATTTTGCATTCCGTCTGTAAACGAAAAGCAGTCACAAATGCTATTTTCTATGTCGATATAATTTTTTCGTTTGAGTTGCGTGGTTTAGGTCTATGCTATACGTGTCTTTCAAATGGAATATTGCCAATATAAAAAACATTATAAATTTTTAAAAAAGTAAGTATAATTTTTTTATAATATTACTTTTTTTTTAATATGAAAATGCTTAACACAAAAAAGTGACAAACAAAAAGAAAAACAGAATAAAAACAATTCCTACAAATAATATAAATATTTGTGGATAATTTAGAAGTTTTTTCTTCTTATTAGTTAAATATTATTTTATTTAAATTGGTTTGTCTTGAAAAAATGCAGCATGATCGTTGTTTACTGCTAAAATGTGAAATCATCCAAATATACCAGGATATGAATGCTTGTTGTTTGTTTGTCGAAAGGCTGGTTCTACCGGAACAAAATTCTACCTAAACAGGCTTTCAAAAAGACGAAATGTTTTTGTTCTCTGTATATACTGAATGGACGCTTGCAAAATAAATATTTTTATATTATTTCGATATTTGTTTATATAATTAACCAAATTTAAAAGTTAATCAACATACAATCCTTGTCTGTAATGAACATTCGACGTATCTGGAGAAGAGTATCCTTTCGTCCGGCCCACTATACAAAAAACTCAAAACATTGCTTTATACATATAACAAATAAGAAATATTTTATGATTAAAGTTTAAATTTTTCTTTTTTAATTATGTTGCCAATTTGTACTTTATTTTAATTGACCACCACACTGAAAATTGTATTATTTAAAGACTACAAATCTCTAAACCTCGTTACAAGGAATAATTACACTTTACAGTAAATTCATTACATTTTATTTTCTAGACGGTAACTAAATTATAGGTGACTCTTTTGACAATTGAATCGAAAACAATCGACTTACAGAATAATAAATTTTGAGTCAAATAACGTAATAAATTGTCATTACCAGATACAAAAACCAACCAAACATTAGGTGACTTAGAGAATATGAAAATAAGCACTCAATAGAATTTTAGTCGGAAAACGACAAAAATCGACATACATAATTGGGGCATAAGTGCCAATAAAAAGTAAAACTTTTATATAATTTTTTATTTTTATTAAATGGAAACTTGGAAAAATCTCAAAAATACTTTGCACATATTATCTTATAGAATTTCTTTTATCTAAGGATATGTATGATTTTTAGCCTTATCCTAGCTTCCAAATGTGAAATTCCAGAATAGAGTTTGACCCCTACAAATCTCTTAAATGTGGTACAATTCAACACAAATAAAATCTTTCGTGACCTTAAAAAATGCCCTAAATTACTGCGAATATGTAGTCGAATTGACACATATTATTTAAATACAAACCAACGTACCAAATTTTAAAAGAATAATTGACCACGGCCCTTGCCGAAAATCACTTAAAAGAGCATAAGTTAATATAACAATACAATTTTGTACACGTATGTTTTATAAAAATTTAATCATAAATCCAAAATTTGCAATACTTCATTCAAAATTGACCACAGGTTTCAACAAAAACGTTTAAAAAATTAAACATACATATATATTAATTATTCTGTTTCAAAATAAAATTCAATAGTTTGAAAATAATTTTTTACTAGTTTTGCTCGTACAAAATATTCAAGTGGAATATAGCAAAACAGAAAAATATTTTCTCTTGAAATGTTTACTACCAAAGAATACTAAGAATTGAAGGCTTGTCAAAAAAACTTAACTCTGTTGTCAAAAAAAACCTAACTTTAAGATTGTGTTAGTCAAATTTTATTTATATGTAATAGTGCTAAAGCCACTTTCACCACACATCATAAGCAAACATTGTTGTACAAAAGATTATTAAAAAATTATTAAATATAACTCATCACAATTATATTCGCAGATTTTTATAAATTTTCGTCTTTTGATGCAGATAATATAATTAAATTTGTTGGCTTTTTGTTGATGAATATGAAAATTATTTTAAATTATGTTTTATTTTTAATACCAAAAGTAGCAACTTTGTTCGTTCAATTTAAATTTCAACATACAAAAAAGGAATGTCAAAAATAAAATTAAAAAAAGATTTTTTCAGTTTGTGGAAAATATTCGTGGAACGGGAATGAAAATTCAATAAATGTGCGTGAAAAAAATAATAAAAATATCGTGTTCTAGTAAAAAAAAGTGTCTAATTTTCCTTAAATTTTAAGGAAAAAATTTGTTTATTTTGTGTTGTTTTTCTCTCTCACAAGTATGTTGAATTCACACAGAACCAGTGTTGCCAGAAGATGTAATTGGTAAAGTGCTATAACGTCCAAAAAATTATGCTAAATTGTTCTACAGCAGCAAATGACAATGCTAAATTGTTTTGTAAAGAAAAATTAATATTTTCGTGGCCCGTATTTCTTGTAAAATATAGTTCAAATGACAACTTATAGAAATGTTTTCTTCAGAGTTAATGGTAATATTGGAAAATAAAGCCAAAATAGGGCTTATATTTTAAAACTGACAATTAATAACGTCAAATTTACTAAGAAATTCCTTAAAAAAAATCGAAAAGTATTTAATTAAAAATTGCTGTAAGGAAGTGCTAAAAAGCATTTAGCATATTTTTATAAATTGCCAGTGCATTTTAACCTCTTCAAATGCCAAATCTAGCACTGAAAGTGCTAAAATGGCAACACTGCACAGAACTTGTATGTGAGGAGAGAGAAATGTTGTTGTTGTACGAAAGAGAACCATTTTTCATTCTTAGTATTCTTTGTTTACTACCTTTACTATTTGTATGTGCATAGAAACGCTTATCGAGTAAAATACTTGCAAAAATAATAAAGGTATTCACCTCAGAAATTGCAACTTTGTAAGACCCTTGCAAAGTAAGTTGTGCAAAATTTATTCTATGTGGTTGTTGTTGTGTTTACAGGAATTGATGCAAATTTTCCACTTTGCAAGGGTCTTGCAAAGTTGCAAATTTCTAAAGTGAATACATTTAGTGAAACTAGTAAATAACGAACAGACCTAATAACCTAGTGCAAAGTTTTATCACAGTCGGTTCATAATTAACCATAGCTCCCATATAGAAACTAAATTCAGGAATCAAGCTTATGGTAAATGCAATATTGATGGTAATATTACTTAATATTACAGATACATACAGATGCTTTACAAAAATATAAATTACAACCACCTTTGGATACATTTCAATAAAATGTCACATGATCAGAGTTTAGATGTTTTTGAGTTGATTAGGAGGAGTACAGATTCCTAGCAGATCAGGGCCTTCCAAAGTTGGCCATCTCAAGTATGTAATATATATATATACAGATAGTCTCTACAAAAAATATGCTTACATGTGTAGGTTATTCCTTTTGGTTTAGTGGATATTCAGGTCGAAATAAATTTTTGTCTCATTTTTAGGCTCCTTTTTTTTTAACTTGGCGGGCTTAATATTGCTCCTAAATTTGTTTAAATATTCACCAGATCTCTTGCAAAAGTCTTAATAATACTACCGCAAGAATCATATAAATATATAAATCCAATTAAAAGTTATATTAATCTGAAGTTGGAACTTTAAACAAAATTCATATTTTTTGCGTTTTTTTCCAAAAATGTGGCAATATTAATTCACTTATAAAATTTGTTTTTCGTCCGGACTATATAATTTTTTTAATGATTCCAAAAGAAATCTTAATGCAAATGAGTGTAAAGTAAATCCGGAGGTGCTTGAGTTTCGCCCCAGGTCCTATCCAAACTTTGTCATTTTGAAAAAAGTTTTTAATTTTAATTCTCAAATCGCAAAGCTGGGATCAGAATAAAATAATTTCAATTAAATACCTTCATATGTGAGAAAATACTTTATGGTTGTTTACCATAAAGTATTTTCTGACGGACGGCCATTGAAACGACAATGTGATCATTTCAATAAAAAAAGTAAATTTTTAAACATGTTTTATACGGATTATGATTTTGGGTATTTTTATGAAAAAGTGGGCCTCCTCTAGCCAAATTAAGCTATTTTCCATACATTTGTACCGAAAATGTATTCTGCTCAAGACAATTTGTTTGGACATGCAAGAAGCAAGTTTAAATAACACAGCACAGTGGTTACAAAACGAATTTTTTTGGAAATAATTGTGTAACTTTAGAACTGCTTGATGTATTTCGCATGGACAATCCTGAGGTGTATTCCAATTGATTTGAAGGAGCACAGGTTCTTAGCGGGTCTGGGGGACGGGGGTGGACCTCCAAAGTTGGTCACCTCGGGTATGACAATTTTTTAAAAAATCGCCAAAATTTAATTTATGATTTGATTGAAAAAAAATTTGCACATAGAAGTGCTTATAATTTTCTACAAAAAATATGCTTACATGTATGGGATATCTTTTTTACTTTAAGAGATATTTGGACCGAAGTCAAATTTTGACCCATTTTTTGACATGTTTTTTTTTTAGTTTTTTAAACTTGGCGGGCTCAATTTGAGTCCTAAATTTTTCTAAAATATTCTCTGGATTCTGTACAAAATTCTAAACAATTTTCGTGCAAGAATCATATACCTATGTTGTTTAGATAAAATGTTATATTATTTTGAAATTGAAAATTTGAAAAAAATGTGATTTTTTTTTGTGATTTTTTTCAAAAAGGTGGTAACATTTTATTACTTTAAAATTTATACTTTTTTTTCATATTCCTAAAATAATGCTTAACATAAATGCATGTAAAACATATCCGAGGGCATTTTTATTTCTTTAGCTTTTGTGGAGCTTAAAAATGTCAAATCTGAAAAAAAAAAAAAACTTGATAACCCACATATGTTCGCTAAACACCCAAAAAATATTTAATAAGTCACGCCTCTTATAAGGACAGGGTGACCATTTTACTGATAAAAAAGTAAATTATTGAAGCAAGCTTTCTCCGAACTGGAATTTTGGGTATTTCGGAATAAAGAAGTGGGAATTTATTTGTTTTCTGCTTTTAAGGACAACTTTTTTATTTTGTATAGAGTGTTCATTTTACTCGACTTTTTCATTGTTCGAATAATCAAATAACTCGAAAATGCAGTTTTTAAATTACTCGAATAATCGAGTAAATCTTTTAAGTTACTCGAGTTATTCGATTAATTTATATCTTAAAATTTTACTCGATTTTTTAATGCTTATCAAAAAAGAAAACAAAAATATAGCTTAATTAAAAATATAATAATATATAATTAAAATTTGTGTAAATATTTATTCATAGTTGTCTCTTTTGTTTTGATAATGTCGTTGTTTCTCTATATATAAAATATTCATTGATAGTTAAATAAATAGGTCTAACAAATTTGGTCTATCAATTTAAACCAACTTTTATACTAAGGGTAGTCCAAAGTGCTTTTTGTAACTTTTGTGACGCTATAAAATGACTAGTTTTTACACTGTGAAAAAACGAATGATACCTATTCAAAAGTGTTTATCAATACCCTTGATAAAAATTAAAATTAATGATGAGTTTTTATCCACTTTGGAATAATTTGCGATTTTGTCTCATAACCTCACATTTTAACCTAAGTACAACAGAGGTTTTCAGTTATATGTAAAATGTTTGTACAATATTTTTAAATATCGGAGATCTACTAAACACAGATTTATTTTGAGTATAAAGTTTTAGAGTGTTTTATAATTCACTGTTCAATTATGTTCAATATTTAGAAGGCATTAAGATGATCATTTACAATTATACAAATGTATACAGTTTTTAAGATAATTTACTCTTATTTGTATTATAGTGATTATGTTTTAGTTCAATTTTGTGGAAAAATGTTTCGCAACTTTTAATAATATCAGTGAAAAAATATAAGAAATTCTTTAAATTTGTATAATAAATTTGTCAAATATAGAAATAGTTAGAACTACTTACTTTTCTACATTTATTGGACAAATTTAAATTTAAAATAAATAATTCTTTCTCTCAAATGATCGCGCAGGAATTATAATTGGCTCTATTTTGAATTAAACCACAATTTCTACCATAATGTAAAATATTTTATTTCTCCTTTCTTCATTTTTTTTATATAATTTAGAAGAAACGACTCAGTATAATATTTTACACAAATATTATTTGGATTTTTGTCCGTTAGGATGTGAAAGAATTGTGCAAATATATTTATTAGTTTCTGAGTTGTTGCATTTTGAAAATGACAAAAAACACTTTGGACCATACTTTTTTTAGATAAAGTAGTTCAGCGATTCTTAAAATAAAGAACAAGTTTACATGCTAAACTTAATTTTAAGTTCAAATTCCTTCTATATTACAAATTTCATTCAAACCATCACCATCATATCGTCTACACCAGACTGAGCATTTATTGGTATATAAACTATGTACTTTCATTCGTATATACATATGTTTTTCCAAATCAAGTTTAAAATCCTTCAATTATTTATTATACTAAAATTATTTTAGTTTTACTTTATAATTTTTTAAAATGAGTTTATATGTTTATTAAATTTTTTTTATTTAAAAAACGACCTTTAACTACGTATTGTTCTTTTTACTAAATACAATTTTATTTAAATTCCAATTTGTGATACCACTTTTAGATTCGAAACATTTTATAAACATTTTTGAAACATTGTTTTTCAGCTAAATTTTTTAGAAAACTAAAACAGCCTAAAAAGTTAAGAAAGGCAAATATTTAAAATATTTTTTACTCGAATTATTCGATTAATTGGCATAATTTGCTCGAATAAATCGTTACTCGAAATTCTTGATTTTAATTTAATCGAACAATTATTTGATTTTAATTTGTCGATTAATCGAACAAGCAATATTCGAGTGAATACCCTAATTTTGTACAAAATTAATGTAGATTTTATTTGATTTCAAATATGACATTTTTTTTTTTACAAAATAACACTAAACACAAAAATTTTTCGTTTTTTGATCAATTTAATGAACAAAATTAGTTCAAATACTTTACTATTTACATATTATTATTTTTCAAGTAATAATCTTTCTAATGATACCAATTACTTGCATAAATACTTAACACAATCGTTTAAAAACTAACTGAAACTTGACCCCCCTTCAGGGAAATGTGCACATTTTCCTTAATTTCTATAGTAAATGTGTGCTGAAGCATTCTATATACATAACTGCACAGCAGTTTCAACGTGTTTTTATACCCTTCACCACATGTGTAAAGGGCATATATAAGTTTGTCATTCCGTTTGTAATTTCCACAATTTTCGTCGGAGAGCAAAAAAGTTTATATATTCAGGATCCTTGTAAGAAATGATGACGATAGGACCATGTCCGTCCCTCCGTCCGTGTTTCGGTTAAAATGGCCCACCGATAACTGTCATATATAATAAATATATAAAACGATCGGAAATATCTTCGAGAATTTTGCTATTGAAATTCAGCGAGATTGGTTCACACATTGCGGAGATATGCTGAAAAACCGATTTTTAGAACCGGTTCTCCAGTTTCTGAAGCATTTGTACATACTAGGGACTTCGTTTTAGCAAAGGAGAGTCGGACATTTTTTTCTGAATTTTTATGCTGAAAAAATTAAATAAATCGGTTCAATAATAATTGAGATATCGGGCAAAACGCACTTTTAATTTTTTGAAGCTCATATTTAAGCTACAGATTTTTATTAAATCAACCAAATTCTTTCATAATCAACCGAGTTATGGGCCAAAAACTAAAACAAATCTGTTAAGAATATAAATACACACACAAATATATATATCAAGCATTGCGCAGTGGGGCCAAAAGCAAAATAAATGGTAATAAGTCTGGAACTTTGAAACCACTGAACCGATTTAGATAATACTTGGAACATCGATAGAGGAGAAGTTAGGCTTTCAGAATATTGTTGGATAAGGTCTGCAGCTACAGCATGGACGCCGCTAAAGTTGACCACCTCGAGGGTGAAAAACATATCGGGGCTTATAACTTTTACAAATATTACATTTTTGAATTCTCCTAAGCAAGACAAGGACAAAATATGCTTACTGTGCAAAACTATTAAAACATATTTAACTTCAAAAAATAAATTTCTCATTTTTGGCCTTGACTTTTTTGCGATTTTTCCCTATAACTTTTAAAACAAAATTTCTAAAATTTTTTTAAAAATATGTTGAGATTCTCAACAATTTTCTAAGTTATGCTAATAAAAAAATTTTTTTGTTATCTCAATTCGATAACAAGAAAAAAATTTTCAAAGTCAAACTTTCAAAACAGGTCTCAAAAATTTCAATTTTTTGCCAAAAAGAAACTTTATATATTTGCAAAGAATTACAAATTGTCAAATCTTTCGGTTTTTAATAAAGGTATTCACCTCAGAAATTTGCAACTTTGCAAGACCCTTGCATCGATTTCAGTAAACACTACAACAACCACATAGAATAAATTTTGCACAATTTACTTTGCAAGGGTCTTGCAAAGTTGCAATTTCTGAGGTGAATACCTTTAATGTTGTTTTTTATACGGCCTTACCGCAGTCTTATCCCACTGCATTACCAAAAATAGAAGGAAACATGAAGAGTTCATAATTTTTTGCGTTTTGCTTATTTGAAATTGATTTACTATAAACGTTATAAACTTAAAATAGTCATATAATATATCATTTTAAAGGAAATTCTGTCTTCTATTAAACTATGTATGATAAATTTTACTATTTTAAAATCTTTAGCACACTTTTCTTGAAAAAATACGAGCAAATGCAAATTATGTTTATATGGACATATTTAAAAAATTTGAGACTGAATAATTTCTAAATGCTTACAGATATCAAAATAATTTTTTCACATGATATAAAATATTTAATGGAGAATTGATAAATGTGAAAACCAGAAAAATATATATAATTTTACTATATGAGTCATTCCATTTAAAATCAACACGAAAAATTACAATTTTTGACTTTACCGCTCCGAATTTATTGATATTTGGTACAATCATTATTGTTGTCAAAACTAAGACCAGTTTAAAATTTCAGATAATTTCTTCAAGTAGTTCGCGAAATATTGTGGTTTGAAACTGTAAAACAGCTTGTTGTATACACAAAATTACAAATATCTTTCGAAGTATTTATTATATAAGATTTATTGATATATGTCATATTAAAGGTATCAAAATTATCTTTAATATGACGTACAACATAATTTTTTTCTCAACATCAAAAATTTCGAAAAGCGGTCTTTTTAAAATTTTTTAAAAAATATATGTTAATGATGAAAATGTTTTCTATAACCGTGGAAAGTGGCATTCTGGGACTCGCCATATTTTAGAAGTTATTACAAAAAAATGTCATAATAAATACGGAATATTTATCTCAATTTGTGTTCACAGTGAAAAAGTCAAAAATTGTAATTTTTCGTGTTGGTTTTAAATGGAATGACTCTATATGATCTTTGCACGAAAATTGTTTAGAATTTTGTACAGAATTCAGAGAATATTTAAAAAAAAAACTTAAAAAAAACATGTCTAAAAATGGGTAAAAATATCTTTTAAAGTAAAAGAGATAACCCACACATGTAAGCATATTTTTTGTAGAGAATCATAAGGACTATCTTTGTGCAAAATTTTTTTTCAATCAAATCATAAATGAAATTTTGGCGATTTTTTAAAAAATTTTCATACCCGAGGTGACCAAATTTTGAGATCCACCCCCCGTACCCAAGACTCGCTAAGAACCTGTCCTCCTCCAAATCAATTGGCATACACCTCAGAATTGTCCGTGTAACAAATACATCCAGTAATTCTAAAGTTACAGAATTATTTCCAAAAAATGTTGTTTTGGGACCACTGTGCGATGCTTAATATACATATTTTTGTGTGTATTTATATTCTTAACAGACTGGTTTTAGTTTTTAGCCCATAACTCCATTGATTTGGTTTATTAAAAAAACCGAAATTTTATATTTTCATATATTTTGATTTTTTTAGCAAAAAAATTCAGAAAAAAAATGTCCGAGCCTTCTTTGCAAAAACGAAGTCCCTAGTATATACAGAGGCTTCAGAAACTGGAAAACCGGTTCTAAAAACCGGGTTTTTAAGCATATCTCCGCAATGTATGAACCGATTTTTCTGAATTTCAATAGCAATATATAAATTATATATGCCAGTTATCGGTGGGCTTCATAAACGCCATTTCAACCGATACACGGACGGACATGGTCCTATCGTCATCATTCTTACAAGGATTCCGAAAATATAAACTTTTTTGCTCTCCGATGAAAATTGTGAAAATTACAAACGGAATGACAAGCTTAAATATACCCTTTACACCTGTGGTGAAGGGTAAGAAAAAAACTGAAAAATTTAAGATAATACAATATTGGGTACATTCATATACATATCAGATTTAACTGCAGTCTTCACGTAGCAATAGGCTGACAGTTTTCGTGTTCGCTACTATTAAATTATGTTTTTAACGAGAAAGAAAGATATAGTCGGTCAAGGCCGACAATATGATACCCTACACCATTGTGAATAACCATAGAAATTCGGGAAAGTGCCAATTATAGACCAACACTTTTACTAAATGTAAAATAAAATATACAAATACAGAATAATGCGTTGATACTAACATCTACATGATTTTATGCACTTTAGGGCTATTCTCGGAAGTGGGTTTATATGGGAGCTATGGTAAATTATTGACCGATTCTAATAAAATTTGGCAATGTTGTTTCTACTTATATAAAACTTATTTCTGTCGAATATTAACTTGATACTAACATTCGTTTAGGATTTATGCACGTTAAAATGATTTTCGGAAGAGGGATTTATATGGAAGCTATGGTCAGTAGTGGATCGATATTCATAAAATTTGGCACAAAGATTTATACCTGTACATAAGTTCTTTGCGCCGGATTTTACTAAAACATTCTTATTTCTAAGGCATTTTTGAGTGTTGAAACTCTATTCCGGGGGACATTTTTATGGGGGCTAGGTGAAATAATAGACCGATCACAACCAATTTCAATAGTCTTCGTCCTTGTATCATAAAAGTCCCAAGCATCAAAATTGCGACCTGTACTTTTTGCACAAGATTTACATGGACAATCAGCGAGCCGACCATCCAACCAGACGGACGGACGCACAGTGTGTGATTCGAAAAATGAAGTGGAAATAATTATGGATATAGGAAGATTCTGCTAGTCGAGATCTACAAAAAACGTATGCATATATTATCTCTTCTAGTTTTAGAGTTATTGAGCTTCAAAGATTAAAATTTTTTTTTTAGCCTGTCTTGGTGAAGTTTTTTCGCTACAGCAGGTCCAACTTTCACCCGATTTTTCTTAAATTTTTTTTATTTCAATACCAGCAAACAGAAAAATTGTGCACAGAAAGAGTTTTGAAAAAATATTTATGATGTCTAAGTTACAGGCATTTAACGTTGAACTTTGAAAAAAGTCGATTTTTTCCCGTTTTTTTTTTTTTTTTGCTTAAAAAGTGATTACATTCTTTTTCTGTTACATATATAAAAATTTTCTTAAGTAACATATACAGTATTTAAATTTTTCTAAAAGTTAAATAAACACAAAATACTTTAAAGGAAAAAAGCTGTCTAAAATCTAATTTTGCAAGAACCAGGGTTTCCCAAATTTGACATATTTTTCTAATCAAATTGCAAAGCTGGAATAAAAAAAAATTATAGTTTTTATTTAGTTTGAAGTGTTTCTTCTTCAAGTAGTTCGCGAAATATTGTGGTTTGAAACTGTAAAACAGCTCAAAATATGTACAAAGTTGTATACACAAAATTACAAATATCTTTCGAAGTATTTATTATATAAGATTTATTGATATATGTCATATTAAAGGTATCAAAATTATCTTTAATATGACGTACAACATAATTTTTTTCTCAACATCAAAAATCTCGAAAAGCGGTCTTTTTAAAATTTTTTAAAAAATATATGTTAATGATGAAAATGTTTTCTATAACCGTGGAAAGTGGCATTCTGGGACTCGCCATATTTTAGAAGTTATTACAAAAAAATGTCATAATAAATACGGAATATTTATCTCAATTTGTGTTCACAGTGAAAAAGTCAAAAATTGTAATTTTTCGTGTTGGTTTTAAATGGAATGACTCTATATGATCTTTGCACGCTCTATATGATCTTCGCAACAGAAATTTTAGCACCCCGTTATCGGCTGGAAAGATATAGCAAAAAAAGTAAAAAATCTTATTTTTGTTTTTTGGGATTTTGTTAGACAAATCTAAAAAAGTGAATAGCGCCTTGAATTAAGCATCAAAAAATCTACTTAGGTGTAAAATATCACTCAAAACTATTAACTAACAAGAATTTTATTGCATATTTAAAAATTAGAAATATGTAAAAATCCATCCTTTCTCAGTGTTTTTTGCAAAAAGTCTTCAACAAATTTTCGTATTGTAAAAATTTTTATATAAGTCAACACATAATAACACCTATGGGAACAAAAACAAGTTCTTAACATGCATTTGAACATAAAGAAACGTTTTCCCATATTCTTCCGATGTTATTGTTTATCTCAAATATGTTAAATCGATGGTATGAGTCATTTCTTTTCTCAACGCCAAATCAACTTATTTAAATAAATTTAAAATAAATTTAAGGAAAATAAACTACAGAGTTATCAAAAAGTGACACAGCTACATACGTAAAAATCTATTTTCTATAGATTTCTGCGATACGATAACTAGAATTTTTGTTTCAATAGCTACTTACACACATCTGCATAAAACAGGTTGAAATAGCTGATTGCGATTTTTCGTTCACTGTTTGGGCCTTTAGAGTGGTGTCGTTAATGAAAGAAACATTTCAATTGAACGTTTCAGTAAAATGAAATAGTCTTTCATGTTTACCTGTCTCTCCTGTCATAATTTTTTACCACAAAAATTAAAAAAAAAAAATCGAATTTTCAGTGAAAGAACGAAGCCTCTAGCTTACATAGTTCCTTCAAAAAGTCGAAAACGATATTATATGCCATTGCACAGTGTCCCATTCAAACAATAAAATGGAAATAAATCTGGAATTCCCAAACGGCTGATCCCATTTCAATTTCAGACAGTGGTAGTAGAGGTGTAGGCGAGTTTAAGTTTTGAGCTTGGACCTTATAAGCATAACGGGGGTAGGTCCAGAGGGTCCTAAAGTTGGACACCTCGGGTGTTCAAAAAATTTAAAACGATCCAGATTCGTTATATCTCAGCCGATTTAAAAGATTTTTATATGAGTGGATTCTGCTACGAAAAAAATCGTCGTATGTGTAGGTTATCTCTTTTAGATATTTGGCTTCAAAAATTAAAATTTTTATTTTTGGACCTATCTTGGTAAAGTTTTTTCGCTATATTGGGTCCAAATTTCACTCGATTTTTTTGAGATATTTTTTATTTTATTAACAACAAATAACAAAATTCTTATTTTTGACAAAATCTTTACGGAATCAATAGTTATATGCATTTTTCGCTGTTTTTTTGCGAAAAAGATAGTTACGTTCTTTTAGAGTTATAAAAAAAAATTCTTAAGTAACATATATAGTATTTATACTTTTCTGAAAGACTACTTTATAGGGAATTGTGTGAAGTCAAAAAAGTATTAAAAACTTTAATACTGCGTGAACCAGGGTCTCTCAAAATTGACCCATTTTTTATGATTTTCCAATTTTTGCCTTAATTTCTCAAATCGCAAAGCTGAAATTAAAAAATAATTATAGGTTTTACAAAGTTTGATGTGTTTCTAATTTATTGGTAATAGAAATTTTTGCTCTCCGATATAGGTTGGAAAGACATAGCAAAAAACTTAAAAAATCCCATTTTTGGAAATTTTTGAGTTTTTTTGGGATTTGCGGGATTTCTATTGAGAAATTCAAAAAAGTGACTAAAGGTCCAAATTAAGCATCAAAAAATGTACTCAAGTGCAAAATTTCATTTAAAACTTTTACCTAACAAAAATGTTATTCCAAATATAAAACTGAATAATTTGCAAGAAAACCAATTTAACGCTTTCTCGGCACATTTTCGCAAAAAATATGCAACGAATTTTTTTATTATAAATGATTTTCTATATATTTTTGAAAAGAAGACATAATTTCCTAAATATTGGTGTATAACAAGTCTATATCCTCTGTTTTGCGTATACAATTAAAGGATTCAAACTTAATAATTGCATGTGATTTAGTTAATTTGCTTAATTTTTCTATGATTGGTAAGGCCGTTTCTGATAATGCAGTATCAAGAAATATTATAATAAAGCTTAACATTTACGTTTTTTTAGTGGTTAATTCATATTCTTTTTTTATAGCCATCAGGCTGACAAATAATACATATTATATATTGTTGTTTAGGAAATTTTGTCTTCTTTTCAAATATATATAAAAATCTTTATAATACGAAAATTTATTGAAGACTTTTTGAAAAAAACACCGAGAAAGGACTGATTTTTATACCCACCATCAAAAAGATGGGGGGTATATTGATTTTGTCATTCCGTGTGTAACATGTCGAAGGAATCATTTTAAACCCCATAAAGTATATATTTTGTGGGTCCTGGTTAGATCCTGAGTTGATCTAGCTATGTACGTCCGTCTGTCCGTCTGTTGAAAGCAGGATACAACGGAGGGGACGAAATTTGGCACAAATATTTATCTTATATAAGGTTTATTTGGTATTGAAAATGGACAGAATCGGTTAATAAATAAAAAAGTTATGGGCTAAAAACTAGAAACACAGGGTGTCCGTTTCATACTTTCCTACTGATATTTCTTAAAAAAAAGCATGTACGACAACGAATTTTTTTATAAATAGTTTAAGGATCGATATAAACTTGGAAACCAAAAATGGGCGTGGTCCGCCCACTTTACCGCCCACCTTCCATATAAGGTGAAAATCAACGAAATTGTGTTCAAATCGTTCAAGGACCAATGTAAACTAACAATGTTAGGAAAAATAATATAATAATGAAAATATGCACAAACAAATCCGAAAATTAAAAGAAAAAAATATGAACAACATTTAGACATCTTCCTCTCCCTAATCAAAGTCAATTATTTGAAGCCGTTCAAATTTATTGGAATTATATTGATTAAAGTTTTAAATTCGTAAACCTTTCAAAATAAAAAAATCGTCGTAAATGCGCTCCCTGGCCGAAATACAGAAACAGTTTTTTATAGGATTTGGAGAGCAGACAATAAGTATAGCAACTCAAAAGTTCTTAATACCAAAACAGACTTTTTGGTCCCTGATAGAAACATCTGGCACTGTTAGAATTTATTGAACGAATAGTTTTATAAGTATGCCGATTTTTAGTTTCTTACGTCGTCTGGGAGCTTCAGAAAGCTCTGGAAAGGAAACATTGCTTAGGAAAGATATATTTAAATCCATATATATAGATCCATGTATTTTCGCTCCCTGATAGAGATTTCAAAATCTGGCTCCGTTAGGATTTGTAGGACGAATAGGATTATAATTAAGCTGAACTTTAATTCTCTATGTCTTCTGGGAGCTTTAGAAAGCTCTAGAAAGAGAACAAGACACATAAATCCTCTTATATCCGATCCCTGATAAAAATTTCAAAATATGGCTCCATTAGGATTTGTTGGACAAAAAGTTTTATAATTAAGCCAAATTTTAATTTTCTACGTCATTTGGTAGCTTCAGAAAGCTCTGGAAAGAGAAAAAATGTTAAGCAAATTATATATCTAGATGACTAGAAGATAATTATGTTTCAAAATTGTAGAAAAAATCATCTAAATTTTAGTTAGCATAAACAGAAACCATGGCTTAATATGGAGATAGTATATTAATTAAGTCTCAATTGAAACTATTAACACAACACCTTTAAAAAATAAAGGAAATATTGGATCAAAAAAATTAAATTGGGTCATACAGGATAATTATTAATTATTTATTTGTTTAATATTACAGAATAAATTCCAATTAAGACTTAAACTATATTTTAAAAACATAAGAAATCAGTCTCTATGAATATTTAAAAAATTATTCCTAAATTTTCAAATATCACTATCACTATTTAGTACATATTTTCTGAAATAAAGTGCTATTTTTAAAACCGGTTTTTTTGTGTTAAAAAAACCAGTCTATTCCACATTCGAAAAATGAACATTTTGAAAAAACCGACAGCACATTCACTGAAAAAACCGGTTTTAAAACCGGTTGGAAAACCGCGTCGATCACCCTAATAGATTCGGCCAGAATATAACGCTTGTTGATTTTATACATATTATTCATTTTTAATTTTGGAATAAAATTTTTGTTAGTGGATATTTTTAAATGAAATTTTACACTTGAGTAGATTTTTGATGCCTAATTTGGAGATTTAGTTTTTCGGATTTCTCGATAGAAATCCCGCAAATCCTAAAAAAATCAAAAATTTCCAAAAATGGGATTTTTTAAGTTTTTTGCTATATCTTCCCAACCAAGCAAAAATTTCTATTACCAAAAAATTAAACACATCAAACTTTGTAAAAAATATAATTATTTTAATTCCAGCTTTGCGATTTGAAAAATTAAGGCACAAATTGGAAAATGATTAAAAATTGGTCAATTTTGAGAGACCCTGGTTCACTCAGTATTAAAGTTTTTAATTACTTTTTTCCTTCACACAATTCCTTATAAAGTAATCTTTCAGAAAAATATAAATACTATATATGTTACATGAGATTTTTTTTTTTTTAACTCAAAAAGAACGTAACTACCTTTTTCGCAAAAAAACGGCGAAAAATCTACTTTTTTTCAAAACTTTTGATTCCGTAAATATTTTGTCACTTATGTAATCAACATAGTAAAGTTATCGAAAATTGAAAAAAAAAATACCATGATTACATTTTCATTCATGATTTTTAAAAAATATGTAATAACTTAAAAACTAAAAATATTTCTCCTGAAAACATAGATTTTTTGAGATATGACGATGTTGTATCAAATGAGCGATATGTGTTTATTTTAAAATATGATTTTAAAGGAAAATGTATAATTTTGTATTTTTTTTTTTTATCTGTTTTATTTATTTAAGCTCTCATAAATCTCTTAAATATGCCAGTATTTCTATTAAATTGTCCATAAATATCACAAATTTCACCGGTCTTTAACAAAAAACTCCCAAAATCTTTTATGTAAGAATTGTTAACCATTAAAATCCTTTTCGTCCACCCAGTTTTTCAAAATCATAACTTTTTTTTATAAATGACATATTACATTTGCGTCACTAGGCACAGCTTCCATTGATAAAGTTGATAAAGATGAGGTTGCATTTGTTAATACTCTGTGCTGTTTTTGTTTGGGAGAAATTACATTCTTGGTTTTGATTCGTTGTTGCCACCAACGTTTGTAAATGTTTTTAATCGATTCTCGAAAGCCATTGTGCCACCATGCATAAATAATAGGATTGAGTAAACTGTTGCTTAAGCCTAGAATAGCCAAAGGACTGGCAATTGCAACTCTTAACCCATTGCAACTAAATTTCGAATAATCTCTATCGCAAAATGCATAAAGAGCGCATGCAATAAAGTATGGAAACCAAGTTATAAAAAAACAACCTGTTGTGAACAACACAATTTTAATAGCTTTCCACCGACTTGGACAATACACTGATGAAATATTTGCTGAGTTGTGCCTGAAATAAAAAAAGCAGGAAAATTTAACATTTACTTGGATAATAAAACATCACTAATTTATACCTCCGACATAATCTCGGCAAACAATTCCTCCGAACAGAACTCTCATCATCGAAGATTATGTGAGCAGTTTTTGAAATATCATTTGCATTCCTTTCTAATTTTGTATTACTAGGTCTTCCACGAAAGAAACGTAACTGTATTGATTCTGAGTTAGATGACATTTTTGCCGATATTGTTGTTGACTCTCGAATTTGCGAAATCTTACCCAGAGCATGTTTTAATATTATACCATATAATATTATTATAATTACAAGTGGAGTTATACCAATTGTAACGGTGACCAATACCAAACCCTTAGGTTCGACTAATGTCAGCCAACAGTGTTGAAAACCATGGTTTATATTGTCTCTAACTCCCATGACTGGAAGAAATCCTACCAGACATCCCAAAATCCACGTTCCTATTGACATAAGCCTTGCTCTTTTCGTTGACAAATATCTTTGATACTGCAATCCATATAAAATGTACAAATATCGATCAAAAGCAATTAATGCAATACTATACACCGATGCCAATATTGGAGATATAATAAAACCTAAAAATAGAATGTTAAATATATATATATATATATATATATATATATATATATATATATATATATATATATATATATATATATATAGTAAGTCTAAGTTTAGATTAAGAAATTAATTTTCTGTAAATAGAATCTTTCTCTTTTAAGCTAGCATTCACGTTTCTCCAATTACTTTTTTATACCCACCATCAAATCAAATATGGGGTGGTTATATTGGGTTTGTCATTCAGTATGTAACATGTCAAAATTTTAAGTCGATCTATGTATGTCCGTACGTTGGTACATCAGTTGAAAGCAGGATAAGGCTGGAGTAGATCACCTAGGGGGGGACGGGGTTAATTTGGTCCAAATAATTTAAGAAGTTAATTGATAAAAAGTGGTTGTATCCTAAAAAATACATTGGACACTCTAACAAATATTCCTTATACTTAGTGCTGGCAAATTCTCTTATCTTCGAATACTCGATACTACTGAATACTTTTCATTTGGGTGGTCGATACCTAACGGACTTTTTAATTCAAAATATATTTTCTAATTAGATTCTTTTACTTCAAAAAAAAACTGTCATATATATAGTGAATTTATTTACATATATAAACCATAAATTTATAAACTAATACAGTTGTATTTTAGCCGTTATATTTTTAATGTGAAAATTAAATTTTTAAAAAATTTAACACTCAAAGTATTGAGTTTCAAACTGCACCAAAATTTACCAACATTCATTGATGGCAACTCCGCCTAGAATTGTTCTTTGGGTTACAAAAACGTGCTCTGTAAAATATAAGTGAAACCGATAACGACCTGACCTTAGGTTTGTAGGATGCGTTTATATGGGAAAAAGTTGGCATTTTTTTTTTTTTATTTTTTTTGTTTTGCAACTATATATTAAAGAATCGTAATCTACACATAACTATCTATCAAATTATATATAAAAAGAGAAAATTGGTTAAAAAATCATAATGTTATTAAGACCATTATGTGTCTTAGAACACTTATGTAAGGAGTGTACAACGAATTATTTTATTTATTTTTTCGATAAATCTCTAAATAAAAACTATTTTCAATTAAATATGAACCATAATTTCTGAAAAATATGTTCTTGTTTTCGCAAGATAATCCAAACACCTTTCCATTCTCGATTAAAAAATGTATACATTTTTTAAACTAATTTCAAAAAAGTTCGAATAAAACTTCGCAGGTTTATAGAAATGCGATAGAAAATTAAACTAAAAAAGAATTAGGTCAATACCATGTATGACTTAGCCGTACTTTCGACTTAAATTTTGCTGATTTCGGCAATAAGACATTTTTTTGCGGTTTTTAAGATATAAATTCAAGTTTTTTAACTGATATTCAAACTAAACTATTATAAGGTAAAACATATATCAAGAAATACATTCTGAAGTCTTTAAAAAAAATTCAGCAAGCATAACCTTTAAAATACGGAGGTCAAAATAAGAAAAAATTTAACTTTTTAAGGAAATATTAATTATTTTTGCATGGATTTCTATAAAATTTAATAAAAATATAACTGAGTTATATAACAGTAGAAAAGGTACATTTAACCTTCAAATGAACCTTCAACTGAGCCTGAGGTCAGTTTTTTTAAACTCCCTTATTCGTCAATATGTTGAAAGAAATTTTTATTGATTAATATATTGAAGAAATAAAATGACAAGTAAAGCCATGACAAACGATCAAAACTAAACATAGAGATCATTGTTTTCTTTTAAAATTTTTCAAAGGTTATCCTCGTCCAATATTTTTTTTTTTTTTGGAAAACTAGAATGTATTACCTGACATATGTTTTACCTTATTTATACATATACATATATTGTCCATTCCATGAGAGATTTATAAAAAATGGCAATTTTTGACGGATATATCCTATGGAGCCATTTAAATATCTCCATTTTCATTTTTTTGAATTTTAAAAAATTCGCGAATTTATTCACGATTTTAATTTTTCGAAAAGTTAAAAAAATAGTAATATGTAACTTTAAATGTTTATATCTCCTTAACTATACGTCGGATTTTATTGATTTAAAAACTAGTATAAAGCTTATTACGATAAATATTGTAAGTTATATTGTATGAATCAAAAATAATTTTTTTGCAAATGATGCACTCACGAAAAGTATGCAATTTTCAAATGCATTTTTAAGAAATTTCTACCCTTTTGATTTTAAATATTTTTGCTTAATATTGAAGACAAATATGTTTATTATATAATACATCAGCATTTAATCTGGGACAAATAGGTATTATACTTCAATTAACAAACTATGAAATATTATGATTAAAATAAACTCACAAAAAATAAAATATACAAATTTTTTTTTTTATGAAAAAATTTGAAGAAATATTTTAAAAAAATTGTTTAAAGTAGTGGACCATATTCCACAACAATTTATATTGCAATTTTTAGCAAACATAACAATATTTTTCATATCAGAAGAAGAAAGAAATTGAAAGGGTAGACATTTTTCAAGAATGCATCCTAAAATTTAATTTGCATTATGAATGCATTTTTAAATGAGAACATTATTTTTAAATTACAATATTTTTAGTGGACATATTATTCTTATAAATGCAATTTAAATCATTAAAATTTTAAAACAACTTTTAAAGATATCGATGTTTAAAGTTACACAATTTTGCGATTTTTTTGACTTTTCGGAAAATTAAAGTCGTGAATAAATTAATTTAATTCGACTTTCACTTGTCCTAAAACGGAAATATAGGGTGGCCCCTAAACCTTGGATTTTTTTACTTTTTATGAATTTAACGCATTATTTATGTTAACAGCTAGAAATTAAAAGTTTTTATTAGTTGGATAGTTAGAATTTTAGATATTATTGTCATCAACAACTATGTTGACTTTCAAGTCATAACATTCAGTCCAATTTGTGCCGTATAAAAAACAATAAAGCCTATTTTCGGAAAATTTTACTATTTCATTTCAAAAATATTTTCATATTTAAAAAACGGGAGTTTATGTTACTGAAATGAATTATACAGTAGTAACTAAGACCATACACACTATTTTTAAATAAAAACCCCTTAAAGTATATGTTTTCTGAGTCCTGGTTATATTCAGAGTCGATCTAGCCATGTCCGTCTGTTGGAAGCAGGATAGGGATCGAACGGCACAACGAAGGAAGACGAAATTTGGCCCAAATATTTACCTTATATAAGGTTTGTTTAATATTGAAAATAAGTAAAATCTGTAGATAAACAAAAAAGTTATGAGCAAAATACTAAAAATACAGGGTGTCCGTGGTAGCTTAATTTCATATTTTTCTGCTATATCTCACTTAAATAAAAGCATGTACTATAACAACATTTTCATGGGTCGATATAAACCTCCCACATAAGGTGAAAGGTCAAAGAAATTTTGTATATTTTTTGTACAATTTGTGGGCGGACCACTCCCATTTTTGGCTTCCGAGTTTACATCGATCCCTGAACTAAACATACAAAATTTCGTTGTCGTACATGCTTTTGTTGAAGAAATATCAGCAGAAAAGTATAAAACGGACACCCTGTGTTTCTAGTTTTTAGCCCATAACTTTTTTGTTTATTAACCGATTTTGCCCATTTTCAATCCCAAACAAACCTTATATAAGACAAACATTTGTGCCAAATTTCGTTTTTCCGCTCGAGCCCTATCCTGCTTTCAACAGACGGACAGACGGACGGACATAGCTAGATCGACTCAGAATCTAACCAGGATCCAGAAAATATATACTTTGTGCGGTCTTAGATGATTCCTTCGACATATTACACACGGAATGACAAAATCAATATACCCTCCATCTTTTTGATGGTGGGTATAAAAAGTGAATAAAGTTTTGAATTAAGTATCAAGAAATCTGCTTAGGTGTAAAATATCATTCAAAACTATTAACTAACAAGAGTTTTATTACATAATTAAAAATGAAAAATATGCAAAAAATCACAAATCCATCCTTTCTCAGTGTTTTTTGCAAAAAGTCTTCAACAAATTTTCGTATTGTAAAAATTTTTATACATATTTGAAAAGAAGACAAAATTTCCTAATCATTGATGTACAACAAGTACAGTTTGTCAAGAAAATGTTTTTACATTAAAAGAAAACAAAATTTTTTTAAAGTTTGGCTTTAAAAAAGTATATAATTTTTAGCAAATGTAATTTTTTTAATACGAATTTGTTAATTAATATATTTATTATTATAACGCAAAAAAACATAATATTTAATGATTTAAACCAGCGATAGCCAAAATCAGTGTTGCCAACTCTGGCGCCTATGAAATGGCTAGATTAGGCAAATAAAATAGCTAGAAATGGCTAAATCTTAAAAACTGTTATTAAAATGGTCTTATACATTACACAGGAAAACACTGACTCTCAGTCAATTCGGATACACGGCATTAATAAGTACTAAGCCTCTAATCCACTTTTTCAGAATTGACTCTAGTTCTCGCGATAAATCGCGATTTGTAAAATTAAGAAGGCTGCACTATATATTACAGCATATCTCGAAAACTATTTTTATGATTTTGTTCAAAAGAATATCAAAAAGTTCTAATTAAAATTGTCTTCAAGTCGTTCTTACATTACTTTTAAATACAGTTAACAGTTATGGAGATGTTTAGCCCATCTTTTGAGAAAAAATTAAATTTTATAAAAAATTAAAAAAAAAAAAAAAATTTTAAAATCATAAAAAATCGAAAGTGACAAAAAATTCAAATTTTTATTATATATTCATGGAGATAAATCTGTTGCAAATAAAACAATACATATTTTATTGAAATCAATGCCTAAGTTTTAACTTTATTCACAAATTAGAAAAATTAAAAAAAATAAAAAAATGATTTTGTGATTTTTTTAAATTTTCTATGTAACTTGTAAATGAGTATTTTCACTAATTTGTGAATAATATTAAAACTTAGGTATTGATTTTAATGAAATTTGTCTTGTTTTATTTGCAACAAATGTATCATTACGATGAAAAAATACAAATTTGAATTTTTGACACTTTCGAATTTTTATGATTTTTTGAAAAAAAAAAATTTCTTGAAGTTTTGTATAAATTTTAATTTTTTCTAAAAAGATTGGCTTAATATCTCCATAACTGTCAACCGTATTTAAAAGTAATGTAAGAACGACTTGAAGACAATTTCAATTAGAACTTTCAACAAAATCAGACAAGTAGTTTTTGAGATATGTTTGAATACATAATGCAGCCTCCTTAATTTTATAAATCGCAATTTATCGCGAGAACTAGAGTCAATAAAAAGTGCATTAAAGGATTAGTTCATCTTAATACCGTGTATCCGAATTGACTAAGAAACCCCGTGCCGCAGAATTTTTATCTCATTTTGTAACTCTGTGTTATTTTTCTATAAATTTAAGAAATCTTTAATTAATATGTGTATTATTTAAACATTAATTTGATATTGCCATTTTAATTTCATATTTATGTAGCATTTATCAAATATAAACATATAATATGGCGTAAAGAAATTAGAAAAAAATATTTGCATGTTTATAAGTAGTATATCAACCTAGATCTCTCTAGGCGGTTTATAATTATGACATTTACTTTTGATTTTAGTACGTAAGCTTTTAATATCCATGTCTTTAAAACATTACGTTATTTATATTCAGACCAAAACTTTTTCCTGTATTGTGGAGCCACTTGACGTTTGATTCCACGGTGCGGCAGAATCAAAATTTTTTGGAAATAAATCTTTAACTTCTGATCGGCTGATTGGATTTGCATGAAATGGTACAGTCATAGCAGAGAAGTATGCAATATTAAGTTTAGAAGAGGGACCGTACAGATCCCTCAGGGGCGGAGCTAAAGGGGCTCAAAGTTGGGTACCTCTGACATACAAATTTTTTATTCGCTTCCCAAATTTTTTGAAATATTTAAAATATTTTAAATATTTTTATACATTACTGTAGACACTGACAAGGCCTACAAAAAACATATATATCCTATTTATCTCTTATAGTTATTGAGTTATTTGCATTTGAATTTTGAAGTACCTCAATTTTGCAAGTTCCTGGTCCAGTTTTTTTTTTCATATATATATTAGTGTTTCCGACCGATTTCATTTCTTTTTTCTTTATCTAATTAAAGAACAAAATTATCTATTGTATAAAAAAATTTAAGTCGATATCTTTACCGAGTACAAAAATAAACGATTTTGAATTTGAAAATTGCAAAAATGACGACTTTTTGTGTTTTTTTTTTGGCCGAAAAGGTATTTACAGTCTTTTTCTCTAAAATACAATTTTCTTTGAAAACTTATAATAATTTTTTAGTTTTCTGAAAGGTATATTCACAGAAAAGATTTTAAAATTAAAAGCAACCCCAATAACTCAAATGGTCAAGGTACACACCCTCCCGAATTCGACCCATTTTATATGAAAGTTTTGACTTTAGTATAAATTTTCTCAAATCCCAAAGCACGAATCGGCAAACGGAATACAGTTTAGGAATCTGTAATGTATTGTTAAATGTTTTCAATCAAAATCTACGGGACTTCGGAAAAATGTGGATTTAATAGCCGAAAATGTGAAAAAAAATTTTTTGGGATTTTCGACGTTTCCTTTTACAAAAATCTTAAAGTGTTTTTCACTATCCCATTTTATACGAAAATTTTGTTAAGATATCTTTAATAACAAAGATTTTATTACAGATAAAATATTTATAGTTCCTCAAAAAAACACTTTTCTACAAAAATTTTACTTTAATTTCAAAAATCAGAAAAAATATAAACTCAATTTTTTCATCTGAATTACATTACTTAGCTGACATAATACAGAAAAAGATTGAAATCAATATCTTTTACAGAACCGAAACTATGCCACTTTAAAGTTTATTAAGTCACGGAAGTCGGCTATATGTTTTTTAATTAGCTAAAGAAAAAACAAATGAAATCGGTCGGAAACACTAGGATATATATGAAAAAAAGTGGACCAAGAACATGTGAAAATGAGGTACTTAAAAATTCAAATTCAAATAACTCAAAAACTATAAGTGATAAATAGGATCAGAAGTTACAGATTTATTTCCAAAAAATTTTGATTCTGCCCCACTGTGCACTCTTGGAAGAATTTTTTACTTGCGACTTCCTGTTTATATTTTTGCAGTTTGCAGCAAATACATTTTGCATAAATCGCTAGGTTTTTTTTACCTTCTGAAAGAATTTTATTATTAAATTACAGTTGACCAGAAAGCAAAAAAGCTTTACTAAAGTTATAATTTTCCAAACTGCGTAGAAATTACTATTTATAATTAGGACTTTTATATAAACAATAAACATACACATGAAGTTGTTGGTAAATTTGTCATCCTAAATTTTGCACTATAATTTTCTTTTTTCCTTATTTTTTCCATTCACGTTATAAACCTTAGATCACTTTGATTTTAATTGTATGCTGTTATCCTTTGCTGTTTTTGCAAACAATACATGCAAAAATACATTTGTTAATTTGTATAAAACAATTCCCAGCAGGCCATGTCTTGTAGAAAATATCGACGATGTCTTGAGGATTTGTCACAGTCATCGATGACACATGTATGACAGCTTCGAACAAACATTGGTGAAATTTTCGACCAAAAGGCACTTAAGTCATCAACGATAACATGAGCGACGCGTCATGCATATTGTCGTCGTCAAATTTGGCTAGTCTTTATATACTTTTATAGCTCCTTCTCCACATTAATGCAATCCTATATACATATATTAATAATGATTTAACATTTAATATTTTATTCAAGAAATAACTAAAAACTACAAACAATAAAAAAAACAAACATTTTTGTTTATTTCTGTTTTAATTTCTACTTAATTTTATTTCTGTTTATACATTACTAAAGATGTCCACGCACAATTTTTTCAACATATTTTTTTGCATATTTTTTCAACATATTTTTTCACATCCCAGCAGGCCACATGTCCATTAACGACACTTTTATCGATGATGTCGCCGAAATTTGTCTTCAAGAAAATGCATGTAGAGGACAAGTTTGACTAAAAGTCACCTATATTGTCATCTTACCCCATTTTCGGCGACTTCAATAACAAAATATACTGAATTGTCTTACATATCTAGTTCGGTGACAACATGAGTAAAATGTCCAGCGAGAATGTCGTGAGTTAAACCAAACACACGACATGCTGCATGACAATGTCATCAATAACTGTCAGATAAATAAAAGCATTTATGAAATCATTAAAAATTAGAGAATGTTGTAGCTGAAGTGGTAAGTGCGCTTGACTATTCAATGGTGTAGGGTTCAAATCTCAGCAGAACCCAACTCCTTTTTTATTTATTTTTCTTAATATGGTTGATGGCAATATGCATAAAGCGTCCCTCAGGTTATCGTTGATGACTTAAGTGCCCTTTGTTCGAAAATGTCACCAATGTTTGTTCGGAGCTGCCGTACATGTGTCATCGAAGACTGTGTCAAATCATCAAGACATCGTCGATATTTTCTACAAGACATGGCCTGCTGGGATATTCCGTAATCATACATTCAACTTGTCAGTCTTCGTTTATTCGTATACATTTACTTAGCAGTAAGAAATGCACAAGCTGAAATATTTTACGAAGTTCGTACTGGTCATGTTGCATATTTTTTGTTTTGTATATCCCAGCGGGCCACATGTCCATTAACGACACTTTCTTCGATGATGTCGTCTAAATTTGTCGTCAAGAAAATGCATGTAGAGGACAAGTTTGATTAAAGTCACCTATATTGTCATCATACCCCATTTTCGGCGACTTCAATAACAAAATATAAAAAAATTGTCGTACATATTTAGTTCGGTGACAACATGAGTAAAATGTACAGCGAGAATGTCGTAAGTTAGACCAAATACATGACATGCTACATAATATTACATACATAATATTGTCATGCAGCATGTCGTGTATACCTATAGATAAATAAAAACATTAATAAAACCATTGAAAAGTAGAGAATGTTGTAGCTGAAGTGATAAGTGCGCTTGAATATTTGATAAGAAAGAGAGGAATTGGTGGCCTGGGTTCAAATCTCGGCGGAACCCTACTTTTTTTCATTTATTTTTTATAAAATGGTTGACGAAAATATACATGACACTGTCGCTCAGGTTATCGTTGATGACTTAAGTGCCCTTTGTTCGAAAATGTCACCAATGTTGTTGCCAAACACAAAAAATATAAAGAAACAAAAACAAAATATATATGAAATCTGCTGCTAGATTCCGTCTTCATTTAATTTGCATTTCTCTCTTAGAGCGGAAAACAACGTTGAAATCCGTTTGGTTGTGTTTGGGCTCATATTTTGAGAAGAAAAATATGTAAATAAAATATTTAACCCTACGGTACATACCCAAAAAAAATTAACGTTAATCTATACCCGTGGTACCCGGGTACCATAGTGTAATTTTCGTTGATTTTATTAAAAAATTAAATAATTTTATAAAAAAATATTATTACGACCATCTAATTGGCCACATATCTTAAAGAAAATCGATAAATACATGTAAATGAACATGTGTGAGTATTTAAGCGATATCCGTCCGTCTGTCTGGCAAAAAAAAATTCAAGACCTGAAACGTCAAAAAAATCCAAAAAAAAGTGTTTTAAAACTTACAAGTTTTTTTATTTCTTTTTATTGCTGTAGTCGCGGATTTTAGCATAAATGTCCAATTCTTCTAATGTAGACTATAAACACTTGTAGAAAAGGACCAGCATGGATTTAGTTCGCGTGCAATTAACCAGTGCCAAATTGTGTTGTGCAAAAGTCGTGAAATCAAATTTAAAAAAAATTTTAAATTTTGCAGTCTTTTCACTGGGGATTTTACAACGTTCCGGATATTTCAAAATTGAGAACAGAACCAAATAGCTCTTGAAATTATGCATCATTTGACTTACATCTCGTTAATGTGCCATCAACAGAAATGCTGTTGGCACATTATTTCAGTTGGCAACGTTATTTCAGTGAAGCTAGAGTATAGCGTTATCAAAGAAGATTTCCAAATGTCACTTTAAAATCATTGTGGCGTTTTAAAATATTTATTTGCATATTTTGTTATAGCGGATTTTGGTGTTACAAATAAATTTTAAACTGAAATAAGTTCCTGTGTAAAGTTTTACTTACGCAGAAAATATAATTTCACTAAAAATATTCATCAACGGTTTTCATGGGCTAAGAACGTGATGTTTTTAGTTTGACATTAATCATAGAGGCACACCCAAGGCGCTAATCAAAATTGGCGATGATATATGTCTATCTGTAGCTGCTTTAATACCATATATCAAAATCAATATGGTGTTCAAAAAAAAATACGATTTTTCATTTAATGCAACTTTAGAGATTTGAGAAAGTGCCATTAAAAAATGTATATAAATGACATTATTATATGACTTATTAAAAAAAAAAAAAAATGATGAATTTTGCATTAATGGATGAATATGAACAACACTACATCACTAAAAACTAAATTTTTGCAAATTTTATAAGAAGGATTATTAATTATTAAATCGCTAATATATCCACGCGTACTTTAGGACTATAAATAGAATGTTGCCAATTTTTTTTATAAATGTTAATCTTAAACCGCCATAACATTGATGCCGTTCGGTAAAAGTCATTCACGCGAACAGATCTGTGTTCCACTAGAGCCAAGGAATATTGGTATTAAATATCGTTGATGTGCCATTTAAAAATTTTCGACATTTTTTTGAACATCAAAAGTAAACGAGTTTGAAGAATTTCCCATATGGCGCTCGTTGATTGTGGTATATTTTTAGTATTTTTATAATAAAAACTTTTGTTGATGAACTATTTTTATGATTTGCTTTCAAAAAATATGACAAATGATGCAATTTTTTGATTTATTTTAGCTAAAGAAAATCGCAAAATTTCGGGATTTAAAATTCAATATGGTAACAGCTGGTATGAATAACTGCTTGTAGAACGTTTTTCATCAAATAAATTTATTAATGAATTGGAATGTTGTATATTCCACCATTTGTGCGTTTTTTAGTTCATTATGGTCCTGTAAACCTCTTAGCCACTTTTTTCACGTTATGCGAAAAAAATTAAGTGGGATTAAAGTATGGACTCTGTACTGGTATATTCAACACTTTTTGCAAATAAATATTGCTGTATTATCAGTCCTTGTTCATAAGTAGGGGGCGGATTTATATGCATTTATTTTTGGAAATTATGCGCCTATAAAATGCACATAAAAATTCAAAATATACCCTAAAAAATTAAAAAATATGCATTTATTTTTCTAATATTTATTCACATTTTTATTAGTGACATTAAGTTTAATATAACCTTACTAAGATATGTTTTTAATTATAAACACAAACATATTTTTTACTAAGTTGTCAAATGTAAATGATTGTCTATTTTGACGTATATAGAAAAAGATCTATCAACGTCAAAAGAAGTGATAGGAGCGTATTTGAATAATTGTAGTTCAGAAGAAGAGTATTCATCAAACATTATCTGAACGTAAAGTAATTGATTCCGAATTTTTTTCATTTTCTTAAATAATAACAGCTTGCATCTTTAATTTTATTTTTTCAGCAACGGTTCCTTCTGCAGCTTCGATTTTTGCAATAGCACTATCTATTAAACTGATTTGAGTACTTAATGAATCGAAACCCTCTAATTTAGTAATAGATTCAGAAAGACAAATTAAAATGACGACAGTGTTTGTTTGAGAGTAACCGGAAAATGAGTATTAAAAACCGCTAGAACAACTGTTATGCACATTTTACCAGAGACCGGATTTTAATACTAAAAAAACAATCTTCAATATTCAAAAAATAGTAAAAATCCATATATATATATACATATATATATATATATATATATATATATATATATATATATATATATATATATATATATATATATATATATATATATATATATATATATATATATATATATATATATATATATATATATATATATATATATATTTATCAATAGTTTAATTTTGTTCATCATGATCGAAATAAAAAGTATAAATATCTTTTGTGATATTTATTACAAAAGTATAAAATTATTTTCAACTTTTTTCATCGGATGAAAAATTTTAATAAAAACATATTTTTGAAACAAAACTAAAATATGAATAAAAAAAATAATCATTTGAAATTTATTTCATACTGATATTTATTTTTAAAGATATTTATCGTTAAGGATATTTATTACTTCCATCATGATAAATATTTATATTAAAAAATAAAAATCCTTCACTTATTTTTTTCAACAAATGAAAAATTATTTTTTGAACAGTTAAGGTATTTATATTAATTGAAAAAAAAATAAAAAGTTTTGCTTGCATTTTACCTCAAAATGAGAAATATAAAAATAAGATTGTAACAAAAAATTTTTAAAAATCAAAAATAAAAAATGGAAAATATGCAATAAAAATATGCATTATTAGGTAAAATTTGCAAAAATATGCATTTTCAACAAAATATGAAAAAATATGCACTAACAAATCGATGCCAATTTTTAGTAAAATGTCTGATTCGGATAGATAACAACATAAGATAATTTTTAAATGCTCCAAAAAAAAAACATGCATTTGCATATACATCCGCCCCCTACTCATAAGTGCATGGAGTCATTATTTGAAAATAACGTTAATTTTGGCTTTTCGTCTCTCATAAACTCATATTTATTCCACTTTTTATAAAAGGAGCTTTCAAAGCCTAGAAATGAAGTTGAACATCTACTCTATTTCAAAAAATTACCGAATTTCCAACTATTCTGAATAAAATACATTTGTATTGATCTGCATTTAATAATATCTTTAAAATACGAAAGTATAAATATATATTTCTTATTTTCTAAATACTTTTTAAAAGCTTTAAAGTTTTTTGGCGTACCCTGACTGGCTTCAATTATACTTCAACATAATACTAACATTCCTACACAACCTTTAATCCACCCTTTGCTTTTTAAGCTTGTCAACATAAATCATATGGAATGAAAATAATTTTACAACACTTAGCCCCCATAAGAGTATTTCTATGCATATTTTTTATTTTTAATTATGCAGTAAAACTCTAGTTAGTTAATAGTTATGAATGATATTTTACACCTAACTAGACTTGTTTGTGCTTAATTCAAAGCACAATTTTAGATTTGTCTACGAAAATCCCGTTATTCCCAAAAAACTTCCAAAAATGGGATTTTTTACTTTTTCTGCTATATCTTTTCAACCGATATCGTGGAGCAAACATTTTTATTACGTAAACATTGAAAACACATTAGATTATATAAAAAGTATAACTTTTTTTTTTGATTCCAGCTTTGCGATTTGAGAAATTAAGGCGAAAATTCGAAATTTGTTGGAAAAATAGGTCAAATTTGGGAAACCCTGGTTCTAGCAAAAATCAATTTAAAAAAGTTTTTTTCCTTTAAAGTATTTTGTCTTTAGTTAGCTTTCATAAAAATATAAATATTATATATCTTATTTAAGAAAATTTGTATATAACGGAAAAAGAATTTTACCACTTTTTTGGCAAAAAAAACAGGAAAAAAAAAACGACTTTTTTTCGAAGTACAAATTTAGGCATTTAACTTTTGACTGTAAATATTTTTTCAAAATTCTTTCTTTGCACAATTTTTCTGTTTGTTTTTATAAAATAAAAAAAATGGATGAAAGTTGGACCGCTGTAGCGAAAAAACTTCACCAAGACATGCTAAAAAGTAAAAAATTTTAATCTTTGAAGCATAACCCAAATTGACCTAGCGCACCCATATGGTAACGCAAACAACGGTTAGATAAAAAGCTATATAGCATAGAAGATACCAAAAATTTTTAATAAATTTGAATTACATTTCATTATATGGAATCTTGTTAATTATATTAGCATTATAAAAGGTCATTGGTATTATACGTTTGGAAGCAATTGATCCTTTTGGAAACCCTTAAAATAATTATTGCTAAAAATGTAAAAAATTAACGACATGAAAAAATAATTCATACATTTTTTGACATAGTGTTAATTTTCAGAAAAATCTTATATAATTTTTATATAAACAAGAAATTCTATATCATATTAGTATAAATCAATAAAATATATATGGTTACGAGGATGTTTTTTGTAGATCTTGACTAGTAGAATACTCCTATATTCTTCAAATCGGTTCAGATATAAGGAATCAGGATCGTTTTTATACTCGATGTGTCCAATTTTGGGACCCTGTGGACTCGCCCCCTGTAGGTCTATATGGTCCAAGTTCAAAACTTAAACTCACCTACACCTTTACTATCACCATGGAATAGGAAGTTCCATAATTATTTCCATTTCATTTTTTGAATCGCACAATGTGCACTGGTCGACAAAAAAATCCTCCCCCAAAGACGAATAGTTGGACTTTATGAATTTTGATGTGCTAAACACGAATCTGATTTCAGTTTTTTTCCATCAGGTCTGGATATTTCGCCCATAGCAAGGCCATTACTGTAGTATATTTCCTGATAATTCAAGAACGGTGTGTACGATTGACATATGTGATCCACCAAAAGATGCAGACTAAGAATATCTTCAAGTCACTCAAACTTCATTTTTTTTCATGCTAAATTTTAGATTTTTTTGTTACTAAAAATTGTTTTGATAAATGAAAACATCAAAAATGTTTAAGATTATCATCTTTATCTCCTAAGCTGGTATTGCTGCGAATAAAATAAGGCATGCATCTTAAAAATTGATGCACAAATCTTGTTCACAGTTAAGTAAAAATACCCATGTACACATACAATTGACTAGAAATACAGTGGTGGGCAAAACAATTTTTTATTTTTTTTAACAAAAATCTGCATTCACTTTTTTTCTATCACGTACTGATTTTTTTATGGGCATGAGTAATATCATCACCTTATTCAGCGGTCACACTATAAAACTCGAGAATGGTTTGTCCAATTTGGACTATAACTCAAGAAACGTTTACACAATTTTGTTAAGTGATACACCAAAAGATGCATACGAAAATTGTCTTCAAGGGATTTATGCACGTTAAAGTGATTTTCGGGAGAGGAGTTTATATGGGAGCTATGGTCAGTTATGGACCGATCTTCATGAAATTCGGCAGATGGATTTTTGCTTATATAAAACTGGTGCTAAATTTCATTAAAATATTCCTATTTTTAAGGCATCTATAAGTGTTAAAACTCTATTCTGGGAGGACATTTGTATGGGGGCTAGGTGAAATAATGGGCCGGTCATAACAAAATTAGGCTTCGTCCTTGTGTTGAAAAAAACATATGTACCAAATTTCATCGAATTATCTTCAAAATTGCGACCTGTAATTTTGCGCACAAGCTTTACATGGACAGCCAGCCGACCATACGAACGAACGGACATCGTTAAATCGACTCAGAAAGTGATTCTGAGTCGAACGGTATACTTTAAGGTGGGGGTCCGAAGATTTTTTCTCTGCGTTACAACTTCTGCACAAACACATAATATCCCAACCACCTATGGTGGTGTAGGGTATAAAAACTATATGTGATAGAAATGAAGCGAAAGCTGATTCTTGCTAAGCACGTTAAATTCCATCTAATCCATCTACTTTTTTATTTTTTTTTGCCCACTAGTGTAAATCCACTTAACTGTAGGTATGCATGAGTATTTTATCTTAACTGTGAATGAAATCAAGATTTGTGCATCAATTTTGATGATATGTGGCTTTATTTACTCGTAATTTTATCAGCTTTGAGATAAAGATGATAAACTGACACATTTTTGATGTTTTTACTTTTAAAAACAAATTTTTGTAAAAAAAATCTTCAATTTAGCATGAAAAAAATGAAACAAATTTATATATTTATTAGGGTAAATTTGAAAATTTTGATTTTGAGATATCATACTTTTTTGGAAGGTTTTTGCAGCAGTAAAAATAATGCTGTATTTTTTTTTTTTAATTTTCCAACTCCTTCTGCATATCTGCGGCTAAAAACGCACATTTTGAGCGCCATTTTGCGAAGAGACGAATACAATTGATTTATAAAAAAAAAAAAAAAATTATATTATAAATCAATTCTACATAAAATTTTAGTAAGAGTGAGCACTATTCCATCTGCTTAAAATGCATCGTGTTCCAATTAGGGATCCGAAAAATTTACTTTTTTCGAAGAAGTTTTGAAAATCTATTTTTTTATAAATACAATGAAAATATACTATTTGCTTAGAAATATAACGCAAAAATATTTACTTTACCACTTTTCGCTTTCAAGTTATAAGGCACTAAAATTTTCATATAATAGCAAAAAAAAAAAAAATGTATTTAAAAAAAAATTAAAAATATTGAATATTATAACAATAAAATGCAAAGGCTACTATGAATTATAATGCGCATGTTTTAAAAAAAAAATTTGTAATAACAATTATTTTTGAAGATAATTAATTATCTTTTTATAGTTGCAGTGAACTCGCTGTAATGTGAACATCCAATATAATGAACTATCCACTAATGTGAACACTCATATATGTATATGGGCGCTCTAAATAGTGAACAATTTTTTTTTAATTTTTGGGGATTTTTTAATTTTTAGAAGCATTTATTTTTAATGTTGGGAATCCCCGAATTAATAAATACCATAGTATGCCATTATTTTAAAGGTATTTAATGCTAGTCGCTTTATGTAACTTGTTGCGGTAGGTTCGTGAATTTATTTTTAAAATTAGTAATGTCTAAAAACAGTCGAAAGTTCTTATACTTAAATGAAAAATGCGAAATTTTGGAATATTTAAAAAAAAGGATCGAGTGTTACAGTGTTAAGTAAAAAGTATAAAGTTGCAAAATCAACGATATGTTCAATAAAAAATAAAAAAGACAATATTTTAAAATGTGTGAACAATACGTTTTATGGACCCGGAAAACGCAAAACATTACGATCTTCAGAGCTTCCAAAAATGGAAAAATCGCTCTATAAGTGGTTTATTTGCATGCAGAATAAAAACCTCCCTGTAAGTGGGTTGATGTTGAAAGAGAAAGCCAAACAAATTCACAAAAACATAAGTGAAACCAGAAATGACTTCAATGCTAGCGATGGGTGGCTACAAAAATTTAAAAAGAGATACGGAATTCGGCTCCTTCAGATAAGCGGTGAAAAACTTTCTGCGCAATCTCAGTTCGTAAATCCTTTTAAAATTAAATTGAAAGCAAAGATAGAAGATTTGGGTTTATCCAATGATCAGTTGTATAATGCCGATGAGTCTGGTCTATATTGGAAACTTCTCCCACAAAAGACATATGTAACGTCATTGGAGAAAAGCGCTCCAGGTGCAAAAATGGAAAAGCAAAGGATAACATTTTTATGCTGCGCAAGTGCGTCAGGATCTCATAAAATAAAACTTTTAGTAATAGGAAAATCGAAAAATCCTCGCAGTTTTAAAAATTGTATCTGTCCCGTAAACTACAGAAATTCAAAGTCTGCTTGGATGACTTCTTCCATTTTTAAAGAATGGTTTCACAACTGTTTTGTACCAGAGGTAAGTAAACATGCAAAAATAGTTCAATTGGGATTCTTACTGTTTTATTTTTCATTAAGGTGACAGATTTTTTAACGAAGAAAGGATTACCAGTAAAAGCTTTACTCCTAATAGATAATGCCCCATCCCATCCACCAGAATCCGACCTAAAAATCCGAGGATGGTTCCATAGAAGCTATGTTCATGCCAATGGATCAAAATGCAATTAGAATCACCAAACTTCATTATAGGAACAGTCTTCTGGCAACAATTATTGCAAAAGAGGGGGATTTGCTTGAATCGATGAAAAAAATCACACTTAAAGAAGGAGTTTCTATTCTAGAGGCATCCTGGAACCGAGTTGGTAAAGAAACTTTATCTAACTGTTGGAAAAATATTTTGAATATGGTAAATGATGAAGACGATCCTGAATTTAATGTTCCTTTGAGCGTTTTAAAAGAAAAGTGGCAATCAGAGGTTAGATCTTTAGAAAATACTGCTGCAGATCTTCTACAGACATTGTGCCCTCAGGAAGTATTTACTGCTGTAAACATTAGAGATTGGATCAATAATCCTTGTGAGGACGTCACGCCATTGTTTTAACATTAGAGGTTGGATCAATAATCCTTGTGAAGACGTCACGCCATTGTTTTATTGAAGCGCCTGAAAACAACATTAAAGTCATAGAAGCTGTCGAAATTTTTAACAAAGCTGTCCAATGGGCTTAATTTCAAATGGTCGATCAAACTGACATTAAAGTATTGAAAAAAATCAGGGAATCAGGGAAAACAGAAAATAATAACCGATTATTTCCATATTTAATTATATATGTACATATGTACCTATCTTTTTTCATTGTAAATTTTATTTCTTTTTTTGTCGTAATATTTTGTTTGTTTTTTATGTACATACTACTTATGTACTCTTTATAAAATGGATTTTTAAAAACTTTTTATGTTCCAAATAAATTACAAAAAGTTTTTTTAGTAATCTTTGCATTTTCATTCCTTGCAGAAATGATTTTTAGAAAGAATAACTTAGTAATATATATAAAAAAAATCACAATCGAAAATGTGAACAAAATCGAAAATATGAACTACCCCGACATTAATTAGTTCACAATATCGAGAGTTCACTGTACTTGCAAATTTCTAAGTCTTATAGCTCTAAAGCGAAAAGTCGTAGATTAATAATTTTTGCGCCGTTTTTTAAAGCAAATAGAATATTTTCATTGTATTTATAAAAAAAAATATATTTTTAAAACTTTTTTGAAAAAAGTCAATTTTTCGGACACCCTAATTGGAACACGATGCATTTTAAGTCGGTGGAATAGTGCTCATTCTTACTAAAATTTTATGTAGAATTTATGTATAAAAGAAATTTTTTATAAATCAATTGGATTCATCTCTGCGCAAAATGGTGCTCAAAATGTGCGTTTTTAGCCGCAGATATGCAGGGGAAGGAGTTGAAAATTAAAAAAAAAAAAAACTAAATACGCCATTATTTTTACTGCTGCAAAAACCTTCTAAAAAAGTATAATATCCAAATATCAAAAGAAATTTTTCTTTTCGAAACGAACCCTAGTATTTATATAAATCATGCATACCGTTCCATGGCTCCATAGAGTATGCGTATGCCAAATGTTAGCAAAATCGGAAGACATAAGACATATTTTTGGCCGTTCTCTCTTGGAATGGACAATATACATTGTCGGACAAAATAAAGTGCGGTTTTTTACTCTTGCTATTTAGTTCATATTTATTGTCTTCTAGGTGCATAATGGGGTACATTTTTTATTCTTAAAATTAATATACAAAAGAAGTTTTTGAAATATGTACATTTCGAGTTTGGGGCAAAAGTGTTGTGTTGGTCATGCATTTTTTGCGACAAAATAAAGTGACACTTTACTTAATTTCTTTAATTTGGCTTCCAATTTTCGAATTTTTTGATACAAAATGGAAGTCATATGCTTAAAAAGTGCTAAATTTTAATATTCAATTCATTAAATTCTTTTTAAATTATTATTAAATTCGAAAAATAAGCATAGATCCTGCCATTTTATAGGAAAGTCTTCGACCACAATCCAGTAAGATTTCTTGACTCCAGATAAGGAAAATAAGGCAAAATTAGTGTACTTGTCTTTAAAGTGCAACATTTTAGAAGCTAAGAAATAACATTTTTGTTAGGTAATATTTTTAAATGAAATTTTGCACTTGAGTAGATTTTTTGATGCTTAATTCGGACATTTAGTCACTTTTTTTTAATTTATCAATAGAAATCCCAAAAAACTTTCAAAAATTTCCAAAAATGGGATTTTTTAAGTTTTTTGCTATATCTTCCCAACCGATATCGGGGAACAAAAATTTCTATTACCAAAAAATTAAAAATACATCAAACTTTGTAAAAAATATATTTTTTTTTTAATTCCAGCTTTTCGATTTGAAAAATTAAGGCAAAAATTGGAAAATCATAAAAAAATGGGTCAATTTTGAGAGACCCTGCTTCACGCCGTATTAAAGTTTTAATTATTTTTTTCCTTCACTCAATTCCTCATAAAGCAATATTTCTGAAAAGTATAAATACTATATATGTTTCTTAAGAAATATTTTTTATTCTAATTCAAATGCATATATCTTTTGATTCCGTAAAGATTTTGTCAAAAAATTTTCTCAGCACAATTTTTCTATTTGTTGTTAATAAAATAAAAAATATTTAAAAAAAATCGAGTGAAATTTGGACCCGCGTTAGCTAAAAAAATTTACCAAGATAGGTCCAAAAATAAAAATGTTAATATTTGAAGCCAAATATCTCTTAAACACATATGACATATGTTTTTTGTAGATCTCGACTAGCAGAATCCACTCATATAAAATCGGCTAAGATATCACAAATCTGGATTGTTTTAAATTTGTTGAGTTGTCCAACTTTAGGACCTCTGGACCCGCCCCCGTTATGCTTATAAGGTCCAAGCTCAAAACTTAAACTCGACTACACCTCTACTAACACTGTGTGAAATTTCATTGAAATCGGGCCAGCCGTTTGCCAGATTTATTTCCATTTTATTTTTGAAACGGGACACTGTGCAGTATTCTATATACATAAGTGAATAGCAGTTTAAACGTGTTTTTTAAATAATTTTGTGAAACTTTTGAACCGTTAAATATATTTCAATGAAATGATAATAATATATAATATCCGAGGTGACCCATTTCGGAGGCCCTCCCTCCTGCCCCAAGACCACCTAAAAACTTGTGGTACTCTAAAATAGTTGGAAACTACCTAAGTAATAACTAGGGCAAGTTTTTCAAGCTTTTCGCTTGGAAAGTAAGCATTTGCATGTATCAAAAGAATTTAACAAAAAATGCCTTTATTTTAAATCTTTGCATAAATTTGCATATAATGGATACAAAAGTTAGTTTTCTTAACAAAAACACAATTTTTTGGTGATTTTTTGAAGTTCAATCAAATGATTTCTAAAATTTTTTTTGTGAGTATTTTGAGTACATTGTAAATATTGTAAAGAAAAAAATTCGGAAGCTTCAAATATGATACTTAAAATTAAGATAGTTATATTTTTATAAACATCGAAATCTATTAGAGATTAAAAGTTACAAAATGCATATTTGTGCATATTTTCTACACATTAATATATAAGAATGCATAAATTCTTTGGTTTTTATATACATATTCATGCTATTTTTGCATATTTCTGTGCATATTATACCATTTTTTCGTGCTTTTTCAAGCGCATATTTCAATTTTTTTTGTGCATATAAAAACTTGCCCTGGTAATAACTATGTGAAATTTCATTGAAATATATTTAACGGTTCAAAAGTTGCACAAAATTATTTAAAATAACACGTTTAAACTTCTATTCACTTATGTATATAGAATGCTGCAGCACTCATTTACTACGGAAATTAAGGAAAATGTGTACATTTCGTTGAATGGGGGGCCAAGTTTAAGCTAGTTTTTAAACGATTGTGTAAAATATTCATGCAAGTGTTTGATATCATTGGAAAGGTTATTACTTGAAAAATTATAATATATAAATAATAAAGTATTCGAACTAAATTTGTTCATAAAATTGATCAAAAAATGAAAAATTTTTGTATTATATTATGTTCACACAAATTCGTTTTCGACTTGTTTTTTGGAAAACACAATGAATTTAATCATCACTGTTCACATAACATTTTATTGTGTTTTTCCTTTTGGCCTGTTTTTTGTTTGCCAAAATATTTTCACAAATTTTCGGTTTAAATAAAAATTTCTCACACAAAAACTTTCCAATTGAAAAAATAAAATTTTTAAACAAATATAAATTTATGAACAAATATAAATTTCATTCATAATTTTTTGTTTTTAAACTGTTTGACAATTTTTATAAATTCTTTTTTCAACAATTTTCTTTGTACTAAAAATAATAGAAATTTCCTTCCCTGTATGGAAATTAAGTATCAAGATGTTTTCTGGCTTTGAAATATATGAAAAAACAAGTCAATTTGTTTGCGTTTTTTAAGAAAACGACTCGTTTTTCAAAAAACATGTATATGAGAACATAGCATTAAGTGTTATTTTTCCCAAAAAAAAATAATATTTGAACTTAAGTAAAATCTACATTAATTAAGCTATCATTATAAAATTTTAGTACAATATAAAAAAAGTTGTTATTAAAAAAAAAGAATAAATAGATTACAATTTTCTTGCTCCGAAATACCCAAAATTCCAGTTCGGGGAAAGCTTTTTTAAAAAATTTACTTTTTTCAGTAAAATGGTCACCCTGTCCTTATAAGAGGCGTGGCTTATTAAATATTTTTTGTGTGTTTAGCTAACATATGGAGGTAAGTTTTCAAGGTATTAGTTTTTTTAATTTCAGCTTTGACTTTTTTGAGCTGCACAAAAAACTAAAAAATCAAAAATTAAAATTAACGAAATTCTGATAGGGCAAGCGGGGAGACTGTTATCCCAACTGCCCTCGGATTTATTTTACATGCATTTCTGTTAAGCATACTTTTAGAAACATGAAAAAAAATTTATGGTTCAGAGGATAATAATGGATTTTAAAGTGAAAAAATGTTACCACCTTTTTGAAAAAAATCACAATTTTGTTCAAATTTTATACTTCAAAATAATATAAATTTTTATATAAACCACATAGGTATATGATCCTTGCACAAAGATTATTTAGAATTTTGTACAAAACCCAGAGAATATCTTAAAAACTAAAAAAAAAACTTGGCCATAAATGGTTCAAAATTTTACTTTGGTTCAAATATCTCTTAAAGTAAAAGAGATAACCCACACATGTAAGCATATTTTTTATAGAGAATTATAAGGACTATATATTTTTTTTCAATCAAATCATAAATGAAAATTCAAATAATTTCCTAAAAAAATATATGGGTTTAGTTTGGGGTTGAACCGACAATCCTCTGCTGTTCAGGCGCATTGGAGAACTAAATGAACTTGCAATTTACTGGCAACTAGTTATTACCAGTGTTGCCAGTTTAGCCTTTTTAAGGCTAGATCTAGCCTTTTTATTTTGATTTTAGCCTCAAAATTTTCGTTTTAGCTTCTAGCTTTTTTGTTAGCCTTTTTTATTTTTAACATAGCCTTAAAAAGGCTAAAATTTTACAAATTTTATTTTTACAAAATCATCAATTTAAGCATTTGTGTATATTAATTCTTACAAAAATATTGAAATTATTTATATTTAATGAAAATTTTTGCCTGCGGCGCTTCATTCTACAAAAATATTACAATTATTTTTTGACAAACTTTATTACCCATATAAACTAATTACTTTATATTTACAAATTCACTAAAATATATTTAACAAATACCAAAATCTAATGAGAACAAAAAAATTAATGCTTTTTTAAATAAAATGAAATTGAAAAAAGATTCGGCTGTGCCGAATCTTTGATACCCTTCACCATATTACCATCTTACCATCATATCGACATCATATTACCATATTACCGACAATTAATAAAATTTTCGCCTTAACGTATGCTTGCATATTTTCTAAATCTAAATTTTTTTCAAACTACGAAAATTTGAATATGAAAAAAAAACAATCATAACAGGCTTTGCTTTTAAAAAAGAAACAACAACAATTCCATATATATTTATTTTTGTATGTACAAACTGACTGAATACACAAAGAACAACAACAACAACACTGTTATTCATTATATTACTGCTGTTGCTAACTAAACTACTTGTCTATACAAAAAACAAAAAACGTCACTAATAGTCATTACAATGCTTAATATACATGTTTGTGTATGTATTTATGCATATTCTTAACAGATATGTTTTAGTTTTTAAAAATAAACAACTACATTTCCATATCTATTTATTTTTGTACAGACTGCATATACAAAGAACAACAACAACAACACTGTTATTCATCATATTACTGCTGTTGATAACTACACTACTTGTCTATACAAAAAACAAAAAACGTCACTAATAGTCATTACAGTGCTTAATATACATGTTTGTTGGTGTATTTATATTCTTAACAGATTTGTTTTTGGGCCATAACTCTGTTGATTATGATTTGGTTTATTAAAAAAACCGAAATTTTATAAAAATATTTATGACTGATCTATATAAAAATAAAAATCTGTAGCTTGAACAAAAATAAAAAATTCGTTTTCCCCGATATCTCAGTTATTACTGAACCGATTTATTTAATTTTTTCAGAACAAAAATTCAGAAAATAATTTTCGAGCCCCCTTTAAAAATTCGAAGTCCCTGGTATATGCAGAGGCTTCAGAAACTAAAAAACCGGTTCTAAAAACCGGTTTTTAAAGCAAATCTCCACCATTTATAAACCGATCTTCCTGATTCAAAAAATTGAAATTTTATAAAAATATTTGTGACCGATCTGTATAAAAATAAAAATCTATAGCTTAAACCAAGGCTTCAAAAAATAAAAAATGCGTTTTGTCCGATATCTCAGTTATTACTGAACCGATTTATTTCATTATTTCAGAACAAAAATTCAGAAAAAAATGTCGGAGAATTCTTTGTAAAAACGAAGTCCCTAGTATATACAGAGGCTTCAGAAACTGGAAAACCGGTTCAAAAAACCGGTTTTTTGAACATATCTCCACATTGTATGAACCTATCTTGCTGAATTCCAATAGCAAAATTCTCGAAAGCATTTCCGATCGTTTGACATACATATTATATATGTCAGTTATCGGTGGGCTTCATAAACGCCATTTCAACCGACACACGGACGGACGGACGGACATGGTCCGTCATCGCTTCTTACAAGGATTCCGAAAATATAAACTTTTTTGCTCTCCGACGAAAATTGTGGAAATTACAAACGGAATGACAAACTTATATATACCCTTTACACCTGTGGTGAAGGGTATAAAAATATGTTAGCTTTTTTCTGGCTTTATTTTTTGGGGAATTTAGCCTTTTCTGACCTTTTTTTAAGTCCAATTTAGCTTCTTTTTTTCTCAAGTCCTGGCAACACTGGTTATTACACTACTCAATGAAATGAGAAAAATAATGACAACTCATTACCAGGTAATGAGTCTAGTAAGTAGTAGACATTACCAAAAGCCAACAAACTTTTGCTGGGTAGTGATTTCATCGATACACTCACTCCCTAAATTTTCAATTTCGGAAAATCAATATGAAAATTTTTATAAATCACTAGGACCCTGTTTTCTGGCAGCTGGCGACTATAATGCTAAGCATACATTCTGGGGATCACGCCTGACTAACCCAAAAGCTCGTGTTTTGTTTGGTACAATTTCTAAAATGGGATTGAATGTAATTTTGAGTGGAGAACCTACATATTGGCCTACTGATCCAAATTAAATACCGGATGTCATCGATTTTGCGGTTGTAAAAAATTTTTCATTGGAATTTATTCTAGTGGAATCGTTTTTGGAATTATCTTCAGATCATTAACCCAATGTTTTTACTCTATTTAACCCCCGAGAAATTGTATCCCCCACTGGTAACTTAGCGATATCAAACACAAGAATTAACTGGTTGAAATATAGAAAATATACTATATAATTAATATACGCACTGCACAGAAAATATATCGCTGAGAACACCAGTAGAAATCGATCTTTCTCTCAATAATTTTGAAAAAAGTTTAAAACTTGCTGCTGAACATCCTACCCAAACCCCCCGACAAAACAGATACAATAGAATTTGTTCTGTTGATGTCGAACGGCTCTTGACTGAAAAAAGAAGAGTTCGAAAAGAGTGGCAACTCAAATCAAATCGAAGCTACGAGAATGCCAAAAACGCCTTAATAAGTTTCGAGAGTGTCGAAAAACTGAATCACTTACAATTAAAAAAAAAAAAAACTCGAAGCAATCCAGTATTCAAATTACTCACTATGGCGAGCTACAAGAAATCTAAAAGGACCAGTTTTAAGCAAACCTTCTCTACGTAATACAAATGGAGGCTGGACAAGAAATGATAGCGAAAAGTGCAATCTGTTCGTTAATTATATAAAGAACGGGTTTACCCCAAATTTATCAGATAACATAATAGAGTTGCCACCTGTTGTACCCCATTTTAGAGCAGTTTAACCCCTTTGTTTTGAGATTCGAGAGATCGAAAAGACTATTGTTGATTTAAACTCCAAAAAAGCACCTGGTATTGATAAAATCAGTAACAAGATGCTTTTGGAGCTACCCCAAATGAAGTTGAAAGCACTTGAGATTAACTGGCTAATTTGAAGAAATTCCAAGCTGAGTTTAGACTGTAAACTATTGCTTTACAATTCAATTCTAAAGACAATATGGTGCTATGGTATTCAATTATGGGGCACGGCTTCAGCTTCTAATGTTGAAAAAATTCATAGGCGCCAGAACAAAATTTTGAGAACAATTACATCTGCCCCCTGGTATGTAAAAAATTCGAATATCCATAAAAATCTCGGCGTACCTCTGGTAACAAATGAAATAACAAAGCACGTATCAACATACCTAAAAAAGCTTGAAACACACCCAAACCCATTCGCTCGTAATATATTAGGAAGTAATGGCCGCATACGCTTGAAAATAAGAAATACGTCAGACCTGATCCGTATATGAGGTCAACGAGAAAAGATGTTTATCGTCTGACACTGGTTGGACCAGATAAATTATAATTTTTAAATTTAAGATTTGAATACTTATTGTTAGTTCTATTAAAAAAAATATATAATATTTTTTATTTAAATGTTCTGGTACGAAAATTTAAGAAAATATTTTTCTGAAAACTTTTTCCTGTAATATTACATTTATTACTTAATTACACTCTTTATATAAATGATTTTTTCTTAACATTTTGTTCTGAAACTTTTAAATAAAAACCTTTGTTGTCTTGAAGGGATTCATAGCTTTTATTTGACATCCATATTGGGTTTTTTTATTATATTAGTAAACATTTTATATATTTCTTTAAAGTTGCGTATTTTTCGAAACTTTGAAGTCCTTTTGAGAAAAAATTTTACATCCTGGAGAAAAACTGAATACGCAGTTTTATTATGTTTGAGCTTTATTTTGATACTTATATCGAGTTTTTTCATGTCTATTGTTTCTTCGGGAAATTTTAGTCAGTGATATGAATTTAGCATCAAAATACGCACATTTTTATAAGTTTTTCAATGATATATAACACTTTTACTAACAAAATAAATTCAAGTTTAATTGAATGCTAATAAAGGTATTTGTTTACAATTATACCAGTTAGGTAACACACACAGAGCGATTTTTTCTTGCGATTTGCAATAACAATAAATCTCTGTGTGTAGCAAATAGTAAACAAATATTACGTTTATACCCACGATTATTGCAAATAAAAAATAATTTGCAATTAATTAACTCACCGTTTATACGCAAATTGCATAAACAAATATATTTTCCTTTTTGTTGTGCTAGATGTGAAAAATACAATAGTCATAGAAAATTCTATGAACGTTAAAGTGGCAATGCCGTACGCGTTATTTACAATTAGTTTCACTAATCATGATTCGTTTTCGTAAGCTACTAACTCGCAAATAAAATATTAACTCACCGTTTATACAGCAAAAATTTTATATTGCGAGTAATAGGTGCGTTTAAACGCTATAAAAGATACTTCGTAACATAATTTGTGTGGGTATTTCACTTAAACTTAATTTACTTCGTTTGTTAATACAAGTATGTAGTTTTATATATCATTAAAAAACTTATAAAAATGCGCGTATATTGATGCTAAATTCATATAAATCCATCTCATAGAAAACATTTGTATATGAAGGACATTATATTTTGAAAAATTCTAAAAAAAATTCAAACAAGTTCGAATTTTAAAAAACGGAAAAACCCATTTCGGTATAACTACTAGATCAGGAGTTCTCACAAGATCTTGCTTCGCGACCCCTTTTTGACTTTGTATTGGAAGCGCATGAATATCTTGAATATTATATTATTAATATTTTTTAGATAATGCATCTAATATCATTCTCTGCGACCACTAAAGATCAAATAATTTTTTAATGGAAAAAAAGTGAAAAAAAAATATTTTCACATAAAAATCTATGTTGATAAAAATTATTCTAATAGTTTTAACTTAAAAAAAAACTTTTAAGGCTTCGGAGCAAACGAGCGGTTGGAGTTTACTAAATTTCAACTATTTAAAATACTTTTAAATCTGTTGATTTAAAATTAAATTTAACACACGAGTTTACATTTTAACTCTTTTTGAAATGAACCGATCGATATTCACATTGAAAAGATTTTTCCGAATTTAAATTATAAAGTTGCTTAAGCAAATTGTCTTTAAAGAGCCCGGAAACTTCTCCGCGAAATAAAAGTTTTGTGTACTCAGCATTGAGAATTCGCAACATTCGAGCCAATTTTAATAATCTTATTCAACAATATGTTTTCTAACAACTTTACAAATAAAGGTCTTGAAATAGTATATTTACAAAAAAAGTAGAATTTTTTTTTGTAAATATACTTTTTTTGGAACAGTGTGCTCATCTTCTTTTAAAATCTTTGATATTTTGGGACACCCTTTTTGTGCTCTTCAATTCACTTTTCACAAGAGCTCAATGTCTCTCCACTGGTCTAAGCTATGGACAATTTGGAAAATTGACCTCTCTTGGTACAAAAACTATGTTATTGTTTTGGTACCACTCTAGAGCTTTCTTACCGTAATGACATGATACTAAATCAGGCCAATAATGTGTGTACAAAATGTGTTGCAAATATTCCTTGATGCTTATTTTGGTATTTATAGATCCGAATGAATCAAATGACTTTCCTTTTTTGCCGCAACTGCAAAAAAGCTTGTTATACCAGGAATTTTGTAAGAAATTTATTCTGCTTTTGGGTCGTAAACTTATCTTTAACATTTCCTCAAGCATTAACAATAAAAAGTTTTGACACAGAAGCTGCGAAAATTCTGCCAGCACATAAGTTTTTTCATCAATCATACAACCTAAGTATTTTTGTATTAAATTTGGTTTTAAATTCCGTGTCCTATTCTTGGCTTCTAAATTTATTGCAGCATTCCTGTTTGAAACTTTTTGTACTTTATATGATCAATTAACTCTGCATTAGCTTTAAATTTTCAAATCACTGAGTTAGGAGTTCCTTTCAATATGCTTTAAATTTTCTGGGCTTCCCAATATCATGTGGACCTTTTTTTGTTTTCGAACCAGATTTCATATCAATGGTCAAATTCTCCTGATACTGTTTAATAACATTAAAAACAGTTTGACGGCAGAAATTTAATTCTGTAGCCAATTATTTGTAGGACCTATTTGGATTTTTTTTTTAGCTTTTTAATAATTTGTAGCACATACATCTTTTTTGTCACTCATTTTGATAAAAATCAAGACAAATTAACATGGTTGTTATTAAAAATAATAACTGACGAATTTTTCCATGATAACTTGATCAAAAAAGTTTTGAATATTGATTCCGAAAAAAGTTATGAGGCAAAACGTGTGTTAAGATTTTTTCGATCGCACTCCTTAGATCCCATACAAATGTTAGTATCAAGTTAATACTCGAAACAAATAAGTTTTATATAGAAAGAAACAACATTGCTAAATATTATAAGAATCGGTATATAATTTACCATAGCTCCGACTTTCGGGAATCGTCCTAAAGTGCATAAAATCATACTAGTATCAACGCATTATTCAGTATTTGAATATTTTATTTTACATTTAGTAAAATAAAATATTTTACTTTTGGGTCTTAAACTTATCTCCAACATTGCACTGAGAAAACTGAGCTGATTTTCTGCCAGATGTGATTGGAGTTCCTTTCAATATGCCTTCAATTTTCTCGACTTCCCAATATCATGTGGTCCTTTTTTCTTACCGAACTAGGTTTCACATCAATAGTCAAATTCTCCTGATACTGTTTAATAACATTAGAAACGGTTTTACATCCATGCTATAGGACCACAAGAATTTCATGCCATAGCAAGACACACGATTAAAAACCAGTACAAACGAACACCAACATATAACATAGATGCTAAAGTCACCGAATTGCTTTTCAAGACGTGTTTAATAAAATTGTCTGTGTTTTCTATCATCCTTTCGAAGTTTTAATTGGTATGATTGATATTGAGTTAATTGAAAAATGTATTAAATGAAAACATTTATAGAAATAAATAAATTGTAAATTTCTCTTTTAACTATAGTCCACTCACACATGAAATAGAAGATCCTTACCTTTAACCGTTGTTAAAATTGTTTTTTTGGGAAATTGGAATTTTTTGTTTTCTTATGTATTGTCGATTTTTATACCCTACATCACCATAGGTATTATGGGGAAGCCTATCGAATTTGGCCATGATCGGTCCACTATTTCACCTGGTCCCCATACAAATGTCCTCCCGAATTAGAATTTTAACACTCATAAATACCTTAAAAATATGAATATTTTAATGAAATTTGGAATGAATAAGTTTTCCGATAGTGAAGATCGGACCATAATTGACCATAGCTCCCATATGAACCCTTCTTCCGAAAATCACTTTAACGTGCATAAATCCTATCAAAATTTTAGTATCAACTTAGTATTCGACACAAATAAATTTTTTATAAGTATAAATGACAGTGCAAAACTTTATGAAGATCGGTTCATAATTTACCATAGATGCCATATAGGACCCAATTTCGGGAATCATCCAAAAGTGCATAAATACATTTGAATGTTAGTATCGATGTACTATTCTCTATTAGTATGTTTTATTTTACTCTTAATACAAGTATTGATACACATAGATAATGGTGTAAGGTATCATATGGTCGAGATTGACCGACTATATCTTTTTTCTCGTTTTTTAATATTTCTGTGTAAAAAATTTAAATATACACGTTTTTTGTGAAAAGTTTTAAAATTTTGGATTTTTTTGGACCCGGTCCTTAATTTCTGTTACGTCACACAGTGGTCCCAAATCGATTTTTTTGGAAATAATTCTGTAACTTCTGAACAGGGTATGTAATTTTTTTAAAAAATCGCCAAAAATTCATTAATGAATTGAATGTTAAAAAAAAATGCACACATGTGTATGTTATCTCTTTTAGTTTAAGAGATATTTTGGTCGAAGCAAATTTTACCCTCATTTTTTGCCTCGTTTTTTTATGTTTTTTAAACTTGGGGTCTTTAGTTGGGACCCTAAATTTTTTTTTAAAATTTTGAAAAATCACTAGATTTATTACAAAATTCTAAATAAAATAAATAAAAAGTTGAAGTTGAAACTTTAAAAAAAATTTAAATTTTTGGGGTTATCTTCAAAAAAAAGTAATATTCTTTCACTTCTAAAATATTTTATTTGTTCGGGACTGCAACATTTTTGTAATGTTTTCATAAGAATTATTAACGCAAATGCGTATAAAGCAAAATCGGCGGCATTTGTAAATTTTGCAAAAGTATTTTAATTTGTTTTCTTAAATTCAAAAATGTCAAAGCCGAGATCAAGAAAAAAATATGTTGAAAATATAGCCCTATATGTTGGCTATATATACAATGGCTGGGTGACCATTTTAATGAAAAAAGTGAATTATTGAAACAAGTTTTCCCCGGACTGGGATATGGGGTGTTTTTTAATTCTCTGATTTTAGAACAAGTTGATCTACATTGTGACAAAATTTAATTAAAATACCTCTACTTGTTTAAATTTGTTTAGCTCCAAATATTAACATTATTTCTCAAAAATTTCCCTAAAATTATTATTTTAAGTTTTTCTGGTCTAAAATCAGGGAATTAAAAAAACTCGCACTTTATTGTACCAAAATACCCAATATCACAGTCCGGGGAAAACCTGTTTCATTAATTGACTTTTTTATTAAAATGGTCACCCTGCCGTTGTAAAAGACGTGGCTCATTAGATATTTTTTGTGTGTTTAACCAACATATAGAGCTATGTTTTCAACATATTTTTTTCTTGATCTCGGCTTTGACATTTTTGAATTTAAGAAAACAAATTAAAAAACTTTTGCAAAATTGACAAAGTTTGGATAAAGATTGAGGGGAAACCGTTCCCCAGACAGCCTCCAATTTTGTTTTACACACATTTGCGTTAATAATTCTTTTGAAAACGTTACAAAAATTTTGCAGTTCGGAACAAAAAAAATATTTTAGAAGTGAAAGAATATTACCACCTTTTTGGAAAACATCCCCAAAAATGTAAATTTTTTTAAAAGTTTCAACTTCAGGTTAATATAACTTTTTATTGGATAGATATATCGATATGATTCTTGCAGTAGTATAATTTGGAATTTTGTAATAAATCTAGTGATTATTTTAGGGTCTAAACGAGGGCTTAGATTTTAATACTTATTGTATATTATAAGGTTAAGATTTTAATACTTATTGTAAATTTTTGAAAAAGAAAGATTCAATAAAAAAACTAATATATATGTAAAAAAACGAAGGCCCCCAAGTTTAAAAAACTTAAAAAAATTAGGGTAAAATTTGCTGCGACCCAAATATCTCTTAAACTAAAAGAGAACCTACATATGTCAGTTTTTTATAGAGATTTAGAAGGACTACCTATATGCAATTTTTTTTTACATTCAAGTCATAAATGAATTTTTGGCGAATTAAAAAAAAAAAAAAATACATCCCCGAGGTAACCAACTTTGGAGGTCTACCCTCTACTCCCGAGACCCGCTAGGAACATGTACTCCTCCAAATTAACTCGGAAACATCTCAGTTCTGACCACACAATTTTAGATATCTCCAACGGTTCACAAGTTAAAGTATTATTTCCATAAAAATTCGATTTGGGACCACTGTGCGTCATTAAATGCGCGTCCAAAAATTGTTTTTGCAATACCTAATTTTCATATTGTTCATTTGGCAGAAATACGAAAGGATAATTTCAGGACGAAAATTGAAACGAATTAAATTTTCATTTGAGCTGGGAACATCAACACTTTTTATTTTGGTTCGACCCTAATATACATACATATACGTATTTATTTGAGCAATACAATATATTTCCAAAAAATTTCGATTCTGCTCCACTGTGCAATATACAGTTACCAAAAAACAACTTGTACACCAAACACTCTATATAACAAAATTGTAATTTCTGCTTTTATAACATTTTATTTTAACTTAAAAGCTTAAAGTGTTACAGAAATATATTGATTTCAAAATAGAAGTGTTTGGTGTACAAGTTGTTTCTTTGCTCACTGTATATTTGAAGCACTATATTTTATAAATACTAATAGTTTTAATTTACAAATGTACTGAAGTATTGATAAAACAAATCAAAAATCGCCCTCTCATGGCCACAAAAATAATTACTCCTAAAAAATTCCTTTAACCATTCGTCTTACAAACTGGTTTGGCCAGACCAATTGCAGATTTAAAAGTTGTTTTTATGTATTTCTAATTAAGTTAGAGACTTGAAATTTCAGGTACCCTCCTACAATTTTGTTTTCTAACAATCTGTCGATGAAGCTAACACAAGGATAGTTATAAGGATAAATTGTCGTACATGTCACATTCGTACCAAATATGGTCTGGCTGGACCAGTTATATTTTATATAGAAAATTATGTAGTTTGACGATGTTATCCGTTCTTTTTATATTGTATATTATTTTATTAAAACCTTTTAAACTGAGTTCTCATCAGTTTACTTATTTTATGACTTTCCACCTATTCATTCACATTTTGTAGCATGACAGTAATACCGATAAAATCTCAAATGTTTGAAAGGGAAAATTATATGCATTATTATTGTAGACTCAAAACAAGGAATAGAACATGAAGTGTATCGATGGGAAAATGTTATATCTTGCAAAGCAATGCAGTAGTGATGCTAGAATATAGTTATACAAATGTAATTATATAGAAAAATTATCAAAATTTCCTTTAAAATATATAAAATTGCAGAACTGGTCTGGCCAGACCATATTTGTTACGAATGTGACAATTGAAACATCTGTATAAAGAAGGGTTAAAATTATATGAGTTGTAATGTTAAATTTTCATCTTAAATATAACTTAATATATTCATCTTTACCAATTTGAATGCTGCACACCATTTCTGTACGTTTTTCTTTTGGATAGTACTGACCAACTAGTGTGGAAACTCCTACCATCATGTCAGCCAATGCCACGTTTCCAAGAAAAATATATGTACTTCGAGGTTGCAATCCTGAAAAAAAAAAATACATAAATAAATTTTAAATGTTTGTTTTTTATATAAGTAAATTTTTTGGAAATAATTCTGTAACTTTAGAACTGCTGGATGTACATAAATAAAATTTCTCACGGACAATCCTGAGGTGCAAGTAAATTGACTTGGATGAAGACAGATTCTTAGCAAGTCTGGGGGGCGGGGGGTGGACCTCCAAAGTTGGTCACTTCGGGTATGAAAATTTAAAAAAAAAACGCCAAAATTTTATTTATGATTTGACCAAAGAAAAATTTTGCACATAGATAGTCCTTATAATTCTCTACAAAAAATAAACTTACATACGTGGGTTATCTGTTTTAATTTAAGAGATATTTGGACCAAAGTAAAATTTTGACCCATTTTTGGACATGTTTTTTAAAGTTTTTTGAACTTGACGGGCTCAATTTGAGTCCTACAATTTTTCTAAAATATTCCCTGGATTCTGTACAAAATTCTAAACAATTTTTGTGCAAGGATCATATACCTGTGTGCTTTAGATAAAAGCTTATATTATTTTGAAGTAGAAAATTTGAAATAAATTGTGATTTTTTGTGAATTTTTTCAAAAAGGTGGTATCATTTTTTCACTTTAAAATCCATTATTTTCCTCTGGACCATACATTTTTTTCATGTTTCTAAAAGAATACTTAATACAAATGCATGTAAAATAAATCCGGAGGCAATTGGGGTAACAGTCTCCCGCTAGCCCTATCAGAATTTCGTTAATTTTAATTTTTGTGTTTTTAGTTTTTTTATGGAGCACGAAAATGTCAAAGCTGATAATAAAAAAAATGCCTTGGAAACTTACCTCCATATGTTAGCTAAACACACAAAAAATATTTAATAAGCCACGCTTTCTATAACGACAGGGTAACCATTTTACTTAAAAAAGTAAATTTTTGAAGCAAGTTTTCCCCGAACTGGAGTTTAGGGTATTTCGAAGCAAGAAAATGGGAATCTATTTATTTTGTTTCTTTTAATGACAAATTTTTTTACATTATGCTAAAATTTCACAATGATAGCTTAATTAATGTAGATTTTATTTAAGTTCAAATATTAAATTCTTTTTTGAAAAATAACACTAAATACAAAAAATTTTCGTTTTTTGATCAATTCAGTAAAAAAAATTATTTATATGTTATTATTTTTCAAGTAATAACCTTTCCAACGATCCCAAATACTTGCACGAATACTTTACACAATCGTTTAAAAACTAACTGAAACTTTACCTCCTTCCGCAAAATTTGCACATTTTCCTTCAATTTCTATAGTAAAGCATTCTATATACATAAGTGCACAGCAGTTTCAACGTGTTTTTTAAACTACTTTATTTAACTTTTGAATCGTTCAATATATTTCAATGAAATTTCACATAGTTATTAATGAGGTAGTTTCGAACTGTTATGGAGGAGCACAAGTTTCTAGATGGTATCGGGGCAGGGGGGAGGACTACCGAAATGGGTCACCTCGGATATTATACAAGAAGTAATTAAAATAGTTGTCCACTTTCGGAGGTTCTCCTTCTGTTCTCAGACCAGCTAGAAATTTGTAATCCTTCAAAGTATTTGGAAAATACCTCAGTAATAACTATGTTAAATTTCATTGAAATATATTTATCCGTTCAAAAATTACGTTTTATTATTTAAACAAAACACGTTGAAATATACATATATAAGTGCGCAACAATGGCCTATTCGAATATGCTAGGGCCATTTTGATATTTACAAAAAATTGGAAAAACTTATACCCCTAATGGACATATTTCAAATATTTGAGACTGAATAATTTCTAAATGCTTATAGGTATCAACATAAGTTTTTCACAAGATATAAAATATTTAATGGAGAATTGATAAATGTAAAAATATTTAAAATCGGTTAATATTTGTAAAAGTTATAAGCCCCGATATGTTTTTCACCCTCGAGGTGGTCAACTTTGGCCCAGTGTAGCGGCGTCCGTGCTGCAGCTACAGGCTCTATCTAACAATATTATGAAATCCTAACTCCTCCTCTATCGATGTTCCAATTTTCATTTAAATCGATTGAGTGGTTTCAAAGTTCCAGACTTATTACCATTTATTTTTCTTTTGACCCCACTGTGAACTATGTACTGGTGGTGGTTATAGGTTATGTTAGAACTCAGTTGGATGTCACGTACACATTTTACGCTCACTTTTTTAAAACTCTCAAACGGCTGAACCAATTTTCTTAAAATTTTCACAGCACAATCCTATGTGTCTCTAAATTCAAATATAATATTTTATTTTTATATCGGAGCAGGCGGAGCGGTACTTCACATACAAAGTAAAGTGGTATATCTACACTGAACCAAATCTCGTAGGTAATATTGACGAAAATTTTTCGTAGAATTTTAACGAAAAAAATTTAAATTAACAGATTTTTTCTTCAAATCAATAGAATTTTTTTTTTTTTTCAAATCAACAAATTTTCTTCAAATTTTTTTATAAAATATGTTGATTTGCAGTAACTCTTAAACAATTGGCAGTAAGAAAAACAACAGACAATTTTATTCAATTTAACATCCCAAAAAGTAGTTAATTTGAATAAATTATCTGTTAAATTAACTAATATTTTTCGTAAATTTTAAAATTGACTAATATTTTTTAGTCAATTTGAATAAAATTCTTCAACTTGACTAAAAATTTGTAAATCGACTAAAAGCATACACATTTTACGAAACTAAATAATTTAATTTATTCAAATTGAATAAAGTTTTTCAAATTGAAGAAATTTCTTCAAATTTACTATAGAATTGAAGAAATTTCGTTAATATTAACTAATTTATTTCAGTCAAATTGAATAAAATTCTTCAAATTGACCAAGTTTCTTCAAATTTACTAAAGGGATGTAGAATTGAATAAATTTCGTTAATTTAAATAATTTCTTTTAGTCAAATTGAAGAAACATGTGTATAACTGAAGAAATTTCTTCAATACAGAAAACGTATAGTGAAGAAGATCAGTTGAATGACAAACAATAGAGCTTGTGCACGTGTTTTTGTGTCAATAGATTTAAATTTCGTTTAAAATGTTTTTTTATAACTTTTTTTTTTTTACAAAAATTCTCGAATAAATAAAACATAGTGAAATATAAGTGAGCATTTATGTTAAATCAGATATACTTCAAGAACAAGCAAGTTTCAATAAATAAATATATAATTCTCCTACAAAAAATATTAATTTATGAGCAAACTCATGGATAGCACAAAATACAACCAACTAAAGCACTGTTAAGCGTAAGGACATTTGGAGGACTTTTTATACTTTTCACGGTAATGTTAAACATTTTAAATTTTTAATATTTTATGTTGTTTACTTATTTTATAAATGATTTCTATAGCAAATATAAACAAATTAAATTAATCAACTGCCAGACCACGGTCATCATTATCTCAAGGAGCCGTTTTGGATTATGGAGAACTGCACGACAAAAATTTCCTTACAAAACCTAAAAGCAAACCTACTACAAGTGACCACAAATGATTTGCAAATGTAGGTAAATATTTTTTGTACTTTGTACATAAACTTTTTTATTTATATTTTCGTTTTCTTTACATTTTTTATATGTTGCTATAGATCATCCAGAAATAAACTGAATAAGCTGAAATTGAATGCAGTGCACTGCACAGTGGGGTCAAACGCAAATTTTTTGGTAATAAATCTGAATCTCCTAAACTACGGTCAGAAATATAAAAATCTTTAAAATCGGACTTCATTTGTACAAGATACGATTTTTTTTAACTTTTACATACTTTGACACCCTGTAGCTTATCTCGTGTTATCACAGGGTGACTACAAGATGATTTTTCTGAAAGCTTAGGTCCTCCTCTACAACTCTTCCATACATTTCAATTTGATCCGACCAGTAGTTTAGGAGATTCAGATTTATTACCAAAAAATTTGCGTTTGACCCCACTGTGCACTGGTTGTTGATTACTGAGTTAGTGCACATCTAATGTACTTACTTAATAAATGGTATAAAAATAGTTTGTTATGTTAAATAAAATTTTTAATAAATGTTATTTTTTTATTTTCTCAGGTCGATTTCGATTAAACACTTGTACTAAAATGTGTTTTGTTTCCATTTGAATAATAAAGAATTTTCATAAAACATCATCTTATATAGCGATCATAACAAGGATCCAGCAAACAAACTTTTGTAACAAAATATGAAACAAATACCTTAAGGTAATATATTACAATTTAATTATAAAATAACAGAATTTCTTATTTCTCAAATATATTTTTATATTTCAGACTGTAGTAGATTTGTTTTTTTTTACATTTTTGAAAGGGTCTAATCTAACCTTTATCATAAAATTACTTTAATTAAAACTTTTGCTGCGTAAGTTTATATTAAATTTAATTAAATAATTTTCTCTATATATTTTAAAATGCTTATTTATAACATGAATTATATTTTTTTTACACAATAAATATTAATAAAGTGTTTAAAATTTCATATTTGTTTTATTTTGAGGATTTTAATTTATATTAAATTTTCCTACAGGGGTTAAACAGGACTTTGGAATTGACAAAATTTTGTCGATTTGAATAAAATTCAAATGTTAAATTGAATAAACATTCTTCAATTTGAAGAAAAAAAATAGTTAATTTGAAAAAATTTTTTATTCAATTTAACTAAAATTTAGTAGAATTAAGTAAAATAATTTAGTTGAATTGAATAAAAATTCTTCAATATGAATAAAATTTTTAGTTAATTTTAATAATATTTTCTTCAATTTGACTAAAAATTTGTCAAATTAACTACCTTTTAATTAACTAATTAAATTAGTCATATTGACGAATTTTCGTCGATTTAACTAACTTACGAAAAATTAACAAAAAATTCTGTTGAATTGAATAACGATTTTGTTGGTTGATATTTAACCTACTTTTTTCAATTCTACACCCCATTTTACCGTATTTACTGCTCATTTTTAGTTCAGTGTAAAGAACTAATATAGTGAAAGACTCCAAACTTCGTGTAAACATCAATCTTATTATATCACATTTTTAAACGACATTAATTTTCCACTTCTGTCGCACAGTGTCCCATTTAGAAAATAAAATGGAAATAAATCTAGAATTTCCGAACGGATGATCCGATTTCAATGAAATATCACACAGTGATAGTAAAGCGAGCTTAAATTTTGAGATTGGATCATATAGACCTCCTGGCGGGGTTCCACATGGTCCCAAAGTTGGACACCTCGGGTATGAACATTTTTAAAAACAATCCTGATTTGTTATATCCGAATAGATTTCAAATAGTTTACGATATATTCAGCTTTAAAGATAAAAATTTCTACATTTTGACCTACCCTGGTGAAGTTTTTTCATTATAGCGGGTCCAAATTTTATCCGATTTTCTGGAAATATTTTTTATTTTATTAACAACAACTAACAAAATTATGTAGAGAAAAATAATTGTAAAAATCTTTACAGAATCAAGTTACATGCATTTGAATTTGAACTTTGAAAAAAGGTAGATTTTTCGCCATTTTTCTGTCAAAAAAGTAGTTACAGTCTTTTTTAGTTATAAAAAAATTTTCTTAAGTAACATATACAGTATTTCTATTTTTCTGAAAGATAACTCTATAGAAAATTGTGTAAAAGAAAAAAAGTTGTAAAATTTTTTTTCCTGAGATAACTAGGGTCTCCCAAATTCGACCTACTTTTTTCATGATTTTCCAATTTTCGCCTCAATTTCTCAAATCTGGAATTAAAAAAAGTTATATTTTTAACTTAAATTAATGTGTTTTTAATTTTCTGGTAATAGAAATTTTTGCTCCCCGATATCGGTTCGAGAGATATAGTAAAATCGAATGAAATCGATTCAGATATAAAGAATAAGGATTGTTTTTAAACATGTTAATACCCGAGGTGTCCAACTTTGGGACCCTGTGGACTCGCCCCCAGTAGGTCTATATAATCCGAACTCAAAACCTAATCTCGCCCACACTTCTACTATTAGTGTGTGAAATTTCATTGATTCCTGATTTATTTCCATTTCATTATTTAAATGGGACTCTGTGTGTTGTTAACTAAACCACAACATTTTTTGTAATGTTTATTTTATCAACAAAAACATATGTTTAACATACAAAAGGAGTAAGTACATACGTGAACAGTATACAAGTAATTCCCAAATTATTTTTTATTTCTACTCCTACTTAAGTCTTCTGTTTATTTTGACAGAGCTGCCACACGAAAACAAAAGTTATTTACTGTTGTTTAAAAGTACATACCCAGCAAAAATTTTTTAGGTACTGGTAAGCAGTGCAAAATTATTCATGCCTGCCGATAGCACATCATTGATGCGCATTTGAGTAAACTATAAAAGGAAGCGAGAAATTTACATTGGGCTCATATTTTTTGTTTTACCGAATTACATCCTGCATCCTCTCTCGCTTACGTGGATGCAGGATTGTAAGCGAATGACTTTCTTCTCCCCATTTTTATTTACAATTTAATACAAAAAGTTCTGCTAAGTTGGATGATGCAATATTTTGAATTGGGTTGATTAGTTGTGGTCGAGCATTCAAAGTGTTAAGAGGTAAGTTTGTTCGTGAAAGTCGGAAAAAATAATGTACAAAAATTATATTAAAATTGTAAGTAAAATTATTATATTTATTTTAAATAACTATTATATTAACAAAATAATATTATGTATTAAATTAATAAAGCTCTAAATATATTTTGTTTTTAGTTTTCTTTATAATATACAAGAAATGACATGTTTTGTAACGTATTTTGTGTTTTATTACTTTTTTTTAATTTTCAGTTTGACTTGTTTTGAAGAAATTTTGTGTTTTCGTTTTTATACGATTAGAAAAAAAATACGATTACAGAAAAAACAATGGGTTATTTATTTTTTTAATATACGGTACGTATAACATAATCTTATGTTTTTGTGTTAATTTGTTTCTATTAAGTAATATATCTTTTTATTATTATCATTTTTTTGCAGATTAAATAATTAAGGATTACCCCAATGAAAAGGCCAGTTGATGATCTGATTTAAAAAATTTTGGATTATTCTTTTTAATTTTTTATAAAACAAATCAAATAAAAAAATAGTAATAAATAAAAATAATATTTTTTATAAATGCATTATTTAAATTCAAGGCGTGATTTCACAGCTTTTGGGATCTCTAAAAGATGCACATAAAAGAGGCATGAAATCATCACATCTATGATGCCTTAAAATGCGCATAATAAAGGCATGTATGAACATAATACGTAGCGCAGCAAAGAGCCCTTCCAAGTGGGACATCACGAACAAAAATCATGCCTTCTTGAAGCAGGTTGGTAAGGGAGAGTTCTTTTTTTTTTTTGCCCCCTTTTTAATCACTAAAGGTGATTAAAAAAGGGGGCAAAAGGAGCAGAACTCTCTTACATAGTGTCTACACACTGATATTTGTCTGTTAGAGAGTATCAAATTGCGCTCTGAGAGAATAACGATTATTTTATATTAAAAAATAATATTTTTATTAAAATTGTGCTAAAATAGTGTGAATTTCTTAAATAAAAAGCACATGTTTACTCTATGACTGATTAAAAATAATGATATCTTATAAGATTTTTTATAATACATGATTATTTAAGATCTAAAATAACATAAACAAAAAGGTCTCCTGACACAATTAGCTTCGGGAACAAGAGCATTTCCTTTTACCTAAAATTATACTTTCTATTCATAATATAATGACTGCGCACGAAAAAATCCGTGCATGCTCTTGGGCTTATAACTTTTGTTCTGGTGAAAACTAACTAATTCTGTTTACTGGTTTACATTTGCAATTATGCTCACTAGCCACGTGCTAAGTTTCATAGTTATAGCAAAACTAGTTTTTCTTAAAATGGAAATTTAACAAAAAGCTCCAAAACACATAATTGAAATTGTTCATGAAATCTTACATCGGTCATATAAAATAATTGCTAGGAAGGCAGTTGAGTCAAAAAGAACAGTTTCTTGGGTCATAATATTATACAAAGAAGTGAATGTCACTGAATGAAAACCTGGTAGTGGAAGAAAAATAGTATTTTCAGGTTGTAGGACTCAAACAAAATAGAAAAGATTTTCACAGAAAATCCCCTTATCTCTTGAAGAAAAGTGTCACAAAAAGTTAACTGCTTTAAATTTTATCAGAAAAGTTGAAAGGAAATCTAGCCTGAAGACGTATAAAGTACAAAAAATTCTAATAGAAACGCAAAACAAGAATTTGGAGGCAAAAATATAACGTTAAAGTTCTTTAGACGAATTTTTCAGACTTTTTATTGCTGCATAATAGACAATGAAACGTTCATGCTAATTTTTTTTAACTTCCTGACCAGGAGTTCTATGTTGCAGATGCTAAAGGGATTATGGTAGAAAAATGTCGTGTATCAAAGAAATCAAAATTCTCAAGAAAGTTTTTGTTTTGGGAAGCCATATGCATATGCGGGAAAGAAGCAGTTCATTCATAAACGAGAGAAAAGCCCGACCATATGATACCCTACATCATTGTGTACATTATAATTCGGGGAGGGGTCTTTTATTAGACTTGGAGTCAAATGTGGACCGATACTCATAAGTGTAAAATAAAACATACGAATACAGAGTATTACGTTGATGCTGACATTTATATGAATTTATTCACTTTTTGGTGATTCCTGAAAGAGGTCATTATATGGGAGCTATGGTAAATCATGGACCGATCTTTGTAAAATTTGGCACTCATTTATGTTTATATAAAACTTATTTGTGTCGAAAATTAAGTTGATACTAACATTTTAATGGGATTTATGCCCGTTAAAGTGATTTTCTGAAAAGGGGTTTATATGGGAGCTATGGTTAATTATGGACCGATCTTTTTAAAAAGCGGCACAGCCTTATATGAAACGTATATGTGCCAAATTTCATTAAAATATTTATATATTTAATTTATGATCGTTAAACCCTTTTCCGGGAGGACATTTGTATGGGGGCTAGGTGAAATAATGGACCGATCATAACCAATTTCAATAGGCTTTGTCCCTGGACTATAAGAAACCTTTGTACGAATTTCTTTGATTTTGGTTCAAAATTGCGACCTGTAGTTTGACTACAAGATTTACATGGACGGACAGACAGACGGACGGACGGACATCGTTAAATCAACTTAGAAAGTGATTCTAAGCCGATTGGTACAAATTAAGGTGGGTCTTAGACCAATATTTTTGGGTGTTACAAACATCAGCACAAACGCATAATATTATTAACACAGAAATATACGTGAATGAGTGCCTTTGAAAAAGACTTCTCCCTTTCCTAAGAAAATACAGTGTATACACCTTTTTCGGTTCTGTTCTCGCTTCTTCTCATTACAGCAACAAAACAATGGAGTGGTAATAAAGAAATTGTTAGTGTTTGTACCGAAAGATGCTAATCCATCAAATTGTCCGGAACTCCAAGCAATTAAAAGATATTGGGCTCTAGTAAAAAATAATTTAAAGAACATTGAAAGCTCAGCTTAAAATGAAGCGGAGTTTAAAAATAAGTGGATTTATTCGAGCAAAAAAGTGACCAAAACACAATGAAACCTTTAATTGGAAGAATTCTGGAAAATATCAGATATTTCCTTAAAAACTAACAAGAAATAATTTGTTCTTTTATGTTTAGAACTTGAACATAACAGTCATTAACAAAAATATAATTTTAAAGAAATTCGCCCATTGGTTTAGTTTTTATAAGCAGATTTGTATTCACTGATTTTTTCATGCGCAATTCTTAGTTAAGTTTACATACATTATACATTATTTCTTAATTATTTCTAATTTTATGATAAATTATTGTTATAAAAAAAAGCTCAATAAAATTTAACTTTAAACAAAAAGGTTACTGTATTCTGATGATGTTATCTCACATATTGTATCAGCGTTTAGATACTATGTTACATAATCAAAATAAATTACAATTAAAAGAATTTCAACAAATTTAATTGCATATAAAAGCTCACTTTTCTGAAACCAACTGAACAGTATGTAAGGTTTTCAATAAAAACTTTTTGAAAAAGGTTTTTTATTTTCATGCACAGAAAAAATTATTACCGTCTTTTTTTAATTAACTCAGTTGTTTAGTTTTGCAGCAAAATTTAATAAATATATTCAAGAAAAAATAAAATAAAAATAATTTTTTGTATGATTTTAACATATTTAATTCATTCAATCATCTACTTGATTGATTTAATTAATTTATTAATTGGGAATTTTTTTCTGTTTTGTATTTTTTATAGTTTATAGTTTTTAATAATAATTTTGGTGAGAGGTGAAAATTTAAACAAGTTTATAATTGAATGAATTATTTTCATATATATTTGTTAATTGGTGACTTTTTTCTGTGTGGACAAACTAATACTATCAGGTATGTGATGAAAACCGATCGTTTTCAAAGCGAATCGCTTTGAAAAATTGTGATGAATTTCATGTGAAAAATAACAATTATTTTTAGGCAAATATAAAAAAATTCTTTAGTAAAATCTAAAAGAAAGTGATTACAATATAATTTTTACCAATAACAAAAACGAAAATATCAATACATCACATATTTTTTCGATTTAAAATCGATTCGTTTTCGAAATCGTTTTCCATCACATACCTGTATGTTTCCATTAATTTTAAATTTTAAACTCTATAGAAACATAAGTATGTAGTTTAAACTTCAAAATCAGAAGTTTTGCATAAAACACTGTTGAGTTAGGTTTCTTAAGAGAGATGTTGGTAGGTTAAAATTAACATTAATACTTACTTTTTTTAAGTATTAAACCGCTCGAAAATACGATAATTAAATTTATACCAATTATTATTATCGCCAAAGCTGGTATGAATATATCATATAGTTTTAATTGAACATTATAAGAGTTTCCGGGTGATTGCAGAATGTCTCTTTCAAAAAGTTTAAAATTATCAATTGTATATGTTAGAGACATTTTATATTATTTCTTTCTGAATTTATGAATACTCCAAATTAAAATGGTCCACGAATTAAAAGGATGTGTTGCAAATTTTTTTTTTTTTTTTTAATTCTTCCCGAAGCAGTTATTTTATCATCTTTTATTTAAAAATCTTTCTAAAAAACTTTTAGGAATATACATTTAATAAGGCGACCCTATGGAAGGAAAAACAAGCTAGAATGTTATATTCGGCTTGGCCGAATCTATATACCCACCATCAACTTTTCCAAATTTTACGTTATATGGGAGGTTGGTGGTAAAGTGGGCGGACTACGCCCATTATTTGTTTATGAGTTTACATTGATCCTTGAACTATTTGTACAATAGTTTTGTTTCCGGGTTTACATTGATCCTTGAACTATTTGTATAAAATGTTTGTTGACGTTTCATCTTATATGGGAGGTGGGCGGACCACGCCCATTTTTGGTTTCCAACTACCTGTATAAACCGAACTAACCGAATTATTTTTTTAAGATTTCATTGTCGTACATGCTTTTCTTTAGAAGATATCAGCAGAAAAGTATGAAATGAAGCTACAACGGACACCCTGTGCTTCTAGTGTTTAGCCCATAACTTTTTTAATATAAAACCAACCTTGTATAAGATAAATTTCGTCCCCCTAGGATGTCCCGTTCGAGCCCTATCCTGCTTTCAACAGACAGACAGACGGACGGACATATTTAGATCGACTCAGATCATAACCAGGACCCAGAAAATATATACTTTATGGGGTCTTAAATGATTCCTGGAACGTGAGCTGGAACGTTTTATAAAAGGGCTCTTTTTTTTTTTTTTTTTTGTTTTTTTGATATCTTTTGTATTTTGTCACAAAGCAACATATAGAAATGTGGTATAATTTAAAAGGTATTTAGAAGACGCGCCCATTCAAGAGTAGCCTCAATATTTTTATATTCCACAAAACATAATATTTTTCAAGTTTTTTTTTCACAATATCTTTTGTTATTTGTTATTTGATTAAATTTTACTTGTTTTAGATATAAGTTGCTGGTGTCTGTTTAAAGAATTTTGAAGTAAAAATTAAACAGACACCAGCAACTCATATCTTAAGGCAAGTAAAAATTTAAAAATTTGAATTTTCGTTAAAAATAACAAACACTATTGTGAAAAAAATCTTGAAAATTATGATGTGGAATATAAAAATACTGAGGTCACTCTTGAAGAGAATCAAGTCGAACAACTGAAAATCGAAGGATACTCGCCGCCGCTTTATTTTTCCAACCATGGCCCCCACCAGCATGTACCGGCTTAAACGGCCGGGACGACTCAATGTAAGCCGCCGATACAATCGGCTGCGACGAAAGATTATACACTCGAATTGGAATCGTGTTTTTTAATTGTTAGAATTTTCAACAAAGATGCATTATACAAATAGAATAATTCGGTCTCTTATTTTGATGAAATTCAATACATATATTGTCGATCAAATGATTAGGTTCAAGATTTTCGCTACATTAAAACTCTTATTTTTTTTTTAAATATAAAAAAAGTAGTTTCATTATTTTCATCTTAATTTCTAAAGTTGTAGGCCCGGTCTTGCCAGTGCTCACTTACTGGCAAAATCGTACTAAAGTTGTAAGTAATGTTTTTTTATATTTAACGAGAGAGAAACTATAGTCGATCAAGACCGACCATATGATACCCTACACCATTAGATCTGCGTCCAATTGTAAACCAACACTTTTACTAAATGTAAAATAAATTATATAAATACAGAATAATGCAATTATACTAACATCTAAATGATTTTTTGCCCTTTAGGGTGATTCCCGGAAGTAGGTTTATATGGGAGCTATGGTAAATTATGGACCAATTCCCATAAATTGAATATTTGAATATTAACTTGATACTATCATTCGTATGGGATTTATGCACGTTAAAGTGATTTTCGGAAGAGGGGTTTATTTGGCACAAAGATTAACACTTATATAAAACTCCTTGTACCAAAATAAAAATCTGTGCCAATCAATTTTATCAAGATATCTTTCAAATTGCGACCTGTACTTTGTTCACAAGGCTTACATGGACAGACAGCCAGACGGACGATCGGACAGACATCGTTAAATCGACTCACAAAGTGATTCTGAGTCGAACGGTATACTTTAAGGTGGTGGTCCGATAATTATTTCTGAGCGTTATAAACATCAGCACAAACGCATTATACCCCAACCACCTATGGTGTTGTAGGGTATAAAAACTTAAGTGTTCTTTTCCTATCCCTTAAGTTTTTCCTAATTATGAACATTTTTTGAAGTCTTCAAAATATTTATTGAAAATAAATAAAACAAGAAAAAAAACATATAGTCGGTCAAGCCCGACCATATGATACCCTACACCATTGCCTATGTGTACCAAAATTCGGAAAAGTGCCAATTTTGGACCTATACTTGTATTAAGTGTAAAATAAAACATACTAACACAGAATATTACATTAATACTAACATTCACATGTATTTATGCACTCTTGGGTGATTCCTGAAATTGGGTCTTATATGGGAGCTATGGTAAATTATGAACCGATCTTCATAAAATTTGGCACTGTCATTTATACTTATAAAAAATTTATTTGTGTCGAATATTAAGTTGATACTAACATTTTTAAGGAATTTATGCACGTTAGTGATTTTAAGATTTTGCTTTACATGGGAGCTATAGTTAATTATGTACCGATCTTAACGAAATTTGGCATTTATAATTATATAGAACTTATTTGTGCCAAATTTCATTAAAATATTCCTATTTTTAAGGTATTTATGAGTGTTAAAACTATATTCCGGGAGGACATTTGTATGGGGGCCAGGTGAAAAAATGGGTTGATCATGACCAAATTCAATAGGCATCGTCCTTGAGCAAAAAAAAAAAAACATATGTACCAAATTTCATCAAATTATCTTCAAAATTACTTGTACTTTGCGCACAAGCTTTACATGGACAGCCAGCCGACCAGACGGACGGATGGACATGGTTCGACTCAGAAACTGAATCTGAGTAGAACGGTATACTTTAAGCTGGGAGTAGGAAAATTTTTTCTCTACGTTACAATATTTGTACAAACACATAATACCCCAACCACCTATGGTGGTGAAGGGTATAATAAAAATATTTTGGCAGGTATGTATTTGTATTTTTAAAAAGACAATTTTCCTTCATTTTTGAGATATTATAAAACTCGAACTATCGCGGTAATCAAACTGAAACTCGGCATTTGCGTTACCAGCTGATGATTTTTGGAAGAAATTGTCGATATTTCTATTTTATTACAAACAAAACTGTACAAATTGCAATAAACATTTCGTATTTATTATGACATTTGTTGTAATAACTCCTAAAATATTGCGAGTCCCAGAATGCCACTTTCCACGGTTATAGAAAACATTTTCATCATTAACACATATTTTTAAAAAAATTTTAAATAGACCACTTTTCGAGATATTTACCCGCGAACGAAAAATCGTCATGTTATACGTCATATTAAAGGTAATTTTGATACCTTTAATATAACATCTCAATAAATCCTCTATAATAAATACTTCGAAAGATATTTGTAATTTTGTGTATGCAACTTTGTACATATTTTTAGCTATTTAAGTCATACTTTGAATGTTTATTAAGAAATAAAACAAGAATTCTATATTATCTTAGTGTTTTATTAGAAAAGAAAACAAAAACATCAAAAATATGCCTACCTACATTCACTTAATTTACAAGAAAAAAAATAACACTTCTGAAACAATTTTTCCAATATAATTGGGGGATTCACAAAGTGTGCTATCATGTCGTATTGTCATAATGTCATAAAATTTTACAAAGAAAAAGCAATAACAATATTTTTTATACATTGAAATATTTTAGGACTTATGACAATACGACATGATAGCACACTTTGTGAATCCCCCAAATATAAAATTGAAATTTGTGTACATTTTTCTCTTTTCTTTGTACCGTATTTTTACTTTGTTTTTTTTTTTTTTTTTTATTTAGAAATTAGAAAATGAAAAAAATATTGCCCAAACGAAAATCTCTAATTCTCTTCCTTTTCCATAAAAAGAGAGAGTAGTTCATTTTCAATAGGATGAGAAATGTTTTTTTATTTACTTTCTCTTATTTTTATATATTTCAAATCAAATTTTTTGGAGAATTCGTTATATCGAGTACTAAAATATACAGATTGTTCGTAATATAAGGTACTCAATGTTAAACATTTGGACGTGTTTAACATTGAGTACCGCGAATTCGTTAAACTGAGTATTCGTAAAACCTGGAAACCACTGCATTTACATTTTTCATTATAATTTTTTAAAGCTACGTTTATATACTTGTTTGATTTTAGTGATTGAAAAACGACCTTGTAATTTAGGCATAAATATTTTTGGTTCTTTTCACCAAATATAATTATACTCTACACCACCATAGGTGGTTGGGGTATAATGCGTTAGTGCTGATGTTATTAACGCTCAGAAATAATTATCGAACTACCACCTTAAAGTATACCGTTCGACTCAGAATCACTTTCTGAGTCGATTTAACGACATCCGTCCGTCAGTCTGGCTTGGCTGGCTGTCTGTCTGTCTGTCCATGTAAACCTTGTGAACAAAGTACATGTCGCAATTTGAAAGATATCTTGATGAAATTGATTGGCACAGATTTTTATTTTGGTACAAGGACGAAGCCTATTGAAATTGGTTATGATCGGACCATTATTTCACCTGGCTCCATACAAATGTCCTCCCGGAATAGCGATTTAACGATCATAAATGCCGTAAATATAGCAATGTTTCAATTAAACTCGGTAAAAAGGAGTTTTATATAAGTGTTAATCTTTGTGCCAAATTTCATCAGGATCGGTCCATAATTGACCATAGCTCCCATATAAACCCCTCTTCCGAAAATCACTTTAACATGCATAAATCCCATACGAATGATATTATCAAGTTTATATTCAACACAAATAAGTTTTATATAAGTAGAAACAACATTGCCAAAATTTATGGGAATCGGTAAAATTTACTTTAATAAATGTTTACTCGAAATTCTTGATTTTAATTTAATCGGACAATTATTTGAATTCAATTTGTCGATTAATCGAACAAACAATATTCGATTTAAAAACCTATATATAACGTGATCAGACGTCCCACATTTAACGGGATTATCCCGCTTTTTAAACTTCGATCCCGCCTAAAATATTTTTCCCGCTTTTTATAAAGAAATCACATTTTTTTTAGCTCTAAGAGTTACTTATTCTATTTCTTTATTTATGTTTTATATATCATTCTTATCAATATTTAAATGTTACTAAAAATATTTTTTACCACTGAAAATTTGGTAATAATTTTGACATCGCTTTTGACAATTAAAAGTTTTAAACTTTTTGTTATGATGATCATCTGCTCTACTGACTGATCTTAAATGTACTTTGTGCGTATTTTTTGATGGCTTCGATGCACAAAGACCTCCCAAACGATGCGCATTGTTAAGCTGAATACGTTTGCCTTATCGCTGACGGAAGCGAAATTATTTTTTTCCAAAAAAAAAAAAAAAATCCATTTTTGCTTAATTGAAGTGTTCACTATTACACTGCATAGTGGCGCCAAGAGCAAAACAAGTGGTAATAAGTCTGAATCTTTGAAACCACTGAACCGATTTAGATGAAACATCGATAGAGGAGAAGTCGGGCTTTCAGAATATTGTTGGATAGAGTCTGTAGCTGCAGCACGGACGCCGCTACAGTGGGCCAAATTTGACCACCTACAAATATAAACTGATTTTTCAGTGGAAAAACTTAAAATTTTAATTTTTTTTAAAATTTGGTTTCAAGACTTTTGCACAATACAATTTGACACTGGTTAATTGCACGCAAATTAAATCCATGCTGGTCCTTTTCCACAAGTGTTTATAGTCTACATTAGAAGAATTGGACATTTATGCTAAAATCCGCGACTACAGTAATAAAAAGAACTAAAATAAACTTGTTAGTTTCAAACACTTTTTTTGGAATTTCTGACTTTGAGTGCTTGCCGGCACCACATGGAACCGTTTCAGGTCTTGAATTTTTTTTTCTGTTACAGCACCAAGTGTTGTTAACATAACTGCATCAAGAGTTGTTTAAAAAAGTCTGAATTTAAAAAAATATTTGAGGTTGAAGGTCGGTTTCATAAAAACTTTTTTTAAAAAATTTAGTTAAAAAAGTTTAATATTTTTTGACGGGCCCTAAGAAAACGTGCAAGTGTCATTTTGAAAAGTTCTGAACGTTCACCCTACATTAAGAAGTTGAACTTTTTGAGTGTAAAAAAAATTTATTGTTGATTTTGTATTTCTGTAAATTAAACTATATAGCTCAATATGTTATTAAAGGTTATGCCTACCGGTAAACTTAGTCACACAAGGCAATTTTTCGAAAATACCCATGTTTTCAATAATAACAAGGGCAAATCTTATATTCGGCTCGGCAGAATCTATATACCCACCATCAACTTCTTCATATTTTTCGTTATATGGGAGATGGGCGGTAAAGTGGGCGGACCATGCCCATTTTTCGTTTCCTAATTTACAATGGTCCTTAAACTATTTGTACAAAATTTCGTCGAAGTTTCACCTTATATGGAAGGTGGGCGGTAAAGTGGGCGGAACACGCCCATTTCTGGTTTTCAAGTTTTTATCGACCCCCGAACTATCTGCACAAAATTTCGTTGTCGTACATGCTTTTGTTTAAGAGATATCAGCAGTAATGTGTGAAATTAAGCTACAACGCACAGTGGGGCAGAATTGAAAGTTTTTGGAAATAAATCTGTAACTTCTGATCATCTGATTGGATTTGCATGAAATTTGGTATAGGCATAGCAGAGGAGTGTACAATGTTAAGTTTGGAAGGGAGCGGAAAAATGCGTACCTCTGACATACAAATTATTTAATCGCTTGCCAAATTTTTGTTTCTCGTCCAATTTCAAGTATTTCCTACCCAATATATTTGTTTTTTCTTTAAGTAGTTATAGAACAAAATTTTCTATTGAATACTAAAAATTTTAATTCGATATCTTTACCGAGTCCAAAAATAAACGATTTTGAAAATTGCAAAAATTACAACTTCATGCGTTTTTTTTTATACATTTCTGAAAGGTATCTTCACAGAGAAGACTTTAAAATAAAAAGTTAGCCCAATAACTCAAATGGTCAAGTTACACACCCTTCCAAATTCGACCCATTTTATATGAAAGTTCAGACTTTAGAATGCAGTTTAAGAATGTGTAATATGTTGTTAAAAGTTTTCAATCAAAATCTACGGGACTTCGGAAAAATTTGGATTTTATAGCCGAAAATGTGAAAAAACCCATTATTTGGATTTTCGGTGTTTTTTTGTGAATTGTGGGATTCTTTTCACAAAAATCTTAAAGTTTTTTTTTTTACTTTCTCATTTTATACAATAAAGTCTACATCCACTGAAAATTTCGTTAAGATATCTTTAATAACAAAGATTTTATTAAAGATAAAATATTTATAGTTTCTCAAAAAAACACTGTTTTACAAAAATTTTATTTTAATTTCAGAAATTAAAATAAAATTTCTGAAATTAAAAAAAAAAAAGTATAACTCGATATTTTTTTATCTAAATTACATTTCTTAGCTGACATAATTCTTCATTATACAGAAAAAGATTGAAATCAATATCTTTTACAGACCGAAACTATGCCACTTTAAAATTTATTAAGTCACGGAAAATACACAAAAAATGGAATCAATTGGACGAGAAACAAAAATTTGGCAAGCGATTAAAAAATGTGTATGTCAGAGGTACCCAACTTTAGCTCCGCTTCTGAGGGGTCTGTACGGTATCCCTTCCAAACTTAACATTGTACACTCCTCTGCTATGCCTTTACCGAATTTCATACAAATCCAACCAGCCGATCAGAAGTTACAGATTTATTTCCAAAAAATTTCGATTCTGCCCCACTGTGCAAAGGACACTCTTCACTCTGTGTTTCTAGTTTTTAGTCCATAACTATTTTGTTTATTAACCGATTTTTTCCATTTTTATTACCAAACAAACTTATGTAAGATAAATATTTCAGTCAAATTTCGTCCCCTATGTTGTCCCGTTCGAGCCCTATCCTGCTTTCAACAGACAGACAGACGGATATAGCTAAATCGACTCAGAATCGAACCAGGACCCAGAAAATATATACTTTGTGGGGTCTTAAATGATTCCTTCGACATGTTACACACGGAATGACAAAATCAATATACCCCCCATCTTTTTGATGGTGGGTATAAAAAGTGCGATCTTTAAACATATGTAGTAAAATTATATCTATTTTTCTGATTTTCACATTTATAAATTTTCCATCAAATATTTTATGTCACGTAAAAAAAATATATTGATAAATATAATCATTTAGAAAATATTAACAGCCGTATTCAAAAAAATTTTTTAATTTATGTTTAATACACATACTAGCTAATACTCAATTTGCCTCTTAATGTATTCATTAAGAAAATCGTATTCAAAAAACTATTTACTGTCTATATTAACTAATAAACTGTTTTTTATTTATGTAGGCAACCCTTCTCAGTTTCTCTCGCATTCTTGTTGTTAGTGTTGTTAGCAGTAAGAATAAATTATTCGTTAACTGTTTTATTCTATTATTATTTTTGATGTTCTAGTATGTTTTTATGACAAATAGGTTTTTTTTATTTTGAAAAAAAAAAAAAAAACATTATTTTGCTTATGTAAATGTACTAATGTTCAAAAGAAATAATTTTATTTAATTTTTGTTGGATGTTATTATATGTATCCGAATAACGAACATTCTGTGATAAAATCAGCATCAATATTTCATATTTTGTTTACATAATTTTTGTTGAAATTTTGATATAATTTAACTATTTTAATCGTTTTTTCTGTTAAAATGCATAAATTTTAACCCGGAGTTGATATAATAGATTAATTACATCTTAACCTATGACGTGTATATATTAAAGTATTATTTGGAATTACGTGGTAACAAAAAGCAATGAAAATGTTGAACACGTGCGATTGTGGCGAACATTGGGTTGACATGCCGGCAGCCGGAATGATGGTATTTTAATCCAAAAGCACCCAGAATATACTTTTTCTTGTTTATGTTTATGATTTTAATACAAAATAGTTTAAAATATGTATTAGTTTAAAAATAATTTCAGAAAATATTATTCTGTCCCGGAATTCATTTAATACGTTTTTAAATAGCTATTCTGACACATTTTTTTATTTTATAACAAATTTTAACATTCAAACATTAAAAATATGGCGTTTTTATCAAAAGTTTACGAATGAATCAAAAAATTTATTATTTTTTTTATTGAAAAATGTAACGAAAACAATTTTAAAACGACCTTAAAGTAGGGTCGAACCAATATTAAAATATTTAAAGTAAACAATGGTTTACCAAAGGTATATTAGGAAAATCATCGTTTTTGAATACAACTTTAAGGAATTTTGCTTAAAAATGATTAGTAAAGCTGTGTTAAGTTTTTTTGAATACGGCTGTAAGTCTCAAATTTTTGAAATATGTCGCTGTTAACACAATTTGCATTTGTTTGTTTTGTTTTAAGAAAAAACAAGCGCAAATGTTTTATTCGGCTCGGCCGAATCTAAATACCAAACATCAACTTTTTTTAAATTTTACGTTATATGGAAGGTGGGCGTTAAAGTGGGCGGACCACGTCCATTTTTTGTTTCCGAGTTTATATTGGTCCTAGAACTATTTGAACACAATTTCGTTGAAGTTTCATCTTATACGGGAGGGGGCGGTAAAGTGGGCGAACCACGCCCATTTTTGGTTTCGAAGTTTATATCGATCTTTAAACTATTTATAAAAAATTTCGTTGTCGTACATGCTTTTTTTAAGAAATATCAGCACCCTGTGTTTCTAGTTTTTAGCCCATAACTTTTTTGTTTATTAACCGATTTTGTCCATTTTCAATACCAAACAACAGCGTTGTCAACTTTTTTGAATCAAAACGCGCCGGTCAGCATTCAAAAACGCGCTAAAAAGCGCTAAATTATATTTAAATAATTTTTATTTTTTTATTTTTAGTTAAATATGTATTTTTTATTAAAAAGAAAACAACTTATTATGTATATATTTGTTATTTTAAGTTCATGTGCAAATATTTAGTAGTTTTATGCAATTTTGATCATTTTATAAAATCAATATTTAAGATACAAAGAAAGGTATACATTTAATAATAACTTCAAGTTTAAAGATCTTACATTAACAAATATGTTAAATTTAAAAAGGTCTTAGGTCTGGCATTATACTGATAACTTAGTGGCCAAATCCGAAGTTTTAAAAATAGTTTATGTTTTACAACTTGTTTTTTTTTTTTTTTCATCCCTTAAGCATTACCTAAGTATAGAAATTGTGTGATCTAAAATAAAAATATTTTTGAAAATAAATAAGAATAAATAGAAATCAAAATATATATCAATGGCAGAATATAGAAAATGTGTATTTCGACTTTTGGTCATTTTACAGGAGAAGGAAAAAACTTAAAAGCTAAGAAATTTTAGATACAAACAAAGTTATTATGCAGTTTTATTTCAAAACAAGGAGTGAAACTAATTCTGATTTTTATTTCTGGATTTTCCTAATCCCTAGAATGCTTAACGCTTTTTGTTACAGAAATTCTTGAAAATAAATGTAATGTTAGGGCTTTTTTCTGTAATTTAAGATTGGAATAAATTAATGCTATAATTGGTGTTTTAGATAACAAAAATTAATTTTTCTAAAAATCTAATAAAATAAATTTTCATATAAACGGTTGCAGGATTGTTTTAAGATATTGGAAATCGTTAAACTTTTTTAAATAAAGCTATTTTATCTTTATAAATACAATCAGAGTAGTTTTTAAATAAATTATTCCAAATAACTCATATCCCAAGGTTCGAAGCATGTTTACTATGACATCTCCAGTGCTTCTTCCTGAAATTTGAGATAATGTTTATAATGGGTGATGAACATGGCTTCCCTAGTTGCCTTGAAGGCCACTTTCCATTCGATTTTTTTATTTTCATTTTGATTCTATTTGGCTTTGTTTGGAACATTTTTTGTCTTTTGAACATTATTTGAGTCACAATTTTCTTTTGCACAGTTCTTTCTATAAAACGAATTTAAAATAAGAATTTATCAACACAAGAACAATCAGTATTTTGATATGCGAATGTTTCATAGAAATTATTTTCATTATAAATTCTAGAAAATTTCTTAAAAAACATGAAAATAATAAATCAAACTTCAAGTGAGTTGTGCTTTTTCTTTCAAAATATATTTGAAATAAGTTAGGCCTTTTAAAATGTTTATAAATTCATTATTGAGACATGTTTTTGAAAAAATAATTAAATAAAATCTGTATTTTTCTTGTTTTTATATTTTGCATCAAAACAACAGATTCTACTTGTTTGTCTTTAAAATTCAGAAAAATTAACAATTACTACTTCTGCGTAGGTAAAAAATTAGAAAAACATGATTAAAATCTGCAACTAAAAGTAACCGAACACAAAACGCGCCAATTTAGCGCCTTTTTAAGAAAAAGCGCTGATGTTTTAGGTTGCTGAAAAGCGCCAAATCTAGCGCGAAAAGCGCTGAATTGGCAACACTGCCAAACAAACCTTAAATATTTTTGCCAAATTTCGTCCCCTCCGTTATCCCGTTCGAGCCCTATCCTGCTTTCAACAGACGGTCGAACATAGCTAGATCGACTCAGGATCTAACCAGGACCCACAAAATATATACTTTATGGGATCTAAAATGATTCCTTCGACATGTTACACACGGAATGACAAAATCAATATACATCCCATCTTTTTGATGGTGGGCATAAAAAAACAGTGAAATTTGTTATACATAGTTTTAAAGAAGACACAATTTCCTTTAAATTGATATATAATGTGACTATTTTGAGTTTATTACGTTTATAGTAAATCAATTTCATATAAGCAAAACGCAAAAAATTGTGATCTCTTCATGTTTCCTTCTATTTTTGGTAATGCATTGGGATAAGACAGTGCGGTAAGGCCGTATAAAAAACAACATAAAACAAGCGCGAATGTTATATTCGGCCCGGCCGAATCTATATACCCACCATCAACTTTTTCAAATTTTATGTTATATGGGAGGGGTCGGTAAAGTGGACGGACCACGCCCATTTTTGGTTTCCGAGTTTATATCGATCCCCGAACTGTACAAAATTTCGTTGCCGTACATGCTTTTGTTGAACATATATCAACAGAAAAGTATGAAACGGACACCCTGTGTTTCTAGTTTTAGCCCATAACTTTTTTGTTTATTTACCGATTTTGCCAAATTTCGTCCCCCTACGTTGTCCCGTTCGAGCCCTATCCTGCTTTCAACAGACTGACGGACATAGCTAGATCAACTCAAAATCTAACCAGTACCCAGAAAATATATACTTTGTGGGATCTTAAATGATTCCTTCGACATGTTACACACGGAATGACAAAATCAATATACCCACCATCTTTTTGATGGTGGATTCAAAATTACACTTACACGCTTTCTTGGGGTCCCGTCTTTCAGAAAATGTCCAAAAATATTAAACTTTTTTTACAAAATTTTTAAAAAAAGTTAAATATATAAAGTTACTTTTTTGGCAAAAAATTTCAATTTTTGAGACCTGTTTTGAAATTTTGACTTTGAAATTTTTTTCTTGCTATCGAAGTGAGACAACAAAAAAAAATTTTTTTATTAGCATAATTTAGAAAATTATAGAGCATTTCAACATATTTTCAAAAAAAATTTAGAAATTTAATTTTAAAAGTTATAGGGCAAAATCGCAAAAAACTCAAGGCCAAAAATGAGAAATTTATTTTCTGAAGTTAAATATACCATACGAGATAATTTAGCATAGCAAGCATGTTTTTTCCTTGTCTTACTTAGGAGAATTCCAAAATGTAAAAATATTTAAAATCGGTTAATATTTGTAAAAGTTATAAGCCCCGGTATGTTTTTCACCCTCGAGGTAGTCAACTTTGGCCCACTGTAGCGCCATTACCATTTATTTTGCTTTTGGCCCCACTGTGCACTGTAAGTCGATTTATTAATTTTTTATTATTATTTTTTTGTATAAAATTTAACTTCGAAAAAAGATATTTTGCTAGTGATTGAAGTTACCGAAATTGTAAAAAGGGATATTTATTTAATAAATTGAACATAAAGAAATATTTGTTTGTACACAAATTCTAATAAAAATAACTAAACTGCAAAAAATTTAATTATTCATTTTAGACCATTTCTAAATTCTTCGAATAATTATTCATAATAAATTGTTCGAATAATTCGAACGAACACTTTGAATTAATAATACCCTATTATTTAACTACATGTATTTGTAAATCGGTGGATGATCTATCCGACTGTTTTGTTATCTTATCGATTGATTATATTGTTTTATTTACAATTAATGATAACTGTATTTCATTACGAAATAATTTATTATTAACACTGAAAGCTTCTTGTCTGCGAATATTTTTTTTTCTAAACAAACATTTGACCCAACTTAAATATGTATTGTGTTATTCTATCATTACATTGTGTTGTCAATGAAAAGAATATAGTGCTGAAAGTGAGTTGCAGAAATTACTTTTTTTTACCCATGGTTGTTGTATGTGGGATGTTCTTGTTAATCGCTTTTGAAATTCATCTTCTAAAACTATGTTTATAAATTTTTCAAATAAAAATAATGTTTTGGTTCTGTTAAAAGATACAAGAAATACTTTAAAATTGGTAAAATTTTAATTTCCTTAGAAATTATTAAGCTTTTTTCGTGCTTGTTTCCACGTTTTTGAAAGGAATTATTAATAAATTCCAAAAAATATGCACTTAGTTTTACTCTTCAAGCGGTAAACATTTTCTTTTTGGAAGCACTTGATCATTTTTTTTCCTGGGATATGAAAATTGTTATTAATACTTAGCCCCCAATCAATTATGAACTCACACTTTAATATTTGTATACACTTAACGATGATGTGTAATTACTCGTGATGAAAATATATGATATTTATGTTACTTCATTATTTTGTTTAATCAGTGTATTAAATAGTGTATCAATTTATATATAAAGTATATTAAAAATAAACAAACAAAAAATTTAGAATATCGAAAAAATAATATTATCTACACCACCATAAGTACTTAGTTAGTTGTGCTCTGATATTTTTAACGCACAACGGCTTAACCTAATCTTTTATATCCTCCATCTACTTTCATGTGTCATTCTAATTTAAAATTTCATTTTATATGTAAAGTAAGCGGTAAAGTTACCTACCCTAGAACGAAAGAATACTAAATGACATTTCCAAAAATACAAAAAATATTTTCTTGCCACGCCTAAAAATACTGCCATTTTTGTTTTTTGTATATAACGTCGCCATTTTAAGGCCGATCGCAACATATGGCATATCGCTGTTCATGGTTTGATAATAGCTTTATTTTCGTTGTTTTTGAATCCGACATCAAATTCTCGATTTTACTTCTGGTATTTCGGATCCTGCACCCCTAATGTCATGTTATTTTTTAATGTGAAGAAAGCCCTTTTAAAATTATTCATTTTTAGCTTTTAAACTATTTCATTATATTCACAAACAACGAATTTACAAAATATTTAAAAACTGTTTGATTTTCTATATTATTTATAAGTTTAAAAAATTTTTACACAACACAGTGTGGAATACAAGTAAGTAAAAAATCAATTTATTTATTTAAATTTTTTAAATAATAAAAATAGGTCTCATGATTTTCCAAATAATCTTAGAATTTGTATATTACGTTCAAACAAAATGTATTTTGAGGCGAAAAATATTGAAAAATCCAAATTACGAACAAACCGCGATCAATGTCAGACAATATAAGCGATTGGAACGTGCGTGGTGACCAGTTGTATTTATATCGTATGGTTCTCGCTATTATTAGTGGTTCCTGTGAAACTACACTTTCTGTCCAAATTCCTGGACCAGATGGTTGTCAGCGGCATCTAGATTACTTCGTCTTTATGTGTATAAAAAAACACCTTCACAAAACTTGAAAAATTTGGTTATGTTTATTGTAAAAGTTTATTCCCCATTCTGGTTCCTATTAAAAAGTCGTCCACAGCCTATAAATGGAAGTCGTCACATTTTTAATGACGTTGTCTGGATTAGAGAATTGCCGCAACATATTCAAGAAATTATTCGTCCAGTAATAGAACATAATAGTTATTATTTGCATCCTGAAAACATACTTATTGCAATGATTACATATAGTGATGCAAGTATTCGGTATTTAGGTTACGAACAAATTAGGAGTGCTAGGCTAGATCCACCTAGCAAAATAAGAGAATTCCACGTTCCAAAGGGAAATATTAATTTTAAATGCAAATCATACACCGAAATAATAACCACCGTATATTTATTTACATACGGATGACGAACAAGTAAAATATCAGTATTCTGGTGAAAATATAATCGAAATACCAGGTAAATTTATATTAAAACTTACGAGAAAAAAGGTATAGTCGGTCAAGACCGACCATATGATACCCTACACCATTATGTATGACCATAAAATTTCGGGAAGAGGACTTATATTAGACCAACACTTTTACTAAATGTAAAATAAAATATACAAATACAGAAGGTTTATATGGACAGCCAGCCGTCCAGCCAGCTGGACGGACGGACATCGTTAGATCGATTTAAAAAGTGATTCTGAGTCGATTGGTATACTTTAAGGTGGGTATTTAATAACGTTTTCTATGCGTTATAATCATCAGCACAAACGCATAATACCCCAACCACCTATGGTGATGTAGGGTATAAAAACACGATCCCCCGAGGGATTGCTATGAGGAATATAAATCAATTAGGATATAAGATTCATCGAATCTTTTTTTTATTATTTCAATCCAGTTCAAAAAGATTCGGCATATGATGATATAAATAGATGTTCATAAACTTTATTATTATTTTTAGTTACTAACAGTTTGTTCATTTATAACTATTCCGCGGTTTTTTATGTCACTTTACTGTGAAACAATCTAAAAAAAAACGAGAGAAAAGATATAGTCTCCTACCCTACACCTTTGTGTACATTATAATTCGGGGAGGGGTCTTTTATTAGACTTGGAGTCAAATGTGGACCGATACTCATAAGTGTAAAATAAAATATACGAATACAGAATATTACGTTGATGCTGACATTTATATGAATTTATTCACTTTTGGGTGATTCCTGAAAGAGGGCCTGACATATAATTAACTATAGCACCCATATAAACCCCTTTTTAGAAAATCACTTTAACGGGCATAAATCCCTTTAAAATGTTAGTATCAACTTAATATTCGACACAAATAAGTTTTATATAAACATAAATGATAGTGCCAAATTTTACAAAGATCGTTCCATAGTTTACCATAGCTCCCATATAAGGCCCTCTTTCGGGAATCACCCAAAAGTGAATAAATTCATATAAATGTCAGCATCGACGTAATATTCTGTATTCGTATGTTTTATTTTACACTTACACCCAGAGAAATATCAATCACATACGTGTTGAAAACGATACCATTCTGTGTCAATAGTGTATCTACACCGTATGTGTTTAAATTAAACACTGCGTGTTCAATTCTTATTGAAAATGGATACCTAAGTGGCACCAAGTTGAAACCATTTCGGTATCAAATTGTTAAATTACATATGTTTTCTATTAAATTTGTTAACGAAAGGTATTAAAAAGCTGTTACCGTAAAGTACCAATGTGAGCACAACCGTTGTTGATTTTGAAACGAATTTTTTCCCTTAGTGTATGAGTATCTGTCCACATTTGACTCCAAGTCTAATAAAAGACCCCTCCCCGAATTATAATGTACACAAAGGTGTAGGGTATCATATGGTCGGGCTTGACCGACTATATCTTTTTCTCTAGTTTTAATATCGTTTTAAATGGGTATATTTTGGCCTTTCAAGCTATTTTTGTGCCCAACCATGCAATATATATTATTAATATTTTGCTCTGTATGGGGGCATGAGCTACTCGTCCTACTTTCATCTCAATTGTAGAACTTGATAAGAAAATTATTTTCACACAATAAGTATTTTGTATGATGGCTGCCAACCATTTCTTCCAAAAACTGTTAAAACCGACCGAATATATCAACATTCTTAAAAAAACTTTTGGCGAATTAATAGAAATTCAGAATGGTTATTAATAATTGAATTTTAAAATTTTTTAAGTTTTAATTCACATAATTGTTAATCTGTTCTGCAAATTAATAACAAAAATTATTTAAAGATTGTGGCCAGAGAACACCCAGCCAAATACTTTTAATAAAATAAAACTTTTACCATTTCAAAATTAGAAATTTTTAAAAAATAAAAATTAATAATTTCTTCTCGTCGTTAGTTGGTAGTCAGTAGTGTATCCATTCGAATAATGTTCGTTCGAATAATTCGAATAATTTTTACGAATAATTGCTCGAGGAATTAAAAAATGCTACTTTTCGAATAACGAATAATTCGAATATTTTTATGTCGAATATTCGAATAAAACGAATAATTTAATTTTTTATTATTATACTTCTTTTAGCTTATTTTTTAAAAATGTTTATAAATATAAAATATTTTACAACTACTTTATTATTTTTTAATTTAAATGATTAAAATTTTATTACAAAAAATTTAATTATTTAAATTGTTATTAACTTAACTAAAAGTTGTAACAGGGACTTCTTGTCTCCAGTAGCTTTTTCAAAATAAGTGTAAGTAATAATTTTTTCAACAATTTATTTGAAGATAATCGAAAGGTTTATGATGATTGATTAAAAAATTAAAACGTTCAAATTTGGAGATCAACAACATTTAAAACATGTAAGTTGTATATAAAATTAGCAATGTATGATTAAAAACATCTATGTATGTATATTAGAGTGCTCCAAAAAAACGAAGTTTCGAATTTTGACCGTAAAAAAACGTAAACCTGTTCTCAGCTATGCACGTTGGGGTAAAAGGGGTCGAAAGTGGCGTTTAATTGAATTTTGAAAATTAACTTTTTTAAATAAAATTGGGTACCGAATAAAAATAGACAAAATTATGTATCAATAACGATAGAAGTCATTAACGTGGGTTGCGTGGTTTTTGAGTACTGAGCTGTCAAAGTTCAACATTTTTTTATATTTTAAGAAAAGAGCAAAAAATTATATTTTGATGAAATTTCGGTGAATTTTTCTTTAATAAAAAGTGCTTTAAAGAAAAATTTTAAAATGGAACCATCAACTACAGGTATTTGAATTTACTTTTATACAAGAATTTGTAAATTATTTTTTGTCCTGGTATTTTTTGTTATTTTTTTGAAAATAGTCCAAAAATGCACTAATTTTCAAATTTCATGGAATATAACTAAAAATATAACAAGACTTTTGTTCTGAAAAATTGTCTGAAAAATATTACATATTGTCTACTTAAATATTCTGAAATAAAATCGTGCGCATATTTTGCCCGATTTTAGAAATTTGTATTTTTGTGAAAAAACTCAAGTTGCTCCAAACCAAAAACAGGTTAAGTGCAGATTTTTTTATTTTTTTACTTCGTTTTATTTTTCGTTATTTCACTATTGTTTTTTGTTATTGTTTTGTACAATTATTTTAAATAAACAAAATAATTTTACTGCTTAATCCAGTCGAACTCAGTTAAAATGAACATGATTTCATGTAATGTTTTTATATTCTACAAAGTGATGTGTCTTATATTGGTACTTGGTATTTAATATTGAAAAATTCAGGAACTATGCTAACAATACAGCCAGATACTACGTTGATAAATATCGATGGTATTGTATGTCTCCTATCCTCCACAAGTTTTTTATTCACGGCCCAGAAATTATAAAACATGCTCTTCTACGAAATGGCCAACTTTCTGAGACACCCAAGAAGCAAGAAAAAAAGATTTTTCACGAAAATGTAGTAGACAAAAATCAAACGAAGATATATTTAATAGACTTTTGATAAGTTCCGATCCAATAAAATCCAATCCAATAAAATCCAATCCAATAAAATAAAACATACAGACCAACCACAATCCGCAGTTGATTATTCTCACTGATGACGATTTTTTTTTTTTTTTAATGAAAACAATACCAATCTGCAAAGAAAGCCTAAGAATTCTAAAAATTAATTTGTTTACTTACTAATAAATAATAAAGTCAAAAGTGATCACTAAAGTACTGATACCACTTTTTCTGAAGTATGCTTAGTTTTTGACATGTTTAACCCCAATGTATAGACAGACGGACGGACATTACATATCAGGCAGAAAAAATTTGTAAGATTCTTGTAATGCATTTTTTTACTAACTAGTAAAAATCAAACAAGTTGTGATTATAAAAATATCGATTTCACTTTTCCTTGAAGTAAGCGGTCATTTTAGATCCATTTTTTCACAATGTACAGACAGATGGACGGATGTTGCCATTTAGCCAAAAAAGATCGTAGAGATATAATGGTACATTTTCTTACTAACCAGTAAAAAACGAAACAAGTTGTAGTTATTAAAATATTCATATCGCCTTTCCTTGAATTATGCGGCTTTCTTCTAGCCAATTAATCCTAATGTATAGACAGACGGACGGACATTACCATTCTGCCAAAAAAATCGGAGAATTTTTATAGTTTATATTTTTTAACTAACTTATAAAAAACAAAACATGTTGTGATTATTAAAATATTGATATCGCCTTTTCTTGAATTATGCGGCCATTTTAGACCCATTTTTTCCAATGTATAGACAGACGGACGGACATTACTATTCTGCCAATACAAATTCAAGAGTTCTAAAAATATCTTTCTTTACTAACTAATTGATAAAATATTAAATCATGATCATTTAAATATTCATATCACCTTTCTCTGAATAATGCGACGATTTTAGACTCATTTAATCCTAAGGTATAGTCGGACGGACAGACATTAGCATTCTGCCAAAAAAAATCCTAAAATTCAAAAAATACATTTTTTTACTTAATAATAAATATAAAAATAGATTCTCATCATTAAAATATTGATATCACCTCTTCCTGAATTAAGCGCCATTTTCGACCCCTTTTACCCCAACGTGCTATGATCAAAAAATTTTGATATTTTTAACGGTCGTTTCAAAACTCAAATTTCAGTTTTTTTTGATACTTTGTTAAACAAATTTCAATATTTTTGAGAGATCTCATAGGGATTTATGGACAACAGATTACGGAATAAAACAGTAAAAAAATTAGGTCAATACCTCTTATAGTTTGCCTGTACGTGCATTTTGAATTCGGCGGATTTCGAGAAAAACCCATTTTTATGTAATATTTTGGCAAATCAGCCATTTTATTACATTGTTGTAAATTTTAAATGTAACTTTTTTCAAAATTTTATAATCCACATAATTCTAAATATATAAATCAAGAGTTTCATACAATTTGGACTACATTAACCCATAAACTTTAAAGGTCAAAGGTCAAATTTTGTAATATTTGCAATTTTTGATGGAAACTAGTCGAAATTTTTTCTATTTTTCGGTAGATTGTCATAAAACTTAAAAAATTTATTTATTAACAACCGATATTTACAATAATAGTGAAAAAAATGAAATTAACACTTAAACGGCCTTGGGTCAATATGACCCCGATGTTCTAAAAACATGCCAATTTGAATATATTTCAATAAAACCCGTTTGCAATCTTATTAATTCAGAAAATTTATAAAAAAAATTAAGCATTAACCCTTCTTTGAATATGGTGTCACATTAATTCAGCAAATTGATAACAAAAAATTGGGTATTAACCCTTTTTGAAAGGTTCAGCAAATTGAAAAAAAAAAATTTGGTTATTAAACCTTCCAATTTTCAATTTGGTGAACCTTTCAAAAAAGGTTAATAACCAATTTTTTGTTATCAATTTCGGAATTAATGTGACACCATATTAAAAGAAGAGTTAACCTAATTTTTTTTATAAATTTTCTGAATTAATAAGATTGCAAACGGGTTTTATTGAAATATATTCAAATTGGCATGTTTTTAGAACATCGGGGTCATATTGTGTGTGTATTTATATTCTTAACAGATTTGTTTTTGGGCTATAACTCTGTTGATTATGAACGAATTTGGTTTATTAAAAAAAAAAAAAATTTTATACAAATATTTATGACTGATCTGTAGCTTGAACAAGGGCTTCAAAAATAAAAAATGCGTTTTCCCCGATATCTCAGTTATTACTGAACCGATTTATTTAATTTTTTCAGAACAAAAATTCAGAAAATAATTTCCGAGCCCCCTTTAAAAAAACGAAATCCCTGGTTTATGCAAAGGCTTCAAAAACTGGAAAACCGCTTCTAAAAGTCGGGCTTTAAAGCATATCTCCGCCATTTATAAACCGATCTTGCTGATTCAAAAAACCGAAATTTTATAAAAATATTTTTAACCAATCTGTATAAAAATAAAAATCTGTAGCTTAAATAAGGGCTTCAAAAATAAAAAAATGCGATTTACCCGATATCTCAGTTATTATTGAACCGATTTATTACATTTTTTCAGAACAAAAATTCAGAAAAAAATGTCCGAGCCGTTTTTGCAAAAACGATATCCCTAGTATATACAGAGGCTTCAGAAACTGGAAAACCGGTTCTAAAAACCGGTTTTTTAAGCAATGTATGAACCGATCTTGCTGAATTTCAATACCAAAATTCGAAAGGATTTCCGATCGTTTGATATATATATATTATATATGCCAGTTATCGGTGGGCTTCATAAACGCCATTTCAACCGACACACGGACGAACATGGTCCTATCGTCATCGCTTCTTACAAGGATCCCGAAAATATAAACTTTTTTGCTCTCCGACGAAAATTGTGGAAATAACAAACGGAATGACAAACTTATATTTACCCCTTACACCTGTGGTGAAGGGTATAAAAAAAAAATTAATATGAAAACACTTAACAGTCATTGCAAACATTACTTCCTCCAAAAAGCAACAACAACACTATATTTATATATTTTTATATGTATTTATATACAAACAAACTGACTTGTAAATCCAGTAATCGACAAATAAGCAATTAAAAACGAGAGAAGAAGATATAGTCGGTCAAGCCCGACCAGATGATACCCTACACCATTTCGATCCACATAATTTTGTTTTTACTTATATACAACTTACTTGTGTTTAATATTAACATAATACTAACATTTGTATGGGATTTATGCACGTTAATGATATTCGGGAGAGGAGTTTATATGGGAGCTATGGTCAGTAATGGACCGATCTTCATTAAATTTGGCAGACAGATTTTTGTTGATATAAAACTTATTTGTACTAAGTTTCATTAAAATATTCCTATTTTTAAGCCATCTATAAGAGTTAAAACTCTATTCCGGGAGAACGTTTGTATGGGGGCTAGGTGAAATAATGGGCCGATCATAACCAAATTCAAAGTTGAAATGAAAAATTGGCACAAATTTGGGACAAATTTTCATAACGAAAAGGTATCCGAAATAAAAATGAAATATTACCCTAAGCTGAAACGAGAAATATATAAATTATAAAATTTACTTAAGAAAAATATATATTTTATTTAAAATTGCGTCCTGAAAAATCAGATATTTTTGAGTAGTGAAATTATTGACTCTTAAATGAAAGGAAAATATTAGTTCAGAAAGTCTTAATTAAAAGACTTTCATTCAGAAATTATAAAACTATTCAAAATTTAAGAAAATTAAATAAATTCCTGCTTATTCTTTTTCTTAATAAATGAAATATTCTCATAAGAAAATGAATCGGATACATTTTTAAGAAATTTCTACCTTTTTTATTTTAAATATTTTTGCTTAATATTGAAGACAAATATGTTTATTATATAAAACATCAGCACTTAATCTGGGACAAATAGGTTTTCTACCGCAAATAACAAATTATGAAACATTGTGATTAATATTAATTTTAAAATAAGCTCACAAAAATTTTAAATACAAATTCAAAAAAACTGAAAAATGGAAAGAAAACATAAAAATCAAGAATGAAAAAGTATAAAATATTTGGTTTACATGTGTGTACTTATATCATTTTAATTACTTCTTGAAATGCAGAACTCCATCTTGGGAAGGCTGTATGAATGTTTAGAGCACACATTTGGCGAACTGGACACAATATATTTGAGGATATTTGTTTGCTTTTGATAAAAATTTGTTAAATTTTTTTTTTTTTTTTTTCAAATTGAAAATATTTTTTTTCCCCTATTTGAAGTTTTATTTAATTTTTTAACATTTTCTTTTGCTTTATATGAGTTTGACCATAGATTAACAACTAGATAATTATGTGAGAGAAAAAAACCTAATTCAATTGTCAGAAACCTAATTCAAACAAAAACAAAATACACATAGTCACATATATTTTGTTTTTGGATTTTCAAAAAAATGAGTAAATTTTTTGAAAATTTAGTATAGGGTGACTCTCACATAAACTTCTAGTTCTATTCTATGAGTTTGACTTTTCAGGGTAAATGAAATTGAGAACAAACTTTCTAGTGATTTTAGTAAGGGGCCCCACAAACTCTTCAGGAGCGGAGCTATTAGGGCTTAAAATAGAATACCTCTGACATAGAATATTTGTTTCTTTTTTCTTATGCGATTTCTTTTGTTTCTTATGCGGTTTCACATCAGGGATGATAAATGAGATTTTCAATATTGTACTAAATTGAATATAAAATTGTACTATTTATGCCATAATTTAAAACTTCTTCTGTTCTTTCTTGATCAGACTATCTTTTGAAAATTTCCTTTCAGTTCTAAAATTAGCAGTTTCCAAAAAAGTGAATTAACTTTTTTTCGGGCTTTAAAGTATCGTTCAAGTTGGACAAAAAAATAAAGACCATATAACAATTAAACCTTTAAATTAGTGAATGGTACAAAAATTAGTAAAAAAAAAATCGTTTTTGACAACAAGATTCGATTTTCAACCATAATCGAAGTCGATTCACCAGTCTCTACTTTCAATGTTAAGTAAAGCATCTTTGTTTTGCCCGAGAAGAACTTATAAACGCATATCCAAAAGTCACATCAAAGGGATAACACTCAGTCTACGAATGTCTAAATGATTACAAATGGTTGTGTACAAATTTAGTTATATTTAAAACCAATTTTAGCTACTAATTCAAAATTATTTCTAAAGGAATTCAAAAATGTTTTATATTATGTTCACATACACTAGTTTTCGACTTGTTTTTTAAAAAAACACAAAGAGTTTAAACATCACTGTTCACATATTATTTTATTGTGTTTTTCCTTTTGGCCTGTTTTTCTTTTGTCAAAATATTTTCACAAATTTTAAATTTAAGTAAAAATTACACACACAGACACTTTCTAATTAACGAATTTAAATTTTCAAACAAATAAAATTTATAAACAAATATAAATTTCATTCATAATTTTTTGTTTTTAAACTGTTTGACAATTTTTACAAATTCTTTTTTCAACAATTTTCTATGTACTAAAAATACTAAAAATTTCTTCCCTGTATGGAAATTTAGTATGTTTTTATTGTGTTAAATAATTAAACAACTCGAATCGAGATGTTTTCTAGCTTTGAAATATATGAAAAAATTAGTCAATTTCTTTGTGTTTTTTAAGAAAACGAGTCGTTTTTCAAAAAAACCTTTATATGAGAATATAGTATTAAAGAACTTTTATTTAAAATCAATTAAATATTTTATAATTGTACTAAATTAAGCACTGGAGTACTTCTGTACTTTTGAAGAATGAATTGTACTGAAAAAAGTACAATTGCACTGAATTTATCATCCCTGTTTCACATATTTAAAACTCTCGATAAGACCTCCCAGCAAAAATTTGTTGGCTTTTGGTAATGACTACTACTTACTAGACTCATTACCTGGTAATGAGTTGTCATTATTTTTCTCATTTCTTGGAGTAGTGGAATAACTACTTACCATTAAACAACAAGTTCATTTAGTTCTGCAATGGCTCAGTTGGCTAGAGCGACTGAGTAGCACTCAGAAGGTTCACGGTTCAAACCCAAACTAAACTAATCTATTTTTTTATGAAATTATTTTAATTTCTATTGGTATGTTAAAACTATTTACAACGCACTCAAATTTTAACGTATACATGGCGTAGTAAGTAAGACAGTAGTCTATGAAACATGAGCGAAAGTTTTTGCCTAGGTTCAAATCTCAGTTGAGGCAACTTTTTGTTTTTATTTTTTATCAATTTTGTAGTTTTGTAGCATTTGTAGTTTTGTAGAATTTGATTAACTACTTATTTGATTGTTTAAAATAAGTACTTTAATAATGGGGACCCATGAATTCGTGGACATCGCCATATAAAGGTAATGAGTTTTTCATCCGAATTATAAGTAGTTACCACTTTTTAACAATGTAATATGTGGGCTTACCGGGTAAGTAAAGTTTTTGCTGGGCTATGACAAATATATTTGCATTTGAAATTTTATGTGTAATTAAGAATTATGTCAGCTCATAGTTTTTTTTAATTTTTAGCAATTTTTGGCTTTATCATTTGAAATGGTATAGTGAAGAAATATGTAAAAGTTCTGTTTTCTATTATTTTAATAAACTCTTTAGAGTTAATTACATTGAAATGAATACAAAACAGTGCAATTATTAAACCATATATTTGGACGATTGTGGCAATCGACGTTTTTTATTAGAATTTTTGGTTTTTAATAATGGTAAAAATTTGAATTTTTGGTAGTTTTAATTCTTGGGACTCTCATCAAAGTGGACAAGGAATAAATGTAGTAATTTAATAATAATATTATCATTTAAAAATGCATTTATAATGTATTTTCTCCCCTTTAAATTTTTTTCTCCCTCTAATATAAAAAAAAAATATATATGTTATATTTGCTAAAAATTGCAATATAAATTGTTCTGGGACAAATTTAAAAAAAAAATTAAAAATATTTCTTCAATTTTTTTCATACAAACAATTATTATTTTTTAATTTTTTTTAATTTTTGTATTTTTTTATTTCGTGTGATTTTATTTTAAAATTAATTTTAACCATAATATTTCATAATATGTTATTTGTGGTATAATACCTTTTTGTCCCAAATTAAATGCTGATGTATTTTGTAATAAACATATTTGTCTTCAATATTAAGCAAAAATATTTAAAATCAAAAGGGTAGAGATTTATTGAAAATGCATCCAAAAATTGCATTCTTGTTGTGAGTGTATCTTTAGCAAAAAAAAAAAAAATATATTTTTGTTTTATATAATATAATTTACAATATTTATTGTAATAAACTTTATATTGGTTTTTAAATCAATAAAATTCGACGTATTGTTAAAGAGTTATAAATAGGGGGCGGATTTTTATGCAGTTATTTTTGGAAAATATACGCCTATAGAATATACTTAAAAATTCAAAATATACTCTTAAAAATTCAAAATATACTCTAAAAAATTAAAAAAAAAATATGTATATTTTTTAATATTTATTAAATAAAAACAAAAAAATAAATTAATCCATAAGAAAAAACAAAAATCTTAAGCTAAGAAATGCAATACATTTTGTATTTTTAAAAGTTAAATTTTAAATTTGTACTCCTTCATATCACATTTTTATACCCTTCACCGCAGCAAGCTCGGTTCATACATTGCGGAGATGTGCTTAAAAACCGGTTTTTGAAACCGATTTTCCAGTTTCTGAAGCCTCTGTATATACTAGGGATTTCGTTTTTGCAAAGAAGGCTCAGAAATTTTTTTCTGAATTTTTGTTCTGAAAAAATGAAATAAATCGGTTCAATAATAACTGAGATATTGGGCAAAACGCATTTTTTTATTTTTTGAAGATTTTTATTTTGATACAAATCGGTCATAAATACTTTTATAAAGTTTCAGTTTTTTGAATCAGCAAGATCGGTTTATAAATGGCGGAGATATGCTTTAAAAAACGGTTTTCCAGTTTTTGAAGCCTCTGCATATACCAGGGATTTCGAATTTTTAAAGGGGGCTCGGAAATTATTTTCTGAATTTTTGTTCTGAAAAAATTAAATAAATCGGTTCAGTAATAACTGAGATATCGGGGAAAATGCATTTTTTATTTTTGAAGCCCTTGTTCAAACTTCAGATTTTTATTTTTATATACTAGATCAGTCATAAATATTCGTTCATAATCAACAGAGTTATGGCCCAAAAACCAGTCTGTTAAGAATATAAATACACACACAAACATGTATATTTAGCATTGTAATGACTATTAGTGACGTTTTTGTTTTTTGTATAAGCAAGTAGTTTAGTTAGCAACAGCAGTAATATAATGAATAACAGTGTTGTTGTTGTTCTTTGTATATGCAGTCAGTTAGTATATACACACATACAAAAATAAATAAATATGGAATTGTTGTTATTTATTTTTAAAAGCAAAGCTTGTTGTGATTGTTTTTTTTTCCATATTCAAAATTTCGTAGTTTGAAAAAAATTTAAATTAATAAATGTGAAATAATGAAAGCATACGTTAAGGCGAAAATTTAATTATTTGTCGGTAAGATGGTGAAGGGTATCAAAGATTCGGCACAGCCGAATCTTTTTTCAATTTCATTTTAAACTTATATTAGTGACATTGAATTTAATCAAAGAATATTCATATATTGTATATTCTTTGATTAAAGTTTAATCAAAGAATATCTATATATGTATATAAAAATTAATGTGTGTTTGTTTGTATGTATGTTTGTTTGAATTCTATAGCCCCCTAAACGGCTAAACCGATTTTCTTGAATTTTTCACAGTATGTTCCTATATGCCTGGAAGGAAAAATAGGCTACTATTTATTTAGAAATTCCATGTGGGCGAGATACCACGCCCACTTACTAATTAATTAAAGTAATATATCTCGGAAAATGGTAATACTAGAGTCCTCAAATTTTGCACGAACATCTTTGACACCTATATGAACATTCTGGAAATAGGCGAACTAGCAATAGGGGGTGTGGCACATCCCACGCCTTATATTGCTTGCCAATACCAAATGCGGTAAATTTAGGAAACTATTACAGTTACATTTCCCAAATTTTGTACAATAAACTTAAATGTCCATGTGAACATTTTGTGCAAAAATGGGCGGAAAAGAAATAGTGGGCGTGTCATCTCTCATATAAAGTTAATACCAACATTTTTATATTTATAAACTTTTTATAAAAGTTAGAGAGCTCAAATTTTGTACGACTAGCATTAGCTTCAATATGAATATTTTGGACAAAAATTGGTACACTAGCAATAGTGGGCGTGGCATCTCCAATATAAAGAAAATATTAAATTATCATATCTGAGAAAATATAACAGTTAGAGTTCTAAAATTTTGTCGGAGCCACTTTGGTATCAATATTAATATTTAAGAAAAATATGGACGGACTAGAAGTAGGGGGCATGGTACCTCCCATATGAATTAAATGCAAAAATTCGTATATCTGGGAAACTATTGGAATTGGAATGCTCAAATCTTGCACAAAGAATTTTGACATCCATGAAAACATTTGTCTAATAAATTAGCGGATTATGGGGGTATGGTCCCTCCCATAAAAATTAAATACAAAAATTAGTATATTTGGGAAACTATTAGAACTTGAATTTTCAAATTTTGCACGGGAAACATCTATCTATCTATCTATCTTTTTTTTTTTTTTTTTTTGGACGTAGTGGTAGCATGCTACCCTCTAGTGGCCCCACGACCTATCTATCTATCTATTGTATATTCTTTGGTTTAATCAATAAACCAAAGAATATACAATATATAGAAAGCGCATGTCAATGAAAACTGAAATATTTTTTAAATTTTAAAATTTAAAAGTATTTCGAGATGCGGGAGGGAAGACAAAAGGAAAAGAAGCTTGTGTGTTTTTTATCTCTTTTGTTATGCTCTTGAAATTAATAAAAAACACACAAAAAAGTCAGTCTCGCACGAGCATTCAAGCAAGAATGTTGTGTTACTGCTTGTTGCTTGAGATACACTCATGAAAAATATTAATATGATTTTTTTGTCTCTTAATTAAGCAACTATCTTTTTTTAATTAATAAATAATAATGTAATACAATTAGCTTTCATTTTTTTTATAAAATACAAATTTGAAATAATCGTTCGTACTGAATTAAATTTAGTATTATTTGATATTTTTAATAAGAAATTAAAATCCTAAATTATTAATATATCGTTATTTTTTTAATCAAAGAGTAGAAAAAATAAACATTAAAACGTAATTTTTATGATTTCTATGGTAATCATTGCGATTCCTGGTTATTACTATTCAAATTCTAAACTAGTAACGTGTATTTCCACTTACAAGTTTTGAATTGACGAAGAAACTTTCAAAATTAAATTACTATAAAAATTATGTTATTTTTTTTTTTTTTTGGTGTATAATTTCATAATGGGACAAAAAAACAATACATACACAAACGTAATTGTGAATGTATGAGTGTGGAGATCGCTGGTGTAGTGCCTATAAAAAAGTAGAAACAAGAAACTAGTTATTTACTAAAGAAGATCAATACGATCGCGTATGTTAGTGTAAGGCATATCATATGTGTTTTGTTGTTTTAAAAGTAGAAATACTTTAATCAGCACCGAACTAGTTATACCTTTTTTAACGTCATATGAGCTTATGTAAATATACTTTCAGAATATCAAATTTATATTTTAAAATTTGATTTGTGTAGTTTTGTTACTTATGTATTCAAAGTAAAAGATGTTAAAGTTAAGTATATTAATTAAATAAATAAAAACAAAAATATAAAATCATATCCACTTGAAAAAAATATAAAAAACTTCGAAATCATACAAAAATTTGTCACGTCACTAAGAAAGGTATAAGAACGTCGGTGCAGATCAAAGTATTTCTACTTGTAAAACAACAAAACATGTATGCTTAACGTGACCAGAAGGTTTTTGTCAAAAAGCGGGACCCGAACGACTAAAAAGCGGGATTCTGAACAAAATTGTATGGAAAAAGCGGGATTTTGAAAAGTTTTGTAAAAAAATAGGGATCTTTTTATATCTCAATTAAAAATCTAAGTCAGCAGTTCTCCCACAAGTTGTTGGTTCACGACCCAATTGAGACGTTACAAATTGAGAACGACCCATAAAAATTTTGGAACATTAAATTTAGTAAATATATCCCTAGAAACTGAAACATTAAAATTTACAATTTTAACGTGTCTCTCGAATTTTTTTTTTTAAATTCCTAGTTAAATTTGAAGATTGAATTTAAAAACGGATTTGAAAGCAAAAATTCCTAGTTAAATTTCAAGATTGAATTTAAAAACGGATTTGAAAGCAAGAGTTTTTCTTAATAATTCTTAGACCCGTTAACAAAAAAGGTTGGCTTCCGTTACCGCTAAAAAACCAATTGAACTTGACTACCGTTTCCCCTAAAATACAGTTACCGAAATAATTGAAAACATGGTTACCGCTAAAATACCTATACCGAATTAAACGAAAATACCAATAACTCTTAAAAACTATTACCTAAATAGCTCGAAATACCGATAACATTAAAATACGTTACCGTTATTTATTATTTTGAATAAAATTGAAATAAAACTGGTAATAATGTTATGGCCCATCATTATAATACTTGACTACAGATCACATTTTATGGTTCTGAACCGATTCTTCGAAATTTCTGAAATAACAGTTACTCATAAAATACCAGTTCCGAAATACCGATAATACCGCAAAAATATCGTTACCGAAATAATCTGATATACCGTTAACTTTATACCTTTTTGAACCGATTGCCAACCTTGAATAAAACAATCACTGCAAGTTAAACGCTAATATACAGTTAAAACAAAAAATTCAAATAAAATCATTAACAAACGGTTTTCATTAGCACTAATTTAAAATTAATTTAATCGAAATTTAATTCCAGATATTTTTGTAACTTTCAGTTTATACAAAAATATAAGAAGTCTATCCAATCCGAAACAAAGACACATATTAACCTTGAGATCAAAGTTTGGGTCAAAATATCTTTTTGAAATGGCACATTTTGTTAAATAAAATTGTCAAAAATTATTTAAATAGCCCCCATATAAATATTATTTTTAAATCTGAAAAACTTTTAACCTATTTCTGGAAAAAAATTCTAAACTTTTTTGTTCAAAATATATCAGATTTGAGATTTTTCATTCATTGGTAAAGAACTGTAGATATATTAAACAATTTTTAAATATTTTAACAAGCTTAACAATGCGCATCTTTTGGGAGGTCATCATATATCGAAGTCATAAAAAATACACACAAAGTACATTAAAGATTAGTCAGTAGAGAAAATTTTAAAAACTTTTAATATCAAAAACGATTTGTAAAAATTTATCAACTGCAGTGGAAAAAATTATTTTTAGTTACACTTAAATATTGGTAAGAATGTTATAGAAACGTAAATAAGGAAATCGAATAAGTAATTGTTAGAGTTAAAAAGCGGGATTTCTCAATAAAAAGCGGGAAAAATATTTTAGGCGGGATCGAAGTTTAAAAAGCGGGATAATCCCGTCAAAAGCGGGACGTCTGGTCACGTTATGTATGCTATGCCCTACAGTAATATTAACGTTCATATCTTTTCCATTAGTAAATAAACAACTAAAATTTCTGTTGGCACTTTTTATTTCAAAATAAAAGAAACAAATATTATTTGTTTCTTTCAATTTGAAATAAACATCTTTATACATGTACAAATATACATATGGCTGTGTGTTTTTATTTGCATTTCTTTATAAGGAATACACACATGTACAAACACATATTTTTAAACTCTTTCTCTCTCTCTGTTTTGGTGGTAGATTTTGTTTTCCCTTGTTACTTATCCCCCTCATCAATGCAAAATGTTGAGAGCGAGAATTACATGAGAGCGGGTTCTATGATTAGAACTAGTCTCCTGCGCAAGATGATTTGAAAAGCAAACACACTTGAATTTCAAGTGTGTGTTTCATAGCCAACATGTGCAAAAACAACAATAAATACTGTTCGTACTGTTCGCTGCCCGAAGCAAAGCAAGTGTGTACTGTGTATGAGCGACTGCAAATCCGTGCGTTCAAATCATTTATCGTAAACAAGTGGTGCAAGTGGTGTGGCAAAAAAAAGCAAATCATACAAGACGTTGAGAAATGATTTAAAGATTTCAAGTGGTCTTAATGATTTGTTTGTTTTTTGTAATACGTAGTTGCTGTGTGTGGCAAAAAATCTTCATAATGTGTAAAAAGTGGTTGTTTATAAATATTCTTGCATACACACACATATATACAGTATGTCTATATTTTATTGTTGGTTCTTCTTTTCTAAATAAATGTAAAAGGGTGAATTCATAAAGTTATTAAAAAATACTCTTTATTAAGAGTTAAAAAAGTAAAAAAATTAAAGTTGACATTTGAAACTGTCAGTTACATATGTAAGTTAGAAAATTTTTATCTTTAGTATTTATTTATATTTTAAATAAAGTTAGTCTTATAATTAATTGTATGTTTATAAAAAATTTTAAAATTGTAATTATTTATATTATGATAGATTTTATTGCATTTAATTTATATTTACTAAGTAATCATTCTATTTTAAAACTAAAAGGAAATAATATAGAACAATGTCTTTTCATTTTTCAAATTCGTTTCCATATACGTTTACTCCTTGACTAATAAAACTTAATGCATGTTTCTTTAAATTGTTATAACTAGTAACATTAATAATTTATTTGATCGTAAATAACAATAAGTTTATAAACAATACTTTTAAACGACTGTTTTACTTACGAAATTACTTTATACAGTCATGAACGCACACACACATATAATTTTAATAAAAAAGAAAACACAATTTTTTTCCTTATTGAAGCAAACAAGTGGTCAAAAGGCTTGTATTTTTTTATACAAGCCTTTGAGAGGCTTGTTTGGTCGCTATCATAGCACACTCATGATTTGTTCATAAAGTTGAAGCACACACGCAGTATTTGTATGGTTTTAAGTGCCTGCAGAACAGTATTTATTACTCCGCACACACACTGATAACAACACTTGAAAAATATCAAGTGGCTTGTACAGCCTTATAAGACACAGTTTGCAGGGCTCTAATTAGAACCCGCCATAAGAAATTTTGTTTCTACATGATGCGCCTTCTATATATGAATATTCTTTGGTTTAATATAACCTTAGTTAGATAGGTTTTTATTTATATACTAAAGGGCTGCATGAATGCCGAAAAATGAATGCTGAATACATTCATCGTAAAAACAGTTAGTTCATGTTGTGTGCTTTTTCATTGTGAAATGAATGAATGAGTATTATCCACAATAACTGACCACGAAAACTCAAAACATATGAGTAGAGAATGCAAAACCATATAGTACAGAACCTATGTGAGTTGTGTGAATATGTTGTATACGATTTCATTGTGCAATGAAATAGATAATTCATTGTATTTTCTTTTTCGCTTTTGTTTTGATTTGTATATAAAAAGTGCGTGGCAAAAGCAAAGACAAAATCCACCACCAAAGAAGCACAAAAAAAAGATCAAAAGCCATATATGAGTTCGTACATGTATGTACTACCCATAAAGAAATACAAAAAATACAGAGCAATACATTAGTTTATACATGTGTGTTCTTTTTATAACGTTCTTTAATTTGAAGTTTTGGTTGTTTGTTTACTAATGGACGAGTTGTGACCTTTTTGTTACTGTAGGGTATAGCATACGTGTTTTGTTGTTTTACAAGTTGAAATACGTTGATCCGCACCGAGTTGATTATACCTTTCTCAGTGAAATATCTACTTTAAAAAGGTCAATTTATATCTTAAACTTTATAAATTTAATTTAAATGTTATATGAAAATTTGATAATTGTTTAAGAAATTATTATTTGATTTTTATTGAAAGTAAAATTTTCCATTATTTTGTTTTGTATTTCTCTGATGAAAATAAGTTTTATTTCTGTTAAACTAATAATTATTATTTCAGGCTTTTATATATAATATAATAAGTTTTGAATGTTTGTGAATATTTTCATCTAAAATATTTGTTAAAAATAAATTATTTTATGTAGTTTATTTATATTTTAGATGTAAAATAAAAAAATGTAAAATATTCTTCAATTGCTTGAAAATAATTTGAAATAAAATTTTTTAAATATTTTTCTATTTGTCATATAAAATAAAAATTTTAAATCAAATTCCAAAGTCTTCAACTAAATTGAAAATATACATCTTATTTCCTTAGGTTGAATACAATTATTCTATATTTTATATTCAATTTTAAAAAATCTTTTTCAAAACATTTAAATTTTTCTATTCTTAGAAAATATTTGAATATTTTTGATCATCATTAATATTTTGTAATATTTTTAAATTTGACTGGAATAATAAAAATAAGTAATATTTTCATTTTTATACTTAAATATTTGAAAAAAACTATGTAACTTTTTTTTCAAACCTTCTGTGGCTGAATATTTTTATTTCTTTGGAATTTTTGCTTAATAAAATTATTTTTTTTTCTATTTAAATATATTGTTTTGCAATCAAAATCATAAAAATTTGTTGAATTTTTTTCATTTAAATAAAATATATATGAAAATTATTTAAGATTACAATAATCATATAAAAACGTATGAATATCTTCTTAAGAAAAAAATATTTGTTTTAATTTTGATTAAATTAAATATGTTCTTCTTTAATTTTTTTTTTTTTTTTTTAATAAAATAGAAAATTATAACAAATTTAATTGATGTATTATAAATAAAAATACAATTAAAATATCCCAATATTTCATTTTGTAACTATATCAATATGTAAAATCTTTAGAATGTTACCATAAACTTCTGTTTTTTTTTTTTTTTTACTACGTTATAAAGCAACCACCAAACAAGTAAAACATAATATCCATCACATAAAGCATAAACATTCATAGTATCTACTGATAATTCGAATTATTCATGAAAATGGTCGTACACTGAGTGAAGTTGATACGAACAGCGAAAAAAACTCACAACGAAGTAACTGTTAGCCTACGATCATTGCCAAAACATACACAGAATTGTTTTTTTATTTTCGTTTTATATACTCACACTTTCTTATAATGAATGAATGGTATACTTATCTATACACATAATTTTTCACTATAACAGAGTTCATTGAAGTGAATGTTTTACGCCGGCAAGAAAATGAATGTGTTTGCGCAGCCCTTTATTATATACACAAAAATATTCTTTACTAAGTTGTCAAATGTAAATGAATGTCTATTTTAGTGTAAACAATTATTATACCCTACACCACCATAGGTGGGGAGAGTATTATGCGTTTGTGCTGATGTTTGTAACACACCTTAATTAATACCAATCGGCTTAGAATCACTTTCTGAGTCGATTTAACTATGTTCGTCCGTCTGTCCGTCCATGTAAACCTTGCAATCAAACTACAGGTCGCAAATATGAACCAAAATTAATGAAATTTGGTACACAGGTTTCTTATAGGTCCATTATTTCACCTAGCCCCCATACAAATGTCCTCCCGAAAAGGGTTTAACGATCATAAATCCCTTAAATATAGCAGTATTTTAATGAAATTTGGCACATATAAGTTTCATATAACGTAATATTCTGTATTCGTATATTTTATTTTACACTTATGAGTATCGGTCCACATTTGACTCCAAGTCTAATAAAAGACCCCTCCCCGAATTATAATGTACAAAAAGATCGGGCCGACTATATCTTTTTCTCTCGTTTTTTTTTTTTTTTTTTAGATTGTTTCACAGTATAGTGACATAAAAAACCGCGGAATAGTTATAAATGAACAAACTGTTAGTAACTAAAAATAATAATAAAGTTTATGAACATCTATTTATATCATCATATGCCGAATCTTTTTGAACTGGATTGAAATAAAAAAAAAGATTCGATGAATACTTATATCCTAATTGATTTAGCAATCCCTCGGGGGAACGTGTTTTTATACCCTACATCACCATAGGTTGTTGGGGTATTATGCGTTTGTGCTGATGTTTGTAATGCGTAGAAAACGTTATCCAACACCCACCTCAAAGTATATCAATCGACTCAGAATCACTTTTGAAATCAATCTAACGATGTCCGTCCGTCTGGCTGGCTGGACGGCTGACTGGTTGTCCATGTAAACTTTGTGTACAAAGTACAGATCGTAATTAATTTTGAAGATAATTCAATGAAATTTGGCACGTGGAACCTTTATGATACAGGGACGAAGCATATTCAAATTGGTTATGATCGGTCAATTATTTCACCTAGCCTCCATAAAAATAAGAACATTTTAATGAAATTCGGTGCAAAGAAGTTTTGTACAAGTATCAATTGTACCAAATTTTATGAAGATCGGTCCACGATTAACCATAACTCCCATATAAACCCCTGTTCCGAAAATCACTTTAACGTGGATAAATCCCATACTAATGTTAGTATAAAATTAATATTCGACACAAATAAGTTTTATATAAGTAGAAACAACATTGCCAAATTTTATTAGAATCGGACCATAATTTACCATGGCTTCCATATAAAACCACGTCCGAGAATCGCCCTAAAGTGCATAAAATCAAATATACAAATACATTATTCTGTATTTGTATATTTTATTTTACATTTAGTAAAAGTGTTGGTCTAATATCCTCTTCCCGAAATTTTATGGTCATACATAATGGTGTAGGGTATCATATGGTCGGTCTTCACCGACTATACATTTTTTCTCGTTATACATAGTGTTTAGAACTTTTTTGTATTGAAAATTTCCTACTGGTAATTAATTGTTTATCACAACGCATTTTTTCTGCTACCAACAAAATTACATATTAATAAACATTGTACGTAATACTGTAATGTTCATAATGTGGTTGTTGTAACCACTGATCTTTAAAAATAACAAATATTTAGTAGTATTATATGTAGTTATGGCAAACAGTTATTTTTTCTTTTTTCTTTTCGTTTTTAAGTTTTACTTTTATAAAGTCTTTTAAGAAATATAAAATCACTTGGCTTTACAACATCAAAGTGCTAACTTTAATTACAGTCCAACATTTGTGAATATTATTAAATGAAGTAAAATTTATATGAAATAATCAATAAAATACTAGTTTTTTATTGCATAATAATATTTGCATTCCTCGTCAACACCGTCGTTAGTTTTTTAATTGTGTCGGAGGCAGGAAAGAATTCCAGAAAATTTCTTACGATATTTTGTGCTTATTATTGCTTTGTGGACTGGAAAAAGCTCCAGTCTTCTCCACATAGAAAATGATCTTTCAACGTAAACAGAAGTGATAGGAGCATATTTGAATAATTGTAGTTCGGTAGAAGAGTATTCTTCTAAACACGAATCATCATCTGAACGTAAAGTTATTGATTCTAATTTTTTTTTCATTTTCTCAAATCTGTTATTTTTTTTAGTAACATTGCAATGTTATTTTTTCAGCAACAGGGTCTTCTGCAGCTTCGTTTTTTGTAATAGCACTATCAATTTAATTGATTTGAGTACTTAATGAATCGAAACCTTCTAATTTAGTAATAATTTCAGAAAGAAATCCATAGTTGGAAAAAACAAATGAGAGTTTATTTTTAATATTGCTTGATGTTAGTACTCGTTTAATTTTTTTATAGCTTTAGAGTCGTTATCATTCAACTCATCCACAGCATTTTTGTAATCATCAATATATTGTTCGTAGTATTTTACAGCATCAAGCCAAGATGTCCATCTCGTAATAACTGGTTGAGGCGGAAGTGGCAAATATGGATAATTTTCTTTTAATTTTGCAACGCTTTTAAATTTTGTAGGAGCTTTTAAATATATCTGTTTTCCATAAGAAATCAGCGAATCAATGCAATCAAAATTATTGAGCACCTCCTTCGCCACTCGGTGTAATGCGTGGGCTAAGCAGGTAATGTTAGTTGTTTCGTCCATACTTATGCATAGAAATTTATTTTTTAAAAACGATTTTAGTTCTTCCAGCTGAATACTGTACAATTTTTTCACATAATTTTTCTAACCTCTGTGTTAATAACTTGCTTGAGAATAACCAGAAAATAAGTGTTGAAAATCGCTAGAACACCTGTTATGCACATTTTACCAGAGACCGTTTTTTAATACTAAAAAAAACAATATATATATATTTTTTTTCAATCGAAAAACAATCCTTAATGTTCAAAAAATAAAAAAAAAATAAAAAAATTTTATTTTCATCAATAGTTTACATTTTTTCATCATGATCGAAATAAAAAATATAAATATCTTTTGTGACATTTATTACAAATGTATAAAATTATTTTCAACTTTTATCATCGGATAAAAAAATTTTAAACAACAACAATTTTATTGAATAAAAAAATATTTTTTAAACAAAAGTATCATCATTTGAAATTTTTTCCATACCGATATTTATTATTTTCATCATGATGAATATTTATATCAAAAAATTAAAATCCCTCACATATTTTTCTCAACAAATGAAAAATTATTCTTTGAACAGTAAAGATATTTATTATTCTTTGAACAGTAAAGATATTTATATTGATTGAAAAATAAAAAGTTTTCGGGTGCTTGCATTTTACCTCAAAATGAGAAATATAAAAATTAGATTGTAACAAAAAAGTGTTTAAACACCAAAAAATAAAAATACGCAATAAAAATATGCATTATTAGGTAAAATATAAAAAAAAAAAATATGCAAAAATATGCACTAACAAATCGATGCCATTTTTCAGTAAAATGTCTGATTTGGATAGATAACAACATAAGATCACTTTTAAATGCTCCTTGCATATAAATCCGCCCCCCTAGTTATAAACATTAAAATTACATACTAGTAAATGAGGAAACAAAAAAAATAAAACTCAAAAATTAAAATTTTTGTATGGAAAAATTTATGATAATTTTTTTTAAAAAAATTTTAAAAATAGTTGATTTTTTTTTTTTTTTGCATTTTATAATAAAGATATTGCTTTTTAACATATTAAAATAAAACGAGAGAAGATATAGTCGGTCATGCCCGACCATATGATACCCTACACCATTGTGTACATCAAAATTCGGGCAGGGGTCTTTTATTAGACTTGGGGCCAATTTTGGACCGATATTTTTATTAAGTGTAAAATAAAACATTCGAATACAGAATATAACGTCGATACTAACATTTATATGAATTTATTAATTTTTGGATGACTCCCGAAAAAAGGCCTTATATGGAAGCTATGGTAAATTATGGGCCGATCTTCGTAAAATTTAGCACTATCGTTTACATTTTTATAAAATTTATTTGTGCCGAACATTAACTTGATACTAACATTTTAATGGGATTTATGCCCTTTAAAGTGATTTTCGGAAGAGGGGTTTATATGGGAGCTATGGTCAATTCTGGACCGATCTTTCTGAAATTCGGCACATATATTTAGACTTTTATAGAACTTATATGTGCCAAATTTCGTTAAAATATTGCTATATTTAAAGGAATTATAATCGTTATGAACAGACAGACGGACGGACGGACATCGTTAAATCGACTCAGGAAGTGATTCTGAGTCGAATTGTATACTTTAAGGTGGTGGTCTGATGGTTTTTTCTATGCGTTACAAACATCAGCACAAACGCATAATACCCCAACCACCTATGGTGGTGTAGGGTATAATTAAAATCTAAGGGGTAAAAACCAAATTCTAAAATCTTATCAGAAATAAAACCAGAATAAATAAACTAAAATACTTAATATAAACTTGTCTTATAAAGTATAACATTTTTATACCAAGAGAATTCTTCCGGTTATCCAAACCAAGAGAATTCTTCCGGTTGTTCTTGAATATCTTTGTATACCCACCATCAAAAAGATGGGGGTATATTGGTTTTGTCATTCCGTGTGTAACATGTCGAAGGAATCATTTAAGATCCCACAAAGTGTATATTTTCTGGGTCCTGGTTAGATTTCGAGTTGATCTAGCTATGTCCGTCCGTCTGTCTGTTGAAAGCAGTATAGGGCTTGAACGGGTCAACGTAGGAGGACGAAATTTGTCACAAATATTTATCTTATATAAGGTTTGTTTGGTATTGAAAGTGGGCAAAATCGGATAATAAACAAAAAAGTTATGGGCTAAAAACTAGAAACACAGGATGCCCGTTTTAGCTTCATCTGCTGATATCTCTTTAACAAAAGCATGTACGACAACGCAATTTTGTACAGATAGTTCGAGGTAAACCTGGAAACCATAAATGGGCGTGGTCCGCCCACCTCCAATATAACGTAAAATTTGAAAAAGTTGATGGTGGGTATATAGATTCGGCCAAGCCGAATATAACATTTGAGCTTGTTAAATTTTAAATGAATCTGTAGCTTCTGATCGGCTGGTTGGATTAGCGTGAAATTTGGTATAGACGTAGAAGAGGAGTGTACAATGTTATGTATGGAAGGGGCATACAACAGACCCCTCAGGAGCTCAAAGTAGGGTTAAAATTATGATAAACTTTGGATAAAATTATCCAAACTTCTAGGGAATACCCATAAAATTTTGTCTTTCTTAAAATACATGAATTCTCCTATTAAATCTCTTTCATAGTCTGACTGGTCATTGGAACCTTCAGAAATAATTTTTTTTATCTTAAGAAAAAAAAAGAAAACCTTAATAATAATATAAGCATTTTCTAATGAAGAAGAATTCTCAAAATTGTTAACGATCGTACAATTCAGGGGGATAGGTAAAGGTGGAAATTTTTAAAGCTGGGCGGGATGAATTCTTAGGAACACTTCTGACATTAAAATAATTCAAGGAATAAAATGCAAAAAATATGGTTTTAGTGGAAAAGAAATAAACTTACCTTATAATTTTGACTCATTGGAAAGTTTACATTTTCAACATTTTTGTCTATAAAAAGATCAAATGTCAAATAAATGATACCAAACGGTGTATATAGGAGCACCTTTTAGTAATAAGTATTTTAGGTAGCAGTACCATCAAATACCCCTTCTACTTTGTAATACACGGTGAAAAGAAAAGTGACCTTATAATTTTGCCGCGCAACTTATGTATGTATGTATAGATACATTTATACGAAATTCTTGGAGTGATCTTATAAGAATTTCGATTCACATACACAATGCACAGTGGGGTCGCCCTGAACAAGACTTGGCATTAACTAAACTAGCAAGTTTTAGTATTAGTGTTTGGTATTGTTTTTTTTTTTTTTTTTTTGTTTTTTTTGCAAATTTGAAAAACAATATTTTTCATATTCTATGAAAAATATTACAACTTATTACACCATAGGAGGTTGGTGTAATATGTCTTTATGCTAATGTTTATAATGCATAAATAGATTGGTGCAACACTCACCTTAAAGAGTAACGTTCCTCTTAAAATCACTTCCTGAGTCGAGATAACGTTGTCTGTCCTGACGCCTTACCGTCTGTCCTGACGCCTTACCGCCCAAATTTTTAAGATGTCGTAATAAAATTTGGTACGTATAATTACTTTGGTATAAGAACAATGTGGACTGAAATTTTTTAGGATCGGTCCATTATTTCCCCTATCCACATTAAGACCTTTTTAAGATAAATTAATAATGATTTAAATAAAATTCAACTAAACTAAGTTTTTAATAAGTCTATATAAGTGTGCCAAATTTCACGATAATTGGCCCATAATTTAGCATAGCTCCAATGAAAGCTAAAGTCGAAAGCGTATTGACGTACTTAATGGTGATCAGTCTTTAACTGACCATCGCTTTCATGTAATAGCCCCATCTGAAAGTCACAATAATATGCATAAAAGCTATATAAATGCTACTATCATGATAATATTATGCATACAAATTTGAAAAATTCATAAAAAATTGTAAACAAAATTCATATTGTTAAATAAAGTATAAGAAAGACAAGTGTATCCTTCCGTGGGGCAAAAAGAGACAAAACATATAAATTCGCTTAGCCTCAGAAAATGTCAGCGCATCAAATGAATATGGTGGCTAAGAAGCCAAAATATACTTTTTCGCTTTCAAATTCGTACAAGTTATTTGAATTTTATTAAAAACGAGAGAGAAACTATAGTCGGTCAAAACCGACCATTCTGTATGAGCTAAAAATTAGACCTGTGGTTAATTGTAGACCAACACTTTTACTCAATATAAATACAATACTTTTACTCAATATAAATACAAATACAGAACAATCTATATGATTTTATGCCCTTTACGTCGATTCTCGGAAGTGGGTTTATATGGAAGCTATGGTTCACAAGGTTTACATGGACAGACAGCCAGCCAGCCAGTCGACCAAGCGGACGGACGGATATCGTTAAATCGGCTCAGAAAGTGATTCTGAGTCGAACGGTATACTTTAAGGTGGGGTTTCTGTGCGTTACAAGCATCAGCACAAACACATTATACCCTAACCACTTAAGGTGGTGTAGGGTATAAACAGTGCGATAAGATTTCGCTAGTTATTAAAACTTTGTAAGAAATCGCTACTTAAAATAATGCTATTGTATTTAAAACAGTCGTAGGTTTAATATAAAAAATAAAAATTTTCAGAAAAATTAAATGCAATGATATTTTTTTAACTTTAAAAATAATGTTAAAAAAATAATACAAGCAAAATATAACAAATAAAAATAACTTCCATGATTCACACACGGGTAAATAGATCATAAACAAAAAAAGGAATTATGTGGTTATAGAGAGAAAAGTCTTAGCTTTCCAGGTATGTTAAACTTTTTGCAAAGGTGACATAAAGTCAATATTGACTTCATGTCATCTTTTATTAAAGGGTACCCTCTGTGCAGTGGTGTAGGATATCATATAATAGGGCTTGACCGACTATACCTTTCTAACTTGTTAAAATCTATAAATATATTGACACACTGAATTATTTCCAAATCAATTTTTTTCTTTTATTAAATTTAAATGAATTATTTGATAAATATACGTTTTTTTTAATACATAACGAAACTAAAAAAAATTGCTACACTTTCAAATCTAACAATCGTAGAAAGACGCCAATTAGAGTGTTTAAATAGTACATTTCATGATTAAACGTGTAGGTTATCTTAAATATTAAAACCTTTTTGTTTGAACAGAAAATAGTTCATAAACTTTTTTAAGACTATTATTAAGGAAAATGTTTGAAATTTAAACAGGTTTTTAAATAAATATTTAATCGATTTCAAACCTTATTGCTTATTAAACTAAAAACATAAAAAAACTTTTTAGTGCAATTAATTGCGTTCCTCAAACTTATTTTTTATTCTTAAAATTTGATTAAATAAATATTTCACGTATTCCAATTCATCTTTTTATTTATTACTTATTCGGTTAAAAACAAATTTACGTTGTTAATATTTTAATTAATTTTAACACTCTTCCAATGTCATGCATTTTTTTAAGATAAACGTTTAATGTCAACAAGTACTTTTATTGTTTTTAATTTAAAAGAAAAATAAATATTATTACATGTCGATTTAAGTATATACTTATATTATAGTATATACATATGTGTACACAATTTCAAATGTATGTATTACATTAATATAGTTAATACAATTGATTAATTTATTTGGCTTTTTATCAAATAATTGGGTACAGCGACCGCTATCACTAATTTTTTCCGAAAGAATTAATGCCTTCCAAATTCGTCTAAAGTCTAATAGCAAACTAAACTGTCAAAGCTTAAACTTTTGGCAAAAGTAATAGAAGGAATGTTAATTTGTTTATTAAATAAAAACCTTTGTTATATATAAACATTAATATGTATATTAGGCATACTTATGCGTACATTCGTATGTATATACATACATATATTAGGGGTATAACTTTTGAGAGAATTATTAAAGATAAACTTTTATCGAAAGTAATATAAATTAAATAGCGGTTAATAATTTTGTATTAAGACTTACACTATCAAACAACATGAAATTTATTAGTCCAGGAATCTATTTTAAAAATTAATGTAATTTATCTATCTATCTATCTATATATATATATATATATATATATATATATATATATATATATATATATATATATATATATATATATATATATATATATATATATATAAGGTGAAAAATTAATGAAATTTTGTACAAATGGTTAAAGAACCATTGTAAACTCAGAAACCAAAAATGGGCATGGTGCGCACACTTTACCGACCACCTCCAATATAAGGTGAAATTTTAAAAATTTGCATATAGATTCGGCCAAGCCGAATATAACATTCTCATTTGTTATCATTTAGTGCTCCACAAAAAAAGTTATACCTCTAATGTAAATATTTATATACTAATGTATACTAATTTGTAAAGGGTTCTCCTATAAAAGTTATGTTGTTTTACCCTTTGTCAACTTTATTGTTTTATATTTTTCAGATACTAACATGACAAGCTTTACCTTCATATATAAAATATATATTCTTTTGTGGCAAAAAAAAAATCCTCTTCAGCGAAGAAGCTTATTTTTTAATGAACGGATAAATCAACCGATATCCACTAAATTTCAATGAATTTGCAAAAACTCACAGTTTGTTATAAGATCGGCGTACTACTCTTAATTTTCATAAAATGATAGAACGGATGTCATTATATTAAAAATAGGTACGCATATTATTTTCTAAAAAAAAATAATAATAATAATAAATAAATAATAATCACAGTATCGTTTTCTACTTTCTGAAAGTTCAACTACTCGTGCATTGATGTTCTCAGTTTTATTAACATTTTAACAATCCCTATTGGATAACCATTTACAATTACTTATACAAGAATATTTAAGAGTCATATTCGAAAACAAAACAACAAAAATACATGATCTCAGATTTATACATATTTAATCGTTAAAAACAACTTTAAACAAATATGTTAGAGATTTAAAATGTTAACAAAACAATTTTAAATCAAGATTATGCCGCTATTAAAACGTTTGCTGAATATGAAGCAGATCCAAGATAGTAAAGAGAGCTGAGTCATATTTTCACCGTATTCCATCATTGCACACTGGGAGAACTTCGTAAAAATTATAACTAAATCAGCAATTTCTAAATAAATGATCCCAAATAACTTAAAATGTCAAATAATTTTTATATTTTTTGCAAATATTCGTTGTGAATATTTTCATTCAAAATATTTGTTAAAAATAAATTATTTTTATATTTAATTTATATTTTTAGAAATTAAATAGTTTCAAAAATATTTTTTTACTCTTTATAATACAATTTTCAGCATAGAAAACAACTAGAACAGGGGTTCTCACAAGATCTTGCTTCGCGACACCCTTTTAACATTGTAATGGAGGCGCGACCCACTACTACTTTGACTAGTTAAAAAATCAGATAAAATGTTATGTAAAGATAAAATAATATTAATAATTGCGACATTGTTTCTGCTTCATGATTTCATTAATATTAAGAGACTTTTTCGTATAATGCATATCTAATATCATTCTCTGGGAACTCAAAAGTTCGATACTTTAGTTTTGTGGCCAAAAGAGCGAATATGACAGTTCGACATAAAAATGTATGTTGATCAAAATTGTTCTAATACTTTTAGAACTTCGGAACCAACAAACGGATAAACTTTGCTATATTTCAACTAAAATTCTTTTAAATGTGCTGATTGAGAATAAAAATTACATTTGAAATGAATCTGGTATTTTATCAAAATTCATATTGAAAGGATTTTTACACCTTTGAATTAAAAAGTCGTTTAAGCAAAATTAATTTTCACAGCCCGCAACTTTCTCTGCGAAATAAATGTTTTGTGTACTTAGCATTGAGAAGTCACACTATTCCAGCAAATTTTAATAATCTTAATACACAGGATGTTATTACATGGTTAAATTTTGAAAGAGCATTGAAACGACTTTATACAAAAAATTATTGGCATAATAAACTTGCAAAAAATAAAAGTGAAAAATTTATAGTTTCATCAAGTTAAAGTGAACTATTTATCTTTTTAATTAAACGTTTTCCCTGCCACATCGTAGTTTTCTTTATATTGTATCATTCGACACCATCAATTTCTTTATTTGCTCATTGTTTTCTTTATCAAACAAAGTATTTTTAATCGAAGCTCTGGTTTCTGCGTAAGTTTTCTTGCAGCTAATGCTAGTTGGCTCCTAAAAGAACTCATTAAAAAAATCATTACTTTTGTCCTTAATTTGGGGATTTTTTTTATAAAAATATCTTCCCATTTTTAAATAGTTTCATGCTTTCATTGGAATTTTTATTTAAAATTGTATGTAAGAAAATTTTTCAGAATATCTTCGCGACCCCCCACGAATATCTGTACGGACCCCTTGTGGGTCGCGGACCCCCATTTGAGAACCGTTGAACTAGAAGTTCAACTATTTCAATTCACTCAGAAATAAAAAATTACTATCTTCACACGTATAAATTAGTTCTGTAGAAAATTTTACTAACACATACAAAGAGTTAGGTTTTTTTGACAGTTTAGTTAGGCTTTTTGTTCAGTTACTTGAAATTAATTTGAAATAAAATTATTTAAATATTATTCCATTTGTAAACAAGTCAGATTAGAAAAATTTTCAAGAGAAGTATTCAACTATACATTTAAAAATATATTTTATTTCTTTAGCTTCAATACAATTACTCTTTATTTTATTTCCTATTAAAAAAATTAAATAAAATCAGTTTTGAAACATTTATTATATTTATTATTTTTTTTTTTAATTCATAGTCTATTTTAGAATATTTTTGTTCGACATAAATTTGTTTAAATAATTTTAAATTTGTTTGGAAAAATAAAAATAAGTAATATTTTTTAAAACTGCAATAATTTAATGCGTTTAAATTAGTTCATTTTAATGACTATTAGTCGCTTTACTTATTCGACCCTAGACATTAGTTTCTCCTGTACAGATTTGTTTAAACAGTCGAAGAAACTAAAAGGAATGTTATTTATTTAACATTTTTCCATTTGAATATATTAAGGTTGTTCACGATAGGCTGGTTATCAGGTTATGTGATTATCTAGTAATATTTAAAACAACAAAATACATTACTTGTTAAAATTTTTATTATTTTCCAACACTACACATAAAAAGATAATCTATAAACAAGGGTATGAGTTGGACAAAGTTGGTTATATTTTTTAATGAATTTTTGTGTTTTTAATATAACCACATAATCACATAACCTGACAACTAGCCTATCGTGAACAACCTTATTATATTCAAATGAAAATCGTAAATATTTGATTTTTTTTTTTTTTTGTATTTAATACGTATAAATATTATTCAAAGTTGGAATATTCAAATAAAAATTTTGGATCTCTTCTTTTAAAAAGTATTTATTATACTCACCATCAAAAAGTTGGGGGGTATATTGATTTTGTCATTCCGTGTGTAACACGTCGAAGGAATCACCCACAAAGTATATATTTTCTGGGTCCTGGTTAGATTCTGAGTCGATCTAGCTATGTCCGTCCGTCTGTCCGTCTATTGAAAGCAGGATAGTGCTCGAATATTTGTCTTATATAAGGTTTGTTTGGGATTGAAAATGGGCAAAATCGGTTAATAAACAAAATGTTATGGGCTAAAAACTAGAAACACAGGTGATATTTCTTAAATAAAAGCATGTACGACAACGAAATTTTGTATACATAGTTTGGGGGTCGATATAAACTCGGAAACCAAAAAATGGGCGTGGTCCGCCCACTTTACCGCCCACCTCCCATATAAGGTGAAATTGTGTTCAAATAGTTTAAGGACCAAAGTAAATTCGGAAACAAAAAATAGGCGTGGTCCGCCCTCCTCCCATATAACGTAATTTTAAAAAGTTGATGGTGGGTATATAGATTCGGCCGGGCCGAATATATCATTCGCGATTGTTTTACTTTTGATTAAATAAAATATTTTTTTTTTAATTTATTTTCTTTAATAACCCAGCAAAAACTTTGCTTGCCATGTAATGAGATAAGAAGCTAATATAATGGCTCTACACTACTTTCACATTAGATGAATAACTCATTATTTTAACACGGTGATGTCATTAGAGGCAACTACTTACTCTATATTATTACAGGTAGGCATTTCAGAAAGTCATTACATAGATGTCGTTACAAGAACTAATTACTTTGTAGCTATTCAATCACTCATTAGTTTCAAAGTATTACAGAAGTCATTATTAGCAAAATGAATGGTAACTAGTTACATTATCGGTTACAAGTAAGTACTGAAGTACTGAAAATAAAAATCCGATAATTTTTTTTTTTAAATTTATTTATTTGAAAATATGTAGAAATCAGGATTAGACATACATACTAGTTCAGACTTGGAATTAATTCTTGAAGCTCATTTTTATGACCCATGCAGAAATTGAATAAAATTCCGGACCTTAATGACCTGCCCCTGTCTAAAAATTGTTAAGAGTTTAATACGTTTAACAAATTGTTTTAAGATAGCCAATAAATTTTTCTTACCTTTATGTAATTGTATTTCCTAAATTGCAATCTATTCAAATTTGTTGCCTGTTGAGTTTCTAGGTTTTATAAATTTGTGCCTAATATGCCTAAGAGAAACAATACAAATTAGTGGATATTTTTTAGTAATATTCAGATACTTACCACTTTTAAACACTAATAATTTACCAATAGCCTTTTGAAATAAGAAATTGATTTTTGTAAATATTAACAAAGAAATTGTATTTTCTTGAATTTATTTTTTTATGTCAAGAATTTTTAATTTTGAAAAATTTGACAAAATTTATTTAGTACACAAGACAGTAAAATTAAATGGACAATAACACTTTTTGCATATAACTAACTTGTTGAGCGTAGTACGTATTTTGATGTTAATACAACATTTATAGATAAAAAAATTTCCTACAAATTTCCTCTAGTACATTTTTATACCCCTTTATTGGTTTAAGAGTTATACCGTATTTTATGTTTGATGTAGTATTTTACATAAACTCAAATTATAGAGTTCATGAATGAATTCATGTACGTATAAAGTGGCCTAATGGATTTGTTAACAATAAGCTATTCTGTCTGCTTAAGTCGTAGTTTCGACTTCACCGGAGACTGCTGTGTTTACGCTTAATTATTTGTTTAAGTCTTTGTATTGATTAAAATAATATTTAGAAATTCTTTTAATTTTAAACAAAGTATTTAATTGAATGAATCAATAAACTTATTAAGAAAATTACAATATTTTAATTAATTAAAACAAGTATATAATTGAATGAATCAAACTGTTGATTAAACAATTAGTTCAATTTATAAAATTCCTTTATATTTCACTATTTTCTATTAAATAAGAATATTTTACAATTTATCATTGTTTCAAAATTTTTTGTTTTACAACTTTCTTATAACTTATTTATACTGTACACCACAATACCTCCCATTTAAAGCCCACTTTCGGGAATCACCCAAAAGTGCATAAATTCATATAAATGTTTACACTTAATACAATAATTGCTCCACAATTGGCAACGGGTCTAACAAAAGACCCCTCCCCGAATTTTGGTACGCATATTATTACATACACAATGGTGTTTGGTATCATATGACCGAGTATATCTTACTTGTTTTTTTTTCCGAAAAAGTGCTGCTTATTATTGTTCTTGTAATTTTGGAGTAGATTTGGATCAAAATAATAATTAATTTACCATACATTTTTGAGATATCAAATGTTTTGTTCAGAAATTTTTTTATTTTTGCATAAATATTTAGAGCATTTAACGGGGAATATTTCATTAGAACTTCAATTCATTTATCTCACTTTATAATGGGTCGTTTCTAGTCCGTTTTTAAGAAATGTCACGAAAGTCGATTAAAACTTGGTTTTAATGGGTTTAAATCAGAGATGCGCAATTTTCAAATTTCTTAACTTGCGAGTTTAGACTACAAATGCTGCTTACGCAACGCTGCTTCACACGTACACTATAAACTACTTCGTTCGACTGCTGCTCTTTCATTAATGTCAACGCAAATAAAGCAGAGTTTTTTGCTGCTTCACACACACAAGCGCAAATGTATAGTAGTGTGTGTGCGCATCACTGGTTAAAATCATAGATTCCCACATAGTTGCCAGATAAATTTGTTGAAAAATCGTCAAATTTGGAGAAAAAATTAAATTTTTAATTGAAAAGAAATTAATAAAAATTACATTAATTTTATATTGGTGGCATATTATGAAAATCAAGTACACATTACCTATTGAGTCTTATTATATGTATAGATACTTATGCATACTTATTTAAATATACATATATAAATTTCGTAAATGAAGTATCGCGTAAATCGAGGGTTACCTATATGTAATTTTGTATGACTTTCAAACCAAAATAAATTACACAAGGCAACAAAATCAAAAAAATTTTGGAGGATTTAAAAACCACTATACAATTTTGATGTATTGTGGTTCCAGTAGTACAAATATGGTCCAAATTTTAAATTCTATGGAGAGTTTTTTTTTAAATTTTTTTGTAAAATTAAAAATTTTTTTAGGCGTTTTTCCACATAATTAATGATAACTCAAAAAGTTTTAGATCGATATTATTGAAATAAATTTAGAAAAATTTACATTTTCATAACCTTTAAACCCTTCATATATTGCGTTTCAATCGGCCCAGTAGTTTCGGAGTTATAATAAAAAAAATTAAACAAAAAATATATTTTTTTTCGTGAAAATAGCAAGTTTTTTGTTTTAAAAAAATCATTAAAAATCGAAAACGACAAAAACTGTTCGACTCCCATACTATTTATACAAAATTTCGTAGTCGTACATGCTTTTGTTTCAGAGATATTAGCAGAAAATTATGTGTTTCTAGTTTTTAGCCCATAACTTTTTTATTTATTAACCGATTTTGATGGATGGTATTTTGATTTTGTCATTCCGTATGTAAATCATTTAAAACCCCACAAAGTATATATTTTCTGGGTCCTGGTTAGATTCTGAGTCTATCTAGGTATGTCCGTCTGTTGAAAGCAGGATAGCGCTCGAACGGGACAACGTAGTAGGACGAAATTTGTCACAAATAGTTTTCCTATATAAGGTTATGGTCAAAATCGGTTAATAAATAAAAGTGTTATAAGCTAAAAACTAGAAACACAGGGTGTCCGTTTCATACTTTTCTGGTAATATTTTTGTAAATTTAGTTTATCAAAATCGGACAAGTTGTTTTTGAGTTATGACAACATAACTGAAGAAATTTTTCAAAAAACTAAAATTTTGTGAAACTGAGCGAATTCACTTAATTGCGATTAAATTCGAAGCGAATAAATCGATTTTTATGATCGATATATCATTTTGTTGCTATTACATGTTGCTTTACGATAAAGCAATAAATCAGAACAGTTTTTGTCGTTTTCGATTTTTAATGATTTTTTTAAAACAAAAAAACTTGCTATTTTCACGAAAAAAATATATTTTTTGTTTAATTTTTTTATTATAACTCCGAAACTACTGGGCCGATTGAAACGCAATATATGAAGGGTTTAAAGGTTATGAAAATGTAAATTTTTCTAAATTTATTTCAATAATATCGATCTAAAACTTTTTGAGTTATCATTAATTATGTGGAAAAACGCCTAAAAAAATTTGTAATTTTACAAAAAAAATTAAAAAAAACCTCTCCATAGAATTTAAAATTTGGCCCATTTTTGGACTAATGGAACCATAATAAATCATATCTATATAGTAGTTATTAAGCCTTTTTTTGCTGTTGACCTGTGTTATATATCTTAACTTGTTATAAAAAAACACATAGGCTCCTTTGTGAACCTATACAAAATTTAATTTTGAATGAATTAATCAAAAATGTCTTTGGATTCTTAGTTCGACTATTTAAGTATTTAGGCCATTTGTAGGGTTTATTCGCCATTTCGTAATAAAATAATATTATATTGGTTCCCATAAATCCTTTCTAATAAATGAACCATTTACATTAGCAAATTTAAGAAGATTTTTATTTATATTGTTAATATTTTTGTACCAACTAATTAACTTTTAAAATATAATATATAAAAAATTGTAAAAATAGTTCTGAATTTTCTTTTAGAAAAAATCGTTAAATTAGGGGTAAAAATCGTTAAATCGTCAACAGGCCATTTTTAGACCAAAAAAAATGACGATAAATCGTTAAATCTAGCAACAATGGATGCCCATTCCAAGCAGGGTTGTTAGACTTTTTTGAGCCTCTGTCGCCAAATTGTTAATCAGAAATCGCCAAAAATGGCGACAACTAAATTTTATATATTTATTTAAGAAAACCTAAAAAAGAATAAAATATTTAGTGCTTCAAAATTTATATAATTTTAAAATGTAAATTTAGTATCAACAAAGTCAATGAAAATTTTAGTAGCTAATAATTATTGAATAAAAACAAAGTATTAATTTTAATGCACTTTTCTAACATACATAGCTCAATTTTAGGTCAACAATTTAAACAAAATTTATTATATTTTTTAACAGAATAATTCTAAAATTATATAATTATCCTATTCATAGCTGTAACTTATGAATGAAATAAAAAATAAAAATACTTTTTATTTCATTTCTATTTCTTATTTCTAATTAAAAAATATTTGTTAATCAATCTATTATCTTTTGAATAAAAATATTAAGGATTTCTATTTATAATAAAACAATTGAATTTATTATAAATTTGTATCTGATTGAACATAATAAATTAAAAATTAAAATATTTTATTTAACCAAAAGAAAAACAAATATATTTTTATAAGGAGATAATCAGAAGTTTTTTATTTGACTATTTTAAAGTTTAATAATATTCAAAAGTATTTTATTTAAATAAAAAAAGTTCAACAAATTTTTCTGATTTTTATTCAAAAACTTTATATTCAAATAGAAACATTTAAAATAAATATTTTTATTATTTTATTCAACAAAAACTCCAAAAAATAAAAATATTCAGCTTCAAAAGGTTTTGAATAACAAAAAATTATAAAATTTTTTCAAATTTTCAAGTATAAAGAAAAATCCCAGCAAAAACTTGGTAATGGTATGTAGTTACGGATGTAGTTACTTTTCAAGCATAACAACATACTTTCTGCATTACATGAAAGTAGATTAGTAACTACTTACTTTTAACTTGATATGTAATCAGTTACATTAGATCAGATTTTTGGAAATGTTACTTTTTATCTATCTCTTCATTTATATTATATAAATTATATATTTTAAAAGTAGGTAAAATATGAAAATACATTAATTATTTGTTAAAGTAACGAAGGCTGAAACAAATAATTAATCGTAAACACACCAGTCTCCGGTGAAGTCGAAACCACGACGTAAGCAGACAGAATAGCTTATTGGTAACAAATCCATTAGGCCACTTTATACGTACATGAATTCATTCATGAACTCTGTAATTTGAGTTTATGTAAAATACTACATCAAACATAAAATACGGTATAACTCTTAAACCAATAAAGGGGTATACAAATTTTATTATCTATAAATGTATTAATATCAAAATACGTACTATGCTCAATAAGCTAGTTACATGCAAAAAGTGTTATTGTTCATTTAATTTTACTGTCTTGTTTACTAAATAAATTTTGAGTCTGAAAAAATGTTTGTCAAATTTTTCAAAATTAAAAATATTTGACATAAAAAAATAAATACAAGAAAATACAATTTTTTTGTTAATGTTTACAAAAATCAATTTCTTATTTCAAAAGGCTATTGGTAAATTATTAGTGTTTAAAAGTGGTAAGTTACTGAATATTACTAAAAAATATCCACTAATTTGTATTGTTTCTCTTAGGCACATTGGCACAAATTTATAATACCTTGAAACTCAACAGGCAACAAATTTGAAGCGATTGCAATTTAGGAAATACAATTACATAAAGGTAAGAAAAATTTATTGGCTATCTTAAAATAATTTGTTAAACGTATTAAACTCTTAACAATTTTCAGACGGGGGCAGGTCAGTAAGGTCCTGTATTTTATTAAATTTCTGCACGGGTCACAAGAATGCGCTTCAAGAATTAACTCCAAGTCTATGGTATGAAATAGTATGTCAAATCCTGATTTCCTCATATTTTCAAATAAATAAATTACAAAAAAATTATCTGCTTTTTATTTTCAATACTTCAGTACTTACTTGTAACCGATAATGTAACTAGTTACTATTCATTTTGCTAATAATGACTTCTGTAATACTTTGAAACTAATGAGTGATTGAATAGCTAGAAAGTAATTAGTTCTTGTAACGACATCTATGTAATGACTTTCTGAAATGCCTACCTGTAATAATATAGAGTAATGACATCACCGTGTTAAAATAATGAGTTATTCATCTAATGTGAAAGTAGTGTAGAGCCATTATATTAGCTTCTTATCTCATTACATGGCAAGCAAAGTTTTTGCTGGGAATATTTTACTTATTTTTTTTTTTTTCAAAGTAAATTTAAAACTATTCAAACAAATTCATGTTGAATAAAAATATTCAAAAGTTTTCTATGAATAAAAAAAATTGAATATTTTAAAACAGATATTATTTTATTTTTAAAATGGAAAATAGAATAAAGAACAATTGTATTCAAACTAAAGAAATAAAATATATTTTAAAATTAGTTAAAGACTTAAGAACTTGATTTATATTTTATAAATTCATATTCGAATACTTTTGTGGAAATATTATTTTATCTAACTTGTTAACAAATGGAATAATATTTAAATAATTTTTATTCAAATTAATTTCAAGTAACTGAAAATCATATTACAAAGAGTATAAAATAATTTTAAAGAAATTTATTTCTAAAAATATAAATAAAATATTAAAATAATTTATTTTTAACAAATATTTTGATTGAAAATATTCACAATGAACAGCTATGATCCTATTAAACTTATAAATTGTTTCGAAGAATTAATTTATTTATGAACGTTTTATTTTCATTATGGCCCATAAAATCTTAATATTCATATTTGAAAGATGATTGAAAACAAATTGTTAAACATTTATTGAAGATATTTATAAATTAAGGATCTTTATTTTGTTAGTCGGCGTTCATAAACAGCAATTTTTCTTGCTGCAATTCGTAGACGAGAGAGGTAAAGAGAATGTTAATGTTTAGTACTCCTTCTCTTCTCTCTCCTACTAACTCAATTGCAGCTGGAAAAATTGGTTTATGTGATCCCCGACTTAGATCAGGGGTTTTTACAAACTCTTGCTTCGTGTCTTTAAATTTGATAATTTAAAGGTATTTCTGAAAATACGTATGTTGAATTTCAAGTTTGAATAACAATGAATACTCATTAGAAAAAAAGTGGTACTTTCTCAATTTCATATCAAATGTTATTCCTAAATAATTCTTAATCAAAAAATAAATCAATGCTAATAGATAAAAATTAATTGCATATTCTCAACTTGATACCATATGCATTTACACTGGGTCTCCACGTAATATTTTTATATCATAATATGTAACAGAGAGTGTCAAATCCGCTCTCTGAGAGAATTATCTCACGTGTAGACTAAAATATTAGTATTATAAGAAATATTATGAGACTGTTGTGATAAGATTTTTCTACACAACTATCTTATAAGATTTACTCTCATAAAAATACACATATACGAAAGTTTGTTTGTGTGTGTGAATGTGTATTTTTAAAAGTACTTAGACACGATGTTTTTAGTAAAATTATTTTATTTTAATGGTTATTATACATTTAGAAACATATTTTCATTAAAATTGTGCTAAAAAATTTCGAATTTCTTAAATAAAAAATACATGTTTACTCTGTGACTGAATGAAAATAATGAAATATTATGAGATTTATTAGGATACATTTACCCCTTCTTTAAGATTTAACATAATATAAACATAATGTTTACTCTCTTCTGCCGGCGATATCTTACATATTATATCAACGTGGAGATAGTATGTTAACAAAAGTAGGCTATATTTAAGAAAATAGTAAAAACATTTGATTTCAATTAAATATAAATTAAAGATAAAACCTTTGTATTTAAAAATATATTTTTAAGTTGCTACTAAATGTCTTATAATATTTTCAGAATTTTTACTCTATATTTTTTGCATTTTTATTTTATAAGTATGGAGAAATTAATATACATATACCACCTAAAAATCTTTAAGTATACGGACCCCTTATTGAGAACAGCGGACACATATTTGAAAACCGCCGTTTTGGATAGAAAAATACTAAAATATACTAAAAAAATATATAAGAGTTTTGCTATGCGAATACCTATTTAATAACATTTTTAAATTAGCCAAATAAATCGCCACTTGTTAAAAATTGCCAAAAAATTCGCCATGTCGCAAAATGGAAAATTCGATCGCCAAGAGCAATTAAAAATCGCCACGTTTGGCGAAAAATCGCCACATCTGACAGCCCTGATTCCAAGCACATTTGTGCTGAGAGCCTCACACATATTCTTACGCTCTTTCATTTAGTCTTCGCTGAGACAGCAACGAATACACATGCTAGGCGGGTGTATTCATATTTTTTTTTAATGTACTGAAAAAATGTAACATGATGTATTAAAACTAATTTGAATCTTTCAAGTTAAACATTGTTTTTATAATATTGTATTCGATTTTTAACACATTAGATACAAATGACTGAACAAGGAAAAATATTTTAACAACCTATGTTTATAATTAAGCTTTCCAAAATATAATATAAGGCTCTAACTTACATTATATGTACACTAATACCCCGGTTTGCGTCGCTAATAGGGCCTGAAGAAACGCGACGCAAACCGAAACGACGCAAAACGAAGCACGATTTTCCATACATTTGTATTGATTTTTATTTAATTGGTTCCGAGATTCATAATCTTAGCTGAAAAAATAGATTTTTCAATAAAAAATATTTAATTTTTTTTTTAAATAGTTTTTATTATTGTAAAAATATAACAATTCATTGGAATAATGCAAAAAAAACATAACAAAAATATTAAAATTAAAAATAAGGAATTCTTAGAATAAAATCAAAAGTCTTATCGTATTTTTTTCAACTCTAGCCATCTAAATCGACTAAATCAACTGAGGGATGTGTCAATCTTGCTGATTTTGTTATGTACTTGTCTAACGATTGTTGGATTGTAACGTTTTTTTTTTTAAATAAATTTCTTTATTACAATTTATATCTTCGGTCACTTTTCTAGACACTCTTAAACTGCGGTCTTCGTCCGGGTCATTGTTTTCAAAAATGTCCATTGCTTGCGATATCAACTGCATCGCTTCAGAAATTTTAGCAGCAGTAAGCTGTTTTTCTTCTGCTTCGACCTGAAGCGGAAGTATTTGATTGTCCAGCGTATTGTTATGCTGAATTGTAGTCAAACTTTGGTTACAATTTAACTCTGGTTCGTATAATAGGAGATCATTAATATCTTGTTCTTCCATTCCATAAAAATTTGCATTTCTAGCTGATTCTGCAAGTTCTTTATATGTGTGTGGAACATCATTAATATCTCCCATATCTTTGAGAATACATTCGGGCCATAATTGACGCGAAGTTCCGTTCATGCACGATTCTTTTACTTCTTTCCAAGATAGGTTTATATTTTCAATAGCCATCAGGATATTGTAATTCTTCCAAAACTCTTTAATGGATGGCATGTTATCTCCGTCAGTAGCTTTTAGAAGTTGATGAAAAGGTCGACGCAGATAGTATGACTTGAAGTTGAATATAACACCTTGATCCATTGGTTGTATCAAAGATGTTGTATTTGGGGGCATAAAAATAACATTAATATTTTCCGAATAATCGTCTGAAAAAACAGGATGACCTGGTGCATTGTCAACTAACAAGAGCATTTTAAACTCAATATTTTTTGAAGAACAATAAGCCTTTAGCTCGGGAGCAGCACAATTGTTCATCCAATCTCTAAATAAGGATGCAGTCATCCATGCTTTTTTATTTGCACGCCAATGAACAGAAAGCTCGCTCTTTTTAACATTTTTAAAAGCTCTCGGGTTTTCAGAGTGGTGAATTAAAAATGGCTTAAATTTAAAATCTACCGCTGCATTTCCTCCCAAAAGAAGTGTAAGTCTATCTTTGCTAGATTTATAACCTGGCGTAGATTTTTCGGATTTAGAAATGTACGTTCTTCCTGGCAAACGCTTCCAAAAAAGTCCCGTTTCATCAGCGTTTAAAACTTGTTGTGCTGAATACCCACCATCTTTAATAATTGCTTTTAATTCAAGTTTGAACTTTTCTGCAGCTGAAGTATCTGCACTAGCAGGTTCTCCTTTTAATGCAATGCTATGCAAATTTCCACGGATTTTAAAACGGTCAAACCAACCTCTGCTTGCATCAAATTCTTCCGCACTTTCGGCACTTGATAACGGATAATCTTCTTTCAGATCTTCAAATAAAATTAGTGCTTTCTTTTGAATTACCATTTGACTTAATGGCATTCTTCGCTGATTTTGATCTTCTATCCAAATGTTAAGAAGTGACTCCATTTTTTCCATTAAAGAACTTCTCATTTTGGTAACCTGTTTATGTTGTAACGATGTTGCGGTTTCAGCAATTTTTTTAATTTTATCAGCGTCTCTGGAACAAATGGATTTTATTGTAGAAAGGGCTAGTCCAAGGTTTCTTCCAATATCAACACCCCTTTCCCCTGATTTAAAACGTTTTAAAATGTCAAGCTTTTGTTCTAAGCATAATTGCTTTCTTTTTTGACTCATTGCTGCAAAATATTTAGATCAACTTCACTTCATCAAATGTAATTTGTAACTACTAACGACCTACAACTTGCAACCATCAGACAACATAAATACCTATGTATGTATGTATTTACATTAGACTTAAACGGGAAATCCCCTTTTTCTGTTTTAGCTTTGTACAAACATTTTCATATTAACGACGCAAACTGCACTAACGACGCAACTTCGAAACATGCGACGCAAACTGAAACAAAAACGACGCAACTTCGAAATCACAGAAATTTAAAAAAAACGCAACTTCGAAGCAGACGCAGAACGAGGCGACGCAAACCGGGGTATTAGTGTATTTTGTTATATTGAATATAAAAAATAAAAAAAAACATTTTTTATTTCCTTATTTTTAAATTTAGAATGAAGTTTCAATAAATATTATTTGTGTTATTTTCTAAAAAATATTTTTCATCAAAGTTTTTACATTTTTATTTAATTCGCCCATCTTTTCTTTAAGTGCATTTATTTTTACTAACACAACTACAGTTTTGTCATGGGCGTCTATGGTTTAAATGTTCTACAGATATTTTCTTCGTCAAATTTTACTAGGAGTCTCCAGAGGTAAAAAATTCAACCGACTATTCTTAAAAAGAAAATTATAAATTTTCCCCAAATTTCTAATATAAACGCCATAAACTAGGCAATGAAATATAACATAAAATCAAAAGTTTTGTTTAAATCGTGCACAAAATTACTAATAATTTCATTTATTTCATTTCTTTTCATAAATGCTTCACCGGATGAACTTTAGACCTTCGGTGACCCTTAGTGAAATTCGACGGTTTTACGTCGAACTTAAGTTGTAGTCGACTTTTATGTAATTTTTTTTTAAAATGGACTAGAAATGACCCCTTATAATGAGAGATAGATGAACAGAAAGTTCTAATGAAATATTGCAATTTAAATGCTCTAACAATTTATGTTAAAATAATTGAGCTTCGAACTATATTTATATTATATTTTTCGATTTATCTGAGACTACTTTGGTACAAAAATTTAAACTTTTAAAAGGTCATGAAACAAAATTTTTAATTTTGTGAGGGAGTGATGCTTGTCGTATTTTGAGTTATATCATGTTAATGTGACCTAAAAAGTCATAGTTTGAATAACAAGAACGAACATTTTTAGAAAAGACAAACACAATCATATTTTCTACACAGAGAAGACCAGAGTCGTCATATGGAAAATTTACAAAATTATCTTGTTTGGAATATCGCAGAAGAAAAAGAAGGAAATATAATTGTAAATATGTATGTATAATAATAACGAATATTGCATAAACACGCTATATGCTTAAAAAGGGAAAAAATAATGAATATTCTTGCTCACCATAAATGGCTAAATTCATGACAAAAAAAAAATCTAAAAATGTGCTTAAAATGGATAACAATTTTTAATAGAAAAAGATATCGACTTTAAAGTGACACAATAAAATTTATTTGCTTCAAAATTTCAAAGGTAAAAATCGATGATATAAGGATCAAAGCTGAATATATCCAAAAACGGTATTTAAAAATTCGTATTGATAACAACGCTATTCTATAATCTCGCCAAAATGAGAAGCTGATATAATGGCTCTCACTACTTATACATTTGATGAATAACTCATTATTTTAACATGACGATGACATTAGAGACAAATACTTATTACAAGTAGGCATTTTAGAAAGTCATTATTTAGATGTCATTACAAGAACTAATTACTATGAAGCTATTCAATAACTCATTAATTTCAAAGTATTACAGAAGTCATTATTAACAAAGTGTATAGTAACTAGTTTCATTATTGGTTACAAATATGTACTAAAATTTGGGAAAATAAAAAGCTAATATTTTTTTAAATTTATTTATTTAAAACATAAACAATTTAATATATTCAAATTCTACATTTCAGGTAACAATAAGTATAATGTTGCATAACAAACATGATACTTTACTTTTTTAATATAATTTATCATGTATAGAGCGTCCCAATGTTTGTACGATTCGTTACTTTACAATGTTAAAATTTCAAACTGAATTGTCGAAATGAAATTTTCGTTCGACATAGAAAAACAAGTTATTAATGTATTTTCATGTTTTACCCATTCTTAAAATATATAATTTTTATAATTTAAATAAAAAGATTGATAAAAAGTAACATTTCCAAAAATCTGATCTTAAGTAATTGATTACATATTAGGTTAAAAGTAAGTAGTTACTTATCTACTTTTATGTAATGCAGACAGCATGTTGTTATCATTGAAAAGTAAGTACATCTGTAACTACATGAAATTAGTTTTTTCTGGGTAAGTATTAAAAAATATGTAAATTTTATAAACAAAATTTTACGTTAGTTTATATTTTGTTACATAACTACTAAACTAATGGAGTATCCAAGATGAAATTTTTAACGAGTTTGGAGAAGAATTGTGTTAGAATTATATAATTTGATTAAGAATTTTAAAAATACCATTTTTGGAGATATTATGGTTTAATTTTTATAAGTATAATTTTGACCTTTGAACTTTTGAAGTAAATTAAGTTACTACATATCATTTTGAAGGCAATCAGCCGTATTCACAAAAAATTGTTAATTTATGTTTTATATACATACTAGCTAATACACAACTAGGCTCTTAATGTATTTATTAAGAAAATTGTATTCAAAAAACTATTTACTACCTAAATTAACTAATAAAAAGTTTTTTGTTTATGTAGGCAACCCTTCTCAGTTTCTCTCTCATTCTTATTGTTAGTGTCGTTAGCATTAAGAATAAATTATTCGTTAACTGTTTTTTTCTATTATTATTTTTGATGTTCTAGTATGTTTTTGACGATAAATAAGTTTTTTTAATTTGGTAAAAATCTTTTTTTGTTTGTAAAAATATACTAATGTATAAATGAAATTATTTTATTTAATTTTTGTTTGATGTAATTATATGTATCCGAATAACGAATATTCGGCGATAAAATCAGCATCACTATTTCATATTTTGTTTTGTTTACATCATTTTTGTTGATATTTTGATAAAATTTTACAATTTTATAATTTTTATTGTTAAAATGCATAAATTTTAACCCGGAGTTGATATGATAGATTAATTACACCTTAATCTAAGACGTATATATTAATGTACTATTTAGATTTACGTTGAAACAACAAATAATGAAAATGTTAAACATATGCGATTGTGGCGAACATTGGGTTGACATGCCGGCAGCCGGAATTATGATATTTCAATTCAAAAGCACACAAAATATACTTTTTCTTGTTTATGTTTCTGATTTTAATTCAAATAGTTTAAAATATGTATATAGTTTAAAAATAATTACAGTAAATATTATTCTATCCCGGAATTCATTTAATGCATTTTTAAATAGATATTCTGAAACATTTTCTATTTTATTACAGATTTTAACATTCGGACATTTTAAAATACATCGTTTTTGTCAAAATGAATCAAAAAATGTAGCATTATTTTTATTTTTCTTGAAAAGTGTAACGGAAATAATCTTAAAATATGGTCTTAAAGTAGGATCGAACCATTATTAAAATTTTTAAAGTTTACAAAGCTTTACCAAAGGTATAGTAAGCAAATCAACGTTTTTGAATACAACTTTAAGGAATTTTGCTTATAAATGGTTAGTAAAGCTGTGTTAAGTTTTTTTGAATACGGCTGAATATCTTTATCTTTAAAATTATACTAAAATTTAAATTTTATTGTGTATAGTTTAAAAGTTATTATACTCTACACCACCATAGGTGGTTGGGGTATTATGCTTTTGTGCTGATGTTTGTAATCATCGGACTCCCTCCTTAAAGTATTCCTTTCGATCAGAATCACTTTCTAAGTCGATTTAATGATGTCCATCCGTCCGTCCGTCTGGCTGTCTGTCTGTCCATGTAAACTTTGTGAACAAAGTACAGGTCGCAATTATGAAATTTGGCACGAAATTGGTTATGATCGGTCTATTATTTCACCTAACCCCCATACAAATGTCCTCCCGGAATAGGGGTTTAGAGGTCATAAATGCCTCACATATAGGAATATTTCAATGAAATCAAGATCGGTCCAAAATTGACCATAGCTCCCATATAAATCCCCTCTTCCGAAAATCACTTTAACGTCCGTAAATCCTTATACACAAGCTCATACACAATGGTGTAGGGTATCATATGGTCGATCTTGACCGACTATAGTTTCTCGTTTTAAGCCGTCATATTTTTTGACAGGAAAAGGGAAACAAGTCTAAAATTTTATGATTTGAAAAACACTTCCAATAGCCAATCCGATTGCTGTCCGTTTTGACATTGAACACTCATTTGGCAAATTTATTTGTTGTTTTCCATACAACTTATCGAAAAGATTTTTTTAAAGGGGGTAATTAAGTTTACAATAAGTAACATGCTTTTTTTCAAAGATATAGTAAAAATTCTTAAAAATTATGTATATTGTAGTATAACATAAAAATGGCAAAAATGAAAATTTAATGGCTTAAAAAATGGCTAATGACTAAATTAATTTTTCAAAAAAAGGATTGAAAATAGCTTATTGGCAACACTGGCCAGAATGAAAGGAAATAGTTTACATATTCTATTCCTGTTTTCTTACGCTACTGCAACGATTCTCAAATGGGGGATCGCGACCCACAAGGGGTCCGTAAGGACATTCCTGGGGGGTCGCGAAGATATAATGAAAAATATCCTTTAACACAATTTTTTAATATAAATATCATGTAGAAGTTTAAATAAACAATTTTTGATTTTAGCCCTTCAAAAAAATATAAATTTTTATTGATGGCACATTAAATCCTTTTGTATACATATAAAGTGACTCGAATGCATCTGGAATCAGGTCGCGTTAATAATTTCGTGTGAGGGGAGCGAAAGTTATGGCGGTTTTAAGTTGAACATATAAAAATTTTTACAAACTAGAAGTTTATGTACAATTCTGATCAAAATTACACGTAATATCAAAACCTACTGAGTTATTCAAATAAAATTTATGATATTTTCAATGTTTGATGGTATTACTGCAGCATATTTTAGGGTTTCCTAGTAAAATTTGAAAAATTTTCTTTGCAATAAAAATCGCGATTTTCAAAAACTTTGTGAAAAATTTTGATTGAATCTTAAGTTATTTCTCTATATATTGATTAAAAATATATTTTATTAGAGTTTATTACATAGAAATGCTTTTTAATATTGTGATCCTTTTTTAACACAAGTAAATATTTTTTGGTCCATAAAATGTTTATCTCTCAAAATTTTTTGATGTGCCTCCGAAATTTTAATTAAGCGTAACAAACACCTACTAACTATGTCAATTATAGTTAATTTCATGCTGTCCACACGATGTGCCTTAGCAAATGTGTTTTGACAAAAGTGTCCCGTTTTCAATTATCAACGACATTTGACTTAAATTTATGATCCCAATCAATTATATTTATCACCACTCTTATATCCATATATCTAATATTTGTTTAAATTGCACTTTTCTATATAAAAATACAAAAACAAAAAGTGCAATTTTTGCATAATTTTCAAAAAGTCCATAAAATGTTTGTATTCAATTTATTTTTAATGCTCCTCCGATTTTGTTATGTAAAATGACAAAAAACTAAGTTCACGCAGTAATCCAATCAATTCCATATGAAAATGTGAATGTGCCTCGAAAAAAACTGACTTTTTGAAAAATTTTCGAACTTGTTTTCCAAACTTTGAGACTATCTACTACGTTGACTATTTCGGGCACATCAAAAAGATATAGCGAAAAATACGTACAATTACAACAAGTATCAATTCCTATCCCAAATTTTGAATTCGGTTGAGGGGCGCACAGACCGCGCCCAAAAAACTGAAAATTTTAAAAAACTAAAAAAACTTTACTACCCTGTACTTAGTTGTTGAAAGTCTGCACAACAACAAAGATAGCGCAGAATTTATGTACAAAGTCCGATTAGTCTACTTATGATAGAGTAAGATCAAAAAGTATAAACGCGCGAACAAAAATTGTAGAAGAATGGTAAAAACTTAAGTAGTTTTTATAAGTTTTTCTATATTTTTGAACTTTGAACAACAATCATGGTTAGAAAAAAAAAACCTATTGCGCTAAAATTTTGCACTGTGTTAGTTTCAAGTCTTGTGAGTTCTGATCTGTAACCAATTTGTTCAAGATATCATTACCACAAAACTTATTAAGGATTTAAGTCAGTTTTAGCCAGGTTAAAAATTTTTGATAATATATCTATATATATATATATATATATATATATATATATATATATATATATATATATATATATATATATATATATATATATATATATATATATTATAAAGTAACTACAATGTATTTTACGAATTTTAAACATAGAATAAAATCTTGTGAAATAATATTGTTAAAATTTGCTGGAATTGTGCGAGTTCTCAATGCTGAGTACACAAACATTTTATTTCACTGACGAGTTTGTGCGCTATAAAAAGAAATTTTTCTTATATGACTTTCTAATTAAAAGACGGAAAATCCTTTCAATATAAATATCGGTAAAATACAAGATTGAGTTCAAAAAGATTTAAAATGCAACCCATATAAGAAATTTAATTTTGATTTAACAGATTTAAAAGCTTATTAGTTAAAATTTACCAAAGTTTATCCGCTTGTTGGTTCCGAAGCCCTCAAACTATTAGAACAATTTTCATCAACATACATTTTTAGGTGGAACTATTTTTTCGCTCTGTTGTCCATCAAAAGAAAGAATCGATCTTTAGTGGACGCACAGTGGTTCCAAACGCTTTTTTTTGGAAATAATTCAGTATCTAAAGAACCGTTAGAGGTATCTCAATAAAATTTCACATGGTCAGAGCTGAGGTGTTTTCGAGTTGATTTAGAGGAGTAAGTGGTGGCCCTCCAATATTGCCCATCACGTGTATGTAATTTTTTTAAAAAATCGCCAAAAATTCATTTATGATATGACAGAAGAGAAATTTTATAGATAGAAATATTCGGGTCGAAACAAATTTTTAGCCTCGTCTTTTTTTAGTTTTTTTTTTTTTTTAACTTGGCGGGCTTGATATTGCCCCTAGAATTTTTCTAATATATTTGCCAGGTTCCCCACAAAATTCTAAATAATATTGCTACAAGAATCATATAATTATATGAATCCGTTTAAAAGTTTTATTATTCAAAAGTTTAAATTTTTTTTTGGTTTTTTTCCAAAAAGTTGGCAATATTTATTCAGTGATAAAATTAGTTTTTTATACCCTTCACCACAGGTGTAAAGGGTATATATAAGTTTGTCATTCCATTTGTAATTTCTACAATATTCATCTAAGACCCCAAAAAGTATATATATATTCTGGATCCTTATTGATATAAAGATGTCCGTCTGTCTGTTGAAATCAGTTTTTAGAAAGCCCCAGTTATCGGATACATATGTTTTATACATCAAATTATAGGAAATATTTCTTAGAAAATCGCTAATAAAAATTATCAAAATCGGTTGATAAATAACTGATATATCGGAAAAAAACTGAAGATACTCTCAAAAAATTCGAAAAATTCAAATTCTGCGAAAACTTGTCTAAGAAACTATGGGTCTAAAATCTAAACTTAGCTCCCGCTGAGAGACATGAAAATTAAGGAAAATCATTCAATTTTTTTATATAATTGCTGCTATCTCAAAAACTATTCAAGATACAGATCCGAATTAGATTTCAAATAATAGGTAATGAGAACACCTTCAAAATGGCATTTCACATTTTTTTATAAATAAAGGTTAAAGGTCATTGGTTAAACCTTAAGTCTTGGAAAGCTATATCTCGAACGCTATTTTGAACATTTTGACATACAGATTTACTGTACTATTTAAGTTTTTAAAATAGAGAGTTTCTTGGATGCTGAGATATTCGAAAATATAATGGCAGGTAAATAAAACATTGTATTTTGCTTGGAAAAAAATATTTGTTTTTTCTTTAAGTCTTTTTTACCAAAATACACTTTTCTAAATGTTTTTTTCGACGTTTTTTCTCACTCGCACAAATTGACCCACCCTGACAGTATATTTGGATTTAGTGATAACATTTTGTTTTCCATTATCAATGAAATGTTTTTGAAATACCTCACAATAAAATCTTCATGTCTCTCGGCGGGAGCTAGGTTTTCATTTTAGACCCATACTTTCTTTGGGTAATTTCCTTAGAATTTTATGTAGATTTCGATTTTGCTATACGCTTAATTAATGTAGATTTTATTTAAGTTGCTTAAGCCAGCTCTTCAGGAAACCTTTCCCAATTTCTTTAGAAAAACTAAAGATATATTAGAGTGAAAACTTTATAAACTGATTGAGAGGGATTTTCTTTTTATATCTCAATTAAAAATCTAAATCAGCTGGTCTCTCTCGCAAGCACTTAGTTCACGACCAAATTAAGATGTTACAAATTGAGAACGACCCATCACCATTTTGGAACATCGAAATAAGTAAATATATCCCTATAAACTGAAGCATTAAAAATTAAAATTTTAAAGTGTTTCTCGAAATATTTTCGAAATATTCCTAGTTAAATTTCATGATTAAATTCAAATACGGATTGATAAAAAAAATTTGATACTTTTTGAATTTGATCGCAAAAGTTTTTCTTAATTAATTCTTAGGCTAACAATAAAACTATGTTTGGTTTCCGTAGCCGCTAAAAAAACATTTAACTTTGACTACCGTTACCCCTAAAATACAGTTACTGAAATAATTGAAAATACGGTTACCACTAAAATATGTAATGCTACAAAACTGTTTCCAAAATAGCACGAAATATGAGTTATTTTTAGGTTTAAGAAATATTATTATTTTTAATAAAGTTGAAATAAAACTTGAAAAAAAAACTGGTTTGGAACCGATACTTCGAAATTTCCCACAAAATACCATTACCGAAATAACTCGAAATACCGATAACGCTAAATACCGTTACCGAAATAACTAAAAATACCGTTACGTCTAAAAAACCGTTATCAAAACAATATGATGTACTGTTACCTTTTCACCTTTTTGAATCGGCTGCCAACAAGTAAAACACTAATACATACATATTCAGTTAAAACAAAAAGTTCAAATAAAATCATTAACACAAAGTTTTCGTAAGTACTAACTTTAAGTAAATTTAATCCTAAACATTGTTCCAGATATTTCTATAACTTTCTGTTTATACAAAAATAAAAAAAGTATCTAATCCAAGTTCATGTCAAAACATTTTTTTGAAATGGCACATTTTGGTAAATAAAATTGGTAAAAATTACTTAAATAGCCCCCACACAAATGTTCTCACGAAATGAGTTTTTAAAATCAAAAAATCTCTCTGAAAGAATTAAACGTTTTCCTCCAAAAATTTATATTTTATTCTAATATTCTTAAAATAATTAAAATTTTTAACTTATTTCTGAAAAAAAAAAAAACTAATTTTTTTTTGGTCAAAATGTCAGGCATGAGATTTTTCATTCACTGGTAGAGAACTGAAGATATGTTAAAAAATTTGTAAATATTTTAACAAGCTTAATAATGCGTACATATCTTTTGGGAGGTCTTCCTACATCAAAGTCACTAAAAAATACACACAAAGTACATTTAAGATTAGTCAGTAGAGAGATGTTCAGCGCACAGCGTGAGATTTTCGCATTCTGAGTGATCAAAAGTCTATATTTTTGTAATTAAGAAAGCTATATTGATGAAATTTGGCACAAACTATTTTCGTAACACAATGGGTGTGATCGGAAAACTGCCACGCCTACTTTACATATAATTCAATCAAATTTTATTAAGAATATGTGTGTGTGTGTGTGTGTGTGTGCGTGTGTGTGTGTTTGTATGTGTATGAATGTGTGTATGTATACATGTATGTATGTATGTATGTATGTATGTATGTATGTATGTATGTATGTATGTATGTATGTATGTATGTATGTATGTATGTATGTATGTATGTACGAATGTATGTATGTATGTATGTATATATGTATTTTTAAATCTACGATTTGTTCACAAATTAATAAAAATTATTCATCAGTATCATCAAAAGATATATTCTGGCTTTTTAACAGTAACACAACTTTAGGTGTTTTTTTATCTTTTAGTTTTTGGTAGTTTTCGTAAGCTACAAATTTATAGATCTGATGATAATTTTGAATTAATGTGGGATATGTACTCTCTTAACCAGAGAAACAAGTCGATCGGCTCAAAGTCGACTAAGAGCCGCCGCCGTATATTTATAAACAGTCCAGCCGCCAAGTTAAGCGACTCGTATCGGCTCATATATATCAGTCGAATTTTTGGAAATTTGTGTAAATTTTGCATTTAAAATTCTACTGGGATGCTCTCAATAAATTTTTGCAAAAAAATCATAATGATGGCAATATCTCTAAATAAATACATACATCTTAAAGAATTGTTGTTCTGGAAATACTAGTAAAGCAACTTTGGTTTCAAGTAGAAGAAAAATATATTTAAATTTTAGTGTTTAAAATGCTTATTTTTTCAGGCGAAGAGTAGAATTATTGGACTCTTTTTTATAAATTTGTTAACTATTTTTATTATAATAATTTTTGAAATGTTAAAGGGAGTTTGATGCTATGATACTTTGTACCAGTGATGCCAGATACAATTCAAGAAAAATCCCCATGTTTAGTTGAAAAATTACCTTTTTTTTAGAAAAAAATTTCCCTCCTCCTTAAAATCGCTATTTTTAACAAAAACTACAAATTTGTATTAAAATATGCATTAAAATTTATATAAATGTAGTTTTTGATTGTAATTCAATAAAAAGTATTCAAAAAATATTTTAAAGAAAGAACGAGAACAATGAAAATACCCATTCGGTAAATTAAGATTTATATTTCTAATATTGCCTTTTTTGCTTTATTTAAATTTTTGGTCGTTTTTTCGAGATAAATTTCTACGTGTTAAAAATTCCCTTTATTTTGATAAAAATTAATATAATAATTCAAGGTATTTACAACACATTTTTTAATATTTGGGGGATTCACAAAGTGTGCTATAATGTCGTATTGTTATAATGTCATAAAATTTTACAAAGGAAAAGCATTAACAATATTTTTTATACATTGAAATATCTTAGGACATATGACAATACATGATAGCACACCTTGTGAATCCCCCAATTACTATGTATTTATACAAAATAATATATATATTGTAAAACTCCCTAATGAACTACTTTAAAAAAACTGAAAACAAAAATGTTCTTAAAACTTTATTAACGCTGAAAAAATTTATTTTTCGGTTCTTAAATAATTTTTATTTTATTTTTCTCAAAATATATTTCATTTAAACGGCTTCAGTCGACTTCAGCAGACTCTGAGCCGCCGCCGGTATTTTTTCGCTGAGCCGCCGCCGCCGACTTTTTCACGTCGACTTGTTTCTCTGCTCTTAACAATTAATAGTCATGTGTAGATAAACCCATATCTATTATCATAGCTAAAGCTTGATCGGCGGAGAGGCTCAAGGATTTATTTGAGTTTATTCTACTTTTTTGTATAAGTTTACCTCTTTTTGGGGAAGCAGTTATGAGTTCACCAACTATTGCAAATGCGTTCAGCTGCCATTAGTACCTGATACGGATTAGCCGTTTGCAGAAGATATCTAGCTTTTCTTCTTTTTGATACAACTGAACAATCTTCGAAATTTTTACTAGGCCTTCCACTAAGTGGAGAAGGAACATTTTTTCCAATAACAAACATTGACAAATCAATCTCTTTTTTTAACCAATTTCTATTTGAGTGTGAAAACCAAGCTTTCATTCTATTCGCTAACATCCATTTTGAATTGATTTTATTAATTATTTTGTTTGAAAATGATTTTATTGAATCAATATCAATAATTTTGTTTGATGTACTAACATTTCCAGAAATAAACTCAATAACACTCAAACTTTTCCTCTCTTTTGATGCAAGAAACCAAACATCAAAAATTTGTTGGTGAGAAATACGTTGACACAGATTAGTAGCTGCTTTGCGAATTGAAAAGGTGCAAATTGGGGAAACATTTTATTACTGATTTTGGAAGACTACCTATAAGCAATTACAAAAGTGCCATTTAGATAAAAATTAATATAGAGACAAAAAAATTATAAAAAAGTTGAAGACCGAAAATTCCTCATGATTGTTTCTTTGATAGGTTTTTTCAAATTATTACTTTCTGTGGTAGATAACACATCAGCCTTTAAAATAAAAAAAGATTCATAAAATTCCAGCTTAAAACAAAAAAGTTAAAACATTCAAAATTGAACTTCTAGCCAAAAAACATACTTCGCATAATATTTGTCTTCAACTACACTGAAAAAAGTATTTTCAATGAATGAAGTACATTAAATGAAATTCATTAATTTTTTCTAAGAATTTATTAATTCTATGTACGAATTTATTGTTTCAATGAAAACATTCATTAAAATTCAATGAAAAAATTAACGCTATTATGAACATTACATTGAAACCATTCATTAAATTTATTTCTTAAAACAATAACTAAATCAGTTATTTGATTTATTCATTCATTGAATTGATTTATTCAATGTACCATTACAGTGATTTAATTAAAAAGAATCATTACGCAATGAACAAAAGCATCGAACCAATGAAATATTTCATTAAATTATATTAAAATAAATGCTTTCTAACGGGAAATAAAGTAAAACGAAAACAAATACAACTCAGTTTTCTTTTATCTCTTAACAAGAAATGACGCGTTTTAAACAATAGCAAAAAGTAAAAAAATGAGTGTTATGTTAAAAACGAAAATAATTAAAAAGTTAATAAGGTATATCAAATTATTAAAATACATAAATATAATTTATTCGCAAAGGAGAAGTCGAGCAGCATAATTGAATATACCAAATTAATTTAATTACCCAAAACAAGGAATTTGGAGACTTGCCTTCATAACACGTAAGTTTAATAATGTTTATGATTTTACACAGTTTTTAAATATTACATTTCATTTATATTTATGTAGATAAAACCACTAAGATGCAGAAGAATGTGTTATTAGCCTCAAATACCAGGGTTTCAAAAAATATTGTGATTTCAAAACCAAAAGGATTCTACTCGTATATATATACATAAATATATGAAATATTTTAATTGAATTCTTAATAAAAACATTTTACACTGATTAAGATTTGGATGCTACATCTGATGATCGTCAAAATAAGGGAATTTCTATAGATAAAAAAGACTTAAAGGTAACTATTTCAAATATTTTAAGCAATTGAACGAATTTCAACAATTTTATTTTTAAATTTTTTTTGTTCAGGATAATGCTGTTGTTATATTAATGTGGCATCTAAATGGATATTCCATACCAACATTGAGCAATATAGAGGACAACAGGAATTATTATAAATGACAAAGCAAACACGATCACATCTGTAACATGCATTTTGTTTACTTACAGTTTTGTTTACAAAACTATTTGTACACCTCATATATTTCGTATACCTTCACGCACATTTTCAACAGATCCGCTGTTTTTATACTTGCTTACAATGTATTGTACTGTGGAATGTTGCAAATTTACTAAATTACTTATATTCCGAAGAGATTTTCCTTTTTTATGTTCTTCAATAATTAAATTTTTAATATCCTAACTCAACTCTTTTCGCTTTCCCATTTTTGATGTGCTTATTATTCAAAACGTTAAAACCAACTTCTTATTTTGTAAAATAAAACTCGATTAACGAAGAAAATATAACGGTATTTAAAAAAATCATCATACAAGAGTCCAACGTACAAATAATTGTACAAAGTACTGATGTACAAATACTTTTGTCCCAAAGATTTTTACTTAAATTGTACTTTTTTTAACAATGTGTTATATATTAATTTATTTTTTATCAAATAATTCAATAAAAATGGACCTGAATTAAAACTACATATAATAATTTTTTATTCTTTATAAATTATTGAAGATATACGAAATGCATGGGTGTACAAATAGTTTTGTCCCTAACTGTACATTTTTTAGTGAAATGTAATAATTTTATATTTATATTTTATTTTTTCTTATATTAACTCAATATAATTTAATTATTTAATTTAAAATAAAATAAAAACCAAAAATACAGAACAAGCCTATTATTATAATACATTTTTAATGTATAGTTTCATTGGGACAAAATATGAGTTCATTGAAATCAATGTACTGTTCACTGGAATTATTTATTTTATTTAATGAATGTGTTCATTAATTCAATGTAAGAATAAATTTAATCAATGAACATGTACATTGAATTTTAATATTAATATATGGCAATACATTGTTTCAATGAACCTGTACATAGGGTCAAAATTAGTGCACAAATTCATTGTAACAATGAACTTTTTCATTGTATTTATGTACCTTTTTGGTTCAGTGTACAGTGCTGTTCAAGGTGCCGTTACTTACTAATAACGATTAAAATTTTTTTAATACTCTTTATATTTTTCAGTTATCTGGAAGGTTCTTAATTAGAATAACCAACTTTTTTTTCAGAACTCGAAAAAAAATTGTTGGATTTTGATCAGCTAAATAGTTAAAATCACACGCTGTGCAGCGTAACAAAATATTTAAGACTTTTAATTATCAAAAACGATTTGTAACAAATTATCAACTTTCCAATGCAAAAAAATATTTTAAAAATTGGTGGAATGTTATAGAAAACGTAAATAAGGAAATCGAATAAATAATTGTCTGAGTTAGAAAAGCGTTTAAAAAGGGGGATATTCACGCCAAAAGCGGGATGTCTGGTCACGTTAGTCATATCATAAATTCATTTTTGGCGAGTTTTTTCAAAAATGACATACCCGAGATGGGCAACTTTGGAGGTCCACCCACTTCCCCCCTGACGCTAGGGGACTGTACTCCGCCAAATCAACTCGAAAACACCTCAGCGCTGATCATGTAAAATTTTATTGAGATACCTCTAACGGTTCTTTAGTTACTGAATTATTTTATGAGATCGGTCCATAATTTACCATAGCTCCCACATAAACGCACTTCCGGAAATCGCCCTAAAGTGCACAAAATCGTATAGATGTTAGTATCAACGCATTATTTTGTATTCGTATATTTTATTTAACACTTTGTAAAAGTATTGGTCCATAATTGTCCCCAGTTTTTTTTTTTTTTTTTTTTTTTTTTTGAAAAAGTCGTGATTAAATTGCGATTTGAATTTCTAAAAATTTAAGTTGATAACTAACAAAAAAAATATGCTTTTAAGATTTTAATAATAAATTTCTGAACTGTAAAATTGTTTTATTTCTGTTGCAAAAAAGCTTATTATTTTACTTATATTTTTTTATTACAAACAAAAGTATAAAATTCCTATTCTTTATTTACATTTATAAATTTTTAATGATTTTATCCTTTTAAGAATTTCATATAAAATAAAATTTACTAAGACTGATAATCTGAAAAGCACGAAATGTTGAACTATGAAGATATTGACATCTATAATTGTCTTCACAGATTTTTTTTCAGATAAATAAAGTGACTCCTCTACTAAAGTGAAAAGTCAGTTGAGAAATGGCATATCTATCGTAGTATAAAGGCGTTGTTGAGGACATTATAAATCAGTTTTAAATAATTTCAATAAACATAACTGTTCACTATATTAAATAACTAAATATTTTAATAATTTTTTATCAGAGCCAGGAAAAAGTCCTCGATAATCCGAATTGAAATTTATTATACGGATTATCGAATTTATATTGTGTACAATATTTTTTGTGAAAATATAGTATATGACAAATTTTTGAAAGATTAGAAAACGTTTAATAGCGATTGATATATCATTTTATTATAAAAAAAATTATTTAAAACATTGGTCAAAATTATGTTCAGACGAAATTTGTAAATAGAAAATGACAATTTTAATACAATTAATAAAAAGCTACATTCTTCAGCTTTCGAAATCGACCAGAAAATCTAAACTTGACATAAAATTTATAGAGATCTTATATCTCATTCCCTCAAATCGATTTTTTAGCAATTTCTTAATATTCTGAGTTAATTTAATTTTGTAGCAGAATGTAATATTTAAAAATAATTTTCTAATTATGAAAATTGGTACCATTTTTTCAAGTGAAATCAAGACTTGAATACAATTTTTTATACATATTTTTTCGGTATGTAGACGAAAAGTCCCATGTGTTTCTCAATAATTTTTCAGTATAGCGGAAAAAAAATTTGGTATAAAAGCTAAAAAAAAAATTTAAGATTTTTCTTGAAAAATTGCAATTGGGAACTGAAGATCAATTTAAAATTTTTTTTTTTATCATTAATAACACAGAAAAAGTTATGGGCTAAATACTAAAAACACAGGGTGTCCGTTGTAGCTTTATCTGCTGATATCTCTTAAACAAAAGCATGTACGACAACGAAATTTTGTACAGATAGTTTGAGGGTCGATATAAACTTGGAAAACAAAAATGGGCGTGGTCCGCCCACCTCCCATGTAAAGTGAAACGTCAACGAAATTTTGCACAAATGAGCGTGGTCCGCCCTGAATGTAATAACCCATAAATCTTGTATGTAGTACAATTTACTTACATTTTAGAAAGTTTTTTGTGCCTCCTGTAAAGTTATGAAAAGTGATGTTACGTTGTTTTGCATTTTCGGTGACGATATAGGATTCATATACAAAATAAAATATTTTTGGCGAATGTCGATATAAATAATATCGACATTCGCCATATAACTATTTTCAATAGATTTTTCGAAGAAAATCGTAAGCGGGTATTATAGAATCTCAGCACAATTCTTTAGAAGGTAATAAAATATATTCCAGATGATTGGGAAATGTTTAAGGGATAGGAAACTGTTTTATCATACCTATATTCAGAGTAGGTAGAAGCAAAAAAGTCTGCAAACATATTACTGATCGATATACATATCATTATCTGTTTCAAGGGAATTAATGAATTTGTAAAAGGATTTAGGATTATATTTCATTTTAGACTTCATACGAACGATATAATTATTGAATTCCAATTTATTGACAATATTGTATTTCGATCGAGCAATAGAGTAATGTCCATAATTGATAGATAAGCCGGTGTTTTTGTATTTTTATATAGTTTATTTTTCATATTTTTGCATGGCTAAGAATTTTATTATTCCATGGAGGGCCGTTTCCACTTCGAATACTTATTTTAGGAACAGTCATCGAAATACAATGGTGTAATGTTGAATTAAAGTTTGAGATAACATCACCAAAATTATTTAAGTATATTATGGAGTTCCAATCAATATTAGATAATAAGTTATTAAGTTTTAGATAATTTGTATGAGAGAAGCAGTACACCTTATATGTTATAGGACAGTAATCAGGTTTATTATATGGAAGATTAATTTCTACATTAAGTAACGTTCTTCTGGATGAATAATTGGGGTTGAGTTATGCGAAATTTTCACTCGGATGATTTACAAATACAAGATCCAAAAGTTTTCCAAAAGAGTTATATACGTTGCACAGTGGGGCAGAATCAAAATTTTTTGGAAATAAATCTGTAACATCTGATCGGCAAGTTGGATTTGTATGAAATTTTGTATATGCTTAGCAGAGGAGTGTACAATGTTATGTTTGGGAGGGGGGCCGTACATACCCCTCAGAGACGGAGCTAAAAGGGCTCCTTCTTTAACTAATTAAATAACAAAACTATCTATTGAATAAAAAAAATTTACCGAGTCCAAAAATAAACGATTTTGAATTTGAAAATTGCAAAAATTTTGGGAATTGTGGGATTTTTTTACAAAAATCTTAAGTTTTTTCCACTTTCTCATTTTATATAATAAAGTCTACATCCACCGAAAATATCGTTAAGATAAGGACTGCGAACGAAGTTAGAGGTACCCATCTTTGGGCCCCTTTAGCTCCGCCCCTGAGGGGTATGTACGGCCCCCCTTCTAAATTTAACATTGTACACTCCTCTGCTAAGCATATACAAAATTTCATGCAAATCCAACCAATCGATCAGAAGTTACAGATTTATTTCCAAAAAAAATCGATTCTGCCCCACTGTGCGTTGTTGATTTGAAACAATCCCAAGCTTAATAAATTCATTTGTTTTTGTAAAGATTGAATAGTTAAATTCGTCGGATTTTTTCCACAATACCGAAGGTATTTTGAAATCGCCTAGAATTATAAATGCCTTGTAGTTTAGATTGTTGAAAAATAGTTTTTATAGCTGAGAAATGTTTGTCATATATATCTGTTGAAGAATTCGGCGGAATATATGAGCGGGAGACGAAAAGGTTAATTTTTTAAGACAAATTTTTACAGCTATAAATTCAGGACAATCAGTAGAAAAAAATTTAATATGTTCACAGGGAATTGAATTCGATACTGCAAGTTTGTTCAGCCGATCCTGACTTAATACCTTATAACTTGTACACATTTCTTTTCATTGAACCATGTTTCAGTGAAGGCAATAACGTGATATTGTAAATCGAAGCTGTCAGTGTAGAGCAGTGATGCGCACATACACTACTATGCATTTGCGCTTGAAGCAGAAAAATTTTGACTTGATTTGCATTGAACTTAATGAGAGAGCAGCAGTCAATCGAAGTAGTTTATAGTGTACGTGTGAAGCAACGTTGCGTAAGCAGCATTTGTAGTATAGACTCGTGAGTCAGGAAATTTGCAAATTGCGCATCTCTGGTATACAGTGTGAATAACTTTGTATTTAGCCCTCGAACGAATCGGGGAAGCTGCTGATACTGAAGTAAGAAGATAGTCCGGATTTTGCTTTAAAGATAATGAAGAGTTAGAAGCGGCAGGAGGTTGCAAAGGATTAAGTAGATCTAGAGAAATAGTTTGGTTTGATGATAGGTTTGTATCCACAATTGATTTGACGATAGGGGTTAATTTTTTCCTTTTAGGAGAGAAAGCGGCCTTTTCAAACCAGTTAGGTATAAAAACCTATCATCAAACCAAACTATTTTTCTAAGTAATTATTTATATCATTTAATTCATCACGTGTATTTTTGAACAAATAATAGAATTCGACGTCGAAAACAATACATTTCTTACAAGACCAACGCAGTATTGCATAGCCAGCAATATATCATTGGATCATCAGACTTATTTCTACACTTCGGTTTAGAGCAAATCATTATGATATTAATAAAGTTTTAGGTTAATAAACGATTTTAGTAAAAGCCGGACTTAATGTGCAGAATGTGTTACTTACTAACCACTAGTTTGTGGAAAATATGCGTTAAAATGAAATAAAAGTTCATGAAAAAATTATAAAAATATTGTGCGCTAGTGAAAAATGTGTCGCGAGTGTAAATTTTCTTAAATTGTACAAGAAAGTTTTGTTTATTTTGTGTTGTTTTTCTCCCTCACAAGTGTGTGGAATTCACAAGGAACTTCTATGTGAGAAGAGAGAAATCTTGTTGATGTACGAAAGAAAGCCTTTTTCCATTCTAGTATTATTTATAATTAAACATTTCAAATTGAGAAGTTTTTTACGCATTCAAATGAAAAAAATTCAAATGTTTGTGCTTAATGATAAATGGTATAAAACCTAAGTTTTTTTTTTTATTTTTTTTTTTAACACATATACATACATGTATTAAATAGTATTAAATGCAAGGCGTTTTCAGATGAATTTTTGAATTTCTTCTCCCCCTACGATTATTCATTTTTTATACCCACCATCAAAAAGATGGGGGTATATTGATTTTATCATTCCGTGTGTAACATATCGAAGGAATCATTTAAGACCACATAAAGTATATATTTTCTGGGTCCTGGTTAGATTCTATATGCGTCGATCTAGCTATATGCGTCCGTATGTCCGTCTGTTTAAAGCAGGATAGGGCTCGAACGTGACAACAAGTTCAAGGACCAATGTAAACTCGGTAACAAGAAATGGACGTGGCCCGCCCACCTTCCATATAACGTAAAATTTTAAAAAGTTCATGGTGGGTATATAGATTCAGCCGAGCCGAATATAACATTCGCGCTTGTTTTTATTTCATATTATAAAGTGATTTATTGCTTAAACAATTCAATTCAGATTTTTTTGTTATGGAAATATTCACTATTTTTAGTAATTTTTAGAAAATAAAAAAATTTTTAGAAATGATGATTAATTATAAATTGCAACTTTTCAAGTGCATTTTTTATAAATTCTTTTTTTTTTTTTTTTTTTTTCTTTTAATATTTTTATTAAAATTTTATTCATACTTACATAACTTTATTTGGATGCACAATTTCTCAACCTTGTATAAAAAAACAATAATTTTAAATGATTTGCATTAAAAAAAAATATTTTTTTTTTTAATTATGCTATTAAAAGAGGAATTAATTGCATTTCTAATGACTTAAGTAAAATGAAATCGGACATAGACTTCAAACGATGTGTATTATTCAAACTACAAAAAGTAATATACATATTTTCATTTTTACAAATTTAAAAACGTAAATTTAAATCGCGATTTATTTGAAATTTCAAAAAGTTTTAATAGTTACACCAATGTAATTTTACAAATCATGCAAGAGCCAAATGTGAACTAAATCATAAGCTATTTTTAAATATGAATTCGTGATATATAATTTTAATATTATTCAAATATTTACATGTAAAAAATTCATATTTTTAAATTATTGATTAATTAATTAATACTAAATTTCGAATAAATTCAGTACTGCACGGAAATTTATATTTAAGTACGTTTTTTAAAGTCCTTTCATATGATACCACAATCCGAAAAAGGTGACTTTTTAATAATAATAAAAGAATAAATCCAAAACGAAAATTTTAAAAAGTACTACATATCTTACCTCTGTAAATTTCTTAATTTTTGCATTCTACTTGTTCTCATTACAGTGTAAAATCCTTTCTGTTCTCACCAAAATAATTCATATTACACACAATTAATGATTTTGATTAATTTACAATTTATATTATATTAATTTCTATTTACACGAAAAAATACAAACAATATGTTTATTTTTTATATGAATTCTTTTTTAAGAAAAAAAGGATAATTATTGTTTTTTTTTTTTTTCAAAAAAGTGTTAAAGATGTAGGTTTGTATGTGTATGTTTTAGTTTCGAGATTAACTGCAATTGAATGTTGATTTTGGCTAAACTATGAAATCACGTGGTGGTATGAGATACGATATTATATTATGTTTTATTTTATTATTATTTTTTATTCAATTTGATTTAATTTTCTAAATTACTTATAACTGATTTTTTTATGTACATTATTTGTTTTCGTTTTCTCTTTTTACACGAATTAAACTGAATTGTTCAATATTGTTCAGTCGAAGAGTAAAACATGCAAAGAAAATATTTGAATTTTGTAAATTAATTTCCTTTAAGGATAATATTTTTGTCTCCTATTAGGTATAAAATAAGTTTTGAACAATTTTAGCGTACAATAATAAATACAATTATATGAACACTTTATGGGCAATTCAATCTTAATCGAATTGGGGAAATAATATTGAATAAATTAATAGTAATAATGATAATTCTTATGTATAATTAACTTAATATTATTATTTAATACATACTGGAATACTGAAATACATGTGCATTTTATATACATAAGATTATATGAAAATACATATCCGAAAACAATGAAAAGATATCTCCTTGATGATATTTTGGAAATAATCCCAATTAATTAACAGAGTAACATTTTTGCCACTTTATTATCATTTTGTATAATACAATGTTTCGCTACAAAAAAAATTTTAGAAATTACACCATTTTAAATGATGTTGACGTAACTCTTTACATACGTAAAATTTCAAGTTGGCAATCTTCCTCCTTACACAACAAGGTTATCAATTATAAAATTACCTACTTTGGAAAGTAGAAGGAAGATGCTGAATGTGGCCTTCTTAATAAATTTAATTAATGGATCTGTCTGTTCTGATTTCCTGCTTGGTCATATAACCTTCTCAATTCCTCGGAGAGTTACTCGGAACTTTATACCACTTTACCTTCAAATTTTCCATAATTCTTATGCTAATGCTGATCCCTTTAGAAAACTATGTATTGATTTTAATAATTTTTAAAATTTAGTAGATTTTTCAACCAATGTTAACCAAATAAAACGTAATATAATATTGTATTTAAATAATTGCTAATTGTATTTTTAGTATAAACATTGTTAATATTTTAAGGGGATGTCATTTAAAACATACTTGCCAAATTTTAACTTCCTACGATGATACAGAATGCTACTCGGCCATTTACGTCGATTATTCTAGAACAAATCTTAAAAATTTTTTCTCACCAATATAAATGATTTATACATCAAACGATAGCTAAGGAAAAATAAATATACCTATATTTTATAACATCATTATTTTAATAAAAATAACTCATATTAAAAAATTACGTGGAAATAAAAAGTAAAACTTTACTAACAAATTTTATATAAAATGTTTTTCGTTCATATTAATTTTTTCGAAAAATTACGAAATATGTGTATAATAATTTTTTATTAGATATCGTCTGACGTATATATTATTAATTTTGGTGAGAACATTTTTTTGGAGATTTGTTCTGGAATCATCAACTTAAATGGCCGTATAGCATCCTATTCCATTCATCGTAGAAATTTGGCAAATAAGGACTGCGCACGAAAAAATCCGTGCTTGCAAATCCGTCTATAGAAACTAAACCAGTGGGCGAATTTTTTTAAAGTGATATTTTTATCATTGACTGTTATGTCAAAGTTCTAAACATAAAATAATAAATTAGTTCCTGTTGGTTTTTAAGGAAATATCTGATCTTTTCCAGAATTATTCTAATTTAAGGTTTTATTTTGTTTCGGTCACTTTTTTGCTCTAATAAGTCTACTTATTTTTAAACTCCGTTTCATTTTATGCTGAGCTTTTAGTTTCCTTTAAATTATTTTTTACTAAAGCCTAATATCTTTCAATTGCACGGAGTTTCGGACAATTTGATGGATTAGCCTCTACCTGTACAAACTCTTACAATTTCTTTGTTACAACTCCATTTTTTTGTTGTTGTAATGAGAAGAAGCGGGAACAGGCCAGAAAACAGGGGATACACTGAATTTTATTAAGAAAGAGAGAAGTCTTTTCCAAAGGCACTCATTCACGTATATTTCTGTGTTAATGCAACCATTTTTTAAGAATGAAGTGCTTCATTCCTGCGTATGCATATGACTTCCCAAATCAAAAACTTTCTTGAGAATTTTGATTTCTTTGATACACGAAATATTTCTGCCATAATCCCTCTAGCATCTGCGACATAAAATTCCTGGCTAGGAAGTTGAAAAAAGTCACCCTGTAAAAAACGTTTCATCGTCTACTATACCGAAACAAAATTTCTGAAGAAATTTGTCCGTAGAACTTTCATGTCATTTTTTATCTCCAATTTCTTGCTTGCGTTTCTATTAAGATTTTTTTCTTACTTTATAAGCCTTTAGGCTAGACTTCCTTTCAAATTTTCAGATAAAGATTCAAAGCAATTAACTTTTTGTGAAACTTTTTTTCCAGAGATGAGGTGAATTTCTCTCAAAATCCTTTCTATTTTGCCTGAGTCCTACAGCCTGAAGATAATATTTGTCTTCCATTATCAGGTTACCATTCAATGATCATGACTTCTTTGTATAATATTTTGACCCAAGAAACTGCATTTTGCGGCACAACAGACTTCCTTGCAATTATTTTATATGACCAATGCAAGATTTCATGAAAAATTTGAATTATGCGTTTAGTTGTTTTTTGTTAAACTTTCATTTTAAGAAAAACCAATTTTGCTATTAGCATGAAACTTAGCACATGGTAAGTGAGCATAATGGCAAATACAAACCAGTTAACAGAATTGTTCATTTTTCACCACATCAAAAGTTATAAGCCCAAGAACATGCACGGATTTTTTCGTGCGCAATCCTTATATTTCATAATTTTAGGCACGTTTAAAAGTGCGACATACTTTGGCATTTTTCATACAATATTGAACCACATTAATGTACACTTTTGGAAAAAAATTTGGTAGTTTTTTTCTTTCATTTTTAAAACGTTATATTTTTGGACAAGAAAGGGTCTTCAGTCCGAAAGTTTGTAATTTGAGGAACACTTGCAATATGTAATAACTGCTTTTTTTGATTTTTGATCTATTTATTATACATTTTTCGCACTAACTAAATGTCGAAAATGTCACTTAAAAGTTAGTTTGTGGATATATATAATGTTACCAAAAACGGTCTCCCATTAGTGCTCCCAAGATGTTATTTTCTGGATAGTAAAAAAAATTACAAAAACAAATAACATTAATTTCGATTTTTCGAAAAATGTGAAAACTATGGTATTTAGTTGACGTCTTACTTTCAAAGGCATATGATCGAAGTTTAAATTAAAAGCTGAATATAAAAACAAATAAAAATTTAAAAATGTTTAAATAGAAATAAAATAAAATTATGTTTTAAAGTGAGGCAAAAAAATGAAGGAAAAATAAAATTAAGCTACATTTTCTCTCCTTAATGACTCCATTTCGATGGCCAAAAAATACGCTAAATAGTGTCAGCCAAAAAGTATTAAAACTGCGGCACACTTCTTCCCGAACGGTGACACTTCTTGGATAGGAAAATTATACATATTTTTTACTTTTAGTGATAATTTGGATAGCATATTTTGTCAGATTCCAAATTCATCACTAAAAATGACTCTAATTCGACACCGAAATAAAGCACTTAATAGTATAATAAAAAAAGTATAAGAACTGCTGCACACTTCTTCCCGAACGGTGACACTTCTTGGATAAGAAAATGATATCATATTCTGCTATATCTAACAACTTTAGGTTACCCTTTAGTTCAAATTTGGATAGAAAATGTTGGCAGGGGAATTACTCATTACTTACATCAATAATACATACATATATGGACAATGATATACTTAGTTGTGAATTTCGTTAAATGAAAAATTTTAAAAAATATATGTTTCTAACATCTTTTTTAAACTTTAACTTTATCTTTTTTAAACTTTATTCATAATCATTTTGAACAATTTATAAAAGGTTTTATTGATGGTTAATAAGAAATTTTTAAAATTTATTATTCATAATCAGTTTTTTTGTTTTATAAGCATTTAATAAAACTGTATAAAATTTTAAAATTTTGTTGTTGGTGAGAACCCACTTTAACAGTTTGATAAAACAAATTTTTAGGAATATATTACTTTTTTAGCAAATTGAATGCATTTACAAAAAAGTTTTGCATAGTTTTAAATATATTACTTTATACTTAAGTCTTATTGCACAGTTCTATAGAATGGGATTTATAACTGCACTAAAATCTTTTTCACAGACTGACGATAGTAATTAGATATACAACTGTTATATCTTTATGTTGCATAAAATACATATGGAACTATATTTTGCAAAAAAATTTCAAGTATATATATTCTATATTTGCAAACATTTCGTTCAAAAAATGCACAGTATATTTGTGCGAACAAAACATCAACGTTCTTTTAGCTTGTTAAGAGTAAAACCAAATGGACTTGTGCTTTGCTTGTTGCTAAAGCCAAAAAGGTTCGTATTGTTTTAAACCAACCACCAAAAAGATCTAGCTACTATCTGGCCAAATACTACAAAATTAAGTGACCGTCGTATCTCCAGTTGGTACGTTTCCTCTGAAATCTCTTAAACAAAAGCCATTGAGATTTTGTATAAATAGTTAATAATTATGGGTGTGATCCGCCTATCTTTCATATAATTCTTCAATGTGTTCTACTTGTTATTGGATCTATTCAAATTGCATATATTAATTGGTAAAAGTGCTAGTAAACGTGCTTATAGTCTAAATAGACTCGTAATAAAATATTCAATCAGCTTCCATAAATTTGGAAGGTGTTTGTTATTAGCCAGTAATGAAAAAGTGCTAATAGCTCCATTTGAAAAGTGGAATGTGTGAGTTTTGTGTTTAATGAAATAATTGCATTACCAATAATTTCCTAATTGCAATCACTGTTCCTTTTATAAAAACAACTACTTGAAAATATATAGGTCTACCAGCAATGCAATTTGTTGATTTAAATTGGCGCATTTTATTTTAACTTATGTAAAAATACCGTTTTACAATAACATAACCCTTTATATATAAAATTTTATAAATCAGGCTTTGAATCGTCCCATTTTCTTTCATTATGAATACACCCAGTGGTCAGTCGATAGACTAGGAAGAGGTTTTTTTTTATAAATAATTCATAAAATATGAAAAAATTAATTAAAAACAAAATAGGAAATTCGTGATGTACATAAAATCAAAACAAATTAATTATTCGAGTGTTTATAATATTCCACAAATTAATATACCAAAAAAGGCCATGAATCCCTTTGCTTCCATAAGCTATTAAATTTTTAAGGCATTGGACATATTTTCCAATAAAAATGTTTATATTTTTGTAAAAAAAAAAAAAAAAAAAATATTAAATAAAAGAAAAACTTAAAATTTTTCTTTTAATTACGAATAAATTTTCAATATTTTATTTACCACTAATAGGAAAATGAGAGAAAATGAACATAGCATTGCCAGAACAAAACAAAAACTGTTTAATAGTTATTGAACTGTTTTTAATACATTATGAATAATGTTCTTTTTATAAGAAGTTAATAAGGAAAAACAGTTTAATATTATGTTCACATACACAAGTTTTTGACTCGTTTTTTGGAAAACACAATGAAATTAAACATCACTGTTCACATATCATTTTATTGTGTTTTTCCTTTAGGTCTGTTTTTCGTCAGCCAAAATATATTCACAAATTTTGTATTTCAATAAAAATTTGATATACAAACACTTTTTAATTCAATTTATGAAGAAATTGTGTTAAATAATTAAACAACTCGAATCGAGATGTTTTCTGGCTTTAAAAATATATGAAAAAACAAGTCAATTTCTTTGTGTTTTTTAAGAAAACGACTCGTTTTTCAAAAAACCTTTATATGTGAACATAGTATAATATCTATTTTGTACAATAAACCTAAAATAAGAATTTATTATGAATAAGACCGTTATGCTTTATTTTATAAATAGAACTATCTACTTTTGGAATTTACTTATATTAGAGTTTGTAGATCGGAAGAGGTTTTTATGATGAAAACCTATATTTTTCTGTGGACAATATGATAAATGTGTTCGTAAATACTTTAAAATTACAAAATTTCTATTTGTGAAAATAAATATTAATAAAATACAATAACAACATGGAAAGACATAATTATTTTTTGAAATTTCCTTGATAGGATTAATTTCCTTATTAAATGTGCGAAAATGCATCATAAGCTATTAATTTGGGTCTATTTAAGGATTTTATGTAGAATTTATATTATACAATGTACTTGTTTATTTTAAAACATTCATATTATATTCTCAGGACCACGTTTTCATCAGACTTGGTGAACGATTAAAATCGTTATAAAATTATAACATTTTACTCACTATTTCCAATATTTCTTAGCATAAAAAAATTCACATTTTATTTTGATTTAAATGTTTTAGACATAACCATCCCGACCAAAGGAACGCACATACCATATAATATGAGAATTTCTCCTTTCGATCACCTCGCTTTTTACATCTTTTGTTATTAGACAGATTCTTGTTTTTACACCAAAATGACATTTGTGATTTAGCTATGCAACAGAGATGCGCAATTTGCAAATTTTCTGACTCGCGAGGTTAGACTACAAATTCTGCTTACGCAGCGTTGCTTCACATGTACACTATAAACTACTTCGTTCGACTGCTGCTCTCTCAACAGAGTTCGTTAAGCAACTTAAAAAAAAATACACTAAGCAAAATATTTGATGAAAAATGGGAAACTAATTTCTTTTTTATACATTAATTATTGCCATCATATCTTATTCTTTTTTTACTCTTTTTTTACAGGAGGTGTATTTGAACAGAAATAAATAGAAAACCAATTTTCTTAAGAAAAAATAAATTCGTCAATAACAAAAATTAAAGTTAACTTATGTTTCGTTATTTGGGTGTTTACTTTCTACAATTGAAAAGCTTTTTCAGTGTAAAATTGAACTGCGTTCATTCAATCTCGTTTTTGCTGCTTCACACACATAAGCGCAAATGTATAGTAGTGTGTTTGAGCATCACTGCTATACAACGATCAAAAGCTTTCATGAAGTGTGTGATAGAGTCGGTCTTAAGACACAATCTGAAAGTTTCTGAATAAATAAGTCATTCATATGATTAAAATTCTGGCAGAAATTGTTAAATAAACTTAAATCAAATGTTTCTGAAAAATTTCAATAATAATGGTTAATATCCTACACTGAAAAAAGTAATTTCAATGAATGAAGTACATTAAATGAAATTCATTAATTTTTTCTAAGAATTTATTAACTTAATGTACGAATTCATTGCTTCAATGAAAATATTCATTAAAATTCAATGAAAAAATTAACGCTATTATGAACATTTCATTGAAACCATTCATTAAATTTATTTCTTAATACAATAAGTAATTAAGTTATTTGATTTAATGTATTAGTTCATTGAATTAATTTATTCAATGTACTAATACATTGATTTAATTAAGAAGAAGCATTACACAATGAATAAAAGCATTGAACCAATTTTTCATTAAATTATATTAAAATAAATGCTTTCTAATGGGAAATAAAGTAAAACGAAAACAAATACAAATCAGTTTTCTTTTATCTCTTAACAAGAAATGACGAGTTTTAAATAAAAGACAAAAAATAAAAAAAAATCTGTGTTGTGTTAAAAACGAAAATAATTAAAAAGTAAATAAGTTATAAATCGAATTATTAAAATACATAAATACAATTTATTCGCAAAGAAAAATTCGAGCAGCATAATTGAATATACCAAATTAAATTAATTACCAAAAAGAAAGAATTTGGAGACTTGCCTTCCTAACACGTAAGTTTAATAATGTTTATGATTTTAAACAGTATTTAAATATTACATTTCATTTTTATTTATGTAGATAAAACCACTAAGCCACAGAAGAATGTGTTTCAAAAAATATTTGATTTCAAAACCAAGAGGATTCTATTCGTAAGTATACATAATTATATGAAATATTTTAATTGAATTCTTAATAAAAATATATTACAGACAAGATTTGGATGCTACATCTGGGAATTTCTATAGACAAAAAAAAATTTAATGTAACTAGTTCAAATATTTTAAGCAATATTTTTTTTTTTTTTGTTCAGGACAATGCTGTTGTTATATTAATGTGGCGTCTAAATGGATATTCTATACCATCATTGAGCAATATAGAGGACAACAGGAATTACTATATTATTATAAATGACAAAGTAAACACGATCACATCTGTAACATGCATTTTGTTTACTTAAATTTTTTAGTGAAATGTAATATTTTTATATTTATATTTAATTTTTGCTTATATTAACTCAATATCATATAATTTAATCATTTAATTTAAAATAAAATAAAAACCAAAAATACAGAACAAGCCTATTATTATAATACATTTTCAATGTATAGTTTCATTGGGACAAATATATGAGTTCATTGTTACTATTGGTACATATGTCCCTCTTCTTCGAACTGAACAAATCCTATATTTAGAAGAATGCCATCATATCAGCTGAGTAATTTATTTTGATCAAAAATATTTACTTCCATATAAAGGTCGCATTTTTGTTTTCTATGTAATATATCGAGGGCTTATATTCAAAAGGGTTATTTGCAGATTTCCAAAAATATTGTTTGACGCCAAACACTTTGTTTTTGTGTCCTTTGTCAGTGGTATCAATTTTAAAAAGAAAAAATAATTCTAACACTTTTATTTTTGGACTATCTACAAGACATACAATTTTTATTAATTAAAAACGGGCTATCTGCATGTTTTTATTCGATTTTAAAAGAAAGATAATATAATAATAAACACTGCTTTTAAAACGGGTGACAAACGAATTTTTTGTGATAGTAAGAAAAATTGTGACAATAACAAATATTTTTCTATTCTAGCTTTCAAAAAAAAAATAAATAATAATAATAATTTTTGTATACATTTTTGGTTAGAACTAATGAATAAAAATTGTCATGAATTCGAGAATAGCCTGTTAGTCACATTTGAGTTGTTAAGTAATTTAAAGCAATCAGTTTAAATTACTTAACAGTTTAAATTTTTTCCCAAACTTTTTTTTTTTAATTTTTTTGCTTACAATTTTTTTCCAAAAATTATTTACAATTTAAATTATAAACACATTTTCGTTCTTTACAATTGTAAAGTTTCAAAATGGTCCATCTAATATGCAAACTGCGGTTTTTTCATCTTTTGATTTGTAAGATATCATACATTTAATATATTGTCTTAACATTTTATTAAAAAAAACATTTAAAATATGTATATTAAAAAAAAGGGCTGAGCTGTGAGGTTTAGTAGACGTAATATTAACAAATCGTAGAACACCGGATTGCAAAGTGTTGAAAAATTACTGAAAGAAACAATTGGAGATTTGAAGATAGCTCTTTTTGAATATAAGCCTTCGAGATAATTTATTTAATATTGACGAAACTCTTAATAAAGCACGACAAAACAAACTGAACAAAATACGTTTTTGTCGAAACATCAAAGAAAAATTATCATTCTGCAAAAATATTCTATAGGAGATATCATATTTGATGTTTTTTATGAAAAAATTTAGTAAATAATTGTTCCTTATCTAAAATAGTGCAAGAAAAAATATATAATTTGTCCAAAATAGCAATTACAATAATTAAATCAAAACACTGCGAAAACGGTAAAAATTTATCGACTGTGGATGCCTACCATGATGGTCAACTATCAATAATACATAAATTGTTAGAGGAAGTCAAAACGATTATAATAAGACTGCTCCAAGTAGTCTGAAAACATTGAGTATTAAAATAACCACACGTGCCATCCAAAAATGAACAGGTAAGATCGGGGTAAAATTCTACAGATCCGTAAAAAGCTATATTTTTTTTCCAAGAAAAATAAAAAAGCACAACTGAATTTGCGCGAGAGTAGCTCCACTGTACTCGAAATTAATAGAACAGAGTTTTTTTTCTTAGACAAATCGACGTTAATATGAGTCAGCCTCTTTATAAACGTATGCATTCTATAACTTTCAGGGTAGTATTAAGAATAGATGCGTAATGTAATGGCTTGGAATACTTTTCGGGACAAAGGCTAGAACCGGTACGTAAAATTAAAGTTATAATGAATAAGAGAGTGTGTCCAAAAATTCTGCAAGAAACAAAGTTTTCACACGTCAAAGATAAAATAGTGGCTCCTTGGATAAAAACCCAAAATAAACATAAAAATTAATGAAAAATTAGTTACATCAGCAAAACTTATAGAAATCAGTAAATCAGAAGTGCAATGGAGAAGAGATCGGGGGAGGCCACGAGATAGACTCTCCTATGTTATTATGTAAGCTTGGGCAGCAATGACAATGCTAATAACATAAAAGCCTATTTGTTTTATTTCTAATATAAGCCTGAAAGATTCTCTGAGGTGGTCAAAAGAAAAGAGAATTGATTCAATTAGTTTTGTCGCGCAATTTTTTTACTTTTAAGTATATTTAATATTAATTAACAATATTTTTCTTCAAAACCAAGAAAAAGTTGTTTTTTTTTATAATTTTTCAAAAACTTAATTGCTCAATTCACGGACTTTAAATACGATTAGTCAAAATTGTCTCAAATGTGTTATTATCAAATGCAGCATTCAAATTTTTAAAATTAAATTTAAAACTAAAATTTTAACAATTTTAAACAATGTACTATGGCATAGAAAACAACTAGAACTTGCTCACAAAAAAACCTAACTGAATTGTCAAAAAAACCTAACTCTTTGTATGTGTTAGTAAAATTTTCTACAGAACAAATTTATACGTGTGAAGAGAGTAATTTTTTGTTTCTGAGCGAATGAAAAGAGTTGGAATTCTAATTGTTTTCTATGGTATATGGATACAATACACTGTGGGGTAGAATCGAAATTTTTTGGAAATAAATCTGTAACTTCTGATCGGATGGTTGGATTTGCATGAAATTTGATGTAGGCGTAGCAGAGGAGTGTAAAATTTGGAAGGGAGATCGAGCAGACTTCTCAGGGGCGGAGCTTAAGGGGCTAAAAGTTGGGTACCTCTGAAATAAAAATTTTTTAATCGCTTGCCAAATTTTTGTTTCTCGTCCGATTTCAAATACTTTAATACATTATTGTAGGCACTGATAAGGCATACAAAAAATATTTATCTCTTATAGTTTTTGAGTTATTAGAGTTTGCATTTTTAAGTACCTCATATATATCCTAGTATTTCGGACCAATTTTGTTTGTTTTTTTCTTTAGCTTAACATTGTACACTCCTCTGCTACGCCTGCACCAAATTTCATGCAAATCCAACCAGCCGATCAGTAGTTACAGATTTATTTCCAAAAAATTTCGATTCTGCCCCACTGTTCAATATTAAATAATTTTTAAAATGTTTTGCATGAGTCTGATAATCCAAAAGCAAAATACACTTGAAAAAAAATTTAAACATTTTAGAATTATTTTTGCATTTTATAATGTAAAATATGTGAAATCAATTTGATTTTGTATTAACTTTAATATTAAACAAAGTGTTGTAGGGTAAAATCCACTGAAATGAAATGCAATTCATAAGTTATCAGTTTAAAGTTCTCACAAACATATTATTATGTACATTACAGTGCCTTGATTTGTATGGGAACAAAAAAAGTTGCAAATGTACCCTCCTAGAATTAAAGTTTGATATGTTTTAAGGTAATTCCCAAAATATTTCGGTTCAATTATTTAATTTACGTGAGCTGGACCATTTTTAAAATACCCCCAAAAATATGGTTTTCGATCTGCAGTATACACTTTTTGTCAAAAAATTTGCAACGTATGATAGGAAAATAATGTCTACTACATATTGATCAAAAAATTATTTAAAATTTGTTTTCATTCACGTGAAATTAAAATTTGAGTAAAATTTTCAACGATTTTATTTTAAATAGTATTTTATTAAAGTTTGAATATTTTGGAAATTTTTCATCGCAAATTATATTTTAGCGCATCATTGGAAAGCACTCATTAAATACTATTGATACGTGCATTCATTTAGCCCTTTAGTGGCACAAATAATAATTTGGCATTTCCGGTCCATAATTGGTTAAGTTAATTTTTATACCAAATAAATGGTTAGAAAAGAGGATACATGTCATCAAAAGCATAAATTTGTCGAAAAAGGGGCGAATTGATGTAAAATGGCGGCTAAATTTAAAAAAACTCCTTTTTCTTCGATTATTGTCGCGGTTTTCAATGAACTTATTACGATTTTCATAAACTTATCAATATTTAAGAGTAATAAGTATTTCCATGCAATTTATTTGTAAAAATTCCTAATTTAAGCTTTTGGGAACTATATGCATAAAATAGACCTTTTGACTCATAATGGGTTAATTATCTTCAATAGTAACAGGATATACCATTTCTATGGTACATTAAAACATAATATATTTTGAAAAATGTCCGAAATATATTAAATTACATGTTTGAAAAAATAAAATATGATAAAAAATTTAAATTTTTAATATTCCGCGACTGAAAAGAGACATAATAATTATTTAAATGAATATTGAAGGCCGTAGTATTTTAATTTTAAGTTAATTTTCCTATAACTAAAATGTTGATAATGATATTGAAAGAAATACCTAATTTTAGAGGTGTTTTGAAAATGGTCCAGCTCACGTAAATCTTAACATTGAGATGTTATGTTTTGGGAATCATATAGGAACATACTAATCTTCATTTCTAGAGGGGTACATTTGCAACTTTTTTTCGTGAGGCACTTTAATGTACATATGTATGTAATGTACACATATAAATAGACCAAATATGAAAATCTGACATGCTACAGTTTGAGCTATTTATGAATATATAATGCACATGTCGAACCAGTATTTCGTTTTTTTTTTTTTTTTTCAAGTAAATCTGATTTACATTGAATTCTATATTACATATTACTAAAATCGAAAGTCAAAAATAAAACAATTGTTAATAGCTTATTGATAATGATCCCATTTGTCCAATGCATCGTCCCTCTTCATCAAACGTGGCCAGTGTAAGACGCGACAGTTTATTACACAATACTCCATTTCCATTATTTTGAATTGGATTCGGTTCTGCAAAAAAAAAAAAAAAATTTATATAAAAATTAGTTCATATTATAATATACGACTTTCGAATTTCGATCGAAACACCCACTATTAGAGTGATCAGATGTCGTGAACTCGTGCCGCATCGTCCTTGTATTTTGTAGGATGCATTTTTATGGGAAAATTTTTACTTTTTCAGAGTTAAAAAAAAATCTATTGTTGGCTTTTTTTGCAATTGAATGTAGAGGAATCGTAATCTAGGCGTAATTATCTATCAAAAAAGTTAAACATTGATAAATTAAGTTAAAGAATATTAAAATTATTAGAAATTCCCCCGACCATTAACGTGTTTTCAAACACTTGTGTAAGCAAGGAACAGACACATTTTTCATTTTTCTAGAAATGTTGAAATAAAAAGCTATTTTTAGTCAAATTTTAACCATAATTACTAAAAATAAGCTTTGACTTCTGCAAGGTAATATTATCATTTATGCTAGATACACAATTACATCGTAGGAATGTACTTTTTGTTATATTTGCTTTCGTTGTACCCACAATTGCGACATACACGTTCCTTTTTATTTGAAATTAATATTGGAAACTAAACAAAATGTGTAATTTTCTTTATTTATTTAGTTTGAATTTTCTTTTCAAATAACAAGAATTAAAAATTATTTCCATTGTTTTTTCTTTATTTTCCATTTTAAAATTACAAATACGGTCGTAGATTTCGTAAAAAATATAATTAAAGCTATTGGAGCGTTGTACGTACGTACGCTTTAATGTACGCGCTGGCTGTTGTGTACTTAAAAAAAAATAAGTTCTAATTTGTTAACGTACCGACGTAGTACATTTCTACGAGCAGACGACACAATTGTGTCCCTAGCATTATCAAAAATCTTTAATTTTTATTATGGCTGTTTCAAAACATAAATTTAAATTTTTTAAAAATTTTGTCAAACAAAATCCAAAAAAGTTTTAAAAATTTAAATATTTGTATAAAATTTATTCACATACAATTTGATTTTAGTTTGAAGAACATTTTTTTTATATTTGATGTTTTGTTTTAAATTTTTTACATTTTGTTTTATTTTATATGTGACTGACTTGAGAACTCAATTTGTAATAGTAATAATAACAATTTGTTGTAGTTATATTATGGGCAACACTACAAAAAATTTAAATAATTCCCATATTCTGAACTTTGTGACAATGACAAAATTATTATTATTTGTTTTTTTTTTTACATTTTTTTTATGACAATTGTTTTTTTTTTTTTCAATTGTTAATTGTTATAGTTTTGTCATCAGTCATAAAGTACTAGTACTAGAATACTAGGGTTAGAAAGAATTAAATCGATATCCTTTATAAATTCGCCGTACCTTAAATTTGAATTTTGCGGATTTCGGCAAAAATCTATTTATGGGGATTTTTGTGTTGTAGTAAATTTTTTTTTTGTTATATTAACGAAAATTATAACATGATAATACAGATTGTAGAAATAGATGATACACGCAAAGAAAAAACATGGTTACAGCATGATCACCACAACTATTCAATGATTATATAGCCGTTTTTCATTGATTTAAATATACTGTGTTCATGATAGCAACGTTTATGATTCTGTTTAATCATTTAATGATTACTCACAATCAAAATTTTAATATGTTTCACTGAATTATAATATGTATTTAAATATGTTTATATGAAATCATATTTATGAATAAATCCAATCATTTAGTCAATTCTACAAAAATTTAGTTAATTACATAACCATTCGTTTCATTTTACAAATTTGGTTAATTCTACAACCATTAAGCCATTAACTTTTAATGCCTTTTGAATACACATTATTGTGTATCAGTCCAGTAGTTATAATTCTCATTTAGTTTATATATGAACAAATATAAATTGACAAGTTTTGTTTTTATTCAGTATGATGAATGTACCACATATCGTACAAATGAATATAAATATGAAAATATGGGATCATATATATGATATATTTGATAAAATGGAATTATACTTATGATGGAATTAGTTCATATATATGATAGAATGGAATAATATATATGATAAAATGTAATTATATATATGATGAAAGTAGTTTATATATATGATAACATGGAATTATAAAATGATAAAAACATGATGAAATTGAAAGCAATACTTAAGAATAGGTTATAAACTTACTAAAAGTTATTAATAAGGTTATGAACCTTACTAATAAATTATAAATTGGAATCATAATAATGATTACGTACAAATATACTTATTGTAACCTGGAATCATATATTACAATCATAGTATGTTGCTCTTAGTTTATGGTCACAGGAACCATATTGTTTCTTTGCGTGTAGGTACGACATATTTGTCTGTACGTTTCTTATATAAATGTTAGAAAACACGTTAATGTTCGGGAAATTTCTAATAACTTTAATATTTTCTAACCGATTTTAACAATTTTTATCGTTTTTGATAGATGTTGTATTTAGATTGCAAAAAAGAACTAAAGATAGCAAACTATGTTTAAAACTGTGAAAAAGTAAAAATTTTCCCATATAAATGCAACCTACAAACTTTAGGTCACGATTTCGTGACATCTGATCATTACAATATTTGCACACATAACAAAATAGCTTTTTAAGGGTATTCAGCCTAACCTCAAAAGAAATTTAAAATAATATTTTTGTTAAAGTCAACTTTATTTTATAATAGAAGTTTTGTTTTTCCATACCATAAGAAATATTTAAAACTCCATTTTAAAAGCTTTTTAAAACTCATACATTGAAATATTTGAAAATATTTTTCAATGAAATTAAATAACAAAAAGAAATTTCAAAAAATTATAAAAACTACCCAATAAACATCGATTCGAACCTTATAAATTTGTTGGAAATTTCCTTAAATAAATAGCATAATTATCAAATTAAATTCAAATTTAAAAAATATGGGTTATGAAATAAACAAGAAAATTTAAAAGATTTCCAGTTAAAGTGTAATGTTAGGTTTTTATACAAAATTAGCTACTATGGTCCATGAAATATGATGAACACTATGCTTAAAATGATGAATGCAAAATTTCCTTTTCAGCTAATATAAAAAATATATCAATATATAATTTATTCATGCAAAATTTCAGTTTTAAAAATAGATTAGAAAAAAATGTATTTCATGTTTAACTCAAGTGTATTTTAAAATTTTTAAACAACGTTTTGAAAATATTTGAAAATAATTTAGTTTTAAATTATGAAAGCATTTGACAAATACAATTGTTATATTAGAACCCTTTTGTTGGAGAAAGGCATAGTTTTGTATTTGAAATAATATAAATTTAAAGCCCTTTCTCACAGCTAATGTTTGAAATTTAAACTTGCTTTCAAATGAATAAATAAGAAATTTCAAAGGTTTTTGCTTATTGGGAAAAAAATTTTGTTTGAAAAAAGCTTTATGGTAAAAAACTTTAAATAAAAGTCGACTTTTGGGTTTAAAATCGACTTTTCTGCTTAGCCTGATTATGTATTAAAGACAGAGTTGAATTCTAAATTTATATCTTCAAACATTAGTTTAAGCCAAGGACCCAAAATAATTGTTATCATAATTTTCAAAATCGAAAAAATTGCAATTTTTTAATAGTTATTACAAAAAAATGATTTTTAATAATTATTGGGTAATATATAAATAAAAGTTACTCATAACTATTATTTTTTAACTAATATTTTAAAAATTAATTAAAATAATTATTGATGAATAAATAAAATATAAATTTCAAATAATTATTATTCTTTGCTATATATTTAATAACAATTATAATAATAATTTTTTATAATAATTAATTGCGAATATCAATGCAATTTCATCTTCTCAAGCATCAGATGATATTAGAAATCTAATTGAACATACGTATACAGTTTTTATCAAATTTCAAAGAAAAAAATACCCAAATAAAATATGCATGAATTTAAATATTATACATATTTTTAACTATTATGGATTATATTTTTCAATAACTATTAAAATATGATTTTTAAATAAAAAATTAAAAAATAACTATTATAAATAATATATATTATTTTTCTTAATCATAATTATTATTATTTCGAAAAAAATATATTAATTCAAAGCAAATAATTATTAATAAGGAAAACGAGAGAAACAGATATAGTCGGTCAAGCCCGACCATATGATACCCTACACCATTGTGAACATTATAATTCGGGGAGGGGTCTTTTATTAGACTTGGAGTCAAGTGTGGACCGATAGTCATAAGTGTAAAATAAAACATACGAATACAGAATATTACGTTGATGCTGACATTTATATGAATTTATTCAATTTTGGGTGATTCCCAAAGGAGGGCTTTATATGCTATGGTAAATTATGGACCGATCTTTGTAAAATTTTGCAATATCATTTATGTTCATATAAAACTTATTTGTGTCGAATACTAACTTGATACTAAAATTTTAATGGGATTTATGCCCGTTAAAGTGATTTTCTGAAAGGGGTTTATATGGGAGCTATGGTTTATTATGGACCGATCTTTTTAAAAATCAGTACACTTATTTAGACTTATGTGAAACTTATATGCACCAAATTTCATTAAAATATTGCTTTATTTAAGGGATTTATGATCGTTAAACTTTTTTTCGGGAGGAAATTTGTATGGGGGCTAGGTGAAATAATGGACCGATCATAACCAGTTTCAATGGGCTTCGTCCCTGGGCTATAAGAAACCTTTGTACCAATTTTCATTAATTTTGGTTCAAAATTGCGACCTGTAGTTTGATTACAAGATTTACATGGACGGTCAGACGGACAGACGGACGGACGGACAGACGGACGGACGGACATCGTTAAATCGACTCAGAAAGTGATTCTGAGCCGATTGGTATAAATTAAGGTCTTAGACCAATATTTTTGGGTGTTACAAACATCAACACAAACGCATAATACCCTCCCCACCTATGGTGGTGTAGGGTATAAAAATAAAAATTGCATATAATAGTTACAATTTAAGAAATTCGACATAAAAATTGTAATAATTAAGACCTCGGTTTGAGCTGAAATGTCTTTTGCAATAAACTATATACACTAGGAAGCAGAAGTCTGCGTACGAACATATGACAGACATTATTGACGCAAGTTTTCTATATATCCTTTAAGATTTTTGTAATTTTTACAGCTCTATATGATAGCTTAAATCTTTAGCAATATTTAAGTAAAATATTAACTTTAGAAAAGGGAATAGATTCGCGGTTATCCAAAAATATCAAAACAAAGTAATATAATTATACCGCAAAAGTCTGCGTACATTATTGAAAAATCTAAATTTTTCGCGGATTTTTTAGGTTTAGATTATTACAATTTGTTTCGTTTTAAATTGCTGTTGTTACAAATTTTCCAATATAATTAAAGATGTTTTCGTAATAAATCAAGAAAGAAATTATTTTATTCCTACTGCAAGTATGCATTTAATTTTTGTAAGGATGCTAAATAAAACATTCAGAAATATTAATAGAAAACCATTTGCCTGTCTAAGGAGAAATTAGTATTAACCGAAATAGTAGGGTCCTTTTCACTTATGTCACATTTTGGAGAAATCAACGACGTGGATTAATGAAAAAATTTAAATGCGGTCATGTTATACGTGAATAAATCGGGATAAACAGCTATTAAATTTACAAAAATATTAAATTTGAATAAAGAACGAATATTCCAGATAAAATAAATAAAAATATTGTTTGCATTCTTGATTCTAGCGGTATCCATAGTTGTACCTGCAAAACATTTTTGTATATTATAAACTAATAGAAAATAACCAGAGTTTTTTATAATAGGACTATTTCATTAATTTTTAATTTTTTTTTTCATCGGAAAATACTACTCTGTGCCATTGTTTTTCCCATGTCATATGATGCCGGCTAAAAAGTAATCTTGTTTCTTTTCGTGATGGATTATGGGGTGTCTTCTTTTTAATTTTTAATCTTTTAAAATTAGTAGCTTTCTGTATTACTCGCTTTACTGTTGCTAAGCTTGATTTAAAGCCAGTTTTTTCATTGCTATTTGCAGTCAATGGAAGTTTGAAGCAATTCTGATAATTGCACTTCTATCTGCAGCCGAAAGAACAGTATAGGTACCTACTTTCATATTTTTGCATAATTGGATAGATTACGAAGATAATTACTGACCACACAACGAGTTCGACCAATTTTATTTGCTATTTGGCTAATATTTAGTCCACATTCCTTATAGGCTTTGATTTTGCCAATTTCCTCGTTTGACTGCCTTTTTTCTTCCCATTTTGTAGGAATTCAAAACAAACTAGTTTAATTTTTATTAAAATCAATAAAAACATACTTTACAGTTGTTACTTTGTTACAAAATAAAATAAATAGAAAAATGTCGCATTCTCATGAGCTAAAAAAAATCGTATTTTTTTTAAGAAATTAAAATTACCATGCTTGATTCTCAAAATCTAATTTTGGAAAAAATTAGAAGATTTTTATCCCCACAACAATAAATTTAATTTTTAAAAATCTTCTAATTTTTTTCCAAAATTAGATTTAGAGAATCAAGCACGAAAAAAAAAATTAACTTAAATATTATTTTTGTACTCTAAATGAAGGACATTAATGTTAACATCAAACTGAAACTGTAAAAACTTTGAATACTCTTATGAATATTGAGAGGGAAACCGAAAAATCTGAATAACATTTATATCGTATTCAGATGAGCGGCAGTGTATATTCAAATTTTAAACTTCAGCAGTTTCGTGGTTTATCAGGCAGTGATACAAAATTTTTCATAAAAACAGCCAATATGGGAATCAAATTGTGATTAAATTTTGATATCCATATCAAAGCTAACCGTTTGAATTAAAGTAATATTTACTGCATCGGAAAATCACTGCATAAAAACCAAATAAACGCTCGGGACCAATCCAATGTATAAATTGCCAAGTATGTTCACTATCGGACAAAATATAGTGCGGTTTTTTACTCTTGCTATTTAGTTCATAATTATTGTCTTCTAGGTTTATAATGGTCTACATTTTTGGTGTCCAGGTATTTGTCGTATTATATTCATTAAATTAATATGCAAAAGAAGTTTTTCAAATATGTGTAAGGTGTGCGATCGAAAAAATCTTAACACACATTTTGCCTCATCACTTTTTTCGGAATCAATATTCAACATTTTTTTTTTTTTTTTTGATCTAGTTATTATGGAAAAGTAAATATTTTCATCGAAATAAGTGACGAAAAAGATTTACGTCCTACAAGTTATTAAAAAAATCCAAACAGGTCCTACAAATAATTGACCACATAATTAAATTTCGGCCGTAAAACCATTTTAATGTTGTTAAACAGTATCAGGAGAATTTGACCATTGATGTGAAACCTAGTTCGGTAAGAAAAAAAAGGACCACATGATATTGGGAAGGCCAGAAAATTGAAAGCATATTGAAAGGAACTCCAAACACATCTGGTAGAAAAGCAGCTGAGTTTTCTCAGTGCTTCGACTATTTGGTGCGAAAATTTAAAGCTAATGGCAAAGTTTATAACATATAAATTCCAAAAAATTCCAAACAGGAATTTTGCAAAAAAAATTTACAAGCCAAAAATTTAAAACCAAATTTCATACAAAAATACTCAAGCTGTATAATTGACGAAGAACGCATGTGCTGGCAAAATTTTCACAGCTTGTGTCTCAAAAATTTTTATTGTTAATGCTCGAAGCAATGTTGAAGATAAGTTTAGGACCAAAAACCAGAAAAAATTTTTACAAAATTCATGGTATAAAAGCTTTTTGCAGTTGCGGCAAAGCAGGAAAGTCATTTGATACATTCGGATCTATAAATAAAAAAATATGCATAAAGGAATATTTGAAAAAAAAGACTTATTCTTTTCTTAAGAGAGCACAACGTGTCCACATATCTTTGGACCCATTTGGTATCATGTCACTACGGTAAGAAAGCTCTGGAGTGGTACCAAATCAATAACATAGTTTTTGTACCAAGAGAGGTCAATTTTCAAAATTGTCTATAGCTTATACCAGTGGAGAGATATTATGCACCTGTAAAAAGTGAATTGAAGACCACAAAAAAGGTATTCCAAAATACCGAAGATTTTAAAAGAAGATGTGCACACTGTTCCAAAAAAGTGACTGAAGCAACTATCAAATCTCTAAAGAAAGGGTTTTTAAAAATGGTCCACAATTTTATAAATAGTGGTTAGAACCATAAACAGGGCAAGTTTTTCAAGCTTTTCGCTTGGAAAGTAAGCATTTGCATATTTCAAAAGAATTTCACAAAAAATGCTTATATTTTAAATCTTTGCATAAATTTGCATATAATAGATACAAAAGTAAGTTTTCTTAACAAAAACACAATTTTTTGGTGATTTGTTGGAGTTTAATCAAATGATTTCTAAATTTTTTTTTTGTGAGTATTTTGAGTACATTGTAAATACTGTAAAGAAAAAAATTCGGAAGCGTCATATGTGAAACTTAAAATTAAAATAGTTATATTTTTATAAACATTGAAATTTATTTGAGATTGAAAGTTAAAAAAATGCATATTTGTGCATATTTTCTACACATTAATATATAAGAATGCATAAATTCGTTGGTTTTTATATAAATATTCATGCTATTTTTGCATATTTCTGTGCATATTATACCATTTTTTCGTGCTTTTTCAAGCGCATATTTCAATTATTTTTGTGCATATAAAAACTTGCCCTGACCATAAAAATTATACATTTCTGTGATCTGTGCTAAATTATCAAATGATTAAAAAAATAATGAAAACTATTATATATGTTAAGATTTTTTCGAACGCACTCCTTATTTCGAGGGACAAAAGTTTTGTGTTAGTCATTCATTTTATGCGACATATTAAAGTGACACTTTACATTATTTCTTAAAATTTTTTTAAATTTTGTGATACTAAATGGATGACATATTCTTTAGAAGTGCTAAATTTTATTATTCTATTCATTAAGTTCTATTAAAATTATTATTGCATTTGAAAAATGAGGATAAATTCGGCCATATTATCGGTAAGTTTTCGACCACAATCCAGTAAGATTTCTTGATTCCAGATAGAGAAAACTAATTAACATTAATGTAATTGTCTTTAAAGTGCAACATTTTATAATCTGACACCAAAAAACAATTTTATTATACAAAATTACAATTTAGAATCAATACACAGAAAAAATTACTTGAGAAAATTGTTCAATTAGTTTGATAATTTATATTATTTTAAAATTTAATTAATTTATTTATTCGTTTAAAATTTATATTCTTAAAAGTTGACATTTCTGAAAAAATATTAAACTAAAAAAGATATATTTGAAAAATAATAAATACATTTTTTTATACCAGCTTTAAATTGTAATTTAAGTCAATTGTTGGCCATTTTTAAATCTATTGTCCAATTGTGAAGAGTTCTTTATATTTAATTGGTTATATTTGTGGAATATCTGATAAGTTTTTAATTATTGATGAGATTGTAAAATTCCAGTGAAATTGCAGATGTTCCTGTTATATATGTATTGTGCATGATAATGAATGTCCTAGTTATTTATTAGTATATCTTTCAAGGAATATGCATACAAATGTATGTAGTGTAAGTATGCACTCATTTTTAAAAACAGCGACATGTCGTTTGATTTTCTTTTTATTGATCGTTTACTAGGTCTAAACGCTATTTCTTTGATCATTTTTTAATCCCATTTTCTGGATCATCACATCAAACGTAGAGTTTCCCGAGAACTTAGTGTGAGCACGTATCGTTTTAAGAGCAAAGACGTATTACATTCTACTATTTGCATAAAATGTAATAATAATACATTTTAGAATACCTTACAGAACAATGGTCGGCAAAGAAATCATCATTTAAGCAAAAGTAAGTGAACTAAATGGAATTTGGCGTGATAAACAAGAGTCTGTTATTTGTTTTTTTCTTTTTTTATATCACGTATTTATTTTTTATGGGTATGAGTAATATGACTTCATAATAAGATGGTCACACTGAATGGTCAATAATGGTTTGACCAATTTAAATAAACTGCAAGTTATATTAACATTATCTTTTTATTTGAAAGTTAGTAAAGAAGAAAATGTTTTTCATGCAAAATATTTTACACCTTAATAGTTATATAAAAATTAAAATTGGCTACTGTTTTATCTTTTATCGTGCAAAATTTTTGAAAAAAATCCGACAAAAAAAGCATACATTTCAATTTTGCATCTATTCTTTTGGTGTTTTATTTATCTAAATCGGATAAATAGTTTTTAAGTTCTGGTAGTATATACTGGTGTAACTCGTGTAATAGGGAATTAATAAAAATGCAAATAAACAACCAGTATGTGAAAGAAAAAAACTGGTAGCAGATTCTTGTTCAGCACGTTTATTTTTGAAAAAAGAAAGGTAATATTTTTTGCCGGCCAGTGTAAATTGCAATCATCATTTTGAAATAAATAATATATGCCTGTATAATATGTATTATAATAAAATAAAGATTTGAAATTCTGAAATAAATACTTTTGTTTAAATTTTTATATTTTTTACCGGGAGGAAAATATTTTTGTAATGGTTAATTATGTTTTGAATCGCTTCAATTAAGCTTTTAATTGATTGTAAACAAAAATTCAATAATAAGTCTAATTTATTTAATAAAAAAATTAATTGAAGTTTTAAAAAATATAAATTAATTTTACATAACTAATATTATTATTTTGATGATTGGAGCAAAATCAATAAAAAATTTAATTCATATTATCAATTTCGTAATTAAAATCCATTTTTATTTTTTTCTGTGTATAATATGAAATTGAGAGGGCAGAAACCCTAAGACTACGAAGTAAAATCGTAACGATATCAATATTCTCGCCAAAAGAGAATGAGTTTCATCATTTAAATACATAAAAATAGAAGTAATTATAAATATATTAGCTTTTACTGCCAGGAAAAAGCTCAAACATAGGAGTTTTAGAAGTACCTATTCTAAGTAAAAGTCACATCATTTTTGTGCTTATATAATAAAGCGACCCGTAATAGAAAAATAATCGTTAAAGTCCCAAAACCATTCTAAAATACAGTTATTTGGATGAATAAACATAAATCTTATTAAAACTTTAAAAAAAAAACTGAGAAAATTTTGGAAACTACCATGGAAAAATCTGAAGTTTTAAATTTTTGTATACGAAGATCGTATAAAAAATGTTTTCTTAAATTTGGTACATCTGAAACCCATTTGTTTGAACCTTGTCTGGACAGTTACTTCGTCCTTTATCTCTCCGCTTAGAAATATGAGATTCTTTTTGGCGAGAATTGCGATATAGCTACGACTTTACTTCGCAATATTAGGGCTTCTGGCTTTCAATTTATTATTATTTTCATTCTAAATTCTAATTTTGTATAATGAAATGTTTTTTTGACCTCAGATTCTAAAATATTGCACTTTAAAGACAATTACGTTAATCTTAATTAATTTTCTCTATCAGGAATCAAGAAATCTTACTGGATTGTGGTCGAAGACTTACTAATAATATGGCCGAATTTGTCATTATTTTTCAAATACAAAAATAATTTTAATAGATTTTATGAATAGAATAATAAAATTAAGCACTTCTTAAGAATATGCCTTCCATTTTGTATCAAAAAATTTAAAAAAAAATTAGGAAAATTAGGAAATGTAAAGTTGGACTTTATTATGTCGCACAAAATGCATGACCAACAAAACACTTTTGCCCCATATTTGAAATACACATATTTCAAAAACTTCTTTTGCATATTAATTTAAAGAATATAATACGACAAATACCTGGACACCAAAAATGTAGACCATTATAAACCTAGAAGACAATAATTATGAACTAAATAGCAAGAGTAAAAAACCGCACTTTATTTTGTCCGATAGTGTATGTGGTCATACTAAAGCTTGTTGCAGATTGACACCCGTTTGCGTTATTTGCGGAGAGTTAAGGCTCCATTACTCTACCGTAAATGTAAATGTAAAAACGTAAATGTAAAGGGAAACGTAAGTGGATGATTACTCTAAAAATGTAAATGTAGCCAATACTTTGTTGTTGCTTTGTACACATGAACATCGGTGATGTCAATTACACATATTTCCAGTGGATCAAATTCAAATTGAAAATCGCTAAATTTATTGGTTTGTATTTCAGCGATTCGTATACAAAATGAAATTTGTGCTTTTATGACAAAAATTTTGAATTTTAAATTAAATATTCGACTCTACGTCTTATTTAAATTATTTCAACAATTTTTTAGTGAAGAAAACAGCAAAACTAATTGTCCAATTGATAAACCTTTTACAGCGATTTTTTACGCAGATTTAGTATAATGAAATAAAAAGCTGTCAACACTGTTGTTACAGCTGTCACGTAAAAACGTAGAGCGACCTAATTTGATTAGGTTGCTACGTAACATTTACGTTTTTTAGTACACATACACACATAACTCTCATAAGCAAAACGTGTCAGCTGATTCGCTACATTTACATTTACGGTAGAGTAATGGAGCCTTTACACAAATCGTCTCCTCCTCTACGTAATGGGTAGTCTTCACTAGAGATTAAATGATTTCAATATGGCGTACATGCTTCATGTTAATTTCTTGTTTTCTCATTGTTTTGTTGTTGCATTATTTTCTTTGTAATTTGAGTTTAAATGGGGTAGCATTCAGCTAACATATTTCCAGGGTGTACATTAGAGTGTCCCGAGAATAGCCTTTTTCGAGATTTCGATGTAGGAACATTACATATTACATATTATCAACAGTTCTTACTACAATAAAATTTTTTAAATTTTAGCCTTAAAAGGAACAAAATTATAAAATTTTTATCTATTTTTTTTAAAAAAAATATCGATTTTTTTTTTTGCATGATATACTAAAATGACGGTTTATGGTTCAAAATTTTTGCGAACATTTTTTAAAATATTTTTTCTATAATTGGCTTAAAATTACGAATTTTTTGATACCCATTTCAAGACTAAACTCAATACTATATTTTGGACGAAATGTTCTAGACCTGTGACATTCAATCGCTGGTAGGGAACTGAAGATCAATTTAAAAAATTTTTTTAATATTTTTCCCATATTCAGCTAATTTTTACACATCGTTTGAGAGGTGTTCCTACAAAATTTTTGGTCTACAGGACACTCTAGTGTACATCCAACAAAATCCTCCTTCGCAAATCATCCACTTGATCTATATAGAAAGCTAGAGTTTTTGAATTCAGCTCCCTGAGTTTAATGGTCTCCACCAATATCAATTCTTCGAGTTTTATATGGTACTCCACCAATCATCATATATAAAATTTAGGTTATCAAAATCGATTGCATGTGACAAATGTAAGTTTCGAAAAACCGTAACGCGATACAGTTAGCCGACTTCAAACATTTAGCCAATGCGGGGAGAGACACAAAATTCCCGAAGGCCAAGCAACAAAATTCCGCCTGGCTGTACTTAAAAAACAATTACAACGACGCGAGAGTTGTTCCTCAACCCAGAGCCACTTTGCGACTGTTGTTGCATTCTACACACATTCAATAATTTCTTTGTATATTTTAAGCTAAGTTTACATTAGCCAAATATTTGACACAAAATATTTGGTCGTGTTTTCCCGCAATTTTTGTAACTAAATACAGAGTTAATTTTCTGTTCACATTACGCGCATTTATTTGACGTTTTTTGTTTCATGAAACAGCTATCAAATATACAAGAAGGGGAAAAATATTTTAAGCCTGTTCAGATTAGATGCAAATTATTTAATCAAAATTATTTGGTTAAACACACAGCTACTACAAATTTATTTGACGCCAATAATTAAATGAATTTATAACAAAATAATATTTTTTATTTTGCTTTTATGGATTTATAACAATTTTTAGAGAGAATTTCGGAAATTGCGGATGTCAAGACAATCGTTTTTATTTTATATAAGGTGGAAATGCTGTTTATTTTAGAAAAATAGTTAAAAAAATTTACAATGAAGTAAAATATTTGGATAATAATACTATCAATTTAAAAATTCAAAATAATTAAGCTTACTTTAAAATATATACGTATTTATAAATAATTTATATTTATACAAAATAACAACTCTGTTTCCACTTCATGTCATTTACAAAACAACACTGTTTTTTGCCACAGAGCGAATTCGAACGGCGTTTAGCGACTTTTATCGGTTGATATTTATATCCGATTATTTTATTTTAATTTCACTTTTTCGATTATTTGTTAATGGATATTAACAAAAATATGTACTTAAATATTAAAAACATATAAGCTTTTTTATTTGATAAAGCTTATGCGTAATTGTTTGAAAAATGTAGCAAGTCACATGCAATCAGTGTTGATTTTTACCAAATTACTAAAAAATAATTATTTGAAGTATAATCAACACTAATTTTATTTGTATTTTTTTATTATTCAATCCAATTCAAGTAAAGGAAAATGCTTTTCTAGGTTATATTAAATATTAAATTCCTAAGTAAAAAAAAAATGACTGATCAAAAAGGTTAAATTATTATATTATAAGTTAAAAACGGAATTCAAATTATTTATTTTTCTTAAAGAAAAAAATTATTAACCATTTTTTTATTTTATTTGTATTAAAGTTTTTAGAACTAAATTATTTCTTTTTAAGTTAGAAATTTAATTAAAATTAATTTTATTGAAAAAAAAAATAATAATAATAATAATTTTTTTTTTATGATTAGTTTTTATTGAATCTTTCTTTTTCAGAAATTTAAAATAAGTATTAAAATCTTAACCTAAACTTAAATTAATGTTGATATTGCCACTGCAAAATATAACGTAGAGTTTTTATTAATAGTGTTATCTTCCAAGATCCAATCTTCTTAGACGTCTGTGACCCTCAAATGTAAGCAGATCCCTTGCAAGGGGGTTTGGGTGTTCCGCTAATTTCTTCATGTAATTTATGCAGCTATTTTTTATCTCCTCACGAATTGTAGGAATATTTAGATCCCTGTGGATATTACTATTTCTGACGTACCATGGTGCACCTGTTATTATTCTTAGAAGTTTCGACTGTCTTCTCAGTATTTTCTCAATGTTTATTGAGGAGGCTGATCCCCAGAGCTGGATGCCATACAACCATATAGGTTTTATTATTGTTTTATATAAGAGAACCTTATAGCACAGGTCTAGGACCGACCTTGGACCAATTAACCAATGGATTTGGGAAGATTTTAGTTTCATTTGTGTAAGTTTTGATTCTATGTGACGAGACCATGTTAGACGCCGATCCAGGTGAATTCCAAGATATCTTACTTTGTCCTGTTCAGGGATTTGGATATTGTTGATTCGAATAGGAGGACAACTTTCCCTGCGTAAAGTAAATGTAATGTGGACACATTTCGTAGCATTCACATTGATTTTCTATTTGTGTAGCCATTTCTCCAATTCAGTGATGTGAGATTGTAGTTGTTCGGATGCTATAACGGGATCTGTGTGCACACTTAAAAAAGCAGTAACATCTGCAAAAGTATGAGTCATGGGGCTCGTGGGCATATCTGCCGTATAAAATATATAAAGAAGCGGCCCTAAAATACTTCCTTGAGGTACACCTGCAGAAATTTTTCTGCGTGAAGAAATCACATCTTTTGATCTAATTTGAAAAGATCTATTTAATATATAGTTTTTTAGTAACTTATGAACGTTTTGTGGAAGTAATGTGGTAATTTTATGTATAAGTCCTTCGTGCCAGACTTTATCGAAAGCTTGAGATATGTCAATAAATAATGCTGAGCAATACTGCTTGCTCTCGAAACCTCTTCTTATGAAATTTGTAATTCGATGAACTTGTTCAATAGTACCATGTTTTTTTCAAAAACCAAACTGATGGTTAGGTATACTGTTATTACTAGTAAAATGTAATAATAGGCTCTCAAGGAGAAATTTCTCAAACAATTTTGAAAAAATTGATAGTAGGCTTATTGGACGGTAATCTATTTTATTAATGGGATCTAAGTTTTGCAGATATGTTTTCAATTCGGATTCATTTTGATTCTTCAGAGCGAAGCGTAATTTTCGGATGCATTGATTAAGTTTAGTCTTGACAATTGGTGATCGAGATTCTTGCCATTGACGCCTTAATTTTTTTTTCCCCTAATAAGAGTTTGGACATTGGAAGAACATTTATTATATCTTTGCCTTCCTGAGAAACAGGGAGGTGTAGATACTATAGCAGCATTAGTTAGGATGTCTGTGAAAATATTAACGGCAGATTGTATTTCATTTTCACTTTTCAGTGAAATATTTTGTGGTAAGTGTGAGCTTATGTACATTTTGTACTTTAACCAGTTTGTTTTCTTGTTTGGAAAACGAGAGCTTTGGGTTTCTAGTTGGCTTGGATTATTAATTAGTCTCAGTATAGTAGACAAATGATACGACGAGAGATCCAGTGAAGGGATCACTGATATAAATTCGCGTTTTATATTTCGGATTATTGCAAAGTCAATAAGTTCGGGAATGTTATTGATGTCTGCAGGCCAGTAAGTAGGTTGGCCACTAGATATGGAGTCTAGTTTGTTGAACGACATTGCATCGAATAGTTGCCTACCCCTGGGTGTAATAAGACGAGATCACCAAAATAATAATAATAACAATAATAATAATTAATGAAAAATATAAAATAAAAATAAAATGTATGCTTTCATTTCAGCTGCCGCCGAACCTAAATTTTTTGCACGCCACTTTCAGCTGTATAAAAATCATAAGCACTATTATTTTTTAATAAAAAATATAAATATGTTCATATATTAAAAGCTTTATTTAAAAAACTATATTAAATAAAATATAAGTTGCTCATTTCTATTTGTCGACTTGAAGTTTAAGTACATAAAAACAACAACCTTTACATCTCAAGCAGCCTGCCTCGTCAGCTGTTATTTGACCCTGTTTGATATTACATTTATTTTGTAAGATCAAACAAAAATTAACCCCAAATAATGGCAAATATTTTACATCTTGTGTTCACACAATGTTCACACTTATCATATTTTTGACTCAAAGCAAATATTTTTGTTTGGCTCGTAAAAATATTTAGTGTTCACATTAGTCAAATCAAATTTTTTGTAAAAAAAACGTCAAATATTAGTGTAATGTATGCTTGGTGTTTAAACATGGTTCTTTTAACATTTGCTTTAACAACCGTGTTTAAACATCGAAAAAATGAATATTAAAATCAAGGTGAACGGTCTACATTTACTATTAACATGATGTTAGTGTTAATTTTAACCCTAGAATACTAATGTACGTAAATTTTACGTATACATTTTTTCAAATTATTATCGAGTATGGAAACCTAACGGTATGAAATTCCCAAAGTTCTTTCTTCAAATGTTTTTAAACATATATTAAAAATAAAATAATGCATTTTTAGACGTTTACATGTTCTAAATGCAAATACAAAAAAGTTACTGCGTTAAATTTACGTATCGTTAGTATTAAGAGTTTAAATTTTATACGTAAATTTTACGTATCGTTAGTAATGGTATAAAATTGAATATAAAATTTAAAATGTGATTTAAAATGGTAAAGTAAATGTTGAAATATTCGTCGGATAATCTTAATTTGGGGGATACAGTAATCAATTATATCTTTTCAATGAAATTAACGTAAAAATATAAAAAAATTATTGAGCTGGCGAGATTACCGTTATACCAAGAAATTTCCACAGAAAGGTAAGTATTATGCAAAAAAAAAAACGAAAGGATGGATATTGTCATGTTTAATGAGCATCTTAAGTCTCTGGTGAACGCCAGATAATAATTTATGATGAAGGATTTTTTGGTAGTTTATTATTTATTGAATTTGTTTTTTGACTTTAAGCCTTTTGTGAGACAAATAAGTAATAAAAATGCTCTTAGGTGACATAGCAACAACAAATAAACTGTTTTAGAGGTATAGCAATGTATACGAACACACTTGCTAATGTTATCTCCAAGACATTTGAAGAAAATAAATCTTAAGGAGGTTCTTATAGAGCAGGAAAAGTTTTAAAATTTTCTTGTTTAATGAAAAGGAAATTTGGAAATCGAATGAGAAATGTGTGTCATATATTAAAAATCTGGACTGATTTTGCGGACAAATTTTCGTTTGTCATCTTTGTCATCAATATTTGCTTCAAGTTATCAAATTTTCATCGTTGAATGCAGTATTCGCTAAATCCATCCAAGAAATTACTTCCAAAAAATAATCCAAAAATTTCCCAATAGAAAAAAATCTTTATTAAATAAATATTAAAATATCTTTTAGTGTAATTTTAATATAATTGAATAAACTACTACTTTAAAAGAATTGTAGAAATATGTATATTTAACTTAAGTTAAAATTTATCACACAATTTGTATTATTTTCATAAATTGTTACAAACAATGGGTGTAATTTCCTTTTTTTCAATTAGGGGTAAACACGTTCATTAGACGATTAACGAATAGATTCCCATTTTCGCTATTGTTTCTTGCCCAGCCTCCATTTATATTAAGTAGAGGAGGTGTACTTGTACTCGATTCAGTTTACCGGTAATCTTGCAGCTTATTAAGGTGTTTTTGGCATTCTCTTAGCTTTGATTTTAGTTGAGGAGAGCTGTGGAGTTGCCACTCTCTTCGAACTCTTATTTTTTTTAATCCGGAGCCGTTCGACATCCACAGAACAAATTCTATTATATCTGTTTTGTTCAGCAGCAAGTTTTAAACTTTTTTCAACAATTTTGAGAGAGAGAGATTGATATCTTCTGGTGTTCTCAGCGATATATTTTCCGTGCAATGAGTGCTAATATATTTTTTATATTTCAACCAGTTTATTCTCGTGTTAGATATCGCTGAGATACCAGAGGGGTATACAATTTCTCGGGGGGTTCAATATAGTAACAAAATTGGGTGAATGATCTGAAGATAATTTTAATAAAGTTTTAACATGAATTAATGCCCTTGGTAAATTCCTCGTAACAGCGAAATCGATAACATCCGGTATTTTATTTGGGTCAGTAGGCCAGTATGTTGGTTCTCCGCTCGAAATAACATTCAAACCTATTTTAGAAATTGTATTAAACAATACACGACCTTTAGGGGTTATAAGTCGTGATCCCGAGAATGTATGCTTAGCGTTATAATCGCCAGCTGCCAGGAAACGGGGTCCTAGTGATTTATAAAAATTTTCATATTGATTTTCTGAAATTAAAAACCTGGCGGGTGAATATATCGATAAATCACTTTCTATCACAGTTTCTATTACAGTCATCAATATAGATTGTTGTAGCTGGAAAATAATCTTCACGAAGATCACACATTAAGTAGTGTTTGATATAGGTTTTTATTAAAATGCCAGAGTCTCATAAAAAGCATATCCATTTATCCTAAATAAGCTTCTGGACATCAAATGGATTTCCGAGACTAACATTATATCTTGGTCATGACTTCTAAGAAAATATTCGAGTTCATTTTTGTTTTGGCGAATGCCGTTGGCGTTCCAAAAACTTATTTTTAGGCAGTTCATGGTTTGTTCAGCACAGCCTGCATTAACATAGATTGCATTTTAAGCATTTCTTGCATAATATTGCTCAATAAATTTGTAAGATTATGTACCGATTGGACGAGAGTAGCTTCAAGCCGGGTAAATTTGAAAGCGGGCATTTGCTCTTTTGCCTCTGGGTTCAAATTGTGATTAAATTTATTTTGTTGTTGATAGCCCTGCGGTAGAGCTAGGTTGTTCTTAAGGATGTTTGCGTACGAGGCTTTGTTGTCAGAGGACTGTTGTAACGGGGGGTAATTTACCTTGAGGGTATTTAATAGTTGAACGGGGGAAATTCTCGATCTCTGGCTTAGTGATTTTTTTAACGAATAAATATACGGGACAGCCTCTGTAGTTTGCAGTATGGTTTCCTCCACAATTACTAAATTTTTGCAATTTAGAGTCATCTTTAGATTTATTACATTGTGATGAATTGTGTAACTCTCCACAAACAACATATACGGGTGGCAATCTACAATAAGCCTTGGTATGACCATATTCTTCACAATTTATACATTGGACTGGGCCCGATCGTTTATGTGGTTCTTCTACAGTGATTTTGCGATGTAATAAATATTTTATTTTATATATAGGGTGAGTTTCATTTTTTTCAATTTCATATCACCGGGTTCTAGTTCCACACGGAAGAGCGGTTGAGGAATTTTATCCCGATTTCGAATGTTTATAACATTTTTAATCTTGAAGTCTTTGTCCTCCAATCTTTTCCTGATTTCAACGGGTTCGACACTAGAGTCAATACCCTTTATAACAATCTGTAGACCCTTGCTACCTTTCAGCTGATAAGTATAAAAACTTTTCTTATGTGTTTCGAAATCTGTCACAACTAGAGTTTGGGGTCCGGGAATTCCCGGGCGGGAAATCCCGTAAATTTTTCATTGGGAATTCCCGGGAATTTTTTAAAATTTTCCCGGGAAAACGGGAAATTTAATATTGACGTAGTTTTATAATCCTAAAGCAAAAATGTTACTGTTAGTATTGTCTCAGTGAAAATTTTACAATAATATAAAGTTTATATTATAAACGCATTACTTACTAAAGCAATTTTTGATGTTAATACAAATATACATACATGAAATTCGATACAAGTGATATTTTATATTATTCAAAAACATTTCATCGGTGCGCTGATGAAAATTCCTATTTGATGACTTTTCGATGGGAAAAAACGATTTATTTTGTCAATTCATATTTCAAGTACACGAGTTTTTAACTACATATTGCTATAATCTTTTAAACATTTTAATGATGATGTACCATTTTCAAACTTCATTTAAATGTCTTGGCTCTGAAAGGTTTTTTCATATTTTTTTGCCAATATCTTTCGATTTTTTCGACAAAATTAATTCCAGTTTGTATCACATGATTTTATACTATCTTTAAAGTACGATTTTGGACTATTTAATATATTAACGTGTAAATATATTAAACTACGAACGTATTTTATTTTTCAAAAATGTTTAAAAATAATGATTAACAATATCTTTCAAATGAAAACTAATTTTTATCAGATTTCCGATTGACCACAAAATATTGTTGAGAACCAACTTTAAAAATTTTTAGATTTATGTTTTAGAACGAATTAAAACGATAAGAAAAACTATTTATACTGAAATTTATGCCTCAGATGACGATTTATCTTTTTTTAAATTTTTAGCATGAAAATCTATTTAAGATAAAAATCTGAAGTAAACAGTTTTTAATTAAATATTAGAAATACTAGTTTTTTATTCCATAACGCTTTTCTAAAAATCATAGTTCCACTGAATCATTTTATAAAGAAATCATTGAATTTTTGTTAAATCAAATCTTCTGCAAATTTAATGGAAATATTTATATTTTTTAAATATTTTTTCTTTAATTCGGAAAATATTTAAATAGAAGAAAATTGCAATGATTCAAAATATTTTTTAAGCTTGAATTGTATAATTGGTAGTGCATTCTTTAAGCAATTATTGCGAAGTCAAAGAATTTAAGTCTATGAATTGAATTGTTATGAATGCTTCAAAGAAATGACTGAGATAATAAATTCGATTTTGAAAAGTTAATTAAAGAATTAAATCTTTGGAACCTTTGCTTACAATAGGCACTTATTTCATTTGCATGAAATATTTAAAAATTTAAATTGGAAGTCATACTTCAATATTGTTTTATTTTCTGTGATTTATAATGTTGTATTATAGTTTTGAATAGAAAAAATAACATTCTTTATAAAAAATCATTGCTTTTTCCTTATATTTTAAGTTTCCCGGGATTCCCGTTTCCCGGGAAACAAAATATTACGGGAAACCTCAAACCCTAGTCACAACCTTTCACTATTTACCTGTATTTTGGTCTCATGAATTGTACCTCTTTAATGGGAATCACATAAAAGGAGTTTTCACCTATCAATGAAATCAAATTTTGAACCAAAGTGTTCAAGTTAATTTCTCTTAAATAAAAAGGTTTGGCTGGCCTAATTATATTAGCTGGTTCATTGCCCTCACATTGCAAAATAGAAAAACAATTTTCATATTCGGTCTATCAGAGTTACTATCCTTAGATAATTTTGCCAAAGGTGCTATTTTCGAGGACTTAGGGCTTCGTCCTCGTTTTAAAACTGTAATGCGCAAATAAAATATTATTGTATTCTGACAACGTTCTATCAACAGCTGGATTGCCTTCTTTTGTTGAACGATCATTAATTGTCAAAAAAGCGGGGGAGCAGGAGCGAGCACAATTGACTGGCTTGGCAGTTAAATACAAGCTGTCATCAGATCTTTTATTTGTTTTATTTGTTAAATTATCATCAACATTCACAGTCACAGTCACATATGTATTTCTGCCGTTAACACTAAGCCTTCGATCATTAGTATTTGCGTTTAAGAGACTCATAAAGTGTGTATGCAAATAATTTTTCAAATAAAAAGTGTTTTATTTTATTGAAAATATTTTATAAAAATAAACGCGTCATATGTATTGAACGGGTGTAATTTATATTTTTGACCGATATTATCATTAAAATAAGTATTTAACTCGCAGTAAAAATAAAACACGTATGTTTAGCTCAAGAAACTTTTAACTTTTTTAGTTATAAATGAGTATGAGTACATGATATTTTAATATTTTTTTAAACCTACAAGTACTTAGTTGTACTTACCGTCGTGAAATTGATCTGATGTATTCATCTCTAATTTTCGTTTTCTCATATTTTCTGCAAAGTGAGATATTAAGGCATCAATCATTGGCGCTTGTTTAGAGAATATTTGCATTAATTTTGATATTTGTATTCCGTTCTCAACGGCATCAAACTAAAAGTCAATTAATTGTATTTCAATTTGAATGTCTAATAAAAATAAATTTGAAACAATTGCTCATACCTGAAGAAATATACATGTTTGACATTCTGGATCGTCGGCGGCACTTGGCTTAGCAAAATCCCAGGAAAGGTCTTCGTATCGTAATCCAAGTAGTAGAGTCTAAAAATCATTTGATCAATTATTGTTATTTACATGTACTAATTTTAAGCAAAATTCATTACTATAAGTAGTATACATACACATTCCAGAGGATCTATGATAAAAACTCCGCGCTCATTTACTGCAATTAACACCTCGACATCCTTGTGATTTACTAAACTCATTAGACCACGTACAGGTTGCTCCACCTGTCCGTGGAAAAAGGCAGCTCTACAAATAACAAATTTAAATAAAAGTTAAGAATATGAATTTTTACAAAAAGAATCGAATCACAATAAGGAAATCATATTTATATGTATATAAATAATTATTCAACCAACCCATAAAAAGGAAGAGCCCAGCAAAACTCTAAATATTTACGCATTAATTTACGAGTCGTCGCTGTTTGTGGCACACGTTTAAATTGTTCTAAAAGTCGAACTTCAGCCGAATTTTTTCGACTTACTGGAAGCCATGACCAACTCGAATTTTTGGCAACGTGTTGAGGCAAAAATCTTGATTGATTTTCCCTGTAATAAATTCATGAAAATTAGAATACTTTCCTTACAATTCCAATTGAAAAATATACATACATACATACATACAGTCTTCGGCATATATATGTATTTTGACAACAAGAAAATATGTTTTTACTAAATTTTGTAAAAGATTTCTTAATTATAATGATCAGGTATGAAATAGGACTAAAGTGTCTAATTCAACGGTTCCCAAATGGGGATCCCCAACGCACAAACCTTTACCTTTACTTAAACAAACAGTTTAAGGAATTTTGTTAATTCAATTTCATTTTATGTTCTCATAAGATAAGATATCGGGAAAATGGTAAAGTGCGTGTTCGAATAACACAGAACACACAAATATCCACTTGTGCTTAAAATATGTCAATGTTTTGGGCGCAGCATTTCTCTTCCTTAATTCGCTTTTGGCGAGGGCCCAATAACTTTAAATTCGCTGAAGTTCTAGGCAGTTTGGAGAGTTGACATTTTTCAAAGAATGTTGAGACATTATTTTTCCTATAAATGGAAGCAGTTTAAATTAATTGTCTGATGACATATAGCTACTTTCAAATTTTTTTAAATCCAATTTGGATGATTTTTGTTGGTGTTTTTCCCTTTAACTCGATTGTGGAGCAAGTACACAAAATATTTTGTAAACTCGTATCATTATATAATCTGGAGTATTTTCAAAATATCACAAAAACAAAAATAAGTTGCCAGAATACAAAGTTATAAACAAAAACATGTGTCAATATTGGAGCGATCTTCACACTATGGTGGAAACGTTCCATTTTTAACAAGATAAATTTAAAATTGTGACCTGTGTTCATAGTTGCCATATAAATTTGGTGAAAAATCGTCAAATCAACTATTTGAAATCGTCAAAAAATCGTCAATGTGAAAAACTACAATTTTATATGTTAATGAACAGTTTTTATGCTTTTTCTAATGAAAAATGAAATGTTTAATTGAAAAAAAATAAAAGAAAATAATAAAAATTACATTAATTTTATATTGGTGGCATATTATGAAAATCAAGTAAACATTACCTATTAACATACTTATGCATACTTATTTAAATATACATATTTTTGGGTTTGTTCTTATTGTACTTTTATTAAAGTTTTATAATATTGTTACATATTTTGCTGTTTCCCCTTTTTTAATCTTACACAAAATATTTAAGCAATTATGCAACACTTCGCTTATAATTTAATTTTTATTTTGTAGCCATTATTTCATTAAATAATCTATTTTTTCAATAAATTCTTTCCAATACGCTCCGTAATTTGCGCAAGTTAAAGTTTGTCACTATTGTTTATACGCCTTGGTATAACGCGTTAAATAAAAACTCGTATTTAAAAAAATGGTCAATAATAGAATCGCGTTATAAAGAAATTGCGTAAATGAAGAGTTGCGTAAATCGAGGGTTACCTGTATGTAATTTTGTATGACTTTCAAACCAAAATAAGTTATTTATCTTACCTTGTTATAAAAAACAAATAGGCTCCTTTGTGAACCTATCTACAATATATACAAAATTTAATTTTAAATGAATTCATCAAAAATGTCTTTGGATTCTTAGTTCGACTATTTAAGTATTTAGGCCATTTGTAGGGCTTATTCGCCATTTCGTAATAAATTAATATTATATTGGTTCCCATAAATCCTTTCTAATAAATGAACCATTTATATTACCAAATTTAAGAAGATTTTTATTTAAATTGTTAATATTTTTATACCAACTACTTTACTTTTAAAGAATAATATATGTAAAATTGTAAAAATAGTTCTAAATTTTCTTTTAGAAAAAATCGTCAAATTAGGGGTAAAAATCGTCAAATCGTCAACAGGTCATTTTTAGACCCAAAAATCGTCAAAATGACGATAAATCGTCAAATCTGGCAACAGTGCCTGTGTTTCAAATAGAAAACAGGGCAGCCAGACCGATAGTGCTTAAATCAACATTTTAACATTTCTTTAATACGAAATATAAAATGAAACTTTTCTAATGTCAAAAGTTTGAGGATAAATAAATACTTAGTAAACAAAGAAAGAAATTTATTCTCACAAATTGGGAAATGTATTAATTTTAAAAATTGTTTTGAACATAATTCTTAAAAATAGATAAGGCTGAAGCAAAGTGGACAATTGATCATTAGAAACATTGGACACTCAACGTTAATCGGTGGATCACAATATAGGAATATTGTGATATCCACTCAAATGGGATAAAGAGTTAATAGCGCTCCACGTTGGGGAAAAATGTGGCAAAAGTGGCGATTAATTGAATTTTGGAAACTAAATTTTTGTAATAAAGTTGGGAACCGAATAAAAATAGACTAATTTATGTATCAAATGCATTTAAAAATATTAAGCTAGGTTGTGTTGATTTCTTATAAGGAGCTGTCAAAGTTAAACATTTTTTAACATTTTTTGAAATTAAATTTTCATAAATTTCAGTGCATTTATTTTAAACAAAAAGTAATTTAAAGTAAAAATTTAAAATAGAACCATCAACTTCAGGTATAAAACTGCACTTTTCTTCAAGTATTTGTAAATTTAATTTTGTCTAAATATTTTTATATATTTTTGAAAATTGTCCTAAAATACACTATTTTTTAAATTTCATGGAATGCAACTTAAAATGTTACAGGATGCTTGTTCTGAAAATTTTCTGAAAAATATTACATATTGTCCCCTTCAATACTATGAAAAAAACCGTGCGCATATATAGCCCGATTTGAGAAATTATTATTTTTTTTTTCGAAAAAACTCCAGTAGATTTTATACAAAAACGAGAGATAAAGATATAAACCATATGATACCCTATGATACCATAGGGTTCCCACAGGCGTAGCAGAGGACAGTAGCATTTTGAGTTTAGAAGCAGGATCTCACATACGATTCAGGAGTAGAGCTATGAGGGTTTAAAATAGGGTTCTAATGTTATAAAAAAGTTTAACCGCTAGGCAATTTTTGTTCCTTACCCGATTTCCGAGATTTGTGTATCACCTTAAATTCCTTGATAAATTCTTTAGAAAACATGCTCGCATGTATTATTTCTTTAATATATGCATCGAGATATGTAGATGGTGTAATGATGCAGTGGATATACTCCACAACCTTTGCCAATGTGTTGCATTATCATGTCATAGATTTAAATGTTATGATTCCTATTTCTTTTTTTGTTAAATTAACTGGACTGTGTGAACGAAACATTACGGCGACAGTGGTGGCCAGACAATAGTACTATCAATTGGACTAGCTAGAGAACGTGAAACAGCAGCTATGATGCTGGTCTTTAAACGTGCTGATGGAAAACTCTCGGAAATTCACTTTGGATCAATAAATATGGTCTTGTGATTACACACAGTTCCGTGTGGTCCTCTCTTAAACCTAACCTACAAATCTGTATAAAAGTATTTAATTATAGAAATACAAATCTATTGTATATAAATATACACTTATATACAATAGATATGATTTTAACATTCGATATCAAGATTAGAAATTATCATTTATGTGATTTTTTTTTTAAAAGTCAATTATTGATATCAAACACTAAAATAATATTCAAGCCTTTGAAAAAATTGTGGTGGGTCGTTGGAATGTTTTTGCAACTAAAAGAATAATTCTAGGGGGAGTTACGGTCAAAATTCGAAAGTTGGTAAATTTTGGTACTGCCTAATATATATATATATATATATATATATATATATATATATTTTACTAATTTTGTAAATTCATATTTTCTTGTTGCCAAAATATACATACGTATATATGTACGTATGTATGTACGTATGTATGTATGTATGTATGTATTTATGTATGTATGTATTTATGTATGTATGTATATATGTATGTATGTATATATGTTTTACAAAAGTATGTATTTTGTTTTCTATGCTGGCAGTTTATGATAGATAGGTCTAAAAAATAATGTATATGTAAAAAATGTGTCGATCGGTTGTAAACCAGCTGTGCAGTTTGGAAAAAGTACTTAAATTCATATTTTTCGAAAAAAACTATATTCATGCTATATTCATAATGTTTGACATGTTAAATATATAACAAGCACTAAATCGATAACTAAAAATCAGATTTTGTTACAGCATTGTTATTTCATTACACATTATCGCTTTGAGGTCCCGTCTGCAAATGTTCGAGTAAATTTTTGCATGTTTTTATCGCTATCTATTATAAACTGCCTGTGGAACAAACAAAAATACACACTTATGGGTGGTCTTATGCAAAAATAACTTACCTAAAAAAACTAATCGTATGTGTGTGTGAATTAAAGGGGCCTAGTTCGATACGAGCTTGTATACCTCCCAACATTAGCGAATGTACCGATTCCATTATATACCGACCAGATAATACATTATGTTTGGCTTCTTCATATAGCAACTCCAATATTCGATGATCTCTGTAAAATAAAATCAAAAATATGTTATTTAAATATGTTTAAGATTAATTGCGGCAACAATCATATTGGTATTGATTGTACGAATATCCCGTAGAAAAAATTTCTTAGGAACACTTAGTGTTTATAAACCGGTTAACCGAAAAACCGGTTTTTTCTTCAAATTTCGGTTATTTGCGAACCGGTTAATTTGAAATATTCAATTTCGGTTAACCGCTTTACCCGGCTTTTTTGTGTCGGTTAACCGGCTTCAAAATTTGCTAAAAATATCACTAAATTTCGTTCTTTTTTTGTTTTATTCTGAATTTAAAATATAAGAAAATATTTTGAAACTTCTAAAAATGCTATTTGAGTTAACAAGTAGTCAGTTGATAGATATATTTACTTCTGAGAAGTTAGATATATTTTAAAACTGTATGTATAATAAATCAGATAATTAAGCATTCCATTTACAAAAACTTTAATTTCATGCGAATGAAATTTTCCAAAAGAAGAAAATAACGTTACACCTACTAATGTATAGCTTAAGAGAAAATAAGATTTTATATAGGATAATAGGAAAAAAAAATAAAGACTTCAAAAGTAGAACTAAATAAGTGCAGAAAATTTGCTTTTAAATGATCAATAATTCTTCTAAAAATTAAAAACAAATCCGTTTTAGCAGAAAAAATTTTAATTATTTTTCCAATTTTATGCAGATATTTTTATCACATTTTTTTTTATAAGAATTATATAAACTTTTCCTTGAGAGAAAAACTTTAAAAGCAGTGAATATAAATCATAATATAAAGTACATTATCCTAGGTCTATAGCTTCCCTTTTGTAAAATTTCGATAAATTAATTTTATTTTTAAGCTAGAAAAATTAAAAGAAAAAAAAAATGAAAAAAAATCTTTATAGAATAATTTTAGATAAAGCTTCAAAAGCTGTGCTAAAAGATGCAAAAAAAATGTTTTTATAAATTATATTAAAACTAGTTTAAAGGCTGAAAAAAGTATTATAAATTTTCTGTGTAAATCAATCGCAATTTATAAAGAACACTGCAGTGCACTGTTTATTATTTGGTGCACGGTTAAGACAATAAGTTGAAAAACACTTTTTTTTAACATATTTTTATTAAGCTTCAAATTAGATCAATTATTAAAATGTCGGTTAACCGATTTAACCGGTTTTTAAGTAGACGGTTAATCGAAAAACCGGTTTTTTTATTTTTACCCAATTTTCGGTTAACCGTCTAACCGGTTTTTTGAAAAGTCGGTTTTTTATAAACACTAGGAACACTCCTCAAACGATGCGTATGCGCTGAATACGGAAAAAATATAATTGATCTTCAGTTCCCTACCAGCGATTGAAAGTCACGGGTCTAGATCATTTGGTAAAAAAAAAACGTTTTGAGTTTTGTTTCGAAATTGGTAACAAAAAATTCGTAACTTTAATCCAGTTATGAAAAAGTTATTAAAAAAAATTTTTCGCAAAATTGTTGGTCTATAAACCGTTATTTTAGTACATCATGCGAAAAAAAGTTCAATATTTTTTATTGCAAACTTGATAATTTTGATCCTTTTAAGTGTAAAATATTAAGCAGTTGCAATATAGTAAGCAGAATAATACGCATTGTTTGAATACGCATTTTCCTCATCGAAATCACAAAAAAGGGACACTCTATTGTACGTCTAATACAATAAAAACGAGAGAAGAAGATATAGTCGGCCAAGCCCGACTATATGATACCCTACACCATTTCAATCCACATAATATATGTATACAACTTACTTGTGTTAAATATTAACATAATACCAACATTTGTATGGGATTTATGCACGTTATTTATTTTCGGGAGAGGAGTTTATATGGGAGCTATGGTCAGTTATGGACCAATCTTCATGAAATTTGGCAGACAGATATAAAACTTATTTGTACCGAATTTCATTAAAATATTCTTATTTTTAAGGCATCTATAAGTATTAAAACTCTATTCCGGGAGGACATTTGTATGGGGGCTAGGTGAAATAATGGTCCGATCATAACCAAATTCAATAGGCTTCGTCCTTGTGTTGAAAAAAGCATATGTACTAAATTTCATCAAATTATCTTCAAAATTGCGACCTGTACTTTGCGCACAAGCTTTACATGGACAGCCAGCCAGCCGTCCAGCCAGCCAGCCGACCAGACGGACGGACGGACATCATTAAATCGACTCAGAAAGTGATTCTGAGTCGAACGGTATAATTTAAGGTGGGGGTCCGAAGATTTTTTCTCTGCGTTACAACTTCTGCACAAACACATAATACCCCAACCACCTTTGGTGGTGTAGGGTATAAAAATTCTGGTAGAATAAAATCTACTACAATGTTAGTATAGAGTGATTCCATATCAAAACGGACAAAAAACAGACATTTTCGGATTTGATATCTCTGATTTCAATGAAATTCGCTACAGATATTAAAAGTTTCAAATGTTGCTCAAATCACAATTTTTCTGAGTAAAGAATCCTCCCGGTACAAAAATATGACGTTTCAAAAATCAAAAAGCGGTTGAATTTTTTCCAAAAGCAATCACACTTTATTGCTCATAACTTCTAAAATATACATTGTATAATTCTTATTTTTATTTCATTTAATATATACACTTCGAAAGTTCAAAGGTCAAAATTGATAATATAAAGATTAAAGTTTAATATCTCAAAAAACGGTATTTTAAAATTCTTAAAAAATACATATATTGATAATGAAACCCTTGTGCCAAATTTCAAGTTGGAGCCTCCATTGGTTTAGGAGTTATGAAGCAAAATACAGAAAAAAGCACATTTTTTGTTTTGAAATTATTTTTATATTTAAAAAAAAAATAAAATTTTATATACAAAATTTGACTTCACACAGTATCCCGTTTCAAAAATAAAATGGAAATAAATCTGGAATTTCCAAACGGCTGCTCCGATTTCAATGAAATTTCAGACAGTGTTAGTAGGTGTAGGCGAGTTTAAGTTTTGAGCTTGGACCTTATAAGCATAACGGGGGCGGGTCCAGAGGGTCCTAAAGTTGGACACCTCGGGTGTTAAAAAATTTAAAACGATCCAGATGCCGATTTAAAAGATTTTTATATGACTGGATTCTGCTAGTCGACATCTACAAAAAACATTGTCATATGTGGAGGTTATCTATTTTAGTTTAAGAGATATTTGGCTTCAAAGATTAAAATTTTTATTTTTGGACCTATCTTGGTAAAGTTTTTTCGCTATAGCGGGTCCAAATTTCACTCGATTTTTTTAAAATATTTTTTATTTTATTAAAAACAAATAACAAAATTGTGTTTAAAAAAATTTTTGACAAAATTTTTACAGAATCAAAAGTAATATGCATTTGAATTTGAATTTTGAAATAAAGTCGATTTTCACCTTTTTTTTTTGCGAAAAAAGTAGTTACGTTCTTTTTGAATTATAAAAAAAATTTCTTAAGCAACATATATAGTATTTATACTTTTCTGAAAGACTACTTTAATTGTGTGAAGTCAAAAAATTATTAAAAACTTTAATACTGCGTGAACCAAGGTCTCTCAAAATTGACCAATTTTTTTATAATTTAACAATTCTTGCCTTAATTTCTCAAATCGCAAAGCTGGAATTAAAAAATAATTATAGGTTTTACAAAGTTTGATGTATTTTTAATTTATTGGTAATACAAATTTTTGCTCCCCGATATAGGTTGAGAAGACATAGCAAAAAACTTAAAAAATCCCATTTTTTAAATTTTTGAAAGTTTTTTGGGATTTGCGGGATTTCTATTGAGAAATCCAAAAAAGTGACTAAAGCATCAAAAAATGTACTCAAGTGCAAAATTTCATTTAAAACTTTTACCTAACAAAAATGTTATTCCAAATTTAAAATTGAATAATTTGCACATTTTCGGCACATTTTCGCAAAAAATATGCAACGAATTTTTTTTTATTATAAATGATTTTCTATATATTTTTGAAAAGAAGACATAATTTCCTAAATATTGGTGTATAACAAGTCTGTATCCTCTGTTTTGCGTATACAATTAAAGGATTCAAACTTAATAATTGCATGTGATTTGGTTAATTTGCTTAATTTTTCTACGATTGGTAAAGCCGTTTCTGATAATGCAGTATCAAGAAATATTATAATAAAGCTTAAGATTTACGTTTTTTTTAGTGGTTAATTCATATTCTTTTGTTATAGCCATCAGGCTGACAAATAATACATATTATATATTGTTGTTTAGGAAATTTTCTTTTAAAAAATATATAAAAATCTTTATAATACGAAAATTTATTGAAGATTTTTTGAAAAAAACACTGAGAAAGGACTGATTTTTGATTTTGTTCATATTATTCATTTATTAATTTTGGAATAACATTTTTGTTAGGTAATATTTTTAAATAAAATTTTGCATCTGAGAAGATTTTTTGATGCTTAATTTGGACTTTTAGTCACTTTTTTGGATTTCTCAATAGAAACCCCGCAAATCCCAAAAAGCTTTCAAAAATTTCCAAAAATGGGATTTTTAAAGTTTTTTGCTATATCTTCCCAACCGATATCGGGGATCAAAAATTTCTATTACCAATAAATTAAAAACACATTAAACTTTGTAAAACCTATAATTGTCGAAAATGTCGCAGAATCCACTCATGTAAAAATCTTTTAAATCTGCTGAGATATAACGAATCTGGATCGTTTTAAATTTTTTGAAAATCCGAGGTGTCCATCTTTTGGACTTTCTGGACCCGCCCCCGTTATGCTTATAAGGTCCAATCTCAAAACTTAAACTCGCCTACACTTTTACTGAATTTCATTGAAATCGGAGCAGCCGTTTTGGAAATTCCAGATTTATTTCCATTTTATTTTTGAAATGGGACACTGTGCTTCAGTTCATATTTTGTTACATAACTTCTGAACTAAAAGAGTGTCCAACATGAAATTTTGCACAAGCATGAAGTAGAGTTGTATTAATATTATATAATTTTTTTAGCATTTTTAAAATATCGTTTTCGGAAATATAATGGTTTATTTTCTGTAAGTCTTATTTTGACCTTAGAACTTTCGATCTAAAGTAACTCACTATATATAATTTTTAAGGTAATGTCTTTGTTTTTAAAATTACATTAAAATTTGCATTTTATTTTCTATAGCTTAGGAGCTATTAATAATTGGATTTTATTTTTGTTCATAACTCCTAAACTAAATAAGGCTCCAGCTTGAAATTTTATAACCATATGGAGAAAAGTTATGTCAGCAATATATAATTTTTTAAGAATTTTAAAAATACCGGTTTTTGAGATATAATAGTTTGAATTTTTTTATCTCCAACTTTGACCTTTGAACTTTTGATGTAAAAAAATGTGTATATATCGTTATGAAGGTAATATCTTTCTCTTTAATATGCAGCAACAACTAGAGATCTACCATGCATATTTAAGAAGAATTTAATAACATTTTTTTGTTTTTTAAACCGTCATATTTCCAGACCGAAAAGAAACATGGGTCTGAAATTTCATGTTTTCAGAAACACTTCTAATGGTTAATGCTTGTAATGAATTTCATTGAAATCGGAGATGTCAAATCCGATTGCTGTCCGTTTTGACATGGAATAACTCTATACTTTTTTTTTTAGTTTCTATATTTAAGGTTTTTGAGCGCTTTAAACCCATATTCCAGGAGAATATTTTGTATGTACGCAGAGAAAAAACATTGATATGGCATTGTCACTTCAAAAGTACTTATTATGTCCTCATTATTAATTTTCATTAACTTTAATAATACTGTGTTCATTTAATGTTTCAATAAACATTTTAATATACCTGAATACAAAAATTGTATGTTTTTGAATATTTTTACCAGAAACAAAATTGTATTAATATGAAAAAATATCTTATTTCTATATCCATTAAAAATTATGAATCATTTTTCTTATTTTTAAACTATTTTAATATTATTATTCCCAAAACAATAAAATATTACAAATAATGGTTGAACAATTCATAACTTGTTTATTTTTAAATATATGTATGTATCTTATTTTAAATGTTTGTTTTTAAACTTCTTTATAATTCCGATTTAGTTTATATATGAATAAATAGACACTAGTTAATATATGATAATACAAATAAATAATTTATGAACATTAATTAATGAAGAAATAATTATTGATCGCGGTTCACACACAGTAATTTTTCTTGCTGCAATTCTTTGTTCTTAGGAAAGAGAGGAGAAGGGAATACAATGCTTTGACATTATCCGTACCTTTCTCTCCTACGAACTCAGAATTGCAGCAAGAAAAACTGCTGTGTGTGAATCCCGACTAATGAGATAAACATAAAACATATAGTGAGTAATTTTGAACATGTTTTGGAATTTCTTATTGTTAATAATATGATACAACCGTATAATAATACGACAAAATCGGGTAATAATATGAAAAAATTTTATCACAATGTGATAAAACTGGATTATAACGTGATTAAATAGTTAATATCCACATCTTATATTGAAAAATTTTAAATCTTTGCAGAAATCCTGGGAAGGAAGTTCCAGTAAAACCTCTAGTCATGATAAAATAGCTTAAAAAAGTTTCAGTTTAAATACTTACTTTATTTTCTCTTCGTCACGTTTCGAGAAAAACACATTTCTTTTCAGCATAATCATAGGTTCATCATATTTTTTCTCGATTGGATTTCCATGACTAAACTTTTCCAATAGATTAGGCCATGCCACTCGGACAACATACGGCCGATGATGCGATTTAAGTTGAATTTCAAGAAGAGCACTGGTCATCCACAGACCAAATATACTTTGTGCCAACAATTTATTTGCTATTCCCAATTCTTCACAGCCTAGGGCAGCAGCCAACATCACTTGCGAGGGACATTGTGCTGTACCCTCAATTTCCATATGAACAGCAACACGTGACATTAAATATACACAAGTTGGTATCACCTAAAAATAAAAAACATACATATTTATATATGTTGCGCTTTGCATGTAGACGTATACTTTATATTCATCTTACATTTTGAAGGGGTCTAGAAATCGAAGACGTAGCCTTGACACTGTTTGTGTAACTGCCATTTGATGTTGGGGCAGCATTTCCTGGTTGTCCGTTTGTTGTTCGAGACACATCCGTAGATGCACCACCTTTATATTGATTTGTCAAATAGTTATTTGTATTTGTACTGAGACCTATGGAAAAATTATACATACATAAGTATAATAAAATATCTAAAATAATTTTAATTAAAAGTATTCTAAAAGAAATTTCTGTTAGTAACATGTAATCGTTATGTTCAAGTAATTCTGTATGTCCAGGTTCACATTAGGCGACATGTCGGAGCGACAGCCATTGTTTTGTTGTTGTAGCAACATCAAAAAGAAAGAGTGTCGCTGCGGCATGTCACCTAGTGTAAACCTGGACTATCATCCTGAGTAGGATTTTATAGTTGAAACAAAATGTCGGCTTTCTGATTTTTTACAATTTTTAATTTATTTTTTTAAATTTTGAAATAGTTGACTTTTCGACCTGTTTCCAAAAATTTCGAACATTTTTGACTTTATCGGAATCACCCTAAACAACATAAATGCATATGAATGTTGAGATCAACGTAATAATATTTATATTTTATTTTACACTTAGGAAAAGTATCGCTCCCTAATAGGCCACAGGTCTAATGTAAGACCCCTCCCCGAATTTCGGGCTTGACCGACGGAAAATCTCGAACAAATTTTATTTATTTAGATGGAATATCAGTTTTTATTTAAAGTACATCATCAAAATGCTTGAAATCATAATTTCGTGAAAACATATTTTTGTGTTTAACCAACACTGCATTGATTCAGGACCGAAAGAAAATTTCGGTTTGGCGATTGGAGAATTTACGGGGATATCTAAAATATTTTGGTTATTTTTTCTGTGAATTTATATAACAACTAGCTTTTCCCTGTGCACTTCGCTACCCCATTTGATGTGATAACTATAAATGTGGACGTGGCATCCGATCAAGATCCAACATTACCTATAAAATTCTTCAGTGCAAACACTGTGTGTCAAATTTCATGTAAATAGCTACTTGATATAATAAATTTTTAAAAGTAGGCCTAAAATATGGGTGTGACATCCAAACGAGTTCCAATATAGCCTAACATCTGCCTTTCAACATCTCCGGCACTGGTACTATCTGTGTGCCAAATTTAGTAGAAATCGGTTCAGCCGTTTGCGACTTGTAAAAAAGTAGACATAAAATGTGGACGTGACATCCAAACACAAACTTGCACTTAATTTTTATAATATACATATTAGACTTCACCAAAATTTACCAACTTTCGAATTTTGACCGTAACTCTCCCTAGAATTGTTCTTTGGGTTGCAAAAACTTACTGTGTGGAATATTAGTGAAATCAGATATCGTTAATTCGTGCCACATCGGACCTGAAGTTTGTAGGGTGCGTTTATATGGAAAAAGTTGCAGTTTTTGCAAAAATGTTGCTATTAAATACTTTGTTTTGCACCTAAATGTAACCTACATATAATTATCTATCAAATAAGATATAAAAAGAGAAAATCGGTTAAAAAATACCTTTTTGCCGAAATCCGCAGAATTCAAATACAAGGTACGGCTAAGTCATACAAGGTATTGACCTAATTCTTTTAAGTTTTATTTTCTATAGTGTTGAATATAAACCTGCAAAATTTTTTAATTGAACTTTTTTGAAATTTGTTTAACAAAGTTTTTTTTTTTAAGTTTGAAAATTGAGTTTTGAAACGGTCTGAAAAAATATAAACATTTTTTAAGCGAGCTTGGAAAGGAGTTTGAATTATCCTGCAGAAACAAAAATGTATTTATCAGTAATTATGGTTCAAATTGAATTGAAAATAGCTTTTTATTTAAACATTTATTAAAAAATTAAAAATTTCGTTGTACACTCCTTACACAAGTGTCCTAAAACATATTATTTGATAGATAATTATATGTAGGTTACAATTTCTTAACATTTAGGTGAAAAACACGCATCCTACAAACTTCAAGTCCGATGCGGCACGGATTAACGATATCTGATTTCACAAATATTTCACACAATGCATTTTTACAACCTAAAAACGATTCTGGGGGAGTAACGGTCAAAATTCGAAAATTGGTAAATTTTGGTGCAGTCTAATACATATACATCAGAGTGTCCCGTAGACAAAAATTTTGTAGGAAGACCCCTCAAACGATGCGTAAAATTTTTTTTAATATGGGAAAAATATTTAAAACTGATCCTCAAAATATTTAAGAATTTTTAACATTTGGGTTATGGGTTCTAGCCCTGAAAAAAACTATTTATATTTCTCTTTTACTTAAAAGTAAAATCAGCTTCTTCAAAACTTCTTTCTGAACAGATCCCAGAAGCTTCTAAGTCTTAAGACACAAATCCACCTAACATACTATACCATCTTCATCTACATTTTAAAACATAAAACACAATTACAGTTAATAGATGTTTTTATTATAATAAAAATCATTCAGATTTATTTACCTAACTTATATTTTCACCAAAAATATGCTCGTATTAAAAAAAATTAATAGGATTCAGTGAGGATACATACGTACCATGGCTAGAAAATTGAACGCGGTCCACCAAGCTTACTTTACCCATAGAAGTTTTGTTAAAAAACAAATAAAAAACTTATATGAACAATTTAAAAATCAATTTACAACACTATATGTTGAATATATTTCAAATTCAAGAATGTTGAATCCATAGAGTAACGTTGAATCCATAGAAAACAACTAGAAGTCCAACTTGCTCTCAAAAAACCTAACTAAAATCTAACTCTTTGTATGTGTTAGTAGAATTTTCTACAGAACTAATTTATACGTGTGAAGAGAATAATTTTTCTTTGCTGAGCGAATTAAAAGAGTTGGACTCACTGTTGCCAGATTTGACGATTTATCATCATTTTGACGATTTTTGGGCCTAAAAATGGCCTGTGACGATTTGACGATTTTTACCCATAATTTGACGATTTTCTCTAAAAGAAAAATCAGAACTATTTTTACAAGATATTTAACTTATTTTTGTTTGAAAGTCATATAAAATTACATACAGGTAACCGTCGTTTTAAGCAATACTTCATTTACGTAATTTCTTTATAACGCGATTCTATTATTGACCAATTTTTGATGAACGAGTTTTCATTTAACGCGAAATTGGTGTTACGCGCATAAACGTAAATAGTAAATAGTTGATTTGACGATTTTGACGAATTTTTTCTCCAAATTTGACGATTTTTCACCAAATTTATCTGGCAACTATGGTTGGACGTAACTATAAGTCTTCTTTGTTTAAATTATCATTTTTTTATACAAAATATGGTCTTTTATAAATTTACAATTTCATGTTGTCATGTCCTCTAGGGGGTAAGAATTCAAAGATATTTGTTTTAAAGTGTTTGAATCCTGACGAATAAAAAATAAATTTTTATATTTTAAGCTTATGTATATTAGACCGCACCAATCTTTTGAATTTTGACACTAACTCCCTCTAAAATCGTTATTTGTTTTGTAAAAAGATATTGTGTAAAATATTTGTGAAATAGGATGTCGTCAAAATGAATGAAGCCCAAATTACATTAGCGCGTAGGCAGCAGCACTGTGTGCTGACACAATCAGCTGATATTTTAGAATACACTGTTTGTTATGGAGTTGATTACATTTGGTCAGCGGCAGTTTGCAGTGCTGCTTTATTTATCCCTGTTTCTAAATTCACTGCGCTGCTTTCAGATTGATAGCGAGACAAAGAGAGTGAGTAAATAAATGGGAAACTCAAATACACAAGTAGAATAAAACAAGATGGTGGTTGTAAATTTTTTGCTGCATCCGCTTAAATGTAATTATAGCGGCAGCAACATGTTATTCTGACGGTGCTGCTATTTTTTCTGATACTGTTGCTGACTACGCGTCAGGGATGATAAATTCAGTACAATTGTACTTTTTTCAGTACAATTCGTTCTCAAAAGTACATCAGTACTCCAGTGATTAATTTAGTACAATTATAAAATATTTAATTGATTTGAAATAAAATTTCTTTAGATTTCTTTATAAATCATTTTGAAATAGTGACTAAAATTGGTTTTAAGTACAACTAAGATTTTGCACAACAATTTTTAATCATTTGGACATTCGTAGACCTAAATGTTATCTTTTTTGACGTGACTTTTGGATACCCGTTTATTGAGTTCATTTCGGACATATTTTGACAAAACAAAGATGCTTTACTTAACATTGAAAGTTTTAATTACTTTACTTTTATTGAAATTTTCCAAACTTTACCCTTAAGTCGAAGTTCATTCTAATTCCATCATTAGTATTAGATATAACCATTTTTTTCTTTTTTGATTCAGATATACTCTTTGTCGTTACATCTTCATTTAACACATTTATTAATTTATAACAGTATATTCAAACGTATATCATACAATTTTCCATGTCCAACTTGAGTGATAGATACTTTAAAGCTCGAAAAATAGTCAATTCACTTTTTTGACTTTTTAAAATGATAATGATGCTAGTTTTTATAACTCAAAGGAAATTTTCCAAAGACAGTCTGATCAAGAAATATTGGAAAGTTTTGCACAGAAGGAGTTTTTACATTTAAGTACAATTACGGCACAAAAAGTACAATTTTATATTCAACGAGCGTAAACCGGTGAGCTTCGCTACCCCCTAATAGGGAATATCAAACATTTGCTACCGTTTAGGGGTTTTAAAAAGTTAGCGTAAAATGTGGGCGTGAACCCAGTTCTTACATAGCCTAAAACGACCACCGGTACTGGTACTATCTGTATGTCAAATTTCTTCAAAATCGGTACAGCCGTTTAAGAGTTTCAAAAAGTGGGCGTAAATGGGGCGTGGCATCCAACTCAGTTCTTTCACAGCCCATAACGACCACCGGCACTGGTACTATCTGTGTGTCAAATTTCGTGAAAACCGGTGCAGTCGTTCGAGAGTTATAAAAAGTGGGCGTAAAAAGGGGGAGTGGCATCCAACCATGTTCATACATATCCTATAATGACCAGCGGCACTGGTACTATCTGTGTATCAAACTTCGTGAAAATCGGTGAAGCCGTTCGAGATTTTTAAAAAGTGGGCGTAGTATGTGGGCGTGGCATCCAACCCAGTTCTTTCATGACCTATAATGACCACCGGCACTGGTACTATCTGTGTGTCAAATTTCGTGAAAATCGGTGCAGCCGTTTGAGAGTTTTAAAAAGTGGGCGTAAAATGTGGGCGTGACATCCAACCCAGTTCATACATAGCCTATAATGACCAGCGGCACTGGTACTATCTCTATGTCAAATTTCGTTAAAATCGGTGCAACCGTTTGAGTTTTAAAAAAGTAGGCGGAAAATGTGGGCGTGGCATCCTCCATAATCCGCTAATTTATTAGACAAATATTTTCATGAATGTCAAAATTCTTTGTGCAAAATTTGAGCATTCTAACTCCAATAGTTTCCCAGATATACGAATTTTTGCATTTAATTCATATGGGAGGTACCATGCCCCCTACTTCTAGTCCGCCCATATTTTTCTTAAATATTAATATTGATACCAAAGTGGCTCCGACAAAATTTTAGAACTCTAACTGTTATATTTTCTCAGAGATGATAATTTAATATTTTCTTTATATGGGAGGTGCCCACTATTGCTAGTGTACCAATTTTTATCCAAAATATTCATATTGAAGCTAATGCTAGTCGTACAAAATTTGAGCTCTCTAACTTTTATAGTTTCCCAGATATAAAAATTTTGGTATTAACTTTATATGAGAGATGACACGCTCATTTTTGCACAAAATGTTCACATTGACACTTAAGTTTATTGTACTAAATTTGGGAAATGTAACTGTAATAGTTTCCTAAATTTACGGCATTTGGTATTGGCAAGCAATATTAGGCGTGGGATGTGTCACACCCCCTATTGCTAGTTCGCCTATTTTTTCCAGAATGTTCATATAGGTGTCAAAGTTGTTCGTGCAAAATTTGAGGACTCTAGTATTACCAATTTCCGAGATATACTACTTTAAATAGTTAGTAAGTGGGCGTGGCATCTCGCCCACATTGAATTTCAAAATAAAAAGTAGCCTATTTTTCCTTCCAGGCATATAGGAACACACTGTGAAAAATTCAAGAAAATCGGTTTAGCCGTTTAGGCGGCTATAGACTTCAAACAAACATACATACAAACAAACACACATTAATTTTTATATATATAGATTTAGTACAATACTAAAAATTTCATTTATCATGCCTGCTACGCGTTAATATAATTTGGGCTTCACTTTCGTTGATATTAGCAGTAAAAAAGATTCAGCTAGGGGTGAATTTTTTAAACACACCTATTCTGAGATGTTGGTGGTAAAGTAAATTTTATTAATTAATATCATGGACAAATAAAATAATAATCACCTTATTTAGACAAGTAATGTCATGTCAATCCATCAAGACCCCTCACATCCAAATCCAGATAAAAAATTATTTTTCGTGATGTTTTCCTTAAAAATTTTAAATACTTCAAATTTTGACCTTCTTATTTTAAATAGATTTTTTTTTTAAAAACTTCAGAATATATTTTCTGAGATATGGTTTATCTTATTGTGTAATAATTGTTGTATTCAGAATATAAGTTCAAAAAAATTTTACTTTATAACTAAAAAACTGCAAAAAATGCCTTTTTGCCGATAATGGCATTGGTTGTAATAATTCATAAAATATTGCGAGTCCAAGAATACCACTTACCACGGTTATAGAAAACATTTTCACCATTAACAAATATTTTTTTTTTTTTTTTTTAATTTTTAAAAATACCATTTTTCGAGATATTTATCAGCGAACTAAAAATCGACAGACATGGACCATTTTGATGTTCAGAAAAAAGTCATGTTATATGTCATATTAAAGATAAAAATGACATATTTTAAAAGATATTTGTAATTTTGTGTATACATCTTTGTACATTTTTTGAGCTATTTTGTATTAGTTTCAGTTTTGCCAAGAATAATGAATGAATAATGAAGAATGGAACTAAATGACGACTTTTTAAGACTTTGTGCTTAATTATGAGAAATTAAATTGTTTGAAATATCTGGACCCATTATATAGTAATTTCAATAAATTAAATAATTTGAGATTGTTTCACAATATATTTTATAAACTAACTTAAACTGTTAGAAACTAAAGTTAAAGTTTATAAACAATTATGTAAAAAATTAAATGCCAAATCTTTTTGGACCGAAGTGGGAAAATTAAAATTAAAAAAAAAAAAAATAAAAAAAACATATTCGCTTTTATCATAATTTAAATGTTTACTTTGCCTCATAGAAGTTTTTGATTAATATTGTATAACTTGAAAGTGTGAATCGCGAAACAATTGCCCATACATTTCAGAAGTCAGTTAAATTGTTGGAGAAGTATTTTAATAAAAATCAAATTCTCTTATATTTAATAGATCCATATATGGTCAAATTAGCAAAAGCCATTAAGATTTGTTATTCAAAAATTTTGCAAGTATAATGCTTATCATTTATAATGCATCACATTTATTCGATAATTTCACGCGTTTTAAAATAAAAGGAGAACAAGTAAGAAAGATATAGTCCCTCTGCAAAGGGATAGTCATCTTGACGCGATGCAGAGGCTTACGTGTGTGGACTTGCGATGACCGAGCTGAGCGAGTAGCAATAGTGTGGGCTTTGCTATTCTGGAGGGTTACCCATGCCGGTAGGGCTCGCAAGTAGCACTAACTAAGAACTATCCTTCCCCTGTTCTGATAGCGTCCGTTTTTCCCTGTGGGGCAGCTATCAGAACCCACTCAGTGCGCTTCTCCTTTCACTGAGAAAGGGTGCTCTGAGTGGAACCAGGTCCATTTGGTCCTTCTGGACCCTGCACCTATGAGTGCGTGTCCGTCCGAATCCACTAGCGCCTGTTCCCATATTGGGCGGCTTGTTGGTCTACGTCTGTTCCTAGCACGCTGATAAGTGCTAAATATACTAATTTAGTAAATCAATGGAGAGTCTCCAAAGACTGCTGCTTTTCTGCTCACATGTATGTGGAATTTAATATCGGTACTCGTGATACTATGCCGACACCTGTACAAAACAGAAAGAAGAAGACGAATTGGGAAATTGAACGTAGGAAACTTTCTAACTCTCTTAACTATATTCCAGTGATCTCTTGCACTCGGGACATTGAATCGGCAGTCAACATTCTGACCGAATCGCTGCGGTCTGCCACACACCAAACCACTCCTAAAGGCAGAGATAAACCTCCCTGGTGGAACCCTGATATAGCACAATCAAGAATTGTGTGTCGTCGACTATTCAATTAAGCCAAGAGATCAGGTTACTGGTCATCTTATAAGGCCTCAGTGATTTAAGAATCCGAAGATCCTAAAATAAAATTTCAAGTGTTTCTATTTGTTGAGAATACGTTTAGAACAAAAAAAAAAAAAAAAATACTTCAAGATAATTTTTTTATTCAATTATCATAAAATGTTCATAAGTGAGCATTTCTAATCCTCTAATATATATATATTTTTTTAATCTATGATGCACATAAATAGACTGGTCCAACATTCACACTGAAATATACTGTTCGACTTAAAATCACTCCGTGAGCGAGACAGCATTTGAGCCGCCCTTCCATCTGGCTGGATATCTGTCCCTTGAAACCATGTACAGGTTGTCCTAAGTCATTTCTGATTTAGAAACAGAATATATAAATATCTATTGTTCTTTTCTAAATTATAAATATAAATTCTCATTTTGAATCGTTCTTTTCCCAATTCAATACTAAAAATCTAAATTTAAATTTTCTTTTAAATTCTAAATGGAAATTTTAAATATCAATTGATATTTTTCGAATTCAAATTGGAAAATTTCATTATCAATTGTTCATATCTAAAATCTCAATGAAAAATGTTAATTTCGATTGCTTATTTCCAAACTTTAAATTGAAATGTATGGAAGAGTTGTAGAGAAGGACTTAAACTTTGAGAAAAATCATCTTTTAGTCATCTTGTGATAAGTGACGAGATAAGCTAGCTGTAAAGCTGTAAAAGTTTCAAACTTCTACAAATTAAATCCGATTTCAAATGTTTTTATATTTCTTTAAAGCGCTTGACAAGATAAAGAAAAAATAAGCTCACTCACTTAAGTTATATCTTACAGTTAAAAAGATATTTACGCTTGAATTTTAGATTTTTTCCCTCGACTTTATTTCGTTTTTCGGGAATAAGTCCTGAGGTATATGGGGAAAAATATTATGTAATTTGGAATATATTCCGAAATAATATGCTAAACAAATTTGTCGATTATCTCCATTCGTCTAGTTCAAAGCACTCTGAAATTAGTATGAAAAATTGCTATTTTTTTTTTTTTTTTTTAATAAAAATATAGTACCTACTATTCATTCACTTTTTTCTCAAAGTTGTTTTAATACAAAAATTGTGTTCTTTACATATTTCAAAAGACAAGGCTTCATAAATACACTCTAAAAAATGTATGTAAAGTTGCTACTATATAATAAGTAAATTTTTATTTAAAATTACAAGATATGCGTTTAGTATTCTATAATAGCTGTGCAACCGAAGTGTCTGCATGTTATATTTATCTGCAGAAAAATAAATCAAATAACTTATAAGTGATCCGATAAAAAAAAGTCAACAATTCCAAGCAAATTTAAATGCATTAATTGCGGACATACTGGCCTGAGAAATATGTTTAATTTTAAGTTGTTTTTCAGAAATGTATAAGTTTGTCAAAAGTTTTTCTTTAATTTTAATAAACATGGTTAATTTAATTTACAATCAATCATTCATGCCTTCGTACATTTATTGGTGTTAATTTTTTCATTTATTTTCAATCACAAAAAAAGTTTAAATTCTTAAGTTTCTAAACATTTTTTAAACACAAATTGGTTATTTATTTGAAATTAAACACAACGTGTATTTTTACGCTAATTATAGTAGGAGTCAAGTTACCTACTATAAATGGAGTAAGTTTACCAGTGTTGCCGTAGTCAATTGTACATATTACACAACCAAAGCCTTAAAATTATCAAAAATTTTAAAAATTACACAAAAATTAAAATTTTTCAATTTAATTAAAAAAAAAAAAAAAAATATATATATATATATATATATATATATATATATATATATATATATATATATATATATACTAGCTAATACCCGGTGTGCTTCGCCACCCCCCGATAGATAGATGTTTCCCGTGCAAAATTTGAAAATTCAAGCTCTAATAGTTTCCCAAATATACTAATACTAATTTATACTAATTTATTAGACAAATGTTTTCATGGATGTCAAAATTCTTTCGGCAAAATTTGAGCATTCCAACTCCAATAGTTTCCCAGATATACGAATTTTTGCATTTAATTCATATGGGAGGTACCATGCCCTCTACTTCTAGTCCGCCCATATTTTTCTTAAATATTAATATTGATACCAAAGTGGCTCCGACAAAATTTTAGAACTCTAACTGTTATATTTTCTCAGATATGATAATTTAATATTTTCTTTATATGGGAGGTGCCAAGCCCACGTAAGTGTACCAATTTTTATCCAAAATATTCATATTGAAGCTAATGAGCTCTCTAACTTTTATAGTTTCCCAGATATAAATATAAATTTTGGTATTAACTTTATATGAGAGATGACACACCCACTATTTCTTTTCCGCCCATTTTTGCACAAAATGTTCACATTGACAATTAAGTTTATTGTACAAAATTTGGGAAATGTAACTGTTATAGTTTCCTAAATTTACGGCATTTGGTATTGGCAAGCAATATTAGGCGTGGGATGTGTCACACCCCCTATTGCTAGTTCGCCTATTTTTTCCAGAATGTTCATATAGGTGTCAAAGTTGTTCGTGCAAAATTTGAGGACTCTAGTATTACCAATTTCCGAGATATACTACTTTTAATAGTTATTTAGTAAGTGGGCGTGGCACCTCGCCCACATTGAATTTCAAAATAAAAAGTAGCCTATTTTTCCTTCCAGGCATATAGGAACACACTGTGAATAATTCAAGACAATCGGTTTAGCCGTTTAGGCGGCTATAGACTTCAAACAAACATACATACATACATACAAACAAACACACATTAATTTATATATATATATATATATACCACGCATACCCTATTTAAATATCTCCATTTTTATTTTTTTGAATTTTGAAAATTTTTATTTTTCGAAAAGTGAACAAATTTGCAAAAGTGTCTAACTTTAAATACCAATATCTCTAAAAGTTGTTAACGGATTTTAATGATTTAAATTGCATATTTAAGAAGAATATGTCCACTATAAATGTAGTAATTTAAAAATAATATCGTTTCAAAATGAATTTACAATGGAAATGCAATTTTAGTATGCATTTTTGAAAAATTTCTACCCTTTCAATTTTTTTCTTGTTTTGATATAAAAAACATTATTATGTTTGCTAAAAATTGCAATATAAATTGTTCTGAGACGAAATTATTCACTATTTAATTTTTTTTTTTTTTTTTTAATATTTCTTCAAATTTTTTCATACAAAACAATTTTTTTTTTTTTTAATTTTTGTATTTTTAATTTTTGTGAGCTTATTTTAAAATTAATATTTTAAATTTTATTTGTTCCAGATTAAGTGCTGATGTTTTATATAACAAACATATTTGTCTTCAATATTAAGCAAAAATATATAAAATCAAAAGGGTAGAAATTTCTTAAAAATGCATCCGAAAATTGCATTATTTTTCGTGAGTGCATCATTAGCAAAAAAATTATTTTTGATTCACACAATATAATTTTCAATTTCTATCATTATAAACTGTATACTAGTTTTTAAATCTATAAAATCCGACATATAGTTAAGGAGTTATAAACAAGTTTGCAATCGTAAATTGCCTTGTTGTCTCTGTTTGGAGGTACCAAAGCAGAGTTTGTGGACTATAATTAGACACCAGCAGAATGGAATACGTATTTTCTGTGCCGCTTCACACTTCATCAGCATTCGTGGTGTCTTATCCATTTCGGTTTCGTTGAAACCTAAACAAGTTATAAACATTGATTTTGATTTTACCAAAGCTGACTATCCCAAACTAAATCACCTACTTTGTTCTGAAAATTGGTTTAAATACATTCCTTATAATAAAATATGCCCTCGAAATATTGATACCATTCTGAATAAATTTTATGATGCCTTATTTAAATGTTTTAAGAAATCCTTTCCAATGACGAGAAAAAAAACTGCACATGGACCACTCTGGAATACAAAGCAACTCAATAGCTTGAAAAATTTGAAAAACAAACAATACAGAAAATTAAAAAAGTCAGGTTTATCTATAGATTATATGAAATATTCAATATCAAGATCAGTTTCCAATTCCGAAAACATCCGATGTTACAATAATTACCTCTTTAAGGTGAAAATAAACTTTAAAAATAATCCAAAATCTTTTTACCAGTTTGTAAATTCAAAGCGCCGAGTCTCTGGTTATCCGTCCATGATGAAATTTGGAGACAAAGTATCCTCAAATGATGCAGATATTTGTGATATGTTTGCCGTTTTCTTTTCATCTGCCTACTCCGATAAAAAATTACATGAACTTTCCAATTATCCATATCCAATTCCTGATGCTCCCTAATAAATTTTCCAACTTTAGATAAGTCCATGATAATGCCATACAGAATCTTAATTATTCTGTTAAATGTGGACCTGATGGTGTTCCAAGTTGCGTTCTCATAAAGTGTTTAAATTCTCTTTTATCTCCAATAACCTACTTATTCAACATATCAATAGTAAATGGTTATTTTCCTGCAGTTTGGAGAGAATCCTATATTATACCTTTGTTTGAATCCGGAAGCAGATCCAACATCTCCAACTATAGAGGTATTGCTAAACTGAGTGTTATTCCAAAACTTTTCGAAAAGATAGTTACTGAAATCCTTTCGCATCAAGTCGTTTGTTATATTTCCCCATTTCAGCATGGATTCAAGAAAGGATGTTCCAATACTACAAACCTTTTGGAGTTCACAACCTCAGTAATAACAGCATTTGATTCCGGCTTACAGACAGACACAATATATACGGATTTCAGTAAAGCTTTCGATAAAGTAAACCACGATCTCCTATTGTTCAAATTTAATAAACTAGGATTTTTTCCTGTTTTCCTTAAATAGATATCTACATATCTTAAAAATAGATACCAATGTGTATTATTTCGAGAATGTAAATCCAAAAACATTTCCGTTTTATCCGGTGTTCCGCAAAGTAGTCATCTCGGCCCATTATTATTCCTAATATTTATAAATGATTTACCATCATGCATTAAGAATTCCAGAATATTAATGTACGCTGATGATGTAAAGCTGTTTCATAGCTTTACTGATTCCTATCAACGTTCCTTACTCCAATCAGATCTAGACAACCTTTATGATTGGTGCATTATAAATCTAATTGATCTGAATTTAAGAAAATGTAAACACATGATGTTCTACAGAAGAATTCCAGTACTCTATAGATACAAAATAAATGAATATGAACTTGAATCAGTCGACGAATTCCTTGATCTAGGTGTATTGCTTGATTGTAAACTGTCCTTTTATTCCTATGTTTTACAAATTGTTAATAAGGCAAAAGGAGTTCTGGGTTTTCTCAAGCGCTGGGGAAAAGAATTTAATGATCCTTACGTTTCCAAGCATTTATTTACATCTCTTGTAAGACCAATCCTGGAGTATGCTTCCGTGGTCTGGGATCCTCAATATGAAGTTCATGTTAAGAAAATAGAATCAGTCCAAAAACAGTTTCTCTTATTTTGTCTTCGTAATCTTCCATGGAATCCTAATATTAATTTACCATCATATAAAAGCCGATTACAGCTAATTGATCTCTCTTCTCTTGAAAGTAGGAGAAAATATATGAATATTTCATTTGTAATTAATTTAGTAAATGGTTCAATTAATTCCGAGTTCTTGCTTCGTAAAATAGAATTTGCAGTCCCGATTCGTTCAACTAGAAATTTTATTCCTTTAAAAATTAAATATTTTCGAACTAATTATGCCAACATTGATCCAATGCGAATCAGTTCAACATTTTTTATCCATATATTGATTTTTCAGTAAATCCAATCCGTATTAAGACTAGTATTTTTAACTTATTAAATAATATATTGTATGATTATGAGATATTTTATTGTTAATAGCTTTAAGAATAATATGTATGCTAGCCTGTAAGAAATTATAATTTCATTGGCTATTGAATTAAATAAATAAATATATAAGTAAGTAAATAAATAAATAAATAAATAAAAAGAGTATAATCAAAAAAAGTTAAATATCAACATTTTTTGAAAAATTTTAATTTTTATATGAGAAAATTTATGAAATTTGTTTTTGAAAATATATTAAAAATAGTTATCCCAGAAGAGTTATTTTTGTATTTTATAGTAAAGATATTGCTTTTTAACATATCAAAATTTTTCAAAAATGCATCCTAAAATTGCATTTGCAATATGAATGCATTTTTAAATTGTAATATTATTTCTAAATTACTAAAAGAGGACATATTCATATTCTATATGCAGTTTAAATCATTAAAATACGTTAACAATTTTTGGAGATATTGATGTGATCCGATTTTTTTTACTTTTTGGAAAATCAAAATCGTGAATAAATTCGCGAATTTTTTAAAATTATAAAAAAATAAAAAAGAAAAATTACAATAATGAACTTGAGCCTGAATAAAAATACAATAATTATTAATTGATAAAAAAGTTCGAAAAATATTCATCATTTACAAAAATTAATACTACAGAGGGCACGCTGTAACTTGTTTACTGATTGTATGTTGGAATTGTAGTATAGAACCAACAATGTAACAGACAAAACAAACAACATATAAATCTGCATACTATGCTTACCGACGGTTAGCTAGAGCAGTAAAACAACATTGTAATAATGTAGAATACAATAAATATAAGAAAAAGCTTTTGTAAAGTTATTTCAACTTAATACTTAAGAATTCAGAATATGTAAAGTGATGAAGTTACGTATTCTAATTCTTCAAAAGTGTGAGTTAAATGAAAGATCTTTACGATTAACACTGAAAGCCACATGGATACTGACGAAGATCGTAGCCGATCAGAAAATGCATCCCATCCTGCTAGTGTCTAATAAACATCTTTTTCTGTATTCTAGAAAAATTATTACAATAATGAATAAAAATACAATAATTATTAAAAATGGAGATATTTAAATGGCTCCATAGATTATATGTGTTTCAAATATGAACAAAATCGGATGAACCTCAGTAAAAAATTTACATTTTTTATAAATCTTTCATGGAATGGACGATATATATATATAACAAAACTTCGATTTATTTTGTCTAGATCTATGAACAAGGGAGAATGTTATAATCAGCCTGACTGAATCTATATACCTACAACCAACTTTTTAAAATTTTAACTTTTATGGGAGGTGGGCGGTATACCCACCATCAACTTTTTAAAATGTTAGCTTTTATGGGAGGTGGGCGGTAAAGTGGGCGGACCACGTCCATTTTTTTTTTTTTTTTCCGAGTTTATATCGATCCTCGAAATAAGTACCTGTACATGCTTTTGTTTAAGAGATATCAGCAGAAAAGAATGAAATGAAGCTACAGCGGACACTCCGTGTTTCTAGTATTTGGTCCATAACTTTTTGTTTACTAACTGATTTTGCCCATTTTCAATACCAAACAAATCTTATATATGATAAATATTTGAGCCAAATTTCACCCCCCTAGGTGGCCCCTCCGAGCCCTATTCTGCTTTCAACAGACAGACGGACGGATATACCTAAATCGACTCAGAATCTAACCAGGATCCAAAAAATATATATTTTATGGGGTCTTAAATGACTTCTTCGACATGTTACACATGGAATGACAAACGAATGTTTATAACATTATTTAATACATATTTTAAGTGTGTTCCCAACAAACCAAATGATATCGTAATGATATCATAACGATATCATTTCGGTGATAAAGAAGCTTGAGAATTATATCATTTATAATTCTAAAATGATATAGGTTGCTTTCTAAAAGGTATACTCAAAAAGGATATCATAATTTTTGAAAATAATGATATTAGTAATGATATCGTTAAATTTAAGCAGCGCGATAATTTTGCAATATATTCCAGAATATATACATACCAATATTGGATGAATATATAATATTCTTTTTATTTTATCAATAATTAAAACAAGATAATAAAATGAAACTAAATTTCATCCCGTTCCTAATAATTTTTTATGTAATACCAAACTTCTGCGATCCGAAAATAGTTTCCTTTAAAATCCAACTTGATATTGATTCCTTTATGTTAGTCCCTTTTATTGTTTGAAATTCCACTAAATTTTGCTGTAAAAATATAATTTTAATGTAATACATAACATTAATTATTTATTTCTATAAAAATTTTAAATTTATTTTGATTTTCATGAAAATATTTGAAGTTTTTTTCTAAGGAAAAAATATTTAGATATTTTATTATATTATTTTAAAATTATGATATCATTAATGATACTGTATCGTTTCTTGGTTTGTTGGGTTAAAAATTAATAAAAATATTTATAAATTTGTGAAATATTCTTTACAAATTAACCTTTTCCTTGCTAAAAATAATTAACTTCAAAATATGCTCTTAGTTTTACTAAGTTCTCTTTTGGAAGTACTGGCTGGAAATCACATTTCTTATTTCTGCTGCTATTGAAATCTTGCATCGCTTTTTTGAGCCTTTATTTTTTTGAAATTTTATTTTTCATTCGAACAAAATTGTTAAAATCTCTAATTTTTAAAAATTTTGTTCAAAAAATATGGATTAGAAGTTTTTTGTGAACTGTTAATTAACTAATTCGTGAAATGAAGATCCACTGAAATTACACAAAAATTACACAGAAATTTCATTATCCAAAAATTATCCAAATAAATTAAAATTTTGGATAATTACACAGAAATCGGCAACACTGAAGTTTACATGAAAATTTATTATAGTGTAGTAAATAAATAAATTTTGAATTAATTTAGATTTGCACCCTACAAAATTATCTATTGAATAAAGAACATTTGAAGTCGATATATTTACTGATTCCAAAAATAAACGATTTAGATTTTGAAAAATGGCAAAATTACGAAATTCAGTGCTTTTTTCGAAAAAGTGTCTATATTATTTTTTCTCTAAAATATAATTTTCTTTAATAACATCTAAATGGTATCTTCACAAAGATGATTGTAAAATAGAAAACAAACCCAATAAATCAAGCGGTCCAAGAATTTTACCTATTTTATATGAAGGTTGACTTTAGTCTATATTTTCTAAAATCCCGAAGCGTGAATCTGCAAATAGAACGCAGTTTAGGAATCTATAATATATCGGGAAAATGTGGATTTTATAGGCGAAATTGTTAAAACTTCCAACTTCGAAAAATTCTTAACATACATAATATTCAATAACTTGGAAACGGTTGATCTTAGAGTTTTCATTATTCTTTTAGTCATTTGATAGTTTAGCACAGATCACAGAAATATATAATTTTTATGGTTCTAACCATTAATTATAAAATTGTGGACCATTTTTGAAAACCCTTTCTTTGGAGATTTGATAGTTGCTTCAGTCACTTTTTTGGAACAGTGTGCACATCTTCTGTTAAAATCTTCGGTATTTTGGGACACCTTTTTTGTGCTCTTGAATTCACTTTTCACAAGAGCTCAATATCTCTCCACTGGTCTAAGCTATGGACAATTTTGAAAATTGACCTCTCTTGGTACTAAAACTATGTTATTGATTTGGTACCACTCCAGAGCTTTCTTACCGTAGTGACATGATACCAAATGGGTTCAAAAATATGTGGACACGTTGTGCTTTCTTAAGAAAAGAAGAAGTCTTTTTTGCAAATATTGCTTTATGCATATTTTGGTATTTATAGATCCGAATGTATCAAATGACTTTCCTGTTTTGCCGCAACTGCAAAAAGCTTGTCATACCATGAATTTTGTTAGAAATTTTTGCTGCTTTTGGGACTTAAACTTATCTCCAAAATTGCTTCGAGCATTAGCAATAAAAATTTTTGAGACACAAGCTGCGAAGATTCTGCCAGCACCTACGTTTCTTCGTCAATTATACAGCTTGAATACTTTTGTATGAAATTTGGTTTTAATTCCGAGTCCTATTTTTGGCTTTTTTTTTACAGAATTCCAGTTTGTAATTTTTTGAACTTTATATATTATCAACTTTCCCATTAGCTTTAAATTTTCGCACCAAATAGTCGAAGCACTGAGAAACCTGAGCTGATTTTCTACCAGATGTGTTTGGAGTTCCTTTCAATATGCCTTCAATTTTGTGGCCTTCCCAATATCATATGGTCTTTTTTTCTTACCGAACAATCTGGTAAGCTCGTAAAGTTCGGTTGTGAAAATTCTTGTGTTACGATTCTGTAAAACTTTATTAATATAAAACACTACCAATAATTGTTTTTCTGGTTAATTTCTATAAGATAAGTATTATACATATATATCTTAAATAGTGAATATTGAATTTCTTTGAATTTGATTTACAATTAAATCTTAATTAAATTTGTTTTATTTATTGTTTTGAACAACAACAATAAAAAATTCTTAATTTAAGACTTATTTTTGCATGCAATTGTTTTTGTATGCTTCTTTGACATTTATTTGATATAATTCTGTTTGTCAAATTGATAAACTTGTCAAATAAAACAACTCCGTTTTATATTTTTCCTTAATATTACCACTCCGTTTTTCCATTATTAAGATCAATATTAAAATTAGTGTCCTTGCTAATTATTCGCAGTATTGCCATTCAATTACTTATCACTGGTTTTAATCCTAGATAATTATTTCTTTGGTGTGTGTCCTTAATAATAGTTTGATATGGACTGTATGAATAGGAACTGCAGTATTTCCGGCGAGGAACGTATGGTTTCCTGTTGGTTGTGTTTGGGAAATTACCACTTAAAATGTAGTGGTCTCAAAGCTCGTGATGCTGATGCTTTATCCGACAATACCAAAAACTTGCAATGGAATTGTCCAAATTGCAGAGTAATTGGTGTTGAATTTTACAACTTTTTCAAAAGTTATAAAGCTGAGTTCGATGTGATTAAAAAAGAATTTTCTTCTCTGCAAGGAAAACTAACTAAATATGGTGAACTTTTTTCCAAATTCACAAATTTAGATAGTTTTGCTGCCTCCCCGAAGCCAAAACGTAAAAGAACAGCTAAGTCATCATCAACACCCCCTTGTATTTCTAAAAATACTCCTAAAGAATCTGTCCCATTACCAACCACAAATCCAAGTAGTAGTCATTCTACTGCTATAACTCCTAATTCAAATACTTTTATTCCACCTCATAATACTTCAAATGCTTCCAATGATAATATGATTCCGTCTGAGTTGACTTTAGTTACCCCCACGGAATCTAATTCGGCAAACGTGCCCATGATCCCAAATCTTGCAACTAATAAGCCTCAAGAACTAATTTTACTAACTCCCTCATCCTCAAACATTCCAACAAATCTAGATGTTAATAACCCTCTTATAAATCCGTTTACTACAGTTACTCTAAAGCCCTTAAAGATTATAGCTCCAAGGAAGACTGTATTTGCCAGTCGTTTTTCAGTAGATACAACAGTAAATGATGTTGAATTCTATATTAAAACGAACCTTGGCATTGAAGATTGCAACGATGTCCAAATTTATAAGATAAATGCTCGCAATAGAGCGTCATTTAAGATAATTGTACCAGAGAGTATTTTTGATCGTCTCGTAAATCCACAATTTTGGCCGAAAAATACAATTGTTCGACAATTTATTTATCGTGATAATAATAATGTAGTTCTTCCAAAGGCATCTGTTCCAAATCCAAAAAACTGATTGAATTTTATAATCCGTTAAATATTAATATTTGTCCAAAAAATGATTATAACTCGTTAGCTATCTCCATTGCATACCAAAATGTTAGAGGTATGAACACAAAGTTAAAATCCTTTTATTTAGAGAGCTTCGGTATGGAGCATAATATTATTGTACTCACTGAAACATGGCTCCGAAATAAATCTGATAAAGTAATTCATAATTCTGAGATAATGTGCAGTAAATTTCAAATTTATAGACGTGATAGAGTGGATAAAGAAGGTGGGGGAGTCTTGATTTCGGTCTCAACTCTTTTACCTTCGGAAGAAATAATCCTTAATAATGATCAAAATATCGAATTTATCGCTGTATGTGTTAACATCAAATTTAGAAAAATTTTTGTAACCTGCTCCTATATTCCTCCTGCGTCAAACATTCAAATTTACGAACAACATGCAAATGCGATAAAATTTGTAGCAAATCAATCCAAACCTGGTGACTCTATTATTGTTCTTGGTGATTTTAACATTCCAAATATAAAATGGTGCAAAACTCCTGATTCATGCTTTTTAAGCCCATCAGTAAGATCGGAAACATCTATTGAGTTAATAGATGCTATTGCAGATTTAGGACTCTTCCAAATAAACAACGTAGTAAACAAATTTGGGAAATTACTTGATCTTGTATTTGTTGATCAACCAGAGGAATTTAATATTTTTCGCATTAATCCATTATTAAAACCTGAAGATGTTTATCACCCCACTCTAGAAATAAGCATAGACGTCGAAACGAAACTATCAGTACGATCCAGTGTAAATCAAGAGATGGTTTTTGATTTTACCAAAGCTGACTATTCCAAACTAAATCACCTACTTTGTTCTGAAAATTGGTTTGAATACATTCCTTATAATAAAATATGCCCTCGAAATATGGATACCATTCTGAATAAATTTTATGATGGCTTATTTAAATGTTTTAAGAAATCCATTCCAATGACGAGAAAAAAAACTGCACATGGACCACCCTGGAATACAAAGCAACTCAATAGCTTGAAAAATTTGAAAAACAAACAATACAGAAAATTCAAAAAGTCAGGTTTATCTATAGATTATATGAAATATTCAATATCAAGATCAGTTTACAATTCCGAAAACATCCGATGTTACAATAATTACCTCTTTAAGGTGAAAAGAAACTTTAAAAATAATCCAAAATCTTTTTACCAGTTTGTAAATTCAAAGCGCCGAGTCTCTGGTTATCCGTCCATGATGAAATTTGGAGACAAAGTATCCTCGAATGATGCAGATATTTGTGATATGTTTGCCGTTTTCTTTTCATCTGCCTACTCCGATAAAAAATTACATCAACATTCCAATTATCCATATCCAATTCCTGATGCATCCCTAATAAATTGTCCAACTTTAGATAAGTCCATGATAATGGCAGCCATACAGAATCTTAAACATTCTGTTAATTGTGGACCTGATGGTGTTCCAAGTTGCGTTCTCATAAAGTGTTTAAATTCTCTTTTATCTCCAATAACCTACTTATTCAACATATCAATAGTAAATGGTTATTTTCCTGCAGTTTGGAGGGAATCCTATATTATACCTTTGTTTAAATCCGGAAGCAGATCCAACATCTCTAACTATAGAGGTATTGCTAAACTGAGTGTTATTCCAAAACTTTTCGAAAAGATAGTTACTGAAATCCTTTCGCATCAAGTCGTTTGTTATATTTCCCCATTTCAGCATGGATTCAAAAAAGGATGTTCCACTACTACAAACCTTTTGGAGTTCACAACCTCAGTAATAACAGCATTTGATTCCGGCTTACAGACAGACACAATATATACGGATTTCAGTAAAGCTTTCGACAAAGTAAACCACGATCTCTTATTGTTCAAATTGAATAAACTAGGATTTTCTCCTGTTTTCCTTAAATGGATATCTACATATCTTAAAAATAGATACCAATGTGTATTATTTCGAGAATGTAAATCCAAAAACATTTCCGTTTTATCCGGTGTTCCGCAAGGTAGTCATCTCGGCCCATTATTATTCCTAATATTCATAAATGATTTACCATCATGCATTAAGAATTCCAGAATATTAATGTACGCTGATGATGTAAAGCTGTTCCATAGCTTTACTGATTCCTATCAACGTTCCTTACTCCAATCAGATCTAGACAACCTTTATGATTGGTGCATTATAAATCTAATGGATCTGAATTTAAGAAAATGCAAACACATGATGTTCTACAGAAGAAGTCCAGTACTCTATAGATACAAAATAAATGAATATGAACTTGAATCAGTCGACGAATTCCTTGATCTAGGTGTATTGCTTGATTGTAAACTGTCCTTTTATTCCTATGTTTTACAAATTGTTAATAAGGCAAAAGGAGTTCTTGGTTTCCTCAAGCGCTGGGGAAAAGAATTTAATGATCCTTACGTTTCCAAGCATTTATTTACATCTCTTGTAAGACCAATCCTGGAGTATGCTTCCGTGGTCTGGGATCCTCAATACGAAGTTCATGTTAAGAAAATTGAATCAGTCCAAAAACAGTTTCTCTTATTTTGTCTTCGTAATCTTCCATGGAGTCCTAATATTAATTTACCATCATATAAAAGCCGATTACAGCTAATTGATCTCCCTTCTCTTGAAAGTAGGAGAAAATATATGAATATTTCATTTGTAATTAATTTAGTAAATGGTTCAATTAATTCCGAGTTCCTGCTTCGTAAAATAGAATTTGCAGTCCCGATTCGTTCAACTAGAAATTTTATTCCTTTAAAAATCAAATATTTTCGAACTAATTATGCCAACTTTGATCCAATGCGACGTATGTGTAATCAATTCAACATTTTTTATCCATATATTGATTTTTCAGTAAATCCAATCCGTATTAAGAGGAGTATTTTAAACTTATTAAATAATAATATTGTATGATTATGAGATATTTTATTGTTAATAGCTTTAAGAATAATATGTATGCTAGCCTGTAAGAAATTGTAATTTCATTGGCTATTGAATTAAATAAATAAAAATAAATAAAATAAATAAAAATAAACTAGGTTTCACATCAATAGTCAAATTCTCCTGATACTGCTTAATAACATTAGAAACGATTTTACGGACGACATTTATTTCTGTGGCCAATTATTTGTAAGACCTATTTGGATTTTTTGAAATTTTTTAATAACTTGTAGGATATAAATCTTTTTCGTCACTTATTTTGATGAAAATAAGGACAAATTAACATGGTTGTTATTAAAAATAATAACTGAAGTATTTTTCCATGATAACTAGATAAAAAAAAATTTTGAATATTGATTCCGAAAAAAGTTATGAGGCAAAATGTGTGTTAAGAATTTTTCGATCTCACTCCTTATAACGTATATATCGAGGGCTTATATTCAAAATGGGCCGCATGCAGGTTTACAAAATTTTATTTTTTGCGTCAGACTTTTTAGTTTTCTGTTTTTTTATATATGGTGTTCATTCTGGAGCCAAAAGTTAGTTCTAACACTATGTTTTTCACTTTTTGTTTTTCGGTTATCTACAAACAATATATTTTTTTAAGGAAAAACGGACTATCTGCAAGTTTTTATTTGATTTTGAAATAATGTAAAAATATAAATTGATAAATAATGAGAATTTTCTTTGCGATTTGAACTTTTTTTAACATTTTGAATTAGAATCTTAATATATCTCATAAAAATTATGTTATCTCAATGCAGTCTGAAGAAAAAAGCCATTAAAGTTAGATTTTTAACCTTTTTTTTGGATACGCGGGTACACCCATCAATATTTTATCAAGCTAAGTGGGAGCACTATACCCTAGATTTAAAGACAGGAATGAAAAAATTGAACTAAAATTCGTGATTATAAGCAAAATATCTTAGATAAAAAGTTATTTCGCTTTTTTATCTCCTGATTGGTATGATATCATAAATTTAACATATTGTCAATTTTTTTTTCCAAAAATATTATCTTTTACTTTTTTAATTTCCGATATACAAAACGGGCTATATGAACATTTTAAAGCACATAATAAAAATAAATTAAGACAAAACGGGCTATCTACCATAACTTCGCGAATAATGGGGTTAAAAGATTTATTTTTCAGTGTGAGGTTTAGTAGACGTAATATTAATAACTCGTAGAAGAACGGATTGTAAAATGTTGAATAATGAGTGAAATAAACAGTTTTTATGTTCTCCTAAACAATTGGGGTTTTGCATATGGCCCGTTTTGAATATAAGCCCTCGATATATAACGAAGAATTATTTCAGCTAGGCAACATAATATTGTTTAAAAAAAAATCAAGTTTATATTTTTCCGATTTTTGCAATTGAAGTAAAATTTTGTGCAAAATGTTGGTTTTTAGAGAAACTATAAATATTTTATCTCTAATAAAATCTTTGTTAGTAAAGATATCTTAACGAAACTTTCGATTATTATAGATTATAGACCATTTATTATTAACATAAATATGAAGCTTAAAATAACTCAATCGAATAAAATTACTCAAACAGGCACACGTACTACAATTGTTTTTGTTTTCAATGAAAAATTTTACTAACACATTCTTAGACTTTGGTTTTTTGACAACCGACTTTGGCTTTTGACAACGGAGCTTGATATCTATATTATAGACTTTATTGTATGAAATGAAAAAGTGTAAAAAACTTTCAGATTTTTGTAAAAGGAATCCCACAATTTCTAAAAAATAGGATTTTTTGCATATAAAATCAACATTTTCCCGATGTCACGGATATTGTTATTGAAAACTCTTAAAAACATATTATGGATTATGTTTGGAAATTCATGCTTTGGGATTTTAGAAAATATAAACTAAGTCATAACTTTCATATAAAAAAGGTCAAATTCGGGAGGATACGTACCAAGACCACTTGGGTTATTGGGCTTGTTTCCTATTTTTAAATCATCTTTGTGAATATACCTCTCAGAAAAGTATAAAATAATTATATCTTATTAAAGAAAATTACATTTTAGAAAAAAAAAAAAGAGTGTAGACAATTTTTCGGTAAAAAAAATAAAAAATAATAATAATAAATAAAAAAAAATCGTAATTTTTGCAATTTTTAAATTCAAAATCGTTTATCTTTTGAGGTAGTTAAAATTTCAAATGCAAATAATATGAAAACTTTAACCGATAAATAGCCTTATCGAGGGCTTTAATTAAATGTAAAAATATTTGAGGAGTCGCGGAACAAAACGTACTTTTTTCATTATTTGAATTTGCTGGGAAATTTATTTTCTCGTTGCCTTATAAAGCAGTTTGAATCTGGAAATAGTAAGATGTGTTCTCCTCTCCAAAAAAAAAAAGCACCGAACGACATCAATTCACTACACCAAACTCTAAGGATATGTGAGATCAAACCCACCAATTACTTTTTCAAATTTTACGTTATATATACACAAAATTTTGTTGTCGTACATGCTTTTGTTTAAGAAATATCAGTAGAAAAGTATGAAATGGACACCCTGGGTTTCTAGTTTTTAGCCCATAACTTTTTGTTTATTAACCGATTTTTCCCATCAATTCCAAACAAACCTTATATAAGGCAAATATTTGTGCCAAATTTCGTCCCCCTACGTTGTCCCGTTCGAGCCCTATCCTGCTTTCAACAGACAGCCAGACGGACGGATATAGCTAGATCGACTCAGAATCTAACCAGGACCCATGACAAAATCAATTACCCCCCATTTTTTTGATGGTGGATATAACAAGCGTTTAAAAATGTTCTATGTTAGAGATATGTTCATTATATTTAATTTTGGTTCTATAAGAAATTGATTTTCAGAAGAATCAATTCAATAGAATTAAGCCTACGAATAATTTACTGATAAATTGAAATTAAATTAAAGGACTTTATATTTTTTCATACCTGGTGAATTATGCAAGTGTAATTGGCCGGCTGCGACATTAGAGTTTATATTTCCATCGGCCACAATGTTAGCTGTACAGCTTGGAATATCACTGCCAACAAAGCATCCAGCATTTGATGACGTAGACACCGGTGTTAAAACATTTCCCATATTATCTGTTTCATTTCGTACTGCACTAACTACACTAGAAACGCTTGACGATGATGTGAATGTGTTTCCGCCAGCTGTTTGTATTTGTGCCGTTGTCACCACTCGATGTACTGTATACATTATTGGTGGTACTTGAGACTGCAACGAACTCATCGCCAACGATGTCGGAGCTACCACCTGGTCACAGTTATTATTTTGATGTGTTTGTGTCGCCGCCACCATTCGACCGTTACCTAAAGCTAAACTACAACTTAAAGTATCGTCGCCAGGATCAATTGCTGTTGTGGGACTGCAAGTATTAATAGCATGTTGTTGATGTTGCTGCTGCAGTTGTTGGATACCTCCACCAGAATTAGTTTGTTGCTGCTGATTGTAATGATGATAGTGATGTTGGGATGCTGGCTGGGACATTTGATGGTGGTGATGATGATGTTGCGATTGATGATTATGTTGTTGCTGCTGCTGTTGGTGATGGTGTTGCTGTTGACCTTGTCCCTGCAATTGTATTGAGGGTGACGGTGATGCCGTACTAATACGACCAGTAATACCATTATTTCCACCACCAGCTGTAGCACTGCTGCCCGAATAAAACTCATCTCGACATCTGTAATCGGCAGTGTTGTGATATAATCGAGATCTAAGCGATTTGTAAAATATAAATATATAATTACTACGTACAGATGACAATAACTTTATTGTATTTATTAATATACTTACTGATACTCTTGTGGTGTTAATTTTCTTCGGTTATATTGTAATGTTCCCAGTGGAACAGACATTACATTTATGTAATTACCAGATCCATTGGTACTGTTACAATGGCCGCCACTATTTATATTGGAAACTGCAGAGGCAGCTGTTGTTGCGGGCATTACTGCACTATTACCGATAGCATTGCCGTATGCAACACTACAATTACTCACTCTCAAGTTGTTGTGCGTTGCTTTTCCACTACTATTATTGCTACGTGAAAGTGACTCTTTGCAATTAAATGCAGCCGCAGAATAATTTGAATCACAAGATGCATATTCCTGTGACGCTGTGGTACCGATTCCGATTCCATTTGAGGTCGCTGATGATGTTGACGACGTAACAGGCGTTGTATTACGACAATATAATTTATTTGAATCCATTTGCTACTTAGATCACACTCGAAACTATTATGTCAACAAATGACACCATAAATATCGACCGATTCAGATAGTTTATACTGTCAACGTCTGCAGTTGACGACAGTATTTATCGAATCGATGCCATTGTATACATTTATATTTTATTCCATATGCCACAATTTACGACTTGTGGATTGTAGTGAAACCAATTTCTTAATAACTATTATAATTACTATATAATAACTATTATAATTACTATATAATAACTATTACAGATAATATAGCTCCAAAAGATAAAGCACCGATTGAGAGTGTTTTAGATAATAACTCATAAATTAACGGCGTATTCGTTATTATTCGTTAAATTTCATTTTTATATTAATCTGCAATTAAAAGAACATCAATTTATACAAAATGTAAAAACATATATTATACATACTTATAAAAAAAACTAAAATTCTGCAATAATTTAGAATAATAAATCTAATAAATTCATATTTGCTTAGATTTATGTTAAACAAAATTAGATAAAAATTCAATTGTAAAAGTTTTTATTTGCTGTTAAAAATCATTTTAAAAGATGCGTTTCTTAAATTTAAGAGATGTGTATTATAAACGACTTATTTGTTGTTTACAAATAAAAATACAATATGCTTTTCGCGTACTTTTTTCTTTACTCTCTAAAAAACTTCTAGAAAAATCTTGCTGGAAAGTTCGCAAGATTTATTCTAATACAAATTATCTGCAAATTACGTATCCATAATTTTTAAATCTGCTTAAACAGTTTTGAAGATATCAATAAAAATTAAACTTTAGCATTTTTGTTTTACAAAAAATTATAAAAAATCTAAAATTATGTATGTATGTATGTATCTTACATTTAAAACGAACCATGTTTTATAAAAATCTATTAATTAATAATATTAATATTGTGCTAGAAATCGCGATTTTTACTTTGAAAAATTCACAATTTATTTATTAGAGAGATGCTTGCTCCTATGCCCATTTCGACGTTTACTTAAGGCTGCTCATCAGGAAACTTTCCCCAATTTCATTAGAAACACTAACGGTCTTATTCGTAATAAATTCTTATTTTAGATTTATTGTACAAAATAGATATTAAACTGTTTTCTCTTATTAACTTCTTATAAAACAAACATTATTCATAATGTATTAAAAACAGTTCAATAACTATTAAACAGTTTTTGTTTCGTTCTGGCAATGCTATTTTTATTTTATCTCAATTTTTTATTAGTGTTAAATAAATTATTGAAAATTTATTCGTAATTAAAAAAAAAAAATAGTTTTTCTTAATTTTTGTATTTGGCCAGATAGTAGATCTTATCTTTGTGATGATAGTTTTAAAATAATTCGAACTTTTTTGGCTTTAGCAGCAAGCAAAGTACAAGTCCATTTGGTCTTTCTCTTAACAAGCTAAAAGAACGTTAATATTTTGTTCACACAAATATACTGTGCATTTTTTCCACGAAATGTTTGCAAATTTAGATAGAATATATATACTTCAAATTTGTTTGCAAAATATCGTTCCATATGTATTTTATACAACAGAAAGAAATAACATTTGTATATCTAATTACTATCGTGAATCTGTGTAAAAGATTTTAATGCAGTTATAAATTCCACTCTATGGAACTGTGTAATAAGACCTAAATATAAAGTAATATGTATGTTTTAAACTATGCAAAACTTTTTTGTAAATACATTCAATTTGCTGGAAAAATAATATATTTTTAAAAATTTATTTTATCAAACTGTTAAAGTAGGTTCTCACCAACAATAAAATTTTCCAATTTCTTGCAGTTTTATTAAATGCTTATAAAACAAAAAAGTGATTATGAATAATAAATTTTCAAAATTTCTTATTAACCTTCAATAAAACCTTTTATAAATTGTTCAAAATGATTATGAATAAGGCTGTAAAAATATATTACAGTGTAAACTTTATAAACTCAGTGAGAATTAAAACTGCTATACTAAAAAGGATCAATGCTTAAACAAAGTCCAATAAGCAAACCATGATTTTATTATTTCTTACTTTCCTTTCTACATTGGACAGTAGGGTAGAATCGAAAACTTTTTGAAATAAATCTGTAACTTTATGGTTGGATTTACTCATAGGCTAACAGAGGAGTGTACAATTTTAAGTTTGTATAGGGGGATCCCACATACCCCTCAGAAGCCGAGTTATGGTTGCTCAAAGTATAGTACCTCTGACGAGAAAATTTTTAAACTCTTGCCAATTTTTTGTTCCTTATCCGATTTTAAATATTTTGACATCTTATTGTATCTATTATAGTTTTCGAGTTATTTGCTTTTGAAATTTTAACTACCTCAACTTTGCAAGTTCTTGGTCTAGTTTTTTCCATGTACATATATCCCAGTATTTCTGAACGATTTTATTAACTAATTAAAGAACAAAATTCTCTATTGAATAAAGAAAATGTTAAGTCGATATTTTTACCGATTCCAAAAATAAACGATTTTAAAATTTCAAAAATTACGATTTTTTGTACTTTTTTTACCGAAAAAGTGTCTAAACAACGTTTCGTTTGCTTTTTTCAAAATTCTTCTTATTATTGAAATCTAGCGACAATAAAAAAAAATAATAATAATACAATTTAGAAAAGAATCTATATTAATATCACAGTTTAACATATTTGTTTACATGGCACATAGGGGCAACTATATTGAGACCTTTGGCAATAAATCAAAAATGCGGTTTATGGTAAAATTTCTATATAACTTTGAAGAGGACATTTTTCTACACAATGTTTGTTCACACATTTTTCGTCAACACTAATGTGTGGTCGTGACTGAAGTCCAAAGTGGAAGAAAAATTGAATACTTTTAAATTAATAATTTTTTATATTTATAAGGTGCACGTTAGAGTCAGAAAATATCATCTGACATTATAATAGATATTAAAATTTTTTACTATTTATGATGACAAATTTTGTTATGAATAAGTGTCAAAAATGTTGCGTAAAAATGCAGTCGCCAGGTGATCAAATTGACAATTTAACAAAATAATATAATTACTATTATTTTTTTTTTTTTTTAAGTTCCAAAATTTGTGAGAGCAAAAAAGTAAAATAAATATCAAGAATTATCCGTAGCATTTATTATATATGTATATATATACATATATATATGTATATATATATATATATGCGGTTTTTTACTCCAGCTATTTAGTTCATAATTATTGTCTTCTAGGTTCATAATGGTCTACATTTTTGGTGTCCAGGTATTTGTCGTATTATATTCTTTAAATTAATATGCAAAAGAAGTTTTTGAAATATGTGTATTTCAAATATGGAGCAAAAGTGTTGTGTCGGTCATGCATTTTGTGCGACATAATAAAGTGACACTTTACATCATTTATTAAAATTGTTTAAGTTTTTTGATACAAAATGGAAGGCATATTCTTAAGAAGTGCTAAATTTTATTATTCTCTTCATAAATTTTATTAAAATTATTATTACATTTGAAAAATAACGATAAATTCGGCCATATTATCAGTAAGTCTTCGACCATAATCCAGTAAGATTTCTTGGTTCCTGATAGAGAAAATTAATTAAGATTAACGTAATTGTCTTTAAAGTGCAATATTTTAGAATCTGAGGTAAAAAAAAGCCATTTCATTATACAAAATTACAATTTAGAATGAAAATAATAAGAAATTGAGGGCCAGAACCCTAATACTGCGAAGTAAAGTCGCAATTCTCGCCAAAAAAAATCTCATATTTCTAAGCGGAGAGATAAAGGAGGAAGTAATTTTAATTATTACAAGCCTAACTGTCCAGACAAGGTTCAAACAAATGGGTTTCATATGTACCAAATTTAAGATAACATTTTTTATACGATCTTCTAATACAAAAATTTAAAACTTCAAATTTAAAGATTTAAAGTTTTAATAAGATTTATGTTTACTCATCCAAATAATTGCATTTTAGAATGGTTCTGGGACTTTAACGATTATTTTTCTATTACGGGTCGCTTTATTATATAAGCACAACAATGATGTGACTTTTACTTAGAATAGGTACTTCTAAAACTCCTATGTTTGAGCTTTTTCCAGGCAGTAAAAGCTAATATATTTATAATTACTTCTTTCTTTATGTATTTAAATGATGAAACTCATTCTCTTTTGGCGAGAATATTGATATCGTTACGATTTTACTTCGTAGTCTTAGGGTTTCTGCCCTCTCAATTTCATATTATTTTGATTCTACATTGTAATTTTGTATAATGAAATGGTTTTTTTGGCGTCAGATTATAAAATGTTGCACTTTAAAGACAATTACATTAATGTTAATTAGTTTTCTCTATCTGGAATCAAGAAATCTTATTGGATTGTGGTCGAAGACTTACCAATAATATGGCCGAATTTATCCTTATTTTTCAAATGCAAAAATAATTTTAATAGATTTTATGAATAGAATAATAAAATTTATCACTTCTTAAGAATATGCCTTCCATTTTGTATCCAAAATTTAAAAAAATTTAGGAAATAATGTAAAGTGTCACTTTATTATGTCGCGCAAAATGTATGACCAACACAACACTTTTGCCCCAAACTCGAAATACACATATTTCAAAAACTTCTTTTACATATTAATTTAAAGAATATAATACGACAAATACCTGGACAGCAAAAACGTAGACCATTATGAACCTAGAAGACAATAATTATGAACTAAATAGCAAGAGTAAAAAACCGCACTTTATTTTGTCCGATAGTGTATATTTTTTTTTTTTTTTTTGGTATTAACATTTTGCGAATTTCGATTTTAAACCATTTTGAAATGTTTGATGGATCTTTGAATTTTGAAAATAATTTGGTATGAATGGTTTTTTTGACAAAAGAAAAATTATTACTAAAATTTGTTATGATCGGTCCATATTTTCATCTAGCTCCTATACAAAGATATTCCCGGAATAGAAGTTAAATGCCCTAGAGTAAAGAGAACCGGTTCAAAACTAGTCACGTGACAGGTTCTCAGGGCTAGTGAACGGTTCAAGTTCCGGAACATTATATGAGAAGAACCTGTCACTTTTACATGGGGTTGTCATTGGAGGTGGCTAATTAGCTCCTTGGGACTGGTCACACGATAGGTCATAAGACTGGTCCAAGAGAACAGGTTCGGTGTCGATTAATATTATAAAAATTTTATAAAAATTCGGTAATTGTTTATTTTTTAAACAATTTTTTTTATTATTATTTTTATTCAATTATGTTTACTTTTATTTTATAAATTTTCGATAATGTCGATGGCGGCACCCCGAATCGAACCCACGCTAATTTCTTAGCCACTGATTGTTATTGCTCGCGAGTTGCTAATTGCGTACTTAACAAGCATGTTTTAAATTGACTCTCAACTGTTAAATAGTGAGTGTGTTTGTGTCAATTGGTACTCAACTGGCACTCAGGGACCGGTTCATTACTGCAATTGCCATAAATTGCTCTACCAAATTTCAAAGGAATTGGTCCACCTAGACCACAGTGTCAATATAAAGTACTTCCGAAATTTACTTAAAGTGCATAAACCACATAATAATAAATTTTTCACAACTAGCTTTTATAAGATTCTACAATTTTAGGGGCATCAGAAACGGATGCAACACAGTGGTATGCATGGAAAAAATAAATTATTCTCAAATTTATAATATCCTCTTATGTTGAATAAACTTCAGAATAGTACAATTTTTGGCATGATTTACACTTTTTCTAATTATTGAATAATAAAAAAGTATTTAAAAATTTCATATTTACCAAAGAACAAAATTAAAAAAATAAAAAATCTATATGTATACTTCCATTATTTTTTCATTAATATTGTTTGATGGGTTATAATATTAAAACATATTTAAAATCTAGACAAAATTATATTTTCAACGATACCAATCACTTATGTTAAAATACCGCTGTTTATTTAATGCCACGTTTGGTATACCTTTGCCCCTATGTGTAATGTAATTTTCCTTAAAAACATTTATTTTATACTTTTCTCAAAGGTATCTTCGTAATGATTATTCTAAAAAAAGAAAAAACCCAAACGGTCTAGGTACACACCCTCCCGAATTCGAACTATTTCATTCGAAAGTTTTGACTTTAGTTTATATTTTCTAAAATCCTAAAGCATGAATCTGCAAACAGAATGCAGTTTAGAAATATATAATATGTTTTTAATAGTTTTCAATCAAAATCTCCGGGACAACGGAAAATGTGAAAAAACCCATTTTTGGGATTTTAGACGTTTTTTTGGGAATTGTGGAATTCCTTTTTACACTTTCTCATTTTATACGATAGTCTACAATCTCGTTAATATATCTTTACTAACAAAGATTTTATTGCAGATTAAATATTTATAGTTTCTCCAAAAAAAAAAAAATAATAATAATATAATAATAATTTTTTTCAGTTGCAAAAATTAGAAAAATTATAAACTCGATTATTTCTAATTTCCAAATTTGTTTATTTTTTGACTCGATAAAGATATCGACATCAAATTTCCTTTATTCAATAGATAATTTAGTTATTTAATTAGTTAAAGAAATACCCAATAAAAACGGGAAAAGAAGATACAGTCGGTCAAGTCTGACCATATGATACCCACACCATTATCTATGTGTACAAAAATTCGAGAAGGGGCCAATTGTGGACCAATACTTGTATCAAGTTTAAAATAAAACATACTAATACTAAGACAGAATATTACATCGATACTAACATTCACAAGTATTTATGCACTTTTGGGTGATTCCTGAAATTGGGTCTTATATGGGAGCTATGTTAATTTATGATCTTCATAAAATTTTGCGCTGTCATTTATACTTATAAACAATTTATTTGTGTCGAATATTAAGTTGATACTATTTCCTAAATCCCTAATTTTTATGGGATTTATGCACGTTAAAGTGGTTTTCGGAAGAAAAGTTCATATGGGAGCTATGGTAAATTTTGGACCGATCTTCACAAAATTTGGCAATCATATATATATATATATATATAATTTATTTGTGCCAAATTTCATTAAAATATTCATATTTTTAATGTATTATGAGTGTTAAAACTCTATTCCGGAAGGATATTTGTATGGGGGGCTAGGTGAAATAATGGGCCGATCACGACCAAATTCAATAGGCTTCGTGCTTGTGCAAAAATAATCATATGTACCAAATTTCATCAAATTATCTTCAAAATTGCGACCTGCACTTTGTGCACAAGCTTTACATGGACAGCCAGCCGACTAAACGAACGGACGGACGGACATGGTTAAATCGACTCAGAAAGTGATTCTGAGTCGAACGGTATATTTTAAGTTGGGGGTTGGGAGATTTTTTTCCGCGTTACAATATTGGACAAACACATAATACCCCAACCACCAATGATGGTAGGGTATAAATATTAAAAAAATGCAAATAATTGTGGTTATTGAATGTATTTATACCCTACACCACCATAGGTGTATTATGTGTTTGTGCTGATGTTTGTAACGCATAGAATAAGTTTTCCAACACCCACCTTAAAGTATACCAATCGACTCAGAATCACTTTTTAAATCGATCTAACGATGTCCGTCCGTCTGGCTGGACGGCTGGCTGGCTGTCCATGTAAACCTTGTGTACAAAGTTTCCAATTTTAAAGATAATTGAATGAAATTTGGCAGGTAGGACTTTTATGATACAAGGACGAAGCCTATTGAAATTGGTTATGATCGGTCCATTATTTCACCTACCCCCCATACAAATGTGCCCCGGAATAGAGTTTCCACACTTAAAAATGTTTTAATATTAAGAATATTTTAATGAAATTCGGTGCAAAGAAGTTTTGTGCAAGTACCAATCTTTGTACCAAATTTTATGAAAATCGGTCCACGATTGACCATAGCTCCCATATAAACCCCTCTTACTTTAACGTTCATAAATCCCATATGAATGTTAGTATCAAGTAAATATTCGACACAAAGAAGTTTTATTTAACCCTTCGTCTTACAAACTGGTCTAGCCAGACCAATTGCAGATTTAAAAGTTGTTTTTATACATTTCTAATTAAGCCAGAGACATGAAATTTCAGGTACCCTCCTACAAAATTTTGTTTTCTAACAATCTGTGAAAAAAACAGAACGATGAAGCTAGCACAAGCATAGTTATAAGGATAAATTGGTGTACATGTCACATTCGTACCAAATATGGTCTGGCTGGACCAGTTACATTTTGTATAGAAAATTATGTAGTTTGACGATGGTATCCGTTCTTTTTATATTGTACATTATTTTATTTATATTACTGAGTTCTCATCAGTTTAAACATATTATTTTATGACTTTCCACATATTCATTCACATTTTGTATTAGGACAGTAATACCGATAAAACAAAAAAAAGGTTTGAAATGGAAAATTGTATGCGTTTGTAGACTCAAAACAAGGAGAAGAACATGAAATTTATCGTTGGGATAATGTTATATCCTTCAAAGCAATGCATTAGTGATGCTAGAGTATAGTTATACAAATGTAATTTTATAGAAAAATTATCAAAATTTCCATTAAAATATATAAAATTACAGCACTGGTCTAGCCAGACCATATTTGTTACGAATGTGGCAATTGAAACATCTGTATGACGAAGGGTAAAGTAGAAACAACATTGCCAAATTTAATGAAAATCGGTCCATAATTTCCTATAGCTCCAATACAAACACACACTTCCGGAAATAGCCCTATAATGCATAAAATCATCAAGATGTTATTATTAACGCATTATTCTGTACTTGTATACTTTATTTTAGATTTAGTAAATCCACTTCCCGAATTTTTATGATAATACGCAATGGTGTAGGGTATCATATAGTCGGTCTTAACCGACTATATCTTCTTTTCTCGTTTTATTATATATACAGGAGAATTACTAATTTAGCAAATTCAAGAACCATTAACAAAAAGAGTAAATTTACCAAAAAAATTCTTCGTACTATAGTTAATTTCGCCGAATATTATAGGTACTTAACCAAAAACTAGGTAATATTTTGATCATAGAAATTACCTAAAATGATTGTCATATTACCCAAGAAAGTTTGTAACTGCCATTCTATCCTTTTGCTTAGTTAATTTTATACCAAGTTTTAAGGAAATATTACCTATGGATTTTTTTGTGTATATATATATAATTTTTCTGAAAATTCGAAAATAGCATAAATATGTACATTAAAACACAAAATCTACATATTACGTCCTTAAAAATTAATTTTTGCATTATTTTAAATTGTTAAAAATGCGTTCTTGTTTTATACAGTGAGTTCTCTATATGATAAATTTGAACTGATAATATATAAATGTGTACGATTTTAAATCTTTAATAAAATGCAAATTTGCAATGCATACTGTAGTAGATCGTAAATATACCTCCTTAATATTTATTATTTTTTGTATCAATTTTTTTTTTTGCGTGAAAAAACTAAATTTCTAAAAAGAAGTCTGGTAATACAGCAAAAAATTTATTATTTATTAATTTATGTATGGTATAACTTTTTGCAATTTTTCCGAATATCATAATTCAGAGGACATAGCGGTATAGGGCATGAACAAGTATTTAGAAACGCAATGTTAAATTTTCGCGATCGTTAAAAAGTTTCCGCACCAAACTCATTGAAGTTTTGAATCAAAATTTGTTCATATAATGCAATTTTTTTCATTAGAAACCAAATTATACTTTTATTGTCAATCTTCTGGCATTGCCTTCAATAAAATCATTTTGTTCTTAAAAAGCAATAATTTCGCATATTTTGTTGCAAAAATTCATAAAATTTGTTTTTATATTTTTTTAAATTTTTTTATCTAAATTTGATATTAAATGAATGTTTTAGTCAACATTAATATTAAAATTAATTAATTAATATTAATTAATTATTCGTTATATTTGGCTGTTAAAAATTCTGACCAGTATAACTCTAAGCCTATTCATAAATGGAAAAAGTAACGAAAAAACCGCGAAATTAAACAGTTTTTAAACTTTCCTGAAAAATTATTGAAAATTACATAAGTATTTCAGTCAGAGCAGACACGATATGTATGTTTGTTCTAATACCTTCATAGTTCATGATCAAATGAAAATGTTGGATAAAATTTTAAAACATATACAACAAAAACATTAAACTCTTAATAGGAATAGCATATAATGCTATAATGTATATCATGTAAGTAGTAAACGTTTTTATTTTGGTGAATCTGTAAAATAAAATTAATCTGATTGTTGAATGCTGTAATTCATATAATTCACATTACAATTTAAAAACTTATCAATAATAAGGAAATCTAAAAGATATAATTTTATTTTAAAACATACAGCGGATGTCATAAATAAGTAAATGAACTCATCATCTGTCCAAATGTAACGGTTTATTTTTAAAAATTTACACGTTTTTGATGAAGTTAACTTGTTTTCTCTTACATTGATGACAAATTTTTCAAATATTATTCTATTTTAAATTTCTTTCTAGAGAGTTGAAAAAAATCATTTTCGAGTGGGTCAAAAATAAGTAAACAAGCAAGATTTTGCTTAATTTCTTAAATTTTTTCCAAAATTAAATGAAGTTTATGGTTGCAAAATCATTTTAGCACAAGAGCGGTAGTTATTTCTTATATTATGAAAGATTATATTAGAAAATTTTATAAAATCACAAAATTTTAATTCAACCATAATTTCAACCTAAAGGTTGGCAAATAGCAAACAATTAAGTGTAGGAGAACTAAGAGTAATTATCATATATTACGAAGAAGGTAAAAAATAGAAATATATAAAAAATCTTTAATAAAACGCCCACTTATATTTTTCAAGGTGGTTAAATGCTACAAATAAAAGAAACGCACTGACCGCAATTACTCTCGTAAACGCTTAAGAATCACTAAAAAAAGAATTGATAATAATTGAGCTTTAAAATTCTTTGCTTTCTGCTCCAATATTCTTATCAAAACTTATTCCGAAAGTCCGAAAACTATAGTCTGAATTTACAACTAACAGAAAAATGTATGAAAACGAAAAACATGGTCTAGCTGTACGGAACACTGTATACAAAATATAATAAATCTCCAAGAATTAATGACGTTTTATGAGATTATGCCTTAAAATATGAAAATTTTAGAAAACAAAGTCTCGGGACTGAATAACCTATGATTTGCATGAAATATAATATAAGCTAGATATACGTTTAGCTCAAAAACATTGAAACTTTAACATTCAAGTGTGGAAACCAATACTTAAGTCCGACGGAAAGGGCATAGTGGTTTTGAAATGCATTTGTATTTAAAGAATAGGAAAAACAGATTTACATTAATCTGTTCAAAGATATAGCTGATGAAATAGTTAAAATTTCAGAATTACCTCCTCAAAGTCCAGATGCACCACCAATAGAAATTGCATGAAATTTATTAAACAAATAGAGTCCCCATAATTTGTCCGAACTGAAGGACTTAATTATTACTAATACCTCTATATTTTCTCCAGAGATATACAGAACATATGTAGTCACAATTCCAACATGTTTGGCACTAATGTATCAAAATATAGGCGGTCACTTTGGCTATCAGAAACCATGTTTACTTATTTATGGAACACTGATTTTTTCACTTCTTTGAAAAGAATAATATTTACTAAGTAGTGATGAGTTGAATTGAATATTTTGCTGTTTAATTTAGTAACATGTCATTATATATTTATTAGGGATTGTTTTGAAAAGAGAAATTTCTTTTAATTTTTGGATATCATACCTTTTTACTAGGTTTTTGCAGCATTAAAAATAATGGCATATTTTTCTTTAAATTCCAACTCCTTCCCATGCATATCTGCGACTAAAAACGCACATTTTGAGCGCCATTTTGCGCAGAGACGAATTCAATTTATTTATAATTTTTTTTTTATACATCCATTCTACATAAAATTTTAGTAAGTAAAATGCATCGTGGTCCAATTAGGGTGTCCGAAAAATTTATTTTTTTCAAAAAAGTTTTAAAAATATATTTTTATATAAACGCAATGAAAATATACTATTTGCTTTAAAAAATGGCGCAAAAAATAATTACTCTACGACATTTTGCTTTAGAGTTATAAGGCTTAGAAATTTTCAAATAATAACTACATATAAAAGAATAATTACATATATTAAAATATCTTATTTTTTAAAGCCTTTTACAATTTTGTTTCATATTTTCAAAGAAAATTAAAATTTTTAAATTTCTACTTTACCTACCTTTTAAATGATGCTAAATTTTCTGTATTGGGAGAAAATACCAAAAATTAAAAAAAAAAAAAAAATATATATATATATATATATATATATATATATATATATATATATATATACCTTTTTTAAAAACGGTCCAGTTCGCGAACGGTCAGCAGTACAACATAAATATTTTGGGAAACATCATAAAACATACTAAGGTTAAATTTTAGAGGGGTAATGAAATCACTTTTTTGAATGAGTCGCCTTACTGTATTGAATACTTTTAATTTTTGTTTAAATAAAACATTTTTTTGTTATTATATGAAAATTTTAATGGCTTATAACTTTAAAACGAGATGTGGTAAAGTAAATGTTTTTGCGTCATAAAAATTTCTAAGCAAATAGTATATTTTCATTGTGTTTATAAGAAAAATATATTTTTAAAACGTTTTTGGAAAAAATAAATTTTTTGGACACTTTAATTACAACACGCTTTATTTTAAACGATTAATGCTCATTTTCACTAAAATTTTTTGCAGAATTGCTGGATAAAATAAATTTTTGATTTCTCTCTGTGCAAAATGGCGCTCAAAATTGGAGTTTTTATACGCAGATATGCAGGGGAAGGAGTTTGAAAATAAGAAAAAAAATTTGCCATTATTTTTACTGCTGCAAAAACCTTTTAACAAATTATGATATCTCAAAATCAAAATTTTAAAATTTACCCTAATATTTATAATTATTATATATTAATTTTGACTTCTTCGATATACAACTTGAAATAAAACCAATTGAGTTCAAGATACTACTTTGACTATTGACAGCAAATGTACATTTATATGCTTTCGAAGTATTAATTTGTAAATAAATAACACTTCTTTAGGTAAGTCGACTTTATAAGCAGACATCTTATTAATTAAATAAAAAATGCATTCCCAATTGCATATATCGAAACAAAAATTGCTCCTGCATTTAAATGCACATCGTATAATATCTATAAAATTTTTTACAAAGAAATTAAAATAAAGAATTTACAAAAAATAAAATAAAATGCTAGTATCAGAATTACAAAAGAAACCCTATCTACCAAACATGTTTGAAAAATAAAATGTATTTGATTTCACATACTCGTTGTTATTTGAATACGATTTTTTTCTTTCTCATTCTGTAACTTACCATAATTGTCAATTATGAAAAATTTCAAATTAACCATATGATTTGAAAATACTTTTTTGACATATGCCATTGGTCTCCTGTCTGTTATAGTCTGTGTATATGTTATTTGATTTTCAATTATTACAAAAACAATAATTTCGTAGTGTTCAAATTAGCATAACGCTGCATAATTTTTATTATATTTTTATAAAATGAATTTTTATATTGAATTAATATGAATTATTGTTATTATTATTTTTGTTATTATTAATATTATTTTTATTTCATAAAATGTATGAATACAGCTTTGAATTTTTGTTAAGTGTATTATTTAATGTTGTTAACTCTAATTATAACAATTATAATAATGTGAAACAAGTGGAAATGAATCACTAATTTTGTTCTAAAAAAGCTTTAGCGGCAATTAAAAAGAAAAATTAAAATCACTTACAATCAAAACTCCAAACGGTTAGCATCTCTTGCTTTAATAAAATTAAAATTAATAATAATAAAATTAATTCCATTGGTTTTTTATTTCTTTTTTCCTTTTTCTCTTTCCCAAAAACCCGCACAACATCAAGTAAGTTTTTAAGGACTTATTTTCTTCCAAAAAATAAATCCATTTTAATATACGTAGTTTTCCTTCTTTACAATTAATAATATGACGCACAGTGTGTCATTCAAAAAATAAAATTGAAATAAATCTGGAATTTCCAAACGGCTGGTCCGATTTCAATGAAATTTCAGACAGTGTTAGTAAAGGTGTAGGCGAGTTTTGAGTTTGGACGTTATAGGCGTAACGGGGGCGGGTCCAGAGGGTCCTAAAGTTGGACACCTCGGACACTCAAAAAGAACGTAACTACATTTTTCGCAAAAAAGCGGCGAAAAATCTACTTTTTTCAAAATTCAAATGCATATAATTTTTGATTCCGTAAAGATTTATTAAATTACACAATTTTGTTATTTATTGTTAATAAAATAAAAAATATTAAAAAAAAAATCGAGTGAAATGTGCACCCGCTATTGCGAAAAAACTACTAAGATAGGTCCAAAAATACAAATTTTAATCTTTGAAGCTCTCTTAAACTAAAAGAGATAACCTACACATACGATGATGTTTTTTGTAGACCTCGACTAGCAGAAGCCACTTATATAAATATCTTTTAAATCGGCTGAGATATAACGAATATGGATCGTTTTAAATTTTGGACGCCTATAACGCCCAAACCCAAAACTTAAACTCGCCTACTAACATTGTCTGAAATTTCATTGAAATCGGACCAGCCGTTTGGAAATTCAAAATTTATTTCCATTTTATTTTTTGAATGGGACACTGTGCAACATTTCAAGAGATAATGGATAATTTTTTTCTAATTTTGTAACCTATATATATGAAATTGTGGCCATATATAGTACACAATTTTGGATTAATAACATGATATGCCTGCCTTTTGGATGGCCTGTGTAAATTTCAAAATTTTATTTTTTCAAGCGAATATCTATCTATCCCGTGAACTGTCCAAAATTATCTTGTAGATATTTTATTTTATATTTGTTGGTACTTTTATAAATTTTGTTATTATAACAAATTTTCTCATTAAATACCAGTAGTAATTATAACTATATATTTTGTGAAAAATTTTCCAAATACATTGTTTAATTATACGTATATAAACCTACGATAACAATATCAATAGTAAAATAAAAGGGTTTATGTCTACGCTATCTATTGCACTTATACACAGTAGTTACTGTTATACTAGGCATTTTGCATTGGTATGTGTAAAAAGCATTTTATTAAGTCCAGTTTTAATGGTAAAAATTACCATATTCTCTTTTTTTTAGAGATTTACTTTTATATTTATATATGTATTTAATAAATATAAGTTTCTTTCAGCTTTCAGAATAATTACTGTTCAATAAATTCTTACCAGAACTCTCGTGATCAATTTTGTAAAATATCTTCTTTCTTTCGTGACAATCGAAGTGTTAAGTACATTTAAAACTTAAGAAATAAGAAAACTTTGATAAAGTCAAATCCACATGATCAAATATTATATAATTTCAACCATTAAATTGTTAAATAAATTTAATTACGTAAAATAATTATTGGGAAATTATTAACCATAGTCATCTGAATACAGTTTTGTAAAATCCAATTTACACGTCGAATCTCATAACCCAATTTTTTCTATTTTCAAATTTAGTCAATATCTAAATCAATCACATAAGCCACTCTCATGAGCATCCACACTAATCGTCTTGTATAAATTTAAAAAATAGCCTTCATTTCTGGTAGTATTTAATACAAATTTTCAAAAAGTCTTAAAAAACTCTAAAATCCAGCACATTTCTCAAGATTAACATGTATTAAAATTTAAGACTCCTAGCTAGCTATAGTTTTTACAAAAATTTATAATAACTTTTCCAGAAAACAAACTCAAAAATCTATGACATGGTTCTCCAAATTACCAATTTCTAATTAAATTTTTTATCAAATTCTAAATGTTTCCTTGCTAAATTATATACAATTTTGTTAATTCTTTAAGATTATGAAATTATTCTAACTAATTAAACCAATTTTTATTTTAAGATATTTACCAGATATAAAATTATAACAATTAAATGGTTATGAATATTCTAAATACTTAAATTATAACAACTTAGTTCACATAGATACAAATTAGTAATAAGAATATTGTACTATGCGATGAAATCAATAATTTCTCATTAATCCCTAATATTAAGCAGTAAATAATTAACAAATAATATTAAAAAACCCTGTATTTAGCTACATAAACCGGTTTTTCCTGTCAATGTGCTGTCGATTTTTTCAAAATGTTCATTTTTCGAATGTCGAATAGACCGGTTTTTTTAAACACAAAAAACCGGTTTTAAAAATAGCTTTTTATTTCAAAAAACATGTACTAAATACTGATATTTGAATAGAAATTTATGAATATTTTTTAGAGTATTATTTGTAATGTTTTAAAAATATAGTTTAAGGTTAAAATGAAATTAATTATTGTAATATTAAATAAATAAATTAGTAATAATTGTAACACCTGTAATATTTTTACGCTTAATTTGAATGTTTTAGTCTTTTTTTTATTCAATATTTTCTTCATTTTCAAAGATTTTGTTTTAAAAAAGTTTCTCGTACAGAATAGTTTCAGTAAAATTGATTGTGGGTCTTATCATATTAACCCATGGTTTTTTTCTTGATTATTTTCTTAAAATTTTTATATTATATTATTTGTTCGTTCATATGCTTTGTAACACCCAAAAATATTGGTTTAAGACCCCACCTTAATGTGTACCAATTGTCTTTAAGTCGATGATGTTCGTCCGTCCGTCTGTCTGTTCATAAAAAAATAATTAATTAATTAATTAAAATACAGGTCACAATTTTGAACATGTATTAAATTTGGAATTTGTCACACAGGTTTCTTATAGTCTAAGAACGAAGCGTGTTGAAATTGGTTATGATCGTCCATTATTTAAACTAGCGCCATGCAAATATCCTCCCGGAAAAGGGGTTTAACGATCATAAATCCCTTAAATGTAGTAATATTTTTTTTTGCACATGTAAGTTCCATATAAGTTAAAATCTGTGTTCCGAATTTCATGAAGATCAGTCCATAATTGAACATAGTATTGGCCCACAATTCAACAGGTTTAGAAAAGAAGACACTTCCCCGAATTTGATGCACATAATTGAGTAGTGTATTGTGGGACTTGACCGACCATTTCTTTCTTGTTCTTATTGGATTAATAGTTATTTCCAAAAACAATTATGTGTAATATATTTTAACTTGAACATCATAATATTTATTGATTTTTCTTTAAGAAATGTAGTCTTTTGGTAGAAATATTAACTTCTGCAAAAAAAAGACCGGTTAACCGGTTTTTTCTGAATTTAAAAAAGTGCAACCGGTTTTTTCAAAATACCAACTATTCGAAAACCGGTTTCTCCAAAAAGTCGAATAATCGATCACCCTACTACATACACATCTCATCTGGAGTAAGTTCGAGAGACCTCATCGCGCTGTTACAGAATGTAAGTGGTGACTGAAACAAAATTTTATTTACATTTGTTTTTTATTATTTATAATGAGTTTGTGCTGATGTTTGTAACGCATTGAAAACGTTATCCAACACCCACCTTAAAGTATACCAATCGACTCAGAATCACATTTAAAATCGATCTAACGATGTCCATCTGGCTGGCTGGCTGTCCATGTCGCAATTCTGAAGATAATTCAATGAAATTTGGTACGTGGGACTTTTATAATACAGGGACGAAGCCTATTGAAATTGGTTGTGATCTGTCCATTATTTCACCTAGCTCCCTTACAAATGTCCCCCCGGAATTGAGTTTCAACACTCAAAAATGCCTTAAAAATTAGAATATTTTAATGAAATTCGGTGCAAAGAAGTTTTGTACAAGTATTAATCTTTATTACCATACCTCCCATATAACCACCTGTTCCGAAAATCACTTTAAAGTCCATAAATCCCATACTAATGTTAGTATATAGTTAATATTCGACAAAAATAAGTTTTATATAAGTAGAAAAAATATTGCCAAATTTTATTAGAATCGGGCCATAATTTACCATAGCTCCCATATAAAAACTTTCTGAGTCGATTTAACGACGTCCGTCCGTCTGGCTAGCAGGCTGACAGGCAGGCTGCACAGTACTTTGTTCCATAGACAAAAATCAAATTAAAAACATTTTTCAAATTGAGTTGAAATATACGTTTTTGGAAAGGTAACAATATAGATCATATAATAAAGTTATTTTTGTGGCTACTAGAGGGCGCTAAAGTGAGAGAATTTAAAGCCAAGATTAATGAACCAAAAAGCTGTTTTTAAAGTGTTTTTAGAAAAAAATCGTCAAAAATTCATTTTTTGATGAAATGCGTCGAACTTTTGTTTTTTCAACATCTCAGAATATTGGTAGATTAAAACTATTATTATCTTTTAAATAAAGTGTTTCGAATATATACATATTTTTGCTCAAATTCACACATATTTTTTACTTAAAACCTAAAAATTCCTTAAATTTGATGAAGGATATAAAAAAATTATAAAAAATTATAAAATTTTTTTTTACGGTTTATGTAAGTTTTTATAGTTATTTAATAGATTAAAAAACAGTTAGAGCCTATTTTTTGCCACAACTTTAAAAAAAGTTTAATTGAAAAAGTGTCTTATTTTCCGTTTTTACTTCAATTCGGTCGAAATTAGGCAAATTAATGATTTACTCAACATAAAATATGGGTGCAGAAATTAAAATAATATTTAATAATGAGGTAGGAGGTAGGTTTGCCTTTGCTCCTATTAAATAGAATATTGTCTGACCTATAAAAAAACCCATTTCCAATAGCAATCGTAAATTTTGATACAGTTTTGACCAGTTTTTTGAAAGAAAATGCGTTTTTCACATTTCAGAATACATGGGAGGTAGGCGTGTTCTTGCTCCGATTTTTTCAAAATATTGTATATAGTTACTCTATGTCTAAAGTAATATATGTGCAAAGTTTCAATTTTCTACGTCAATTCCTTCTATTTTTATAAAATTAAAAACGGTGTGTTAGCCAGAAATGCGTTTTTCTCATTTCAAGATATATGGGAGGTAGGCGTGTTCTTGTTCCGATTTAAACAAAAATTTGCAGAATCATAAATAATCCATATTAAACTGCGATCACAAATTTTGGTGTAATTCTGGCCAGTATTCACGCAGTAAATACGTTTTTTATTTAAAAAATAAATTAGAAGACTTATAAACAATCTATTTTTAATAGCTAGCACAAATTTTGGTAAAGTTCAGACTAGTATTTTAGAAAAAATTTAGTTTTTTAACTTTAGGATATATGGGAGGTAAGCGTGTTCTTGCGCCAATTTTTTCAAAGCTTCGTATTTATTCATTCTAAGCCTAAAGTAATATGTGTACCAAGTTTCACTGTGGGCTGCCTGGCTGTCCATGTAAAGCTTGTGCGCAAAGTACAGGTCGCAATTTTGAAGATATATTGATGAAATTTGGTACATATGTTTTTTTCAACACAAGGACGAATTTGGTTACGATCGGCCCATTATTTCACCTAGCCCCCATACAAATGTCCTCCCGGAATAGAGTGATGCCTATAAATGCCTTAAAAATAGGAACATTTTAATGAAATTCAGCACAAATAAGTTTTATATAAGCATCTGTTCTGTTTGCCGAATTTCATGAAGATCGGTCCATAACTGACCATAGCTCCCATATAAACTCCTCTCCCGAAAATCACTTTAACGTGCATAAATCCCATACAAATGTTAGTATTATGTTAATATTTAACACAAGTAAGTTGTATATAAATAAAAACAAAATTATGTGGATCGAAATGGTGTAGGGTATCATATGATCTGGCTTGACCGTCTATATCTTCTTCTCTCGTTGTTGTTGTTTTTTTTTTTTTTTTTTTTTGAAATGAAAAAGATGTGTAAATAGGAAATTTTTAAAAATTACTGACCTACATTAAGGTACAGTGATATCATAATTGCAACAACTAAAAACAATATAATTAATTTTTTTTTTTGCTCATATTCATAATAATTAAAATACAATTATAAAACATATTTGCCCCTATAAAACAAATTATTGTTAGTTTGAATAATTTCTTTAAGTTCAAAAATATTAATGATTAAATTGGAACTTTTGAATGTTAACTTTTTATAAATTTTCTTGTTATATGAATTTTGATATTTTGTGAATCAATAAATAATTAAATATAATGGATCTCTAAGTTCTTCATTAAATTTTCTTGTATGATCCCAGCAAAAAAGGAACTGAAAAAGTCATGAATTTAACATTTTGTTGGCATTGGAAGGAAGTACTTACTGGTGCAAAAGAGCTGCTGAAGTTCTTTTTTTAACCCATGGTTGTCATTGGTAGGATGTCCTTCTTTTAAGCTTCTTATTCTTATTGCTTCCTTTAAAACTATATTTATGAATTTTTTTTACAAACATTTGGGTTTAGCCTTTTTAAAAGATAATAACAATGCATTAAAATTTATAAAATTTTAATTTTCTTAGAAATTATTAACCTTTTTTCCAGCTAAAATTTCATTTATTTTCACTTTTTTCGAAGTAATTATTAAGAGCTTCCAAAAAAGTTTAAAATATTCACCTTGTTCTACTTTTGAAGTGGTGAAAAAGTTCTTTTTTGGAAGCTCTTGATCGTTTTTTTGCTGGGATGTCATAAGGTTGGTAGTGACTTTCAGTTTCGGGGTTTTAACAAAAATAAACGTCGTTATTGTCATGAGACGATATTCTTCAATAACATCTCGAGGGCACTTATAGTTTAATCGATCAGGTTCGTACTTAGAGACAAATACTAAATTAGGGGAGTCTATAATAATATTTGTGTTGCAGTGTTTTTATGTGGAATTTGGAAAAGACAAGGTGGACACGAAAAAAAAAATGGCATCGTTTTGTTTGTATATTTGCTCGAAAATGTATATAGCCAATAAACCAAACGATATTATAACGATATCACCTAGCTGATAAAAATTATACCTAGTGATAATCGTTTTCGAATCTAAAACGATAGTTTTTACGGACAAAAGTGTACCTTTCCTTTTTCATAAAATTATGATCGTTTTCGATATCGTAATTTCCAAAATTAACGATAGTAAAATCGTCTGTTCCAAATTTTGTTCCGAATGATTTTTATACTATAAATTATATTTTTTGCAATTACTTATACTAAAAATAATTATAAGGGAACATAATCCGCTGAAATAAGAAAATAATCCAAAATAAATATAAAACCAAAAAAATCATCATACATGACATACATTCATAGTTTTATGTAAATATCATAAATTTTAATATTTACAAGCATGGTTGTTCCTTAGGCACATATTTTAGCAATTACGTTCCTCTAAATTATGGTCAGACCATTAAAATCTGTTAGCTAATTATTTATGTATTCCATTTATTATCAGTTAGTTTATGTTGAAGAAATTTTTTTAATTTTAATATTTGTGTTTTGAAGTTTTTTCCAAATGGGTATAATTTTTATTTTAAGTATTAGAAACAAATTTTTGGAAATTTAGATATCATAATAATATCGTCTTTAGCATTTCTATATGATATTATAATCGACACATAAGATGATATCGTTTTCGCTATCATATCGTTCTATGGTTTATTCGGTATATTTTTTTCTTTATATATATAAGTTTTCATATTTTAAAATTTTTTCACTTTTTTTATACCCACCATCAAAAAGATGGCGGGTATATTGATTTTGTCATTCCGAGTGTAACATGTCGAGGGAATCATTTAAGACCGCATAATATTTGGCACAAATATTTTTCTTATATAAGGTTTGTTTGGTATTGAAAAAAAAAGAAATTTTGTACAGATAGTTTGGGGGTCGATATAAACTTGTAAACCAAAAATGGGCGTGGTACGCCCACTTTACCGCCCACCTCCCATATAAGGTGAAACGTCAATGTAGACCCATTGATTCTAAATAACAACATTGTGATTAATAATAATTCAAATGAAAGGTAGCTATTTCAATGTTTTTCTTGTAGTTAATGGCTAGGAGAGCCTAAAATATAATTTGTTGCACCGGGAATAATAATCAGGGCAAGTTTTTATACGCACAAAAATAACTGAAATATGCGCTTGAAAAAGCACGGAAAAATGGTATAATATGCACAGAAATATGCAAAAATAGCTTAATATGTATATAAAAACCAACGAATTTATTTTTTAACTTTCAATCTCAAATAAATTTCGATGTTTATAAAAATATAACTATTTTAATTTTAAGTATCATATCATATTTACAATGTACTCAAATTTACAATGTACTCAAAATACTCACAAAAAAAATTTTAGAAATCATTTAATTGAACTCAAAAAATCACAAAAAAATTGGGTTTTTGTTAAGAAAACTAACTTTTGTATCCATTATATGCACATTTATGCAAAGATTTAAAATATAAGCATTTTTTGTGAAATTCTTTTGAAATATGCAAATGCTTACTTTCCAAGCGAAAAGCTTGAAAAACTTGCCCTGATAATAATGATAATTATAATTGATTAAAAACAAATAAAAGAAAACTCAAATTTGTGTAAATTTTTTTAAATAAAATTAAAATAATATTTTATGACATTTAAATTATGAATGTTACCATATTTTCTATTTAATTTATTCGGTAGAAACACCTAGGTAAAAGAAACTTTAAGATTACCAATTCAATTTCACCAGTAAGGTTAAGATATCTTATAGGTAATTACACCCTTAGTTATCTACTTATTGAAATTACGGACATAAACTGTTCCTAAAATTTAAAATCTTAAAATTTAATTTTTCTATTCTTCATTTTGAGGTAAAACGCATAACAGGTGTTCTAGTGATTTTTAATTTTCATTTAGTGGTTAATCTCAAACAATTTATTAACTGCGATAGGATTTTAATAAAAATCAAATTCAAAATAAACGAGTACATCAAGAAATATTAAAATTAATTTCTTATTTGTTTGTTCCAACTTTGGATTTCTTTCTGATTTCGATTTATTGGGTACTCAAATCAGTTCATTTATTATTGAAATAAAACTAATGTTGCAAACTGTTATTAAAATGAAATGAAAAAAAGATGCGGCTGTGCCGAATCTTTGATACCCCTCACCATCTTACCATCTTTATTATTGAAATAAAACTAATGTTGCAAACTGTTATTAAAATGAAATGAAAAAAAGATGCGGCTGTGCCGAATCTTTGATACCCCTCACCATCTTACCGATAAATAATTAAATTTTCGCCTTAAAGTATGCTTTCATTGTTTCACATTTATAAATCTAAATTTTTTTCAAACTACGAAAATTTGAATACGAAAAAAAAAAAACAATCATAGCAAGCTTTGCTTTTAAAAAATAAACAACAATTCCATATTTATTTATTTTTGGATGTATGTATATACAAACTGACTGCATATACAAAGAACAACAACAACGCTGTTATTAATTATATTAATGCTGTTGCTAACTAAACTACTTGCCTATAAAAAGCAAAAACGTCACTAATAGTCATTACAATGCTTAATATACATGTTTGTGTGACCGATCTATATAAAAACAAAAATCTATAGCTTAAACAAGGGCTTCAAAAAATCAAAAATGCGTTTTGCCCAATATCTCAATTATTATGAACCGATTTATTTCATTTTTTAGCAAAACAATTCATAAAAAAAATGTCCGAGCTTTCTTTGCAAAAACGAAGTCCCTAGTACATACAGAGGCTTCAGAAACTGGAAAATCGGTTCTAAAAACCGATCTTGCTGAATTTCAATAGCAAAATTCTCGAAATATATATTATATTCCAGTTATCAGTGGGCTTCATAAACGCCATTTCAACTGACACACGGACGGACATGGTCCTATCGTCATCATTTCTTACAAGGATCCCGAAAATATAAACTTTTTTGCTCTCCGACAAAAATTGTGGAAATTACAAACGGAATGACAGACTTGTATATACCCTTTACACCTGTAGTGAAGGGTATAAAAAATAAAGGATTTGAGAAAATTAAGAAAACAAGAAATACAAACTAAAATATTATACGTTCATATGAATACTCTATTTTGAACTACAATTATTCAAATCACATCTGTTGACGTAGAAACAAGCACCCGAAAACGTTTTATTTTTATTTTTCAATCAAAATAAATATCTTTAATGTTCAAAATGTTTTTTCATTTGTTGAAAAAAATATGTGAGGGATTTTTATTTTTAAAATAAATATCCATCAATGATGAAAAAAATAAATATCTTTAACGATAAATATCTTTAACGATAAATATCAAACAATTTTCAAATGATTGTTTTTTTTATTCATACTTTTGTTTTGTTTTCAAAATATTTTTTTTATTCAAATGAAATTGTTGTTGTTTAGAATTTTTTCCATCCGATGAAAAAAGTTCAAAATAATTTTCAACTTTTGTAATAAATATCACAAAAGATATTTATATTTTTATTTTCATCATGATGAAAAAAAAAAAAATAAATTATTGATGAAAATAAAAAAAATCATGATGGATTTTTATTATTTTTTGAACATTAAAGATTGTTTTTCGATTGAAATAAATATAAAAAGATTGTTTTTTTAGTATTAAAATCCGGTCTCAGCGTAGAAAGATAATTTTCTATTTATAAAATTATTTACGTTTTACTTAGCTACGCTGTTTGGTAAAAAGAGATGTTCACCGTGCAATAGGGTTGCCAGAATTATTTGGTAGTTTAACTTGACATTTCGAAAAATCAACTTGATTTTAAACAAATCAACTTGACATAACCACAAATGGTAAAAAAAATTAAAACCTGAAGAGAAACATTTTTGTGATTGTTTACATATTGTTATTGTTATAAATGCCACTTACGATATAATTGCTTTCGCTATAAATCTGAAATGACACTTTATACGTCGATGAAATTATGACAAATGATGTCATAATAAAGTTTAGAATGATTCTAAATTTTATATTTTCATCAAAACACGAATTTCGAAAATGTTGTCGGTTACGATATTTTGGTGGTCAGGGCTGGATATTATGAAAAATAAGATTCAGTCTTTGAATCAAATGATTCACACTTTAATACTGCCGGTACAACAAAATTTTAAATGGATTTTGAATTTTTTTGTGACAATGCCGCTTTTTAATTTGAATTTTTTCTCACAAATATATTTGATATAAAGTACTCACAAATTTCACAATAAAATAAAGCTTTATAATCATGTCAGTGATAGACAAAAATGCATACAATCTGTAACGGAGGAAACCATACTTTTATATTTGACTAAATTTATTATATTTTTTAAGAAATTTAAATTGTAGAATATTTAAAAGTAGTGTAGAATATTTTTAGCTTGACAAATTGTATTTTAACTTGAAACTTGACAAGACCTAAAATATCTTGAAAATGCAAACAGTGCAATTGAAATTATAATAACACTGGTCGACAAAAGAAAATGTTTTGTCCTCCTTCAAAAAAAACGAGAGAAGAAGATATAGTCGGTCAAGCCCGACTATATGATACCCTACACCATTTCGATCCACATAATGTTGTTTTTACGTATATGTATACAACTTACTTGTGTTAAATATTAACATAATACTAACATTTGTATGGGATTTATGAACGTTAGTGATTTTCGGGAGAGGAGTTTATATGGGAGCTATGGTCAGTTATGGACCGATCTTCATGAAATTTGGCAGACAAATTTTTGGAAAAAAAACTGAAAGCAAGTCCAATCGTTTTTGGGGGAGGATTTTTGTTGTCGACCAGTGTAATCAAAAGTAAAAAAACACAAAGAAAACGAATAAGAAAAATCTAGTCGGTCAGTACCGACTAGTGCTGGCAAATTCTACCACTTTTGAATACACAATACTACTCAATACTTTTTCATTTGAGTACCCCATACTACTCGATACTTAACGGATTTTTTAATTTGAAATATAATTTTTAATAAATTTAAAACAAATATATTTAACCAATTATTATAAAATTTTGTAAATTTGTTGTTACTTTATACGGAGCTGTATCTTAGACCTGTGGCCAATTGTAGACCAACAATTTTACTAAATGTAAAATAAAATACATAAATACAGAATAATGCGTTGATAACTATGGACCGATCTTCATGGTGGCTAGATGAAATAATGGATCGATCATAACCAATTTCAAAAGGCTTCGTTTTTGGTCCAAAATAACAATTCGTACCAAATTTCATCAATATATCTTCAAAATTACGACCTGTACTTTGTTCACAAGGTTTACATGGACTGACAGCCAGTCAGACGGACATTGTTAAAGTGATTCTGAGTCGAACGGTATACTTTAAGGTGGGGGTCCAATGAGTTTAATAAAGAAAATTAAATTTATTTGACCACAACTTTAACGGTATTTTAGCATTATCGGTATTTCGAGCTATTTCGGTAATAGTATTTTAAGGGTAACGGTTGTTTCAGAAATTTTAAAGTATCGGTTCAGTAGCCATTAAATATAAACTGTAGTCAAGTATTATAAGGTCAAGCTGGGATAGCCAAAACTTTATTACAAGTTTTATTTTGATTTTAATGCCGCTGGATCAGAGCTCCCTAGCCACTGTGCTCAGTGCTCCCTATCATAGATCCGGAAGCGATTTCTCTGCAATTTATGTAAAAAAAATTAGAAGATATCTATAGATAATTATATGGTTAAAATATAACAATGTCATCCGGAAATACATCGGGGACTAAAAAACGTTAAATCGAATAAAAAGCTATATAACTTCAAACCCGATAGTTGCACAATCGTGGAAAACGTTATAGTACGTTCAAAATATGTTCGAAGCATAATATCCGATTCACATACATGAAAAAAACTGATTTTTGAGGCCACAGAAATGTGGTGACAAGTTCAAATAAAAACCATTGATCGTAACTACAAACTAGAATGAGTACCGGCTATTTTCATGCATTCTAGAACTAGTTGTAAAATAATAAATTTTTTCCTGGGTTGTTGTTTCTTTTGTTTGATATTTAAAAATTGTACTTACATTTGTGCAACTTCATGCCCAAACATAACTTTTCGTCTTTCAAAGTTATAGGTTAGCTTGACTCAAAAATAACGAAAAATATCCAACAAAAATAAAATTTAAAATAAAGGTCTTAAAATACATCTCTTACTCTGCAATTTATATTATACAACATTATTATATACGTTTCTGGTATTACGATACAGCTTTTAAAATTCCAACACCATTTTAATAAAACTTGTAAAAATGATATTAAATTACCAATTTTACTGCAGTGTCATACTATCTATTAACGTTGCCACTTATATTTTTTAATATAAGTTCTTGATACATGTTTTTGAGGTGCTTCAATCAAGGTAGAAAAACTGCCTTAAGACTTAGTTTAAACGTATCAGAAAATTTATTGACTGTCATGAATACTACTCCAGGAAACAATAATGCTTTTTTCAAAAAGAAATATTATTGTTTTATACGTTTTTCGCATAATATAAAAGGCTCCCCTTGTAATAGACACATGTCGATTAACACATCATGAATCAACATTTTTTAAATTAGCTTTCAATCTCGTAAATTTAAGATTTTAGTACAATTTTCTATGATTTTTTTTAAATAGTTACTATTTTGTTAAATTTTTAATATTTCGAATATTTTCCAACGTAATCAAGATTATATTGGAAAAGTCTTATTCAATAATATTGATATACATATTTATTCATTTAATCCTTTAGTGACAAAGTAATATTTTGGTATCGCTGGTCTAAAATAGGTTAAGTTAATTTTTATGGTAAACAATATTAAGGTGAGAAAATAAATGTAACCAGGAGCATAAATTTATAATGAAAACTATTATTTCATGTCAAATAGCGACTCGATTTTTACCACGGTTTTAAAACTATTTATTATATTTTTCATAAGTTCATTGATCTTTATGTATAATAATTGTATAATATTTGAAAATTTGCTGATTTGACATTTTTGGAAAAGAATGACATGTAAATAAAGAATATATTAAAAATATTTAATAAAATCGTAATATTTCGCGAATGAAATTGAAAGTCAAAATATTCAACCGAATTAGAAAATAACAGTATGTCAAACCCAAGGTTCGATTGATTTAAACAGCAGGTTATAAAAAGAAACAAATTTACGAAAACATGTAGGTACATAAAATGTAAACAAACAAATAATGTAACAATATCTACAAAATTTGAAAAAAATGATACAAATTACTGCTCATATAAATACAGATGTATGTACATATTTAACAAAAGCGTCGTTTTAACATACATATTTGAATCAAATTTGTTTGTATACAAATTCCATATAAAATTTTTAATAAAAAAATTTAGGTAACAATTAAAAAACAGTTTTTACTGAATATGTAATCGTATATGATGGTTGGGGACAAAGCTAATGACTTGAATATTTTTTAAATCATAACATTCTTTACTGATTTTTACAAAATTTAATCGATTTCAGTAACAAGTTCACAATATCCAAATTTAGCTCCAGCAGGTTTTAGATACTTAGGAGAAAAAAAAGATATCCAAGACTAAATTATTCAAAGGGCAGGACTGAGATGAGAATATTTACACACATATATATGTATACATACATATATGTATGTACATTCATATAATATACATACTATACGTATATTTAATAAAAAATAGTTATGGATGGATAAATGTTAACAATTAGTATTATGATTTTGTATGTACTTTCAACAGTTCTAATACCACATGTATTTTTTTCTATTCGATATAACTTTAAATTCAATTTTTATTTGAATTATGTATATTTTAATTATACAAATTCAGGATTCTAATGTTTTGACTATAAGTAGTGTGTGTGTGTAATATAAACATTTAACAATCACACGTTCACATATGCAAATTCATAAACACTTACATTTGTATATTATAATCAATATATGCATGTATTTGTGAAGTCCCTCCAATGATTGGGTGGGACAACGACACGAATACAAAAATTATTGCTCGTAAATATAGTTTGCCTTTAAAAAATTGAATTATCTTTTTATTTTCAATACACTTATAAACCGATTTTTAAAAATAAAGTAAAAAATTTAATTATTAAAAAAATAAAAACATTTCTTCACCTTATGTGTCTAATATACATATTTGTATATACCTCTGCTAATATCCACAGTCATATGTACACATGTATAAGTTATAGCAAAAATAAAATTATATGTGTATGTACATGCATATGTATGCATGTGTGTGGGTATTTGTGTGAAGGATTTCTTTGGCTTTGTCACAATTGCAAAATTTTACTATTCAACAATTTAATTTTTGGTTTTAAAGAGCATACCATTATTAAGTTATTATTTGTTAAACAATAAATGAATTCCGTTAAATTTGTCTTATTTTCAAGCTACATTTATCGGTTATAAATGTTTATTTTTTTATTTTTATGTATTTATATTTGTTTCAATTTTATAAAAATTTTTAACAACTTTCTTCTGTGGTATTTTTTCACTTTTATCTATACAATGTTGTTGGACTTTAACATTACGAACTTAGTCTATCTATATGTTTGTATATATGTATGTATATCCATCGACTATCACCAACCACCACAAAAACCAACTCCACCGTTACGAACAGTTCGACGAATACAAATACGAACTTATTTGTTTTCTTTTTTTTTATTATTCCTTTTTATTTAGTACAAAGAGTTGTCAGAATGTATACAATTGTCGGTAGCAATCACATCGCCTTCACCCAATTTTGATTAATACTCGTAACAATAACATAACGGAAAACAGAGAAGAGAACATATCATAACAGAACATAAAATTGAATACATCCATACATACTAACTCACACATACATTTACGTTATACATATTTCTAATAACAACTCTGTTTTGAATGCTCAGCAACAAGAATATCCTTTCTACGCTACAATGCACTGTGGTCGATTTAAATTTAAAAACTAATTACTTAGGAAATATTACTTTAGGATGAGCAAAAAAAAAATAAAATAGAATATAAATAAAAAGTATAATATTTCATTTTAAGATACAATTTCACAATAGATAAAAATGTTTTTTTTTCGCGTCTTTTTCATGTTTTTCTAAAGGGATAATATGAAATCTAGAGGACTATTGAAAAGCACAACAGAAATTTCCAAATAAGTGTATATCAACAATTTTGTTTTAAATTTTAAAATGTTTTTTATAAAAAATATTTAGAGTATTAAGCTGAAACACTATAATATAAATAACATTATAAAGATCATTATAACGAACAATTGTATCGTAATTTTTGGAACACTTTCATAAGTTTTCTGTTAGTATATAACAAATATAATACGTAAATGACTTCAAGGGTAAAATTTCATTATCACTCCAAATTATTTAGAAATAAACACACCATTTTAATCAAAAATTTCAAAATTAAACCAAGGACATTTTAATTTATTTTAAACAAGCCAGACCAGTGATGTTAGATGGAGGAAATTTTTCCCTTTTAAGGGAAATAAGGGATTAAAAAAAAAAGAAAGGGATTTTTCCTAAATTGTAAATGGCATCACTGAGTCTGACAAACAAAGAAACATAACTTTGAGTCTACATTAGACAAATTTTTATCAAGACAAACGTCAAAATCGGTGCAAATCTATACAAGGTAGCCTCAGTTAAACTGCTGATTATTATTTTTGTTTATTACAGCTGTCAAACTGTATACATAAAAAACATTAATGAATTCGCCATATTGTTGTTTTTGCACAATTGTTGCCACCTTCCATAAATTCGAGTTCATTTTGACGTTTGTCTTGATAAAAATTTGTCTAATGTAGACTCAAAGTAATATACACAAGTATATTTCTTCTGTACCAATTTCTTCACAATTTGTGTAACAAAAGATGAGTAAACCAGTATTAAACATTACTGGTACGCTTACCAAAGGATCAGTAAAGTTTCAATTGCCATTTCCTCGCTTACCAAATGTCAGTTAAATACAAATTTACACCATAAATCCAATTTCACCATGTCATCCGGAAATATAGCAAGACCTAAAAAATATTAAATCGATCTTAAAATGCACAATAACTTTAAAACTGATATTAGCGCTTAAAAGTGTACTTCAGAAAATTTTTCGCGAAAAGATGTATACCAAAGTTTGCTTTCCTTCATGAATTTTTTTTAAAGACTTATTTCAAAACTTTTTGTGAATTAAATCATTAAATTTTATTAAATTTTTTTTTTTCGGTGAATAGTTTGTGCATTAGAAGTAGCGAAGGGACACACAAATTTAGTTCCTGTAACTGATTCACTCGACTGTTTGTTTGATTAATCGACAAATTAAATTTAAATAATTGCTCGATTAAATTAAAATCAATAATTACAAAACAGTTTTTAAAATTGTCTTTCTGAACTAGTAACTAGGTGTTTTATCTTAAATTTTTTTTTGTGGTTGCTATCAAAATGTATACTTAAGCTAAGTTCACATTAGCCAAATGTTTGTCACAAATTATTTTTCGCAACTAAATATAGAGTTCCGTTCACATTACGCGCATTTATTTGATGTGATGAAAAAATTAATTAAATTAATTAAATTTATTAAAAAATTTGCAATAAAGTAAAATATTAGGATAATAAATGAAAAATACTAACTATTATCAATTGAAAAATTCATATTGTATATTAATTAAACTTACTATAAAATAAATATATATATATATGTATGTACTTATTGTCACAATTTGACTCAAGGCAAATATTTTTAATTGACCATTGCTTCGTAAAAATATTTTGTGCACATTAGGCAAATCATTTTTTTTTTTTTTTTGTAAAAATTTTCAAATACTAGCGTAGTGTGAAATTAGCTTAACTATATTAAAAAAAAATTAAATTTTTCTGTCGAAACGGATATAAAATACACCCAACTCCATGTACATATAAAAAATAAACAAAAAATCCTCGACGAACTGATATCACTTTATACATATGTAAATGCACTTTGGCTGACATTAAAATCGAAAACTTGAAAAAGAAAAGGATACAAATAACTTGTGTGAAACGGTAGGAAATATTTTTTCTAATGTGAGAAAAATTTTCATTTTTGCTGTGTGAAATAAAAACTTTGTATAATATTGACAAATTGAAATTTTGTTATTAAAAATTGAAAAGTGTTATTTTTCTAAATATTTTGCATAAATTTCAACCGTTTCATTTTTTCTAATATGTTTATATCGTGACCTGAAATGTAAACAGCCACAAATTATATATTATCAAAAATTTTTATACTTATATTGTCAAAAATACCGAAATTAATACGTACCGAACAACAAATTGGTTTTATTTTTCACAAGTGAATATTATTTTTGCACAATTATTGCAAAAAAACAAATAAAGGGTGGTCCGAAGTGCCTTTTGTAATTTTTGAAACGGCATAAAATGACTTTTTTGCACCATGGAAAAACTAATGATACCCAATTAAAGGTGATTATCCATACTTTTTATCCAAATAAAAATTAATGTTGAGTTTTTATCTACTTTGAAATAATTTTTGATTTTGTCACATAACCTCATTTTTCAGTTTGGACACAGAGGTTTTCAGTTACATATATATATTCAAAATATTTGTACAATATTTACAAGTATTGGAGATCTAAACCCAGATTTATTTTAAGCATAAAATGTCTTAAAATGGTTTAGCTATAGCGAAAACATATCTCAGCATCTTTAGTACCAAAAATACACTAATTGAAATTTGGAAACGTATAACCCATACACTACATTGAATGATAGCCAGACACAGCCAAATAAATTAAATACTTTATGATCATACAATTTTAGTTCATCAATCATTTAGAAATTATCCGCAACATACCAGCAAAGGTCCAACCAAAAGAATTTAAAAAAATTATGTTCAAATGTATATCTTGTGACTTGAATTTTTCTTAATAGCACAAAAACTTGCGCAATCTGCTCAGAATAATTTATGTGCACCAGGTTTTACCAAATTCAACTTCCTAGAATGATTTGAACTGGATGCTATCAGCCATTTAAGTTGATGATTCCAGAACAAATCTTAAAAAAAAATTTTAACAAAAATTAATGATAAAAAAAAATTATTATACCCATATTTCGTAATATTATCGAAAAAATAAAATTTAATATAAAATTTGTTAGTAAAGTTTGACTTTTTATTTCTATGCATTACTTGTAATTACGATTAGTATTCGTGAGTTACTAAGTTGCAAATAAAATACATACATATGGCATACATCTCATTATAAATAGTTTTTTTTTTCTATTTTATTTCTTTATCTTACATTATTTTTAATGTATTTTACTTAACTAATTCTTACTACTTAAATTAAACATTAATCTTAAAAATTGGTTCGCAACAATATTTTTTGATCAATCATAGTCTTTATAAATCTAATGAAAAAAATCTAATATATGTATGAATAAAACAATTTCTCCTCGAAAATTAAGTATGGTACTTCTACATTTCAGGTGACGATATGGATTCTTATAAACAATTTTAATTTTAAGATACAAATATGTAACTTGCTAATTATAAGAAATAAATAGTTCACGGAAACTAATAATCGAACTTATACCTTTTAATGTCCACAATACAAAGTGAAAATTAATAATAAGCGAACATATCTATACCTATGTTACTTGGAGCTGCTAATTAAAAATGTCCATTTATTTCTAAAATATTTTTCTTATTCCCCACTGTGCAGTGATGCACTTATCATATACTAATATGTACATACGTACATATGAAAATATTAATATATACATTTTTACATACATAAATAAATACATACATACATACATACATACATACATACATACATACATACATACATACATACATACATACATACATACATACATACATACATACATACATACATACATACATACATACATACATACATACATACATACATACATACATACATACATACATACATACATACATACATAAATACATACATACATATGTATGAATATGCATGAATGTTTCTATTTTATATCCTCTCTCTGCGATTGCGCTTTCTTTCTTAATGTTTGTCATGTGGTAATTGTTCTAAAACAAACGTCAAAATGTTTCCTTTTTTATACATACAGTAGTGATTCACAATGGTTTTAAAGTCAATATACATATTAACATATTTTCTTATGTTATTTCCAAAAAATTCACAATCATGTATATATGTATATATTTATTTTGTTTTTCAATAAACACTTCTTCCTGAATTTTATATACATATGGGCCATTATAAATTTTTTTTTGATTTAAATTAAAAATAATAATAACACCGTGTAACAGTCATATTCACATATTATGAGATCGATATATGCACGACACTAGAGACTATACGTAGTAAAACTAAATACTGTTTTTCTCCACGACGTTAAATTTGTTTTTAAAAAGACTTCAAAATTTCGAAGGATACAATACAAAAATAGTTTTTATTAAAAAATATTGCTGTACAAAAATATAAGAAAATATCCTTTTTTAAAATGTTATCTTTTACTATTTATTTTCAAATATATGTATATCAGCCTGTAATAATCATTCTCACACGTAAAAAATATCGTTTTATGAATAAAACTGGAAACCACCCATAATAAAACTCTGTACCCAGTTTTTCTCTAGGACATCAAATTTCCTCTCGAAAGGACTACAAGGTTTCAAAAAAAGTGAAATTTTTAAAAATACGTTAAAATTATTTCAAAGGTTGTATTGACCCATTATGGATGTTAAATGAAAGCTACGAATCCCTGCTACATAATAATATTTTTTATTTAAATGTTGCTTTAGAAAATATCTTATTGAAAATTTAACCCTGTAATATTATACAGTAAAAGCTCCCTTAACGGACAGCTCCGGTAGACGGACAATTTTTTAGGTCCCATGGTTTACGTGACATTTTTAGAATAAATTCATCTCCGCTAGGCGGACGCTTTCTTGGACGGACGAGGACACCTGTTTTTAAAGAAAACATCTCTCGTAGGTGGACAAAAATGATAAACGGTAGAAGAAATGTACCAAATATTATATAATGAAATACTTCTTATTTTCATTTTTGTCATAGCTGTTCATTGTGAATATTTTCAATCAAAATATTTGTTAAAAATAAATTATTTTAATATTTTATTTATATTTTTAGAAATAAATTTCTTTAAAATTATTTTATACTCTTTGTAATATGATTTTCAGTTACTTGAAATTAATTTGAATAAAAATTATTTAAATATTATTCCATTTGTTAACAAGTTAGATAAAATAATATTTCCACAAAAGTATTCGAATATATATTTATCAAATATAAATCAAATTCTTAAGTCTTTAACTAATTTTAAAATATATTTTATTTCTTTAGTTTGAATACAATTGTTCTTTATTTTATTTTCCATTTTAAAAATAAAATAATATCTGTTTTAAAACATTCAATTTTTTTTATTCATAGAAAACTTTTGAATATTTTTATTCAACATGAATTTGTTTGAATAGTTTTAAATTTACTTTGAAAAAGAAAAATAAGTAAAATATTTTTTTTATACTTGAATATTTGAAAAAATTTTATAATTTTTTGTCATTCAAGCCTTTTGAGGCTGAATATTTTTATTTTTTGGAGTTTTTGTTGAATAAAATAATAAAAATATTTATTTTAAATGTTTCTATTTGAATATAAAGTTTTTGAATAAAAATCAGAAAAATTTGTTGAACTTTTTTTATTTAAATAAAATACATATGAATATTATTAAACTTTAAAATAGTCAAATAAAAAACTTTTGATTATCTTCTTATAAAAATATATTTGTTTTTCTTTTGGTTAAATAAAATATTTTAATTTTTAATTTATTTTGTTCAATCAGATACAAATTTATAATAAATTCAATTGTTTTAGTATAAATAGAAATCCTTAATATTTTTATTCAAAAGATAATAGATTGATTAACAAATATTTTTAATTAGAAATAAAAAATAGAAATGAAATAAAAAGTATTTTTATTTTTTATTTCATTCATAAGTTACAGCTATGATTTTTGTCTATGTTTGTATTTATATTTCATATTTACTTAAATTTTTTTAAGTTTTTTTACTTAACTTTTTGCTGCTTTTGAGCGAAATGTAAGTTTTTAATTTAACTTTGACTTTTTTACTTGATTAAAAATTCTTCATATAAGAAAAGAGAAAATGAAAACTTGATCCCTAAAAACAGATGCTGTCGCAATTATCTATGTCCTGAACACAGTCTCGATGAGAACACAATAGCGACAGATTCCTACAAATCTTAAAACTTTTTTGAACAAAGGGTAAAGAAATTCTGCACCACCAATCTACAAATGTCATTTCCCTAAGTTAATTCTGTCGTTCTTAAATGTAGTAACATGCCAATGATTACTTTGTTGTCAAACTTGTCCTGAACATGCTTTTTATTTTTAAAATTTCGTAAAAAAAAATCATTAATAAAAATGCTGTTGAAAGAAATCTGATCTTTTTTCGCGAACGAAAAATAACTTAATTTAGAAAGTAAATTAAGGAAATTGGAATGAAAACCGAGAAAATCAAACTGAAACCATAACCATAAAATAGCCATAAAATAAATTTCATAATTTATAGCAAATAATGTCTAAATGAAAATGCAAAACGTCGTTTGGGGCAGAAGCACAAGAAAAAAGAAAACACAATTTTTATTTTTTTGCTTTAAAATTGAGCTATTATGTAAAATTTTTCAAATGTCCCTTTAATGCAAAAACAGATAAATCATAAAACGTCTTTCAAATAAAATTTTTCTTATATGTAACAAATTTTACGACTGTTTCGTTCATGAAGTTAATGTTACGATTTTTTTTACTTTTGTCAATATTGATATAATTTTTGAAGATATGAACATAGAATTTTTTGTATAAATGTACTTTGGGTCAGTATATTATAATCCTGTAAATAAAATCAACATTTGTTTTTAAGTGCTTACGGACTTTTGCATTTTAGTTGACGATATATATGTATAAATAAAAATATGTATATTTATAACTTAATTGATTACAATCAATCTTGAATGCTCGAATAAAAAGATATAGTATGGATTTACACCTTTGAACAAAAAAAAATTGGGTAATTGGGTACATCTCCCGATAACGGACAAAATCAGTGTGACGATCGCTGTCCGCCTATGGGAGCTTTTACTGTATTTATTAGTTAATTATATACTTTATTTAAGGTTTTTTTTTTAAATTTTGTCCTGCAACATTTTAATTGTGTCCTTTATCAGTGGTATCAATTTAAAAAAAAAATAAATAAATAAATAAAAAATAAAAAAAATTCTAACAAATTTTTATTGTACTTTTATTTTTAGGCTATCTACAAGATATAATTTTTATTAAGGAAAAATGGACTATCTGCATGTTTTTCTTCGATTTCCAAAGGAATGTAATGTATAGCGTTATACATTACTCCATAAATAGCGTTTTTAAATGTTTTAGTCACATTTTAGTTGTTGATAAGTAATTTAATTTTTTAAATTAAAAAATAATAATAATAAATTAAATGAACACTTTTTCGTTCTTTGGAGTGCTCACAATTATTATTTTACATTTGTAATGTTTGAAAATGTTCCATCTAATCAGCAAACTAAGCTTTTTTCATCTCTTGATTTATACAAAAAAATGTATCTCCTACACCTTTAATTTTCGATAAAAAAGGGCTATCTGAACATTTTACAAAAAATGTTGATAATATATTAACCCTGGAAGGGCTTCTATTCTATATTTCTACCCTTCTGAGAGCTTCGTTAGTCGAAACGACTAATACAAACTTTTTTGAAAAATATTTCAAAAAATATTTTTAGTTGATATACTAATTTAAACAAAATAGAAGCCAAAGTTCCTAAATACTTTTCGTTGTTTTCAAAATATTAAGCAAAAACTGAAAATTTCGTGAAGATCGGTCCATAATTGACCATAGCTCCCGTATGAACGCTTCTTCCGAAAATCACTTTAACGTGCATAAATCCCAGAAAAATGTTAGTATCATCTTAATATTTGACACAAATAAATTTTTTATAATGAAGATCAGTCCATTATTTACTATAGCTCCCACATAAGACCCAATTTCGGGAATCACCCAAAAGTGCATAAATACATGTGCATGTTAGTATCGTTATAATATTCTGTATTAGTATGTTTTTTTACACTTTCATACAAGTATCGTTCCACAATTGGCCCCTTCCCGAATTTTGGTACACGAAGGCTATGTTGCTCAGTTAGGCAGAATCGAAATTTTTTGGAAATAAATCTGTAACTTCTGATCGGCTGGTTGGATTTACATGAAATTTGGTATAGGCATAGCAGAGGAGCGTACAATGTTAAGGGAATCGAACAGACCTCTCAGGGGCGGAGCTAAAGGGGCTCAAAGTTGGGTACCTCTGATATAAAATTTTTTTAATCGCTTGCCAAATTTGTTTCTCGTCCAATTTCAAATATTTTTATACATTATTGTAGGCACTGAAAAAACCTACAAAAAACTTGCTTGCATGTGCTATTTATCTCTTATGGTTTTTGAGTTATTTGCATTTGAATTTTTAAGTACCTAAATTTTGCATGTTCTGGGTCCAGTTTTTTCATTTGCTTTTTCTTTAGCTAATTAAAGAACAAAATTATCTATTGAAAAAAAATTGAAGTCGATATCTTTACCGAGTCCAAAAATAAGCGATTTTGAATTTGAAAATTGCAAAAATGTCGACTTTTTGTGTTTTTTTTTACCGAAAAAGTATCTTTACTCGTTTTTCTCTAAAACTATTTTTTGTAGGTCTTGTCATTTGAAATTGAACGAGAAACAAAAATTTGGCAAGCGATTAAAAAATTTCTATGTCAGAGGTACCCAACTTTAACTCCTTTATCTCCGCCCCTGAGAGGTATGTTTGGTCCTCCTTCCAAACTTAACATTGTACATTCCTCTGCTACGCCTACACCAAATTTCATGAACCAGCCGATCAGATGTTACAGATTTATTTCCAAAAAATTTCGATTCTGCCCCACTGTTAGGTGTAGGGTATCATATGTTCGGGCTTGACCGACTATATCTTTTTCTTATTATTTCTACATTTTTACGATGCTTGGTTGATATATCAGGAGTAGAACACAGTCGATAAGACATTTGTCGCTAAACTAGATCCTTATGCAGTTTTTAGAGGAAATTTTATAAAAAAAAAAATTGTTCTTTAATTGCTATTAATATAATTAATGTTTATTTTGATGATAAAAATGTAGAGCAGCAGCGTAAGTCTTGCGTTAGTGTGATATTACACTGCATGTTTGGTCGAAAATATGAATCGCTTCCTTAAGTTTTATTATAGAACTCATAAGATGAAGTCGACCTGTAATCGTTAGTACTTTATAATATGGCTTTATTCAGTCTTTAGCATGCCTTTTCTATTTAATATAGGAAATAAAATTTCTCATCATCATTGTGTAGTGTGACATGTATTTATTTTCCCCTAAAAAATATATTTCATACTATAGAAACAAATATTTATTACACTGCATTACTATATTTATTTAATTACTTTCTCGTTAAAAGTTCAAAAAATCACACTAAGTGCTTCGTTAGTCGTTTCGACTAACAAGGTTGCTCAATATACTAACTTCCAGACCATTCACAACAACATATGTCTGGACACTTCAAGATCTTATTTAAGTCAGGTGTTGTAGCAAAATTACCAACAAAATATCCAACGAATGTTAGTCGAAACTTGGCGAATAATAGGCTTAAAAGAATTATTTTTATATATGAGGTTTAGTAGACGTATTGTTAATAAACCGCAGAAGACCGGTTTGCAAAATGTTGAAAAATGATTGAAAGGAACAGTTTTTATGCTCTACTACACAATTGGGGTTTTGCATATGGCCCTTTTATATAAGCCGTCGATATGTTCATATTTAAAACCTCCTGTGTGCGTATGCATATGGAATCCGTTCGCGGAAATTAGTACACACAAGGGTCGCATAAGTTATACTATACCATTTCCAGTTGTATTTCAGAAGTTTCTAATTATATTTTAGAAATTTCTATTTATATTTTAGAAGTTTTCATTTATATTTTAGAAATTTCTAATTACATTTCAAAAATTTCTATTTGTAGATCAGAATTTTCTATTTGTAGTTTAGAAAGAATTTTCTGTATTTTAGAATTTTCCATTTGCTTTTCAGAAATTTCAAATTCTATTTAAGAAATTTCCATTTGAATTTCAAATTTTCTAATTGTATTTCCAAAATTTCCAATTGCATTTTAGAACATTAAACATATATTTTCTGTACAAAAAATTCTTAAATACAATTATAAATTTCTGAAATAAAAATGGAAGTAACGCAGAGAAAAAATCTCCCGACCCCCACCTGGCTCGCTGTCCATGTAAAGCTTGTGCGTAAAGTACAGCAATTCTGAAGATAATTTGATTTAATTTCGTCACAAAGACGAAGCCTATTGAATTTGGTCATGATCGGTCTATTATTTCACCAGGCCCCCATACAAATGTCCTCACGGAATAGAGTTTTAATATTCATGAAATTTAGCACAAATAAGTTATTATATATGTGTAAATCTGTATGACAAGTTTCGTGAAGATTGGTCCATAAGTAACCCGAAAATCACTTTAACGTGCATAAATCCCATAAAAATTTTTATATCAACTAAATATTCGACACAAATAAATTGTTTATAAGTATAAAAAACAGTGGAAAATGTTATGAAGATCGGTTCATAATTTACCATAGCTCCCATATAAGACCCAATTTCAGGAATCACCCAAAAGTCCACAATTGGACCTTCCCTGAATTTTTGTACACATAGACAATTATTTGATCTTATTGATACCTTTTTAAAATAACAAAATCGACAAAAAAAAAAAAAATATATCTCGAATAATTCTGCAAAATTATTATTCCTTAAAATATCAGAAATAAACACAAAAATCTAAATTTCCATATAATTTGCACGCAGATATGAATCTATTTCTCAATTAAAAATATATGTTTGAAGACCACTTCTTTTTTATTATAATATTTTACTAGAAGTATTTATAATAGATATAAAAAATAGTTTTCAACAAATTCTTCTGTTGGATAATTAATAAATTTAGTATATTTGTGTACATTATTTCTTTTTGCTTAGGATTTATTTTGTATAGAAAAATATTGATTTGGATTGAGAGAAAATTTTAAATTTTATTTTAAACTCTCGTTTACACTATACTTATCTGAGACAAGGAACAAGAAATACGTAAAATTATATGCGATACATTTGTTGATTTGTGCAATTTATCTCTTGATTTTTTTTAATCTCCCTTATTTTTTTTCGTATACATTTTTACAAATTAGTAGAAATATTTTCGAAGCGAGATGAAATGACGATTATAAACAACTAATGCAATAACTGCATTATCAGATAATCGATTTCAGACTATATTATAATAGAAATACTCTTTTGCATTCAACGCATTTTGGGCTTTAAGTTAATACTTAATACATTGGCGAAGTTTTCTAAGATAAAGAATTCCATGCTGTCAAACAAACTCGGATTTTTCAAATATTTAGGAAGTGTATAGTATTTATATATGTACATCGAACTGAATGCACGACAATATTATATTTGCTTAAATCAAAGATTTTTATAGAATTTTTGATGTTTAAAAATGGCACATTTTTTAGTAGTTTTTAATTCCCGGGATTACCGACAAAATATCCCGGGAATCGAGAAGTGAAAAATTGCTAAAATTCCCGTCAAATAAAAATTTTCCATCATTAAAAAACAAAGCTAACAAAAAATTAGAAAAAATTATATCTGAGTGATTCCATGTCAAAACGGACAGAAATCGGAATTGATATCTCCGATTGCAATGAAATTCACTACAGATATTAGAAATTGAAAGTGTTTCTTAAATCATACAATTTTAGAGTCATTGAAAAACGAAAAAAGCTAAAAAATTCACAAAGGGTCATTTGTTTTATTGCTAATAAATTCAAAATTATACATGATAGATATCTAGTTTTAGTTTCATATTAAAGACAAAGCTATAACTTTTATAACGATATTTATGAAGTTTTTTTTACATCAAAAGTTGAAAGGTCAACGTTAGGAATTTACAAATCAAATCATTATATTTAAAATTTTTTAAAATATATATTGTTATTTAATACTTGTTTAGAAATGTTTACTGAATACTTTTTATACTTTATTTTTTTGTTTTTAAAACTTTCGAGTTCATTTGAAAATTGTTTCAGAAAATTTTTATTAGTTGAAAACTTTTGAGAGAAAGACACACAAAATTGTAAGTTAATTAATTAAGTTTTTAAATATTTACAAAATTGTAACAATAATTATTTTGCAGTGAATAAACATTTGCCGAACTATTTAAATCAATTTAAATATAGTTTATTCAATAACGTCTAGTTTTCAACATATATAATGTTGACGTAACTCTTCTTCTTTAGCACGTAAAATTACAAGTCTGAGTCTCATTTAGTTAGTAGTTATGGACCAAAATAAAATCTAATTACTTATAACTTCTGAAATATACACAATAAAATTTTGGTTTTAGTATCATTTTAAATATAAAGATATTGACTTCAAAATTATATGTAGTAAGTTAATTTAGTTCGAAAGTTCAAAGGTCGAAATTATACTTAAAAAAATTAAACGTTTATATCTCCAAAAACAATATTTTTGAAATTCTTAAAAAATTATATAATGTTAACACAGCTCTTGTCCACTAAAGTGCATCACAAAAAAAAGTTGCAAATGTACCCCTCTAGAAATGAAGATTAGTATGTTTTTATATGATTCCCAAAATATTACATCTCAATGTTAAAATTTACTTGAGCTGGACCATTTTAAAAACACCTCTAAAATTACGTATTTCTTTCAATATCATTATCAAAATTTTAGTTATAAGAAAATTAACTTAAAATTATAATAGAGGCTTACCACGAACTTGAATATTCATTTTAATAATTATTATGTCTCTTTTCAGTCGCGGAGAATTAAAATTTTACTAAACTTTTTTATCACATTTTTATTGTTCAAACATGTAATTTTATATATTTCGGACATTTTTCAAAATATATTAGGTTTTAATGTACCATAGGAATGGTCTATCCTGCTGCTATTGAAGATAACACGTAATTAACCCATTAAGAGCTTGAGGTTAAATTTTATGCATTTAGTTCCCAAAAGGTTAAATTAGCAATTTTTGCAAATAAGTCTCATGAAGTACTCATTACACTTAAATATTGATTAATTTATGAAAAACATAAAAGGTTCATTTAAAACCGCAATAATAATAGAATAAAAAGGAGTTTTAGAAATTTAATCGCCATTTTACACGAATTTACAGCCTTTTTGATCAACATATGCTTTTGGAGATATTTATATCCTTAACTAACAACTTATTTGCCGTTAAAGTTAACTTAACCAATTATGGACCGGAAATCCCAAAATTTTATTTGTGCAACTAAAGGATTAAATGAATTCATATTTCAATAGTATTTAATGAGACCTTTCCAATGATGCCCTAAAATATAATTTAAGATGGAAAATGTCCAAAATATTCAAACTTTAATAAAATCATCGAAAATTTTACTAAAATTTGAATTTCGCGAGAATGAAAACAAATTTTAAAATATTTTTTGCTCAATATGTATTAGACGTCTTTTTTCTATCATATGTTGTGATTTTTTTTTTTTTTTTTTTTTTTGACAAAAAGTTAAAAATTGTGTATACTGTTGATCGAAAACCATATTTTTGGAGGTTTTTTAAAAATGGTCCAGCTTACGTAAATGAAATAATTGAACCGAAATATTTTGGGAATGAGTTAAAAACATATCAATCTTTAATTATTTTTTGGGGGGGGGCGTACATTTGTAACTTTCTTGTCCCCATACAAATCAAGGCACTGTCGTCCACAACCGTGAAAAATTTAGTTTAGAAGTTATGTTACAAAATATAAACTAAAGTTAAATTTTTTATATAAAATTTTTATATAAAAAGTTAATATTTTCGGGATCCTTGTAAAAATGATGACGATAGGACAATGTCCGTCGGTCCCGTGTCGGTTGAAATGGCGTTTATGAAGTCCACCGATAACTGGCATATATAATATATATATATATATATATATATATATATATATATATATATATATATATATATATATATATATATATATATATTACAGTGCCTTGATTTGTATGGTGACAAAAAAAGTTGCAAATGTACCCCCCTAAAATTAAAGATTGATATGTCTTTAACTCATACCCAAAATATTTCGGTTCAATTATTTCATTTACGTGAGCTGGACCATTTTTAAAAAACCTCCAAAAATATGGTTTTCGATCAACAGTATACGCAATTTTTAACTTTTTGTAAAAAAAATTACAACACATGATAGGAAATCGACGTCTAATGCATATTGAGCAAAAAATATTTTCAAATTTGTTTTCATTCTTGCTAAATTAAAATTTAAGTAAAATTTTCTATGATTTTATTGTAAACAGTATTTCATTAAAGTTTGAATATTTTGGACATTTTCCATCTTAAATTATATTTTAGGGCATCATTGGAAATGTCTCATTAAATACTATTGATATATGGATTGATTTAACCCTTTAGTTGCACAAATAAAATTTTAAGATTTCCGGTCCATAATTGGTTAAGTTAATTTTAGTGGCAAATAAATGGTTAGTTAAGGATATAAATGTCCCCGAAAGCGTAAATTTATCAAAAAAGCTGTAAATTCGTGCAAATTAGCGGCTAAATTTCAAAAAGTTATTTTTACTCGATTATTATCGCGGTTTTAAATGAACTTATTAAGTTTTTCATAAATTTATCAATATTTAAGTGTATGAATACTTCCATGCGACTTATTTGCAAAAATTGCTAATTTAACCTTTTGGGAACTAAATGGATAAAATTGACCATCTAGCTCTTAATGGGTTAATTACGTATTATCTTCAATAGCAGTAGGATAGACCATTCCTATGGTACATTAAAACCTAATATATTTTGAAAAATTTCCAAAAAATATAAAATTACATGTTTTCTATTTACACAAAATTTCGTTGTTGTACATGCTTTTATTTAAGAAATATCAGCAGAAAAGTATGAAACGGACACCCTGTGTTTCTAGTTTTTAGCCCATAACTTGTTTGTTTATTAACCGATTTTGGCCATTTTCAATCCCAAACAAACCTTATATAACTCAAATATTTGTGCCAAATTTCATTCCCCTACGTTGTCCCGTTCGAGCCCTATCCTGCTTTCAACAGACGGACGGACATAGCTAGATCGACTCAGAATCTACCCAGGACCCAGAAAATATATACTTTGTGGGGTCTTAAATGTTTCCTTCGACATGTTACACACGGAATGATAAAATCAATATACCCCCATCTTTTTGATGGTGGGTATAAAAATTAAAAAAAAACAAGCGAGAATGTTATATTCGGCTTCACCGAATCTATATACCCACCATCACCTTTTCCAAATTTTACGTTATATCGGAGGTGGGTGATCACGCCCATTTTTTGTTTCCGAGTTTACATTGATCATTGAACTATTTGTACAAAATTTCGTTGACATTTCACCTTATATGGGAGGTGGGCGGTAAAGTGGGCGGATCACGCCCATTTTTGGTTTCCGAGTTTATATTGACCCTCAAACTATTTGTACAAACTTTCGTTGTCGTACATGCTTTTGTTTCAGAAATATTAGCAAAAAAGTATGAAACGGACACCCTGTGTTTGTAGTTTTTAGCCCATTACATTTTTATTTATTAACCGATTTTTACCATTTTCAATACCAAACCTTATATAGGATAAATATTTGTGCCAAATTTCGTCCCCCTACGTTGTCCCGTTCGAGCCCTATCCAGCTTTCAACAAACGAACATAGCTAGATCGACTCAGAATCTAACCAGGACCCAGAAGATATATACTTTATGGGGTTTTAAATGATTTTTTTCGACATGTTACAGACGGAATGACAAAATCACGTTGTCCCGTTCGAGCCCTATCCAGCTTTCAACAAACGAACATAGCTAGATCGACTCAGAATCTAACCAGGACCCAGAAGATATATACTTTATGGGGTTTTAAATGATTTTTTTCGACATGTTACAGACGGAATGACAAAATCAATATACCCCCCATCTTTTTGATTCACATGATATGTAGCTTCACTACACATAAAAAAATTAATACTGTGCAGTTTTCGATTTTTCTAGATTATAATACCCACCATCAAAAAGGGATATATTGATTGTGTCATTCCGTGTGTAACATGACAAAAAAAAATCATTTAGAACCCCACAAAGTATATATTTTCTGGTTCCTGGTTAGATTCTGAGTCGGCTTTGTGATAAAGTTATAAAACTGAACAATTTTTGCCATTTCGATTTTTCATGTTTTTTTTTTTTAACATAAAAATTACTACAATTTTCACAATTTTTTTTTTTGTGTTTTTTTTTTTTTTGAAAAGGAAATTCGAATAACTCGAAACCCGGTTTTCTGAAAGTGTCGTTTTTTTTTAATATACCAAGATATGCCTTTCATTACTCATAATTTTGCACAATTTTAAACCAATATTGTATTTTTGCTATTTACGAAATTGTGCAAAAAAAAGTTAAAAAATTTTGTTTTCAGTGTATTTCGATAAATATTGAAGATTCTGTAATAATTTTAGTATTTATAATTGTTCTATAAAATCGCGTTGTTTTGATTTTGATAAAGCCAAAGGTATATTTTTAAGATTTTTTTGAAATATGAAATTCAAACCTCCACAACTTTTGCGCGCATTGATAAAAACGGACGTGACAGAAGAAAAAAAAATTACATAAAATTTAAAAATTTTTGATTTTCCTCATATATATATGGGCAATTCTGTTTTTACTTTTACCTTTATAAAACCAATCTTCAACCTCAAATATTTTTTTAAATTCTGCTTTTTTGAAATAACATTTGATGCAATTATGTTATCAACACTTGGTTGTGTAACACAAAAAAAAAATTCAAGACCGAAATGGATCCATGTGTACCGGCAAGCACTCAAAGTCAAGAAATTCAAAAAAAGTGTTTGAAACTAACAAGTTTTTTTTTTTTTTTCTTCCTTTTGTTTGCTGTCATCGCGGATTTTAGCATATGTATCCAATTCTTCTAATGTAAATCACAAACACTTGCAGAAATAGGCCAAAGTGTGTTCAATCAGTCTGTCGTTGATCAGTGTTGAAATACATTGTAGACAAGTTGTGAAACCAAAATTTTAAAATTTTTAATTTTTTGCATTTTTTTAATGAGAAACTTTGCTCCGTTTTGTGTATCACAAATAGTGTTTATAAAAAACCGTCTTTTCAAAAAACCGGTTTGACGGTTAACCGAAAATTGGGTAAAATTTAATTTTTTTTTTTTAAATTTTTCGGTTAACCGTCTACTTAAGAACCGGTTAACCGACATTTTAATAATTGCTCTAAGTTGAAGATTAATAAAAATATTTTTGGTTAAAATAAGTGTTTTTTAGCTTATAGGTTTAACCATGTACCAAATAATAAACATTATTATTTGTAAATAGCGACTGATTTACATCGAAAGTTTATAATACGTCTTTTCAGCCTTTAGACTAGTGTTAATATAATTTATAAAAACAATTTTTCTGGCATCTTTTAGCACACCTTTTGAAGCTTTATAATGATTTAAAATTGTTCTATAATGTTTTTTTAATATAAGCTTTTTTAAATTTTTGTAATTTAAAAATAAAATTAAATTATAGAAATTTTAAAGTACCTCAACGAAAAGGAAGCTTCAGGCTTAGGAAAATGTACTTTACATTATGGTTTATATTCACCGCTTTTGAAGATTTTTCTCTTAAAGAAATGTTTATATAATGAAATTAATAAATATCTGTATAAAATTGGAAAAACAATTAACCTGTTTTCTGCTAAAGAGAGATTGGTTTTTAATTTTTATAAGAATTATTAATCATTTAAAAGTACATTTTCTGCACTTATTTAGTTCTACTTTTGAAGTCTTTCTTTTTTCCTATTATCCTATATAAAATCTTATTTTTCTCTTAAGCTATACATTAATAAGTGTAATGTTAGTTTCTTCTTTTGGAAAATTTCATCCGCATGAATTAAAGTTTTTGTAAATAGAATGCTTTATTATAGATCTGATTTTATTATACATACAGTTTTATTATACAGTTTTAAAATATATTGAACTTCCAACAAGTAAATATATTTCCTTACTACTTGTTAACTCAAACAGCAAGTATTTTCAGTTGTTTCCAAAAATTTTCTTATATTTTAAATTCAGAAAAAGTAATACAAGGAGGAAATTTAGTGATATTTTTTGCAAATTTTTAAAACCGGTTAACCGACACAAAAAAACCGAATAAACCGGTTAACCGAAATTGAATATTTCAAATTAACCGGTTCGCAAAAAAACCGGTTTTTCGGTTAACCGGTTTATAAACACTAGTCACAAAATATAGGATGGAGGTTTATTGCCTTTGTAATTACGCATAGTTCGAGATATACCTCGTTAATGTTCCATTGCAAAAAAATTATTCATGACCTGAGATCACGGTGTCTATAATATTTCATAAATCGCACAGGTCGACAAAAAAAATTTTTTCGAGCTCCTTCAAAAAAAAATATGTAGACTAGATGGAATTCCGCATACTAAACTCGAATCTGATTTCAGTTTTTTTCCATCAGTTCGAGATTTTTTTTATGAGCGTGTCTAATATTGTGCCCTAAATATGCCGATAACTCAAGTATATTTCACTATTACTTGAGAACGGTATGCACGATTTATATAAATGATATACCACGATGCGGAATAAAATTAGCTTTAAATCGCTTTACTATCAAATTTTTATCCGCTCAACAGTTTAGGAGATATTTCGAAAAAAGTGTCGGAAAAAAATTTGTTCATGCAAAATTCAAGATTTATTTTTTTTACTAAAACTTTTTTTTAAAAGTGAAAGCATCAAAAATATTTAAGTTTATCAATCACCTTTATCTCAAAGCTGGCAAAACTACGATTAAATAAAGCCACGTATTATAAAAATTGATGCACAGATCTTGATTGGATTCACAGTTAAGTTTGGATACCCATGCATACCTATAGCTAAGTGGAAATACATTAGTGGGCAAAAAAACATTTTTTTTCGTCTTAAATAAAAAAATAGGTGGATTAGATCGAATTCAACGTGCTAAATAAAAATCAGCTTTTACTTTTTTTCTATCTCGCATTGATTTTTTTTTATGGGCATGACTACTATAACCCCGCCTTTAGGCAGTCACACTTGTATATCTCGAGAACAGTTTGTCCAATTAAGATAAATTGAACTTTAATATATAGCGACCTAAATTATCTTTGAGTTAAATTTATATAATTTTTTGTCCAGTTAATATTTCCGTAGTTATTCGGTAATACTGAAAATTTTAAAATTAATTTTTTTGAAAAGTGGTGAAAATTTTGATCTTTAACTCTTGAGCGAATGAAAAATATTGTTGACATACCTTGAGTTATAGCCTAAGTTTGACAAACCTTTCTCGAATTTTATAGTGTGACCGCTGAATAAGGGTATGATATTAGTCATGCACATAAAAAAATCAGTACCCGATAGAAAAAAGTGAATGCAGATTCTTGTTTAACTCCTCAGAAACTTCACCTAATCGACCTATTTTTGTTTCAAGAAAAAAAAAAAAAAAAAATTTGGCCACCACTGTATTTCTACTCAATTGTATGTAACATGGGTATCTTTACTTAACTGTGAATAAAATTTAGATTTCTGCATAAATTTTGAAGATACATGCCTTATTTTATTCGCAGCATTACCATTTAAGATAAAGATGATAAACTGTAACATTTTAGATGTTTTCATTTATTAAAAGAAATTTTAGTAACAAAAAAATATAAAATTTTTCATGAAAATGATTTTTTTTCGGACACTTATTTCAAAATAACTCCGAAACTATTGAGCACATAAAAAAATTAAGTTATGGGAATTTGAAGATATTTTTAGCCCGCATCTTTTGGTGTATCACTTTGATCAATCGTACACACCGTTCTTGAGTTATGAGGAAATATATTGGAGTAATGGCCTTACTATGGGCGAAATATTAGACACGCCCCACGTTGGGGTAAATAGGGTCGAAAATGGCGCTTAATTCAGGGAGAGGTGATATCAATATTTTAATGATGAGGATCTATTTTTATATTTATTATTAGGTAAAAAAATGTATTTTTTGAATTTTAGGATTTTTTTTGGCAGAATGGTAATGTCTGTCCGTCCGACTATACCTTAGGATTAAATGAGTCTAAAATCGTCGCATTATTCAGAGAAAGGTGATATGAATATTTAAATGATCATGATTTAATATTTTATCAATTAGTTAGTAAAGAAAGATATTTTTAGAACTCTTGAATTTGTTTTGGCAGAATAGTAACGTCCGTCCGTCTGTATATACACTGGAAAAAATGGGTCTAAAATGGCCGCATAATTCAAGAAAAGGCGATATCGATATTTTAGTAATCACAACATGTTTTGCTTTTTATTAGTTAGTTAAAAAATATAAACTTTAAAAATACTCCGATTTTTTTGGAAGAATGGTAATATCCGTCCGTCTGTCTATACATTAGGATTAATTGGCTAGAAGAAAGCCGCATAATTCAAGGAAAGGCAATATGAATATTTTAATAACTACAACTTGTTTTGTTCTTTACTGGTTAGTAAAAAGATGTACCACTATATCTCTACGATCTTTTTTGGCTAAATGGCAACATCCGTCCATCTGTCTGTACATTGTGAAAAAATGGATCTAAAATGGCCGCTTACTTCAAGAAAAAGTGAATGCATTACAAGAATCTTACAAATTTTTTCTGCCTGATATGTAATGTCCGTCCGTCTGTCTATACATTGGGGTTAAACATGTCAAAAACTAAGCATACTTCAGAAAAAGTGATATCAGCACTTTAGTGATCACTTTTGACTTTATTATTTATTAGTAAATAAACAAATTCATTTTTAGAATTCTAAGGCTTTCTTTGCAGAATGGTAATGTTTTCATTAAAAAAAAAAAAAAAATCGTCATCAGTGAGAATAATCAACTGCGGATTGTGGTAGGTCTATATGTTTTATTTTATACTTTTTCCCCATACTTGATTGGATCGGAACTCATCAAAAGTCTATTAAATATATCTTCGTTTGATTTTTGTCTACTACATTTTCGTGAAAAATGTTTCCGATAATTTTTGAAATCTTTTTTCTTGCTTCTTGGGTGTCTCAGAAAGTTGGCCAATTCTCAACTCAATTTCTGGGCCGTGAATAAAAAAAATTGTGGAGGATAGGAGACATACAATACCATGGATATTTATCAACGTAGTATCTGGCTGTATTGTTCGCATAGTTCCTGAATTTTTCAATATTAAATACCAAGTACCAATATAAGACACATCACTTTGTAGAATATAAAAACATTACATGAAATCATGTTCATTTTAACTGAGTTCGACTGTATTAAGCAGTAAAATTATTTTGTTTATTTAAAATAATTGTACAAAACAATAACAAAAAACAATAGTGAAATAACGAAAAATAAAACAAATTAAAAAAATAAAAAAAATCTGCACTTAACCTGTTTTTGGTTTGGAGCAACATGAGTTTTTTCACAAAAATGTAAATTTCTAAAATCGGGCAAAATATGCGCACGATTTTATTTCAGAATATTTAAGTAGACAATATGTAATATTTTTCAGACAATTTTTCAGAACAAAAGTCTTGTTATATTTTTAGTTATATTCCATGAAATTTGAAAATTAGTGCATTTTTGGACTATTTTCAAAAAAATAACAAAAAATACCAGGACAAAAAATAATTTACAAATTCTTGTATAAAAGTAAATTCAAATACCTGTAGTTGATGGTTCCATTTTAAAATTTTTCTTTAAAGCACTTTTTATTAAAGAAAAATTCACCGAAATTTCATCAAAATATAATTTTTTGCTCTTTTCTTAAAATATAAAAAAATGTTGAACTTTGACAGCTCAGTACTCAAAAACCACGCAACCCACGTTAATGACTTCTATCGTTATTGATACATAATTTTGTCTATTTTTATTCGGTACCCAATTTTATTTAAAAAAGTTAATTATCAAAATTCAATTAAACGCCACTTTCGACCCCTTTTACCCTAACGTGCGCCCTTAAAAAAATCCAGACCTGATGGAAAAAAACTGGAAGCAGATTCGTGTTTAGCACATCAAAATACATCAAGTCCAGCTATTCGTCTATGGGGGAGGATTTTTTTGTTGACCAGTGTCGTCGAAGCACATCCAAACCGCTAATTGAAATCGGCAAAAATATATACCAATCTAAATTAATAACGCGTTTGACTTTAATGCAACTTTTAAAATTTTTGGGTGTGTATTTTTGTCACTGAAGAAATTATTTTATAGTAATATATATTATTATATTTTTTTTATAAATTTTTGACAATTTGTTTTACAAATTAAATTGTACAACAAAGTTACAATTTTTGGTATTGAAAATTCGAAGAAATTGAATTTTAAAACATTTTTATAGAACTCTGTGTGTATGGGGAAAATAAAAAACCATTAATACATTTACATTTTTGTTACTAACACATACTTAGAGATAGGTACTTTTTCACTAACACACTCTTAGAGTTAAGTACTACTGCCAAAGAGTCGGACTACTTGTATGTACTTTGGTTCATAATATTTAAGAATAATTTCTTAAATATTAAAACTTTTTTGTTTATGAATCATAAGTCAAGAAGTCTTAAACAAATTGTTTAAATTTTATTTGATATTTTCATTTGGAAAGAAATGTTTGAAATTTTTATTTTTTAATTATTTTAGCTACATATGTATTGGGATTATTCAACAGAAGAAGCGCTGTTTAATAAAATTATCTACATATATGCTGTAGAATGAAATCAATTTTGTGCAAATTTCTAAACAGTATTTTCTAACAACTTTTTCTTACAATATTGCCATTTATTGCTAATATTTTTTATTTTAACTATTTCTAATTTAACTACTCGCGGAAACGTAAACTAATTTTTACCAACGGTGTTCACGTTTTCGAGATTGTTCATGTTTTCGATTGCCAAAATAAATAATACTATTTAACATCAGAAATTAATTTTTAGCAATAAATATTATTAGCAATATTTAAAAGATTTCTTTAAATATTTGTATAAAAAATAATTACATAAAACAAAATAAAGGTATACAAAATTAATCGCAAATAATTTTACTCAATTCGTGTTCCTTGTGCTATTTATAGTGGGTAAAGTTAAATAAAAAGTGTCCATCGCGTCACAATTTTATGAGAACGATTTTTAATTTTGATTTTTTCAAAACATTTTACGCATAAAGTCCTAGTTCTTCTGACCGGCCGTTAGTGCCATATTTTTGGAGAAAAATCTTAGTGCGATACAAATAAATTTATATTATTGTGGTTTTTAATGCCACATATTATTATAGGTTTACAACAATTTATTTTATTGCGAATATTTATTGTTCCCTTAAAAGTTCTCTGCAAGAGCGTTAAACGTTATAAAGTTATTTTTTCTACACCACTTAATGTTGAAATTAATGACAGATTATTTATTGATTGTTTTATATTTAGTTCCACGAATATTCAACCCTTAATTATCACTTCACTGAGAGAAGAAACTATTTCGTTCAGAAAGTTACAGCCTGGACCATTTTTGATTTGAGCTTAACAACGATTTTGACAATCATACGATATGTTCCTAAAGAACCGATTTTTTACCTATTATCTTTTAAAGTGCAATTGTGATTGTTTTGTAACTTTCGTTACTAATTTTCGTCAAAGTTTAAACGTCCCTTCTTTCTCATTGTGGAACTCGAAAATGATACAGTGCCACTGCTATTTATTTCCTTTTTATACCCTTCACCACAGGTGTAAAGGGTATATATAAGTTTGTCATTCCGTTTGTAATTCCCACAATTTTCGTCGGAGAGCAAAAAAGTTTACATTTTCGGGATCCTTGTAAGAAATGATGACGATAGGACCATGTCCGTCCGTCCGTGTGTCGGTTGAAATGGCGTTTATGAAGCCCACCGATAACTGACATATATAATATATATATCAAACGATTGGAAATGCTTTCGAGAATTTTGCTATTGGAATTCAGCAAGATCGGTTCATACAATGCGGAGATATGTTAAGAAAACCGGTTTTCCAGTTTCTGAAGCCTCTGTATATACTAGGGACTTCGTTTTTACAAAGAAGTCTCGGACATTTTTTTCTGAATTTTTGTTCTGAAAAAATGAAATAAATCGGTTCAATAATAACTGAGATATCGGACAAAACGCATTTTTTATTTTTTAAAGCCATGGTTTAAGCTATAGATTTTTATTTTTATACAGATCGGTCACAAATATTTTTATAAAATTTCGGTTTTTTTAATCAGCAGGATCGGTTTATAAATGGCGGAGATATGCTTTAAAAACCGGTTTTTGAAACCGGTTTTTCAGTTTCTGAAGCCTCTGCATATAACAGGGACTTCGAATTTTCAAAGGAGGCTCGGAAATTATTTTCTGAATTTTTGTTCTGAAAAAATTAAATAAATCGGTTCAGTAATAACTGAGATATCGGGGAAAACGAATTTTTTATTTTTGAAGCCCTTGTTCAAGCTACAGATTTTTATTTTTATATAGATCAGTCATAAATGTTATTATAAAATTTCTTTTTTTTTTTAATAAACCAAATTCGTTTATAATCAACAGAGTTATGGCCCAAAAACAAATCTGTTAAGAATATAAATACACACACAAACATGTATATTAAGCATTGTAATGACCAGGGCAAGTTTTTCAAGCTTTTCGCTTGGAAAGTAAGCATTTGCATATTTCAAAAGAATTTTACAAAAAATGCTTATTTTTTAAATCTTTGCATAAATTTGCATATAATGGATACAAAAGTTAGTTTTCTTAACAAAAACACACTGTTTTTGTGATTTTTTTTTTGGAGTTCAATCAAATAAATTCTAAAAATCTTTTTGTGAGAATTTTGAGTACATTGTAAATATTGTAAAGAAAAAAAATCGGAAGCGTCAAATATGATACTTAAAATTAAAATAGTTATATTTTTATAAACATCGAAATCTATTAGAGATTGAAAGTTAAAAAAATGCATATTTGTGCATATTTTCTACACATTAATATATAAGAATGCATAAATTCTTTGGTTTTTATATACATATTTATGCTATTTTTGCATATTTCTGTGCATATTATACCATTTTTTCATGCTTTTTCAAGCGCATATTTCAATTATTTTTGTGCATATAAAAACTTGCCCTGGTAATGACTATTAGTGACGTTTTTTGTTTTTTGTATAGACAAGTAGTTTAGTTAGCAACAGAAGTAATATAATGAATAACAGTGTTGTTGTTGTTCTTTGTATATGCAGCCAGTTTGTATATACACACATAAAAAAATATATAAATATGGAATTGTTGTTGTTGTTTATTTTTTAAAAGCAAAGCCTGCTATGATTGTTTTTTTTATATATTCAAATTTTCGTAGTTTCAAAAAATTTAGATTTATATATGTGAAAATGAAAGCATACAAGGCGAAAATTTTATTATTTGTCGGTAATATGGTAATATGATATCGATAATATAGTAAGATGGTAATATGGTATTATGGTGAAGGGTATCAAAGATTCGGCACAGCCGAATCTTTTTTCAATTTCATTCATATTCAAAATCAGCGTCTCAAGTGCACATCGAAATAGTTAAACCGAATTCAGATTATATGTACATATATTATTTCTTAATACAAATAATTATTTTCCTCGTTGCTAAAATACTATCTTTCTAGTCTTTTCAAGTATAAAAAAAATCAAGAAAATCTAGAAAGAATCTAAAATGAAGAATAAACTTAGCTTTAAAAATGCCAAAAAGGTATTAATGTGTACAACATATAGTTAAAATAAAAAAATTGTGGTATAAAAACACAAAAAAAGTAAACTCTTATTTGGGGACTTTTCAATTTAAAAAACATCAAAAAATCGAAAATAAAATAGTTCACGTTTTAGAGCTTTCAAGTTTTGCTCACGTTTTAGAACAGTCAGTGTAAAAATAAGTTTGTTCATGTTTCTGGATCGTTCACACTTTCGAGTGTTCACGTTTCCGAGAGTGCACTGTATTTTTATTTAGCATTTCTATTAAAATCTTACAGAAATAAATCAAAATTTTAGCAAAATTCCTAAAATTTTCATAAAGAACAATTTAATATCTATGAACCAAATTTTATTTCTTATGAAAAAAAGTTTGGGAAAAAAGTCATGTTCGATTCATAATATTTATGAACAAAATTTTTAAATATATGTACTTTTTTTCTGTGTATAATTAATATTTGCAACTTTTTACTTATTAACATCATTTGAAGATTTTTTTGTGGTAAGATATAAAAAATCACATCAGTGAATTAAATGCAGTTAAAAACGAGAGAGAAACCATAGTCGGTCAAGAACGACCTATGATATCCTACACCATTGTCTATGAGCTAAAAATTAGACCTGTGGACAATTGTAAACCAACACTTTTACTAATGTTAAATAAATTATACAAATACAGAATAATGCATTGATACTAACATCTATATTATTTTATGCCCTTATGAGCTATGGTAAATTATGGACCGATTCTCATAAATTTTGGCAATGTTGTTTCTACTTATATAAAACTTATTTGTGTCGAATATTAACTTGATACTAACACTCGTATGGGATTTATGCACGTTAAAGTGATTTTCGAAAGAGGGGATTTATATGGGAGCTATGGTTAATTATGGACCGATCTTGATGAATTTGGCACAAAGATTAACACTTACTCTGAAATCAAAAGACTAGAAAATCTATGCGTACTTTGTGAATTAAAATTTTTTAATGAAATGTTATTCTTCATCGCCATTAACTGCATCGTATCACCTTTAATTTGTATTTTAGACATATTGATGTGGGTTACACAAGTGTGGTAATTTTTGGAATATTGGTAAAAATAGAATTTTTGCAAATTTTTATAACTTTTTTTACTAAACCTCCATAACACCGACGCCGTTCACTAAGTCATTCACGCGAACAGATTTGTGTTTCATTAAAGACAGTTGTTATTGGTACAAAATAGAGTTGATGTGCCATTAAAGAAAATCTCAAAAATTTTTTGAACCACAAAAGTAAACGAGTTTGAAGAATTTCCCATATATATTAACTTATTGCTAAAATTTACACATATCTTTTATTTAAAACCTAAAAATTCATTAAATTTGATGAAGGATATAAAAAAATTATAAAATTTTTTACGGTTTATGTAAGCTTTTAAAGTTATTTAACAGATTAAGAAATAGCTAGAGCCTATTTTTTGCCACAACTTTAAAAAAAGTTAAATTTAAAAAGTGTCTGATTTCCTGTTTTTACTTCAATTTCAAAGAGTTCTCAATGTTAACGTAATTTAACTTTTATAATATAATAAATAAAATAAAAGCGCAAAAGAGAAAAAGTTAACAAATAATGAAATTCCGTTATTTTAGGAACAGATAAATAGCGGGTCCCCCCAAAAAAAACTTAGTATAAAGAAACTGCTTGCATCTGTTTGCGAAAGTAAGGGTCGTCCCTATTATTTTTTCCAACACTGTATATTTTTTTTCATTTTGTTAAAAAATGATTGCAAATAAATAATTTTGTTTATACGCAAATTGCATAAAGAAATAGATTTTTTTATTTTGACGTGCCAGATAGGAAAAATACAATTATTATCGAAAGTGGCAATGCCGTACGCTTTATTTGCAGTTTCATTAATCACGATTAGTTTTCGTGAGTTACTAACTTGCAAACAATATATTAACTCATACTTTGTACGGCAAAATTTTCGTATCGCAATATTTTTAATTGCAAGAGATGCGTATAAATACTATATGTGACGTGATGTAAATATTTTTTTAATTCTACACCATATCTGACACAAGGAACATGAATTACATAAAATTATTTTCGATACTTTTGCTGGGTTGTGTAATTTATATTTTTTATACAATAATTTATATAGTTACTCCCAAGGCTGATTTACAGTGCTATTTTCGAATTCTTGACAATTGTCAGTCATTAGTTCTTGTCACGAAATTTTTTGGATGAGACAACCATATAACAACAATATAGAAAGCAACTACCCAGTAATCACGATCTCAAACCCTTGAAGTGTTGACTTTAACATTTGATATCAAACGTGTTTCTCAAACTTGTTTCAAATGTTGATAGAGGTTTAAATTTTAAGTTTGATTTAATTTTAGAAAAAACTTTTGAAAAATTGAAGATATTAAAAATAGTATTTAACAAATTATATGCAAATAAATAAGTCAATAAAGAAAATTATTTATTTATTTTATTTTATCAAACATTTTCCAACTAATAAATATATTGATAGAACAAAATTAGAAGTCTATACAAAAGATTTCAAATCATTCTCAATTTGAAATCAAACATTTGTGTTTTTTGGGTAGAAGTTCAACTCTTTTAATTGGCTGATACTCTCTTCACACGTAGAAAATTCTACTGAGTTAGGTTTTTGAGAGCAAGTTTGACTTCTAGATGTTTTCTATAGTGACACCTATCACCAAAAATCCATACAAAATTTTTTTTAACCCTACATGCTCAATGTTAGTCGATTTGACTAACATTGCTACCTAGTGATTTAACTCAGACTGAATAAGAACATCTTATAATTTCAATAATAAAAAATTTAAAACCCAGTCAAATACAAATGTGTTTTAATGAAATATATGAATGAAATATGAAATATAATATGTATAGTATTTAAATTTTTCAGTAACTTTTAAGAATTTAAAAGACCGCTAGCTTCACAGTGTCCATTTTTCGGGAGGAATTAATTGGTTATACAACAAATAAAAAATAACATTGGGCATACAGGTTTAAAAAAATTGTTTTACTTTTGTCACTTGGTCGTGAATAGCACTGCACAGTAGGGCCCATTGCAAAATAAATGGCAATAAGTCTGGATCTTTGAAAATACTGAACAGATTTAGATGAAACTTGGAACATCGATAGAGGAGTTAATCTTTCAGAATATTGCACAGTCGAAATTTTTTGGAAATAAATCTGCAACTTCTGATCGGCTTGTTGGATTTGCATAAAATTTGGTATAGGCATAGCAGAGGAATGAATAATGTTAAGTTTGGGAGGGGGATCAAACCGACCCCTCAGGGGCGGAGCTAAAGGGGCTCCATCCCTTTACATAAATCTTAAAGTTCGGGAGCCACACACTGCATGAACTAGATGAGGTTACAGGCAAAAGGGCTTATCAATCTCATAGGGTTTGTAATGGGGATAAAATGGATTAGGTCAGTCATAACTGATTGCTAGGGTATAGGTCCCACTTCTTCTTTATCAATTCCTTTTATCTTTTTCAACTTTCCTCTTTATCTTTAAAGGGATTTGACCTCTAGATGGAGGCGTGATTACGCCACTCTTTTCTACCTACCTACCAAAACGGGGCTTACAACAATCTAACATAAACATACCAAATAGTTTTTCTTGAAAATTTCTTAATTTCTTAAGAAAAATTTGAATATTTTTGATATCAAATTAAAAATATATAATTTTTTAATAGTCAGAAAATTAAAAAAATGAAAAACAAAAAAATAAAAATAACAACTAAAAGAAATGTAAAATATTTTAGTTTGCAGTTTAATTTTCCAATATTTCTTGCAGAACTTCAAATTTTTCTTGCAGAATTCAATTTTTGTAAATTTCACACAATAAATTACTGCTATTAGCTTTTAAATAAAATTTACATATTTGTATAATATTTATTCACATAAAATTTTGTTTTTTGTTTAAAGAAATTTTTTATAATTTTTGATGTTTTGTTTTGAATTTTTTACATTTTGTTTTATTTTATATTTGACTGACTTTTCAGGGTAAATAAAATTGAGAACACAATTTCTAATGATTATACCAAAGAATACTAAGAAGAGAAGGTTTGTCAAAAAAAACCTAACTCTGTTGTCAAAAAAAACCTAACTTTAAGATTGTGTTAGTCAAATTTTTTTTATATGTATTCGTGCTGAAACCACTTTCACCACACATCATAATCATACATAGTTACACAAAAGAGTATTTACAAATTATTGATAAGGGTCACATCCACAAATAGTAATATAATTACATTTTTTTGATTTTTGTTGATAAATATGAAAATAATTTAAAATTATTTTAAATTCAGTTTTATTTTTAATACCAAAAGTAGCAACATTGTTCGTTCAATTTAAATTTCAACATACAAAAAAGGAATGTCAAAAATAAATTTAAAAAATATATTTTCAGTTTGTGGAAAATATTCGTGTTACGGGAGTAAAAATACTATAAAAATGCGTGAAAAAAATATAAAAGTATGGTGTGATAGTGAAAAAGTGTGAGAGCTATGTTGTAAACAGGCCTCTCATTAGCGGGGCGGTAGGTCGGATATATTTTTCACTGAATTTTTTAAATTCTTCCTTTACCAGTGGTATCTCTAAGTCCCTATGGATATTCTCATTTCTTATGTACCATGGTGCATCCGTCATAGTTCTAAGAATTTTCGATTGTGCCCTCTGTATAATATCAATGCTGGTATTACTGGCAGTACACCATAAGTCCAAATTGGTTTTAATATAGTTTTATACAGGATGACTTTATTGTCAAGGCTTAGTCTTGATTGACTGTTTATTAACCAGTGAAGGCTAGAAGCTTTCAACTTCATATGAAGTCTCTTGGTTTCTATATGTCGACGCCAAGTAAGTCGCCTATCCAAATGAATACCAAGGTAAGTGACATGATCTGACTGTGGTATATTTATACCATTAAGTGTGACTGGGGGACAATTACCTCTTCTTAAGCTGTACGTAACATGGTTACTTTTTAATTCATTTACCCTTATTCGCCAGTTTGCTAACCATGTCTCCACACGTCGGAGGTAAATATCTAGTTGACTAGATGCTATGTGTGGGTTTTCATGAGAACTGATTATTGCGGTATCATCAGCAAATGTAGATATAATCAGTACAACATCGCATGTAGGCAAGTCAGAAGTGTAAATTAAATAGAGTGTAGGTCCAAGAACACTTCCCTGTGGAACACCTGCTTTTATATCATATTCTTCTGTTACAAAGTCATTAAACTTTACTCTAAATAGACGGTCAGATAGATAAGATTCCAGCAATTTGTGGGTACATGGTGGTAGCAAACATTTGATTTTATATATTAAACCTCTGTGCCATACTTTGTCGAAAGCTTGCGCGACATCCAAAAAAATAGCAGAACAATATTTCTTTGATTCAAAAGATTTCCTAATCTCTCCAGTTAGACGATTTACTTGTTCAATGGTTCCGTGTTTTTCATGAAAACCAAACTGGTGAACTGGGACGATATTTCTATCGTTTAAGAATGGGATAATTTTCTTTTGAAATACTTTCTCAAATATTTTCGACAAGCAAGGAAGTAAGCTAATAGGTCTATAGGAAGATGGTACAGTTAAATCTTTTCCTGGCTTTGGTATCATTTTAATCTGAGAAGTTTTCCATTTTTTTGGAAAAACTCCTAATATTAAGATCGCATTTAATATTGTAGATAGCACAATTATAGCCACATTGGGTAGGCATTTGATCATTAATGTTGTTATTAAATCATGTTCAGGTGATTTTTTTACATTTATATTCTTGATGATTGTATTAATGTCCTCTGGGCTAACAACAATTATGTCATCATTGTTAAATGTAGTGGCAGGTGTCTCTCCCAATACAAAATCATTTGTTTGGGGATTTTCTTGAAAGACGGAGCTTAAATAACATGCAAATAAATTTGCTTTTTAAATAACATGCAAATAAATTTGCTTCCTCAAGTATTTTGAAAATATGTATCTATACAGTCACCGAAATAATGATAGGTTCACCCATAAAAATCATTTTTTTTTTTTTTAATTTTTTCAAAAAAATTGATTTTTATTTCGGTGACTGCATATTTTATTTCTTTAGCTTGACTACAATTACTCTTTATTTTATTTTCTATTTAAAAAATGAAATAAAATCTGTTTTGAAACATTTAATTTTTTATTCATTTTTATTCGACTTAAATTTTTTCGAATAATTTTAAATTTATTTGGAAAAAGAAAAATAAGTATTATTTGCTGCCAAAGGTTCGAAAGAATGAATTCTTTAATTCACTTTTTAAAATTGAATTAAATTATATAGAATTGTCAATTCTTTCTAATATATTCTTTGTAATTAATTCTAAAGCTTAATTCCTAAAGCTTTTGATAAAATGGAATTAATTCATTTGTGAATTAATTCTTTGAGAATGCTTAATTCTTTTGATTTCATTCAAATTTGTTTAAAATCAAACTATTACAAATTGAATTATAAAAATTTTCAACCATTCAATTTGTACTAGATTGAATGAAAGTTTTTTTTTTTTTAAATCTTTATATTTTAAACAATTTTCCAATCTTTGCAGAATTTAGAAGGGAATGAAAGAAAAAAATATATCATTCAATTGAATTTAATTTTTTAGGGAATTAATTCTACATATTTTTCATTCATTTTGTAAAAAAATGGAATGAAAGAAAAATTGAATCATTCAAATTGAATTGTAATTCTTCAAGGAATTAATTCTCTAGGGAATTGATTCAATACAAAGTTAAGCCTAAAGAATTAAGTCTAGGAATTATTTTTTGAGGAATGATTTTAAAGAATGATAAACTAAATGTTTATAAGCTGAATTAAGTTTATACATGAATAAATTCTAAATAGAATTCATTCTTTCGAAGCTCTGTTTGCTGCAATTATTTAATGCGCTTAAATTAGTTTTTTTTTTATTGTTCGCATTACTTACTCGACTCTAGACATTAGATTCTCCTATGCAGAGTTTTTAAACAGTCAGAAAAACCACAAGTAACATTAATTGTTGAAAAGGCTTCTGAAACAATATTTGAACAAAATTATATGAATTTTTTTAAAAACCTTTTGTGGCTGAATAATTTTATTTCTTTGGTTTTCTGGTGAATAAAAATATCAAAATACTTATTTAAAATTTGTCTATTTGAATAAAAAATAAAGTAGAGCAGCTTTGTCATGGTCTTCGTATTCGCCTCTTTCTCGAAAACATGTACCTATCTGTTGTACCACGCTTAAAAAAGTTAGACACAAATTCGTACACAAAGTTTATTATTAAGTGTGCCAATTATTAAATTATTATAGCTTTTGATGTGATTGCCGTTTGTATAGTACTTCTTAAAACTATTCTTTGCGCCTGTAGCAACATTTGGTGCAATATTTTTCTGCTGATTTTCCAACAGTCGTTTACTATATTACTATAAGAAACAAATTATGAAAAAAACACATTCTTTTTTCATTGACCATAGATACATACATATTTATGAATAATATCTATGAAAATTACATATTTTTTATATTTACATTAAATAACACTATAAAAGGCATTTTCAATTTCTATGGTCATCAAATATTGCTTTATTTTTTAAATTTTTGTAACTGAGGTGCAGACAACTTTACTTTTCCAGGTATGTTACGTGCTAAGGCCTCATCTCGAATACTCTTTAAAAGATCTCGCTCCCTGGGAGTGCACGTTTTGTCCTTAGAGAACATAGTTAAAGCTGTTTTTGCTGCTCGGCCTCGCTTACCGGTGCCAGGAGTCAACTTTACTTTAAACCTAAATCATGAAAGAAAGAAATATGTACCAATACAGTTAGAACCTAAAATCTTAATAATACTACGTACTTGTAATTTTGAAGAGCCTGATAAGGTGCAACTACCGGTATAACGAATAACAATTCATCTTGTTCAAATGGTTGACCAGTTAAAGAATCAATAATTTCTACATCAACGCCAGTAGGAATATCATCGACATCTACATCTCCATGATATACTTGTTTCTGGTCATTTGGACGTTTCATTTGTTTGTTATTCTTAGTTCCCGAAGTTTCATCATCTGCCTTTGTGTCATTAGTAATTTCATTGATTTTACCAGCTGATTTTAAAATTTGCATCCGTAGTTGACGTTCTTCTTCGTCTTGATCCTTGTATTTGGCTTTAATCTTTTTAAGTTTTCCTTTTTGACCACGTTTTACAACTTGAGAATTATTCTTATTTTGACTATCATCTGTAGATTGTTGTTTATGAAGTTGCTGAGATTTACGATCTTTTTCTTCTTTGCGTTTCTTAGAATTTTGTTGTTGCTTTTTTCGCGGCGGCGCTGCTGGAATAATTGTTGATTCCTCCTGCTCTACATTCGCCAAAATTGTATCATCAATCTCACTATGTTTAGTTTCCTTTGCGTCTTCATGTGATGATATCAGTTTATTCTTTACAGATATTCGCCCTGTATCGTGTTCTACTTTAACCTGTGTATCAGGAAATTCGTTATCAAGCTGCACAGCACATTTTTCAGGTTCTTTCACTGTTTCATCATATTTCTTCTCTTCATCTCCATTGTCTTCGTTGTCTTCATCTAGCTCAACTTCTACTTCAGCAATATCATCAAGATTATCTTTTCCCAAAGACAACACTTTTAATTGATTTTCTGCTTGGTGTTCTTGTTCCTCTTCAAAGCTTCGGACTTTTCGTTCACCGCGATGCTTTTCAATATAACTGTCTTCCAATTTAAACAATAAGCTTAGGCCCATAATCAAATGACAAGATGGCAAAAAGTTCTTCTTTCCTCGAATCATAAAGCTACCCGTACCCAAGTATTCACCCGTTGGCGCAGTTTTGCTTACTTGATCACTGCGTACCCAGTAAGCATTTGTCACGACTTTTGCATCCCAAGCAACACTGTAAGAAATTGCCATTGTTCCTGCCTCTAACAGAGTTTTTGGAGGAACATCGCCACCAGTTGGATTTCGAACAATTACACTCGAAGCACCCTGAATTTCAGCATGCACATAAATATCAGTTGGACGCATGTATCTACATAATTTTTTAATAAACAAAGAAACAAAAAAATAGTTTTAATTTTTACGTATTAGAAAGACTAAACTTAAAAAATAAAAAATAATTGATCACATAAGCATTTTTGGTGGAATTCAAGTTGAATAACAAATTTATTTCAAGCCTTGAATTTAATAGCGTTCTTCAGTTAAAAGGAAATTTCAATTCATTTAATAATCCGAGAAAGTCAAGGTTTCACTTCGGAATTTGATGGAGGAATACGAATTTTGGTATATAACTTGTAAGTGTATGTATAAGACACTTAAATGAAGCTATATACAAAAATTCGCTTCCCTCCATCAAATTCCAAGCAAAGACTATATCAGTGTGACCATTTTAGTATTTTTGCAGCTAAATTTTGCATTTTTATACCCTTCACCACATGTGTAAAGGGTGGTGGTTAGCACACATCATATCTACTGTTTTTAAAAGAAAATTATTTCGTCTAATTACAATTATTTACTAAAATTTTTGCTTTTTAATGTTATTTATGGCGTCTGCAATAAGTCCCATTACTTTTTTTTTGCATTCTATCGCAATTCTCTTTTAATTTTTAATTTAAGTAATAGGCAAAATAAGCTGGTCACAATTTTAGCAAAAGCAAGTATATTTAAATTTTTTGTATGTTTTTGTGAATATAAATAATTAATTGGTAAGTTTAGATACTATTTCATTAATGAAGATAAAAAATTAAATAAATAAACATTATTTAGACATGCCTAAAAAAAGTGGTGTACAGAGGAACAACGTAAGATTATTCAACAGATGTACTCAAGAGGAATAAGCATAAGTGAGATTGCTAATACTTTGGAATGTTCCAGAAAGATGGTTTATAATGCACTAAACCATATTCGGAAGTATGAAACATTTAAAAATGTTACACAGGCTCCTAGTCCAAGAAAAACGTCACGTAAAGAGGATTCTTTAATATATAGAACCTCTGTCGAAGATCCTTTTAAAAGCTCCACCGTAATCCAGAGGGAAATTTCAAGAAAATATGGTATCAACGTGTCCTGCAGAACAATAAGAAGAAGACTTAATGAAAAAAATTTACGTGGATGCATTTCTCAGCATAAGCCACACGTTTCAAATAAGAACCCACGTGATGGGCTGTGCTTTGCTCGTGAGCATTTGGAAAAGTCATTAGTTTTTTGGAAGAATGTCCTCTGGAGTGATGAATCAAAGTTTTGTAGATTCGGATCGGATGGTAAGAGGTATGTATGGCGTCCTCCAAACATGCAACACAATCCAAAGTACACTTCTAAAACAATAAAACACGGTGGAGGAAATGTGGTGGCGTGGACAGCTTTTTCTGGACATGGCGTTGGTCCTGTATGCAAGATTGATACACGTATGGACCAATATGTATACCAGAATATACTACTAAATACAATGATGCCTTATGCAGAGGACAACATTCCACTTAGGTGGAGTTTTATGCACGACAATGACCCAAAACACTCCTCACGCTTAGTGAGGAGTTGCTTGGAAGAGAACAATATTAACGTGTTAAAATGGCCAGCCCAATCTCCGGATCTCAATCCTATTGAGAACCTTTGGAATGATGTGGAGCAGCACGTAATGAGAGCAAAACCTAAAAATTTGGCCGATTTATGGAGAGAAATAGAAAAAGCTTGGTATGATATTTCAGTGGAGCGCTGTATGGAACTTGTGGAAAGTATGCCAAGGAGATTGGCAGCTGTAATAAAAAATAATAGATACCCAAGTAAGTACTAAGTTTATAGTGAAATAAGTTTTTTGTTTTGTTACTTTTTTATAAATGTGAATAAATTTTTTTTATTTTGTGCTAAAATATTGTCCAGTGTTTTTTGACGGTTATTCTATTCTGTACAGAAAAACAGCAAAGATATATATAGGAATGACAAGGAATATATTGTGACGTGATCTTAGCAAGTCATGATACACGTATATAAAAGAAATATTAAAAAAAATAAAGAAATACAGGAAATATTTGCTTTTAAAGATAGGATGTAGCAAGTGTGCTAACCTCATGGCCACCACTGTATGTATAAGTTCGTTTGTAATTTACACAATTTCCGTAGGAGAGCAAAAAAGTTTATATTTTCGGGATCCTTGTAAGAAATGATGACGATAGGACCATGTCCGTCCGTCCGCGTGTCGGTTGAAATGGCTTTTACAAAGTCCACCGATAACTGGCATATATAATATATATCGTTATTGAAATTCAGCAGGATCGGTTCATACATTGCGAATATATGCTTAAAAAACCGGTTTTTAGAACCGGTTTTCCAGTTTCTGAAGCCTCTGTATATACTAAGGACTTCATTTTTGCAAAGAAGACTTGGACATTTTTTTCTAAATTTTTGTGCTGAAAAAATGAAATAAATCGGTTCAATAATAAATGAGATATCGGGCAAAACGCATTTTTGATTTTTTTGAAGCCCTTGTTTAAGCTACAGATTTTTATTTTATACAGATAGGTCATAAATATTTTTATAAAATTTCGGTTTTTTCAATAAACCAAATTCATTCAAAATCAACAGTTTTATGGGCCAAAAACTAAAACAAATCTGTTAGGAATATACCTACACAAAAATGTATATTAAGCAATGTAATGACTATTAGTGACGTTTTTGTTTTTTGTATAGGCAAGTAGTTTAGTTAGCAACAGCAGTAATATAATAATAACAGTGTTGTTGTTGTTCTTTGTATATGTAGTCAGTTTGTATATACACACATACAAAAATAAATAAATAAATAAATAAATAAATATGGAATTGTTGTTGTTCATGTTTTAAAAGCAAAGCTTGCTATGATTGTTTTTTTATACCCACCATCAAAAAGATGGGGGTATATTGATTTTGTCATTCCGTGTGTAACATGTCGAAGAAATCATTTAAGACCCCATAAAGTATATATTTTCTGGGTCCTGGTTAGATTGAAAATGGTATTGGTATTGAAATGGGCAAAATCGGTTGATAAACAAACAAGTTATGGGCTAAAAACTAGAAACACAGGGTGCCCGTTTCATACTTTTCTGCTGATATTTCTTAAACAAAAGCATGTACAACAACGACATTTTGTGTAAATAGTTTGAGGATCAATATACCACGCCCATAATGAAATCTGTAGCTTATATGTTTGGATCCGAAAATTGAGGATATATGAGAATATATGACATGTGTATCCATATATTTGGTGATATATATTAAAAAGCCCTATTGTGAATTGTAACTAATTTTTGTTTTTTTTTTTTAATTTTATTCAAAACAAAATATACAATATATAAAAAAGAAAACAATGCAAAATTAGAATACATATTTTTTTCTATAATATTCATACACTTACCATCTTTCAACACTGATTATTGACCGATAGAACAGCGTAGAATTGCTTTTAATATTGTTGATTTTTTTATCTTTTATTTATTTTTTTATGTCAAGAAATTTGTAATTTTAATATTTTGACAAACACTTTTTATAAAAGACATCAATTTATTCGTTATTCAAACCTATTAATGAAATTAATAGTAAAAATATGCAATTAAGATAGATTAAAGATATTGCAACTTATGCAAAATCATGGCCACGCAGAATTTTGAGGGCTAACTAAAAAAGCGTTTTTGACGAAATCATATATGCTTTCATACATGGAAAACATTTTTAAATATCTTACCATATATGACTAAAAATTCAAATGTAATTCCATATATGGCAATAGTTTTCATATATGTTTTAATATATGAATCCATATATTGAAAATATATCCATATACGAGTGCATACTTCTGCATACATGAAACCATATATATTCATATATTTTCATACATGAACCATGTATAATAATATATGTTCATTTTTAGCTGGGTAGTTTGAAAAAAATGTAGATTTTTAAATGTGACATAATGAAAGCATACGTTAAAGCGAAAATTTATTATTAGTTGGTAAGATGGTGAAGGGTATCGGCACAGCCGAATCTTTTTTTAATTTCATTTATTCTGATTTAGCCGCAAATTTTTCATTTAGCATAGTATAGTATTAAATTCAATAAAATTATTTCTTAATTTTTTTGTAAAACAAAACGAAAATTCGTTTCAAAATTTTAAGTTGAAAACAAAATTCAAATTTATTTGTTGTTTCCAATACAAATTGTCGAAACGAAATTTGGTTTAATTTTACAAAATAAGGCCCAGTTTCATACTGATCCCTTAGTGTATACTTAAGTCCAAACTTTGTTAAGAAACATTCAAGTAAAAGTTCACACTTAAGTATTATTTCGTTTTACAGTGAAAACTTGACAAGTTGACAAGAAAATAAACAAAAAGCTTGGAGTTTTTATGTATTAATATTAGGTTGCTTCTACTTTTCAATAGTTTTTCTTCAATTAACAATTCATAGCAGAGACCAAAAATAATTATTATTCCCAGCTAAAAATGAACATATATTATTATACATGGTTCATGTATGAAAATATATGAATATATGTATATGATTTCATGTATGAAGAAGTGTGCACTCGTATATGGATATATTTTCAATATATGGATTCATATATTAAAACATATATGAAAACTATTGCCATATATGGAATTATATTTGAATTTTTAGTCATATATGGTAAGATATTTAAAAATGTTTTCCATGTATGAAAGCATATATGATTTAGTCAAAAACGCTTTTTTAGTTAGTCCTCAAAATTCTGCGTGGCCATGATTTTGCATAAGTTGCAATATCTTTAATCCATCTTAATTGCATATTTTTACTATTAATTTCATTAATAGGTTTGAATAACGAATAAATTGATGTCTTTTATAAAAAGTGTTTGTCAAAATATTTAAAATACAAATTTCTTGACATAAAAAAATAAATAAAAAATAAAAAATAAAAAAATCAACAATATTAAAAGCAATTCTACGCTGTTCTATCGGTCAATAATCAGAGTTAAAAGATGGTAAGTGTATGAATATTATAGAAAAAAATATGTTTCTAATTTTGCATTGTTTTCTTTTGTATATTAGAAACAAATTTGCAGTTCAACAGCCTAAATTCTTCAAGAGAATATTGAGCTGTAAATGTAACAGCTGCGGGGAAAGTAGAGGTATGGAGTTCGATGATGGCGATGAAGTCGCTGTTGATGATGCTGATGAGTTTTATAGTTATATGAGTTACACAGCATGGACCAAATAAAAATACGAAACGGCAGTGCCTCAAATTACAAATTCTTAAGTGGTTAACTACCGTTGGCCGAGATATGTATATAGAATCGTATTGTTGCATAAAACTGACTTTCGAGTGAATTTAGATTGTTCATTTAAAAGAAGTTGTCCCTATATGTATATATTTGTCTCTTATATTTTGTTTTGAATAAAATTAAAAAAAAAATTAGTTACAATTCACAATAGAGCCTTTTAATATATATCACCAAATATATGGATACACATATGTACATATATGGTCATATATTCTCATATATCCTCAATTTTCGGATCCAAACATATATGATACATCATACATCATTATATATGACAATTTTTAGCTGAGTTTATGTAATTTTGTATCAAAAAAATCAATATGAAGGAAATTAGTTAGTACACCATGGCATTTGTTATTACGCTATTGAAGCTATTGTGTAATAAACTTTTATTTTTGATTTTGTTTTTATTTCTCAGTAATAAGAATTGTTGTTAAGTGAAGAAACACAATTTATATTTTATTTTTTATAAAACGTTTTTATTCACTCAAAAATGGAAAAGTAATAATGACAAATTTTTCTATAAAATTATTTTGTAAAATGAAAAGTAAATGAAAATGTGATTTTTAAAATTTATAAACTAAAAGTATAAAATTAAAACAAGTAGAATCCCCACAATACCCCCCTCCAGTTTCATCCTTCACAGAAACGAACTTTTTTACTAACACGTTGCTTGTTTCTTTGGGGATTGTTTATGTTGACTGAAGATTCCACATCATTATTTGTTAATATCTTTGCAGGTTTAACACGATCTGCTGACACAACTTTTTCAGAATTATTAATTTTTATGGTAAACGTTTTATCATTTCGTTTGATGACGACATAGGGTCCACTTTGTCTTTTAATTTCAGGCGCATTTATCTTTTGCATTTGTTGACAAAAGTTTGAAACCCATTCGTTGTTTGCATTAAATGATTTCTCTGTTACGAATTGACCCGGAACGTTCAAGGTAGTGCCATAGGTCATCTCTGCTGGTGAATATCAAACATCTGGATTAATGGAAGATCGCAATCCAAGCAAAACTAATGGTAGTACATCTACCCACTTTGTGTCAGTGTGGCATTTGATAGCGTTTTTCAGGAAACGATGCCATCTTTCAATCTGACCATTAGCCTGTGGATGATAAGAAGTGGTGTGAATAACTTTTGCACCAATTACCTTTGAAAATTCTTGAAATAAAGACGATTCAAACTGCCTTCCTTGATCCGTGGTTATTTGATTTGGAACGCCAAATCTTGAAACCCATCCAAAAAGAAATGCATTTGCTACAGTTGAAGCACTTATGTCTTCAATGGGTATTGCCTCAGCCCATCTGGTAAGTCGGCGATGCATGTTAAACAATAACGGTGGCCTCTTGAAAAAGGTAAAGGTCCAACGAGGTCAATGCTGACAAATTGAAATCGGTTTTCTGGTATAGGAAACTTCCCAATTTCCGTTTTAGTATGTCTGGTAATTTTGGATCTTTGACACGTTGACACGTTCATTGATGGCCACACAAAACGTTCAGTCACTAATTTCTCTGATGATCTCGAACCAGGATGTGATAAATTATGTACCACATTAAACACTTCTTTCCGAAATTTTTTTGTAACAAATGGGCGTACAATTGCTGTAGAACAATCGCAATATAAATCCAACTTCGAACCCGGTACTTTAAATTTTTTGAAAACTAGACTATGATTTGTAGATGACAGTAGATATTTTAATTCTTCATCACATTTTTGTTCTTTTGCTAACTCTTCATAGTTTATTACTGACGGCATTTGTGTGGTTTCAAGTCTTGATAGAACATCGGCTGTTATATTTTCTTGACCTTTTATATATCTCAAATCAGTAGTGTGTTGACCAATATAATCTAATTGGCGAAGTTGTCTAGGTGAAGCTTTTTCAGGACGCTGTAAAAATGCAAACGTTAAAGGTTTATGGTCAGTATAAATGGAAAATTGTTGACCCTCAAGGAAATACTGAAAGTGCTTCAAACCAGAATATGCCGCTTGTAATTCACGGTCATAAGTGCTGTAGCGACGTTGAGTTTCAGTAAACTTTTTGGAATAAAATCCTAGAGGTACCCAGTGATCGTTTACGAATTGTTGAAGTACTGCCCCCATACCAAAATCGGAAGCGTCCACATAAAGAGAAAGAGCAGCATCTTTAACAGGATAAGTTAGTAAACAAGCATTTGATAACTGATTCTTACAAGCTTCAAAAGCTTTTTTGAGTTCATCAGTCCATTTGATCTTACGTTTATCTTTCTTTTTTTGACAAACGTAATCGTCGATAAAAGTTTATTCCGGAAGTTTGTAGTTTTTAATTGCTTCAACACGCTGAGGATTAGGATATAGTCCTTTGGGTGTAACTAGATATCTAAGAAAACATAGTTCTGACTTACCAAATTCACATTTTCCGATATTTATAGTTAGGCCAAAAGAGCGTAATCTCTCAAATAACAGTCGAAGGTGAACTTTGTGTTCCTTTAAGTCTTTTGAAGCTATAAGCACGTCGTCGATATATGCATAGCAGAAATCTAGTCCTCTTACTACTTCATTGATAAACCGCTAGAAGGTTTGTGCAGCGTTGCATAAACCAAATGTCATCCAAATGTCAAAAAGGCCAATTGGTGTAACAATTGCTGTTTTTGGAATATCAGCTTCTTCAACAAGAATTTGGAAGTATCCTTTCACCATATCAACTTTTGAAAATATATGCTTACCATGAAGATTTGACGCGAAATCGTTTATATGAGGCACTTGGTATCGATCTGGAACAGTAATTTTATTTAAAGATCGGTAATCACCACACGGCCTCCATTCATTGTTAGCTTTTGGTACTAAATGAAGAGGGCTTGACCAACTACTTTTGGTTGGGCGGCAAATACCCATTTGCATCATATATTCAAACTCCTTTTTAACGATTTTAAGCTTTTCAGGTGGCAATCTTCTAGGTTTGCAGTGAACTGGTTGTCCATTTGTTGTTATATGATGAGTAACTGAATGTTTTACAGGTGGTAATTTGTTCGAAGGTTTTGAAATATCCTTGAATTCTAGTAATAAGGGATAAAAAGGAGAATCCTGAGTAATAGATCTACATTTTAATGAGTTCGTATCATCTTCGTTCACTGTTAATCCGTTTGAATACAAATTAGTTCTCTTGCTATCGTAGTGTTCAAGAAAATCAAAATCAATAATTGCTTGCGGGACATCTGCTATAATGAACTTCCAAACAAAGTCTCTTCTTAATCCAAGACTTAAACGGAGAACTTTTTCACCGAAAGTATTAATAACGGTATTGTTTGCAGCTTGAAATTCTAACGATTCAGGTTTATTACGTTTATTTTGAGTAGTTGCAGGAATTACTGACACGTTAGCTCCTGTGTCAATTAAAAATTTGTGCACCCGTCACCTTAGGCGAAGGAGTTTTTAGTTTTCCGATTGATGTATGCATGAAGGACGACATTTAGAGGCTTTTGAACCGAAAGTAAAATGATACCAACAGAAATTTCCTGACGAATTCTGTGGTTTCTTCTACGAGCTAGAGGAGAAGTAGCTATTTCATCAATGCGTTGTATAAGTTCACTTATTTGGTTTTCCAATTGTTCAAAACGATTTGTTTGGCTAGATGTATTAATTTGACAAAGCGAAGATGAATCTAGCTGATCATTTATTTTGTCAGCCATGACTGCAAGTTTTTCCAAACTATCAGAACTTATAGATAACAGAACTTATATGATGGCAAACGTTGGAACCACAAAGATTTGAGCATATCGTCCGACATCTTACCTGATGACAATTGCCTCATTTCACGCAGTAGAGAAAAGGGGCGCTTATCACTTAAATGTATGTTTTCAAACAATTTCTGCAGCCGTTTTTCCTCGGAATCTTGAAATTCAGCAAGTAAGGCAGATTTAAGAGTATCATACATATTTTGTGTTGGAGGACTTTCAATAATATGGCTTACAGCATTAAGGACATGACTTTCCACGGATCCAACTAATGCATGGTATTTCGTGGCGTCTTGAGAAATACCGGAATTAAAAAATTGACTTTCAATTTGGCTAAACCATAATTTTGGATTAGTCTTCCAAAATGGAGGAATTTTTACAGAAACACGTGAAATTCCTGATGATGGAGACGTTGATGCTGATACAAATTCATCCTCTGATAACGACATATTGAAAAGAAAAACGTCGGGGTCACCAATGAAGAAACACAATTTATATTTTATTTTTTATAAAACGTTTTTATTCACTCAAAAATGGAAAAGTAATAATGACAAATTTTTCTATAAAATTATTTTGTAAAATGAAAAGTAAATGAAAATGTGATTTTTAAAAATTTATAAACTAAAAGTATAAAATTTAAACAAGTAGAATCCCAACATAAGTTATTTTATAAATTTCAAATAACAATTATTAATAATCATAAAATGATTTTTATTTTTTTTGTGGCATAAAATAAAACTCTTTTGCATGTATCTACGTTATTATAATTGATAAACGATGTTTATGGATTCTCGATCTGGAGTGTGTGTTAATAAATATGCGTGGTTCACTTTTTTGTTAGCGATGAATATATAGTCTAAGCTTTGGAATGAAAATTGGTGAACTTGAATTTGCCAAATACTAATTTAATAAAAATGTAGTTAACTGCAATTTTGTCTGTATTTGATCCAAAAATAAAATGAAATTGATTAGGGTTGTTCCGTTCAGAATTAACTTCAAGAATCTTCTGAGCAAAGTTTTCAAGGAGTATCTGATAAAAATCGTTCACGTTTATTATATTTCGCTCATAATTTAGGACATTCACCATAAATCGAGAATGGTGTGTACAATACTCCAACAGACAAATCGTTCTCTAGTTTTACCTGTGTGACCGCTGAATGAGGTGGTGATAATAGTCATGCCCATGAAAAGCTCGACAAGATATCAATTTTGATGATAAATGGTCTATTTTATCCATAGTATTACCAGCTTTACAATAAAGTTTTAAAAACTGCACATTTTTGCCGGTTTCTTTTTAAAAGAAATTTTCAGGAAAAAAAAAATTCTTCCATTTTGCATAAACATTTTTTTCAGATACTTATTTCTTAATAACTATGAAACAGTTGGGCAGATAAAAAAATAATATTATAGTGACTTAAATATAATTTAAGTATGCATCTTTTGGTATCGCTAAATCTGACAACCTGTTCTCGAGTTATTGTACAATATACTCGTGTATTGGCCTTATTGAGGGGGAGATGTTAGATATCTCAAAGAATTCGTGTAATGGTCGAAATTGATTTAAAAACTTTGTCTACATATTTATTTCCTCTATATTTTAATACAAATTTAAATACATGATATGTTGTTTAAAAACAAAAATAAAAATCTTAAAATATTTTTTTCTTCCCGTTTTAAAATATAAAACTTACCCCATAAGCAAAAACCTTTGAAATTTCATATTTATTCATTTGAAAGCAAGTTTAAATTTCAAATATTAGCTGTGAGAAAAGGCTTTAAATTCAATATATTTCAAATACAAAACTATGCTTTTCTCTAACAAAAGGGTTCTAATATAACAATTGTCAAATGCTTTCATAATTTAAAACTGAGCTGGAAGTTTCTTTAACAAACAAATGTTTCTCAAATATTTTCAAAACTTTTTTTAACAATTTTAAAAGTTTAACTCAAGTAAACATGAAATAAATTTGTTTCTAAACTATTTTTAAAACTGAAATTTTGCATGAATAAATTATATATTGATATATTTTTTTATATTAGCTGAAAAGGAAATTTTGCATTCATCATTTTAAGCATATTGTTCATCATATTTCATGGACCATAGTAGCTAGTTTTGTCCATTTTATTACCGCACAATTGCGTACAAATATTTTCTTTCTATAATGTATGTATAATATTTTATTTTTTGAACAAATATGTTTAAGTTTTAAACTTTTTTATGGAAAAAAAACTGAAAGCTTTGTTAAATATGAAAAACATTTGAATATTTTCTTATAAACAATAGAAAAAATACAAAATAAATAAAATATAAAAAAAAAACTTTACTTTACACTTTACAATCACTTGAAAATTTTATAAAAACCTAACATTATACTTTAACTGGAAATTTTTTAAATTTTCTTGTTTATTTCATAACCCTTATTTTTAAAATTTGAATTGAATTTGATAATTATGCTATTTATTAAAGGAAATTTACCAACAAATATATTAGGTTTGAATCGATGTTTATTGGGAATGGGAATAGTTAAAGGATAGTATATTCTTTAGTTAAAAGATATAATTACATGAAAATAAAAACAATATAAAGAGAATTTAGGAAAAATCTGCCAGACATATTTAACATCACTTAGAAATTGTTCAAAAATGTATGCAATAGTTGGTATGTTTGGCGAGAAAGTATGATATTTAGTTAGGTTATGATGTTCGTATTATAAAATGTGTAATTTATTGGTTCCACAATTGTTTTCCTACAGCAAAACTCGCGATTTTAGAAAAAAAAATTTAAGTACAAAAATTTGATTTATATTAATTACATAGAAAATTCAATACAAAACTAAAATCAATAATAATGTAGTCTAGTAATATTTAGAAATCGCATATTATATCACAGAAAAACGATTGTGCAAATATTGAGTTATACTTTCGGTGATGCGAACATCATATCCTTTATAGAAATCATACATTCTCGCCAAACATACCAACAATTGCAGATATTGTTTAAAGTTTTCTAAGCGATGTTAAATTTTTCTGACAGATTTTTCCTAAATTCTCTTTAAATTGTTTTTATTTTCATGTAATGATATCTTCTAACTAAGGACTATACCATCCTTTAACAATTCCCATTCCTTTCTCCAAAACATAATGATGATGTACCATTTTAAACCTTCATTTAAATGAAATATTGGCTCTTAATGATTTTTTCATCATACTTTTAGATTTTTGCAACTTATTAAAGCTGAGTTTGTACCAAAAGATTTTACACTATCATATAGACAAGATTTGAGATCATCTTTTGCAAAGTTAAACGTAAATAATTGACTTGTTTAAAGCTGTGTAAATAATTATGAAGTATAAAAAATGTGTGTAAATACTTTTGAATAAAAAAATGCGTATGAATTTTTCTTTCAATATCATAAATAAATACTGCGACTTTTTCAGAAATTAGCACAATCTACTCTACACATTTCAGGCTTTACAACAACAAAAGAAAATTTTCAAAATATTTTAAAACAACAAAAATATTTGACTTTTCCAAATTTTCGAAAAATTTTAAAATGTGTAAATATATATAACTATGATGTATTCAATACAAGGTCTTAATTATTACAATTTTTATGTCGAATTTCTTAAATTGTAACTATTATATGCAATTTTTATTTTTTTCCTTATTAATAAATATTTGCTTTCAATTAATATATTTTTATCGAAATAATAATAATAATTATGATTGATAAAAATAATATATATTATTTATAATAGTTATTTTTTAATTTTTTATTTAAAAATAATTTTTTAATAGTTATTAAAAAATATAATCCATAATAGTTAAAATTATGTATAATTTTTAAATTCATGCATATTTTATTTGGGTATTTTTTCTTTGAAATTTGACAAAAACAATACACGTATGTTCAATTGGATTTCTGATATCATCTGAGGCTTGAGATGATGAAATTGCAATGATATTCGCAATTAATTATTATACAAAATTATTATTATAATTATTATTAAATATATAACGAAGAATAATAATTATTAGAAATTTATATTTTATTTATTCATCAATAATTATTTTAATAAATTTTTAAATTATTAGTTAAAAAATAATAGTTATGAGCAAAGTATACAAAGTAGTCCGACTCTCTTTTAGTAAAATTTCTCTCTCACATATACGGGTGCCGTGTGAACGTGAGAGAACTAATACAAAGAAAAAAATCACAGAAACTTTACCACTTAATTTTGAAATTCTTAAACATTTTTGCACTGTTTTCACTTGCACACACAATTTTAAAATTTTTTTCCATACCATTAAGCCAACTTTTATTTATAAAAATGGTCAATTTTGGGCAAACACAAATTGTTATTTTTTATTTAATTTTTGACAATTTGTTTTGTTTTCCTTTAAAACTAAATTCTTCAACAGAGTTCTTCAACAAATTTAATTTTAAAACATTTTTATAGAACTCTGTGTATATGAGGAAAACAAAAAAGCATCAACACATTTAAATTTTTGTTACTAACACATACTTAGAGTTAGGTACTTTTTTACTAACACATTCTTAGAGTTAGGTACTCCTGCCAAAGAGTCGGACTACTTGTATATACTTTGGTTATGAGTAACTTATATTTATATATTATTCAATAATTATTAAAAATCAATTTTTTGTAATAACTCTTAAAAAGTGCCAATTTTATCGATTTCGAAAATTATGATAACAATTATTTTGGGACCTTGATTCAATAAAATTTATTCTTTGTTAAAAGACATTTCCACAAGTGTAATAAGTCTTGATCAATTTTATGTTTTTTCTCGTTTTTATGTACTTTTATGATATTTTTAATTTTTCGTCTAAATATTTATGTATGATAAAAAAAAAGTCATACCTATAATCAATAAAAATAACGATCCAAAGGGGAAGGAATATATAGAAGACTTGAATTTTCTTCTTCTCAAACGGTTGTAACCATTGCACAGAGGGCCAGAGAGATAGATTTTTGGCCATAAGTCATTTTTAAGAATTTGAAAATAACGAATATGGGAAAATTATTAGAAACATTTAAAACCACGTTTTCCGTTTTTTTTTTTTTTTTTTTTTTTTTTTGTTATCCAACTACACCATATCCTTCTGTATCGAACCAATGTTAAAAAAGTTGTTAGAAATTAATTTTATTGAAGCGCCACTTTTTTGGTTTTTGCTACATATTTTTATGACAAATGATGATTTTTTTTTTTTTTTTCGCATCAACTAACATCTGAATCAGCAATTATAACAAAAATAACGCGAATTTTAAATATTTACATATAGTATATTTTTTTAAATTTTAATCAAATAAGTTAAGATTTCTTTTTTGATATTAGCATTCTTCCAAAGAAATCCATACGAATCCTCAGTCCGATAAAAGCAATTTTTTTTCTCTTTATATCTAATAGAATGTTAGTTTTTGAAAAAAGTTGACCAAACTTGCTCCAAGTGATAAATGGCCAAATGACAACTTTTTATAGCAGTGTTCCTAGATTTCAAAAAAACATTAATTTTAAGAAGACATTTAGATATTTTTTAAAATAAATTTTTATCCAGTATATTAACACAAAAATGGATACTTTCGTTATAATTATAGATGCAATTAATTTTCTATCTCTATTTAAAAGAAGAAAAAAAGTATGGAAATTGGTCATGATTGGCCAATTATTTCAACTCGCTCCCATACAAATACCCCACGAATAGGGTTTTAACGCTTAGAAATTCCTTATTTATATCACTATTTCAATAAAATTCAGTACAAATAAAAAAACAATCAGTAAAAATCTTATAAACTAATTTCATGTTATGTCCATTTCCGATAATTTCGGAAATTATTTTAATGCACAAACGCAATGGTGTAAGGTGTTATATTGTCGGAATATTCCGACTATAACTTTCTTACTTAATCTTTTATGATTGCTCATGAATTCAGTAACATCAAAAACAAACACAAAACTTAATTTTAGAAAGATACGGCAACAGAAAAATTATAAAAAAAAATTATTTTTGAAGAAATTAACATAACTTAAAGAAACATGTTGAGTCCGCCATTTTGTTTTTTTTTTTTTTTCAAATTCTGTTCCCAGTTTCAAATTAAGTAACTCTAAAACTGCCTAAAAACAAAATTTTAGCTGGATCAAAAAATGTTTAAACAATTTTGGCAGCCATTTTGGTTCCGCCATTTTGAATTTTTTATTTTTTAGTTCATTTTTGGAATCAGCAAGTCCAATAACCTTGAAATGCGAATTTTTTGCCATATCCGACAACGATAAAGGGTTATGGCCAAAAATCGGTCTCCCTGGCCCTCTGTGCATTGCTTCTTATGTTTCGAGCAAGTGGGTTTGGGTGTACTTCAAACTTCCTCAAATACGATTCTGCGTGTTTTTTTATTTCATTTTTGACAAGAGGAACATTGAGGTCCTTGTGAATGTTATCATTTTTCACATTCCAGGGCACTGTTGCCAGATTTGACGATTTATCGTCATTTTGACGATTTTTGGGTCTAAAAATGGCCTGTTGACGATTTGACGATTTTTACCCCTAATTTGACGATTTTTTCTAAAAGAATATTCAGAACTATTTTTAAAATTGTTTATATATTATTCTTTAAAAATAAATTAGTTGGTACAAAAATATTAACAATTTGAATGAAAAACTTCCTAAATTTGCTAATATAAATGGTTCATTTAGTAGGAAAGATTTATGGGAACCAATATAATATTATATTCGAATCAATTATGTATGCTTTTATTACCAAATGGCGAATAAACCCTACAAATGGCCAAAATACTTAAATAGCCTAACTAAGAATCCAAAAAAATCCTTGATGAGTTCATTCAAAATTAAATTTTGTATGTCGTAGATGGGCTTACAAAGGAGCCTAACTGTTTTTTTATAACAAGGCAAGATAAATAACTAATTTTTGTTTGAAAGTCATACAAAATTAAATACAGGTAACCCTCGATTTACACGATACTTCATTTACCCAGTTTCTTTATAACTCGATTCTATTATTCACCAAATTTTTTAAATACGAGTTTTCATTTAAAGCGAACTTGGTATAACGCGTATAAACAGTAGTGACAAACTTTGAATTGCGCGAATTACAGTACTGTATTGGAAAGAATTTATTGGCTACAAAATAAAAAAATGTAGTTTATAAGCGAAGTGATGCATAATTGTAAAAAATAATTTGTAAGATTAAAAAAGGGAAAAACTTCAAAATATATAACAAGAATCCTAAACTTTAATAAAAAATACAATAAGAATAATCCCAAAAATGTGTATATGTAAATAAGTATGCATAAGTACCCAGCAAAAACTTGGTAATGGCATGTAGTTACGGATGTAGTTACTTTTCAATCACAACAATATACCGCCTACATTACATTGAAGTAGTTTAGTAACTGCTACGATATGTTATTACTTATTTATGATCACAGTTATTGAAAAACGGCGATTTGTTCGTTGTTTATTCAGTTTACAAATTAATATAAGTATTTAAGGAAGGAATAAATATGTGATGATAATAATTACTCCATGTATGAAAGCAAAAAAAGTGAAATATATATTTTTAGATACACTTTGAAAATGATATCTATATAGATGTTGCTTTTATACATAATTAATATTTTCAATAAATTTGTCTTCAAAAACGAACGTTTTTAAATATTAAATTGTAGAGTCTCAGGAGAAACTATTGCAAATATTAATTCGTATAAAAGATTTCGACACTGTATAAATTGGTTTGTGGTTTTAATAAAGGTTTGTCATTATTTTCTAATAAAATTCCTTGACATTAAAAAAATAAAAATTATAATTTTATTGAAAACTTCATTTAATTCAAAAATTTTATAAAAAAAAAACTAATATTTAATATGTTGTTCTTTATAAATAAATGTGAATCAACTTCTTCGTTCAGCACTTAACTTGGAGCCTACAGAAACTAATTGCGGTCAAAAGGATTGTAAGTATGTAAATGCTTTTACAGAATTTCATATAATTTAACTTTTTTACACATTTCTTTTAATCCAGCAGAGAAAAGTTAACAGTTCATCAATTTGCTCCAAAATCTGGATGTTTCCTGTCAATCATTGATATCAAAGGTAAACGTTTTTTACGTTAATAACTTTTTTTATTAACGAGTTAAAATATTTCTCATGTTAAATTTTCTATCTTCAGAAAGATTGGTTGGTTTCAAATCCATGGCTATTTTTAAGGAAGTTGGAATGGAATATCATATACATAATATGTATATATGTATTATATATATGTACTAAAACGAAAAGATATGCAGTGTTCATCCATCTGTAAGTGCATAGCTTTACTATTTAAAAAATTTATTATGTGTTCCCATTGCTCCATTAAATAAAGATACAAACAAAAAAATTGTTTTATTGCAATTCACAATAGAGCTTCCGACGTATACATATAAATTTGGAACAAATTATTGAACAACATAAAATCAATAATTTCTTGTAATGACATCGAAGTAATGATATAAGGTAAGTAGTTGCCTCTAATGTCATCACCGTTTTAAAATGATGAGTTATTCAGCTAATGTGTAAGTAGTGGAAAGCCATTATATTAGCTTCTTAACTCATTACCTGGCAACCAAAGTTTTTGCTGGGTATGTATATCATCAGACTTAATAAGTACTATGTACTTGATTTTCATAATATGCCACCAATATAAAGTTAATGAAATTTATTTTAATTTCTTTTCAATTTAAAATTTAATTTTTTCATCAGAAAAAGCATACAAAATGTTCATTAACGTATAAAAAATGTAACTTTTCATATTGACGATTTTTTGACGATTTCAAATAGTTGATTTGACGATTTTTACGATTTTTTTCTTCAAATTTGACGATTTTTCACCAAATTTATCTGGCAACTATGTTCTAGGGTGCTGCTGTTATCATTCGTAGTATTTTATTTTGGAGTCTTTGAATTTTTTCAATATTTGAAGCAGAGGCCGTGCCCCATAGTTAAACACCATAGCACCATATAGGCTTCATAATTGAGTTATAGATCAACAGTTTACAAACTAGACTTAATTTCGAATTTCTACCAATTAGACACTTAATTTGGAGTGATTTCAACTTAATTTGGGTTAATTTGGTTTCTATGTGTTTTCCACGTTAGACGTCGATCTAGATGCATACCAAGGTATTTTACTTTCGTTTGTTGGGGTATAATCTTCGCAATGTGAAGGTAATATGTATCTATTTTTGTTCATTCACTTTAATTATCTATTGCTTTAACCACTTTTCTAGACAGAGTATATCTTGTAAGAGTTTAGATGCTTCTTGGAGCTTTAATGCACTCCTAAAATAGCTGTGTCATCTGCAAATGTTGATATATGGGTTCGACTATTAGTTGGCATATCAGAAGTGAATATTAAGTATAAAAAGGGACCCAGTATACTTCCTTGGGGTACACCTGCCCAATGGACTGCGGTGAGCTTATAAAGTCTCCCTCTTTAAGAACAAACTTTCGATGAGTTAAATAGCTTTCTAACAGCTTATGCGTATTTGTGGGTAAATATTGTTTAATTTTAAATAATAATCCTTCATGCTATACTTTATCGAAGGCTTGGGAGACATCAATTAAGAGAGCGGAACAATATTTCTTTTCTTCAAACGTCTTAGATATAATATTTATAAGTCTGTGAGTAAATTGACAATGGGGTAATGGGCCTATACGATTCTACTTTAGTGTGGTCTTTTCGAGGCTTAGGAATCATTGTGACCAATGAGACCTTCCATTCTGGTGGATTATATTCAGAGGCGTAATGTAGCATTAAAAATAAAAAGTATTATTCTTATTTCTATCCGGGGTAGCTCCAAAAGCATCTTGTTACTGATTTTGTCAATACCAGGTGCTTTTTTGGAGTTTAAATCAACAATAGCATTGTCGATCTCTCGAATCTCAAAACAAAGGGGTTTAACTGCTCTAAAATTGGGTACAACTGGTGGCAACTCTATTATGTTATCTGATAAATTAGGAGTAAACTTTAAAATATTTAAATTACCTTTGTTAAATTTAAGTTAATAATCGGTTTTGCATACAACTTTAAGGAATTTTGCTTAACAATGCATTGTAAAGCTGTGTTAAGTTTCTTTGCATACGGCTGTAATTCTTTAATTGACTTTTTAAAATAGATTTCTTTCAAATAAATTCAGCATAAATAATTCTGCTTAATTCCTAATGCTTATGATTTAATGGAAAAAATTCAGCATAAATAATTCTGCTTAATTCCTAATGCGTATGATTTAATGGAATTAATTAATTTATAAATTAATTCATTTATGAATTAATACTTTAGGAATGCTTAATTTCTTTCGTGTTATTAATTTTTTTTATTCAAACTATTACAAATTGAATTAAAAAATTCTACAACCATTAAGTGTGTATTGATTCAATTAAATTGTTATTATTTAATTCTTTAAATTTTTAATATTTTTTATAATTACCCAGCAAACATTTTTTGAAGTAGTTCAAAGAGATGTAATATTTTCATCTTTAGAACTTATGAGGTAATTTTGATACCTTTTATATGACATCTCAATAAATCTTATATCATAAATACTTCGAAATATATTTGTAATTTTGTGTATACCAGGGTTTGATTTTAATACTATATTTATCACATTTTGCAATAAATATCTGCTGCTAGCAAAAAAATACTAAAAATATTTTTACCGATTCATTTGTGTTTATAATTGCAACTAAAATTATTTTTCTATTTTGCAGTATTGTCAATAAAAATTGCAGCGTTTATTTACAATTTCTTGTAGCATAAACAAAAAATATTCAACTCGTACATAAATTAACATAGAATAATACTTCGTGTTTTAGTCTTGTATACATAATTTTATCGGACACATATAGCACACGAACAATTTTTCTTCGTGTGCTGCAATAAATTTTTAGCAAATTTTCTTTGTTTTGATTTTGCAACTATAGTTTTTATTTAGTATTTTTATTTAAGCAATTTTGTTGTTACTAAAATTTCTTCTATGAAGAATCCTTTTAAACATTTGGAAGATAAATTTGTTGCTAATCTTCCAGACGTCACTTCATATTGACTTCTAGAAGATTTTTGGAAGATTTTTCGAAAAACACAAAAACAAAATACATTACAAGTGACTTCCAGATGATTGTCAGAAGTGTGTACGAAATTCACAAAAACAAAATGCATTACTATCGTCCTTTGATCTTCCAGAAGTATACTTGGAAGTCACTTCTGGAAGATAATAAGATGATAATTCGAATTTAACAAAAACAAAATACATGACTGTTGCGCAATAATCTTCTTGACGTGTGTTGGGAAGATTGTCAGTTTTTTTATGAAAAGAAAATAACACAATAAAGAAGCAGGTAAAATCATGTTTTCAGTAACAATTTAACTTTGGTACAGTTTGGCTGCAATAATAAACATAAAAAGAAAAATTTTCCTGATAATTACATAAATGTTTTTTATTGTTAATAATTTGGAAATTATTAACAAATAAAATTTTTAAAAAGTAAGTAAATCTTCTTAATTTTTTATTTAGTAATATTGGATTTTACTCACAATTTACATATATTAATTTTAAGAAAAACTTCATTAAACAAATATTTGCATATTTAAATACAGAAATAAAAAAATTAAAAATCATCTTCTAAAAGAGACTAAGACGACACTTCTCTGATCATCTTCCGGGTGGCGCCCTGAAGAGTCTTCTTCGACACTTCCAGAAGTGACTTCTTCGAGTCGTCTGGAAGACACTTCCACGAGGAACAGTTCTTCCCGACGGAACATGATTTTAATGATACTTTGGCAATAGTCGTGGCGATGAGTTTCAACTTCTGGAAGGCTCTTCTTAGCCACTTCCGCAATAGAAAATGTTTGCAGGGATAAAACACATGTATATAGGAGTATGTGTGTATGTATAACAACAAATACATGCTTCCCCTTAACATACATACTTCAATATACACGTGTTTTATTCTTCATAGATGAAGTTTTAGTAGCAACAAAATTTGCTTAAATAAAAATACTAAATACAAACTATAGTTGAAAATCAAAACAAAGAAAATTTGCTAAAAAATTTTTTGCAGCACACGAAGAAAAATTGTTCGTGTGCTATATGTGTCGGAAAAAATTATGTATACAAGACTAAAACACGAAGTTTTAGTTTTTTTGATGAGCAATATTTTCTGTTTGCTGATAAATATTGCAAAGACGATTTACATTGTTACTAAAAATTCGAAGATATATTTATAATAATTTTAGTTGCCGTGTGTAGTAAAAATGAAACGGTTTAATATTTATTGCATAGTCATAAGGAGAAGAAATTTTGCTGGCGCATAATATTTTAACGCTGGTGTGTGTATACAACTTTATACATTTATTTAGCTATTTTGCACTTTCAAATCATTTTTTTTCGCGAACCGCTTGATTGTATTTTTTTCGTGTTGGTTTTAAATGGAATGAGTCTTATGCATTCAATTGCATTCTTAATTACTTCATTAAATATAACATATTTGTTATTTGTGAACTCATGAAAACAACGTTCAATGCATGCATTCAACTCTAGTTATACCCACCATCAAAAAGATGAGGGGTATATTGATTTTGTCATTCCGTGTGTAACATGGGTAATTTTTATTTTTCTGAATTTTGAAAAATTCGCAAATTTATTCACGATTTATTTATTTATTTCAATGTATCATTAACTTAGCCTATTGGCCATAATCGATTACAAATTTCTACTTAAAAATATATAATACAGTTTAATAAAAACAATTATTAAATAAGATATGAAAATTGATTTAATAAATAATAAAAAGTAATAAATTAACCATAATATTGAAAAGTAATAAATTAACCATAATAAGAAAAATCAAAATGTTGGTTAGAAATTAAAAAAAATAAATAAATTACATTTTCACAAATTTATAACAATTTTAACTCCTATATAATAAGAAATAAAAGTAACAATAATTAAAAATAATAAACAAACATACAATCAATAAAATAAAAAAAAGAACCATTTCAATGCAATTTAAATTCAAACAATGAGAAAAATGTTAAGCACAATTATGCAAGGTAAATAGAAAAACAGTAACAAAAAAACTGGCAGTTCTCCATTTCAAAGGTAAAAAACATTGAAGGTAAATAAGATACTAATAATGCTCAAGGTATTAATTATTACAATTTTTATGTCGAATTTCTTAAATTGTAACTATTATATACAATTTTTATTTTTGCTTACTAATAATTATTTGCTTTCAATTAATATATTTTTATCGAAATAATAATAATTATGGTTGAGAAAAATAATATATATTATTTATAATAGTTATTTTTTAATTTTTATTTAAAAATAATTTTTTTAATAGTTATTGAAAAATATAATACATAATAGTTAAAATTATGTATCTTTTTAAAATTCATGCATGTTTTGAGTATTTTTTCTTTGAAATTTGATCAAAACAATGTACGTATGTTCTATAAGGTTTCTAATATCATGTGAGGCTTGAGATAATGAAATTGCAACGATATTCGCAATTAATTATTATAAAAAAATTATTATTATAACTGTTATTAAATATATATTGAAGAATAATAATTATTTAAAATTTATATATTTATTTTATTTTTTTTTTTTTTTGTTCATCAATAATTTTTTTATTTAGTTTTTAAAATATTAGTTAAAAAATAATAGTTATGCATAACTTATATTTATATATTATTCAATAATTATTAAAAATCAATTTTTTGTAATAACCCTTAAAATTTTTTTATTTTTTGAAGCCCTTGTTTAAGCTACAGATTTTTATTTTTATACAGATCGGTCATAAATATTTTTATAAAATTTCGGTTTTCTGAATCAGCAAGATCGGTTTATAAATGGCGGAGATATGCTTTAAAACCCGGTTTTTAGAACCGGTTTTCCAGTTTTTGAAGCCTCTTCATATACCAGGGACTTCGTTTATTTAAAGGGGGCTCGGAAATTATTTTCTGAATTTTTATTCTGAAAAAATGAAATAAATCGGTTCAGTAATAACAGATATCGGGGAAAACCCATTTTTTATTTTTGAAGCCCTTGTTCAAGCTACAGATTTTTATTTTTATGTAGATCAGTCATAAATATTTTTATAATCAACAGAGTTATGGCCAAAAACAAATCTGTTAAGAATATAAATACACACACAAACATGTATATTAAGCATTGTAATGACTATTAGTGACGTTTTTGCCTATAGACAAGTAGTTTAGTTAGCAACAGCAGTAATATAATTAATAAGAGTGTTGTTGTTCTTTGTATATGCAGTCACTTTGTATATACACACCATAGCTGTAACTTATAAATGAAATAAAAAATAAAAATACTTTTTATTTCATTTCTATTTCTTATTTCTAATTAAAAAATATTTGTTAATCAATCTATTATCTTTTGAATAAAAATATTAAGGATTTCTATTTATACTAAAACAATTAAATTTATTATAAATTTGTATCTGATTGAACAAAATAAATTAAAAATTAAAATATTTTATTTAACCAAAAGAAAAACAAATATATTTTTATAAGAAGATAATCAAAAGTTTTTTATTTGACTATTTTAAAGTTTACTAATATTCATATGTATTTTATTTAAATAAAAAAAGTTCAACAAATTTTTCTGATTTTTATTCAAAAACTTTATATTCAAATAGAAACATTTAAAATAAATATTTTTATTATTTTATTCAACAAAAACTCCAAAAAATAAAAATATTCAGCCTCAAAAGGCTTGAATAACAAAAAATTATAAAATTTTTTCAAATATTCAAGTATAAAAAAAATAGTTTCCTTATTTTTCTTTTTCAAAGTAAATTTAAAACTATTCAAACAAATTCATGTTGAATAAAAATATTCAAAAGTTTTCTATGAATAAAAAAAAATTTAATGTTTTAAAACAGATATTATTTTATTTTTAAAATGGAAAATAAAATAAAGAACAATTGTATTCAAACTTAAGAAATAAAATATATTTTAAAATTAGTTAAAGACTTAAGAATTTGATTTATATTTTATAAATTTATATTCGAATACTTTTGTGGAAATATTATTTTATCTAACTTGTTAACAAATGGAATAATATTTAAATAATTTTTATTCAAATTAATTTCAAGTAATTGAAAATCATATTACAAAGAGTATAAAATAATTTTAAAGAAATTTATTTCTAAAAATATGAATAAACTATTAAAATAATTTATTTTTAACAAATATTTTGATTGAAAATATTCACAATGAACAGCTATGATACACACATACAAAAATAAATATGGAATTGTTGTTGTTGTTGTTGTTTATTTTTTAAAAGCAAAGCTTGTTATGATTGTTTTTTTTTTCATATTAAAATTTTCGTAGTTTGAAAAAAAATGTAGATTTATAAATATAATTTAATTATTTGTCGGTAAGATGGTAAAGGGTATCTTTTTTCAATTTCATTTTTTAACTAATATTTAAAAAACTAAATAAAATAATTATTGATGAACAAAAAAATATTAATTTTAAATAATTATTATTCTTCGATATATATTTAATAACAGTTATAATAATTTTTTTATAATAATTAATTGCGAATATCATTGCAATTTCATTATCTCAAGCCTCACATGATATTAGAAACCTAATTGAATATACGTACATTGTTTTTCAATTTCATTTTTTAACTAATATTTAAAAAACTAAATAAAATAATTATTGATGAACAAAAAAAATATTAATTTTAAATAATTATTATTCTTCGATATATATTTAATAACAGTTATAATAATTTTTTTATAATAATTAATTGCGAATATCATTGCAATTTCATTATCTCAAGCCTCACATGATATTAGAAAGCTAATTGAATATACGTACATTGTTTTAATCAAATTTCAAAGAAAAAATACTCAAAACATGCATGAATTTTAAAAAGATACATAATTTTAACTACTATGGATTATATTTTTCAATAACTGTTAAAAAATTATTTTTAAATAAAAACTAAAAAATAACTATTATAAATAATTTATATTATTTTTCTCAACCATAATTATTATTATTTCGATAAAAATATATTAATTGAAAGCAAATAATTATTAGTAAGGAAAAAAATAAAAATTTTATATAGTAGTTACAATTTAAGAAATTCGACATAAAAATTGTAATAATTAAGACCTTGCTCCAAACACCTTAGAACAGGGGTTCTCACAAGACCTCGCTTCGCGACCCCCTTTTGACATTGCAATGGAAGCGCGACCCACTACAACTTTGACTAATTTAAAAATCAGAAAAAAGTGATTTTAAAAAATAATATTTACAATTTCGATATTGTTTTCCTTGAATATTAAGAGACTTTTTCGTATAATTAATCTAATATTATTCTCTGCGTCCACAAAAAATCGAATCTCTGTTTTGAGGGACAAAAGAGTAAAAAAATATATTTTTGTATAAAAATGTATGTTGAAGAGAAATTGTTCAATATTTTTACGGCTTCGGAGCCAACAAGCGGATAAACTTTGCTATATTTCAACTATTTAAAATGCTTTTTTTATTGTTGATTCAAAATTAAATTCAACGAATTTCAACTCTTTTTGAAATTAACCTGGTCTTTCTTAATACTAACATTGAAAGGACTTTCTGTTTTTAAATTATAAAGTTGCTTAAGCAAATTTTCTTTATATATCCGGGAAACTTATCGATAAAATAAAAGTTTTGTGTGCTGAAACGATTTTATAAAAAATTCTTGCCATTTATTTATACTTTTATAAAAGTAGAATTTCATGTGAAAAAACTATAGTTTCATCAAATTTAAGTGAAGTAATTATTTATCTTTTTAAAATATCGTTAAGTTTTCTTTATACAGTGTCAGTGGTGTCCCGTAGACAAAAATATTGTAGGAAGATCCCTCAAACGATGTGTAAAAATGGAAAAATATTAAAAAAAAAAAAATTAAAATTGATCCTTTAGTTCTCTACCAGCGATTGAAATTCACGGGTCTAGAACATTTCGTTCAAAAAAAAAATATAGTATTGAGTTGTGTCTTGAAATGGGTACCAAACAATTTGTAATTTTTAGTCAATTATAAAAAAAAAAAAAATATTTTAAAAAATTGTTTTTAAAATTTTGGTCTTAATTTTAGTACATCATGCAAAAAAAAAATTATGTTTTTCTTAAAAAAATGGATAAGAATTTTATAATTTTGTTCCCTTTGTGGCTATAATATTAAAAAAATGCATTGTAGTAATAAGTACTGTTAATTGTTCATCAAAATGCTTAAAAATTATTCTAGCGAAACAAAATCCCATTCCGATTAAATCTAAACCTTTTTTGACCAAAATGTATAGGACCCATGACCCAAACAAATTTTTACGGATCGTTTGAAGTGTCTTCCTATATCGAAATCTCGAAAATGGCTTTCCTCGGGACACTCTATTGGACAGCATATTTTCTTCGTTTGATCATTGTTGTCTTTATTAAATATACCTAATATTTTCAATCAAATGTTCCTTCATTAGTAGTTTCTAAAAAGAACTCATTTTAGAAAAAAAGTTTACGCTGGTTTTTAATTTGGATACATTTTGTAAAAACATGTATTTCCATTTTAATAGTTTCATGCTTTTATTGGAATTTTCATTTGAACTTCTAAATAATATTTATATTAAAAAATTTTCTGTTTAAGAATATTTTTCAGGAACTCTTCGCGACCCCCCATGAATATCCTTACGGACCCCTTGTGGGTCGCGGACCACCATTTGAGAACCGTTGCCTTAGAACAACACAGTAACAATCAGCCAAGCAATAAAATTGGTGGATTAAAAGCCCAATCATAAGGAAATAATATGTACATCATAGATTACATAGTAGGGTATCCAATCGATTAACCGTCATTCGGTTATCCGATTAATTTTGGTCGATTAACTGTTCGAATAATTTAAAATTGTCTATTTTCGAATAACGAATAAACCGAATAAGTTGTGTCAAATAACCGATTAACCGAAATTTAGTTTTTTTAGAGTTATAAATTTAGAAATTTTTTATTTTTAAGATAAATTTATGTCAACCACATATTATTTTTCCAGCAAAAATAAATTTTTATGGAAGTACTTTTTTCATTACTTTCAAAGTATCAATAAGTGTACATTATCATGTGCTTCTGAAGTAATGCAATTAGCATCAAAAGATACTATAAAAAAATCAAATGAATTGTTCTGCTATAAAACGTTGAGATTTGGTTGTCATTTTTTCAAATATTTGATGCTAAAAAGATCTGTTATGGAAATGAAAAATAGTGTTATGCATAATTTTTTTATTAAAAAATATGTTGGTTAATATAAAAATTAAAATAAAATTCCTTTCGCCAATAAAAATTTATTTGGATATTCATTGAAATTTTGCACGAAGTCGTGAACATGACTTCCTTCTCACTGATTACATATCAAAAAAGAGAACAAGTCTAATGACAAGTCTATGTTAAATACATCGAAATGATCCAACTTTCTATTACTTCTGGATCACAAGTTTAGGATCTTATTTATTTCTTTGGATATTCTTTTTTATTGAGACAGTTCATTTGATAAAATGCGACATGAAAAGATTAAAATTTTACAAATACTTGATCTTGTACCAATAGAAATTCCGAAAATATAGTTGTAAGTAAATTCAGAGTTATATAAGTCATAATCATTAATGTTAATGTTCATCATCAAATGTACGTAAAAATATTAATATTAATTTTTACTTTTATGACAGAAAATAATTCTCACACAGAAAATAAAAAGAGTTAAATAAAAAAGACTGATTTATTAAATAAAGCTGAACTAGGAGAATATTTTGTAGTATTAGGTCGAAAAGTGCAATTTTTTCATACAAATGACCGAAAGAACTAATAAGATAAACTCTATGTTCTATATTAAGATTCTAAATAACTATTTCAATCGATTAAATATTATAATAAGTCTTATTTATATGTCTAATATGTTTTACTAAGACTATTCGGTTAATCGAATAATTTGCCATTAATCGGTTATTAACCGATCAACTTTTAACCCCGAATAATTATTTGTCGAATAAACCGATTAATATAAAACCCCGAATAATTGGATACCCTATTACATAGGCATTCGCCTGGAATATAAAACGCCACTAGCTGAACCGATTACAAGAAAAATAAAACTGATAGCAAAGAAATACTAATTCCCACGGCAACTCAAAATCATTTAAAAGAAGAAATGTCCAACACACCAGTGTAAAAACCAACTACCATTACTATAAGTTACCAAAACAACAATTATAACAATACAACAAATCCACAAAAGTAAAACTAATTTGTAAAATAAGTCAAAAAATTCACAAAAATGTGTAACTTTAAACATCAGTATCTTTAAAAGTTGTTAACGGATTTTAATGATTTAAATTGCATATATAAGAATAATATGTCCACTATAAATGTAGTAATTTAAAAATCATATTATTATTTAAAAATGCATTCATAATGCAAATGCAATTTTAGGATGCATTTTTGAAAAATTTCTACCCTTTCAATTATTTTCCTCTGATATAAAAAAAAAAAAAAATATTATGTTTACTAAAAATTGCAACATAAATTGTTCTGGGACAAAATGGTCCACTATTTAAAAAAGTTTTTTAAAATATTCCTTAAAAAAAAAAAAAAATCAATTTTTGTATTTTTTAATTTTTGTGAGCTTATTTTAAAATTAATTTTAATCATAATATTTCATAATTTGTTATTTGCGGTATAATACCTATTTGCCCCAGATTAAATGCTGATGTATTATATAATAAACATAGTTGTCTTCAATATTAAACAAAAATATTTAAAATCAAGAGGATAGAAATATCTTAAAAATGCATTCGAAAATTTCATTATTTTCGAATGCATTTTTATTTTGATTTATACGATATAATTTATACGATATAATTTACAATATTTATTGTAATAAACTTTATACTGGTTTTTAAATCAATAAACTCCGACGTATAGTTAAGGAGTTATAAACATTTAAAGTTACATATTTCTAAACCAAAAAATATTAAAAATCAAAATTTTTTAAAAGTTTAAATTTTTGTATAAAAAATTGATGGAAATTAAAAAAAAAAAAATATATATATATATATATATATATATATATATATATATATATATATATAAAAAATATAAAAATAGTAGATTTTATTGTCCCAGAACAGTTATTTTTGCATTTTAACACATTAAAAGAAAATTAAAATCGAAAGGGTAGAAATTTTTCAAAAATGTATCCTAAAACTGCATTTGCATTATGAATGCATTTTTAAATTATAATATTGTTTTTAAATTCCTACATTAAAAAAGAACATATTAATCTTCTACATGCAGTTTAAATCATTAAAATCCGTTAACAACTTTTAGAGATATTGATGTGTTTCCGATTTTTTTGACTTTTTGAAAAATCAAAATCGTGAATAAATTGTTATGGATACACAACCCATACACACTAGTAAACTCCCGTTTGCCTAAATTAATAAACTACTGATTAAGACTTTTAAGTCAGCATAAAATCATTGAAATATAAAAACAAAAAGAAGTATGCATGCATAAAAATCATTTATAAACAAACTACTCATATTTCTGTAAAACTGCTGACTGAATGTCTACCACAGTTTTTATTGATAAACAATTCTTAATAATCTTAAGCTTATAAGAATATTGTAAAATAATTTAAGTTTTAGTTTCATAAGAACCTCAAGACAATAAAGTCAAAATATTAAATAAACGTTTTTTAACGATTTAACTGGCGCAGTCGGTAGGATACTCGGGTATCTTCGTGTATATTTCGTATATATAAGTGCAAATTATATATGCTGAGAAGCAAGCGATATTAAGTGTTTCAACATTTTTTACCGAGTATTCGAAAAAAAAATAATATATATTGTGTATAAAAACGTTTTCACACGGATTCCATTTTACGTGTTCCTTTAAAGTTGTGAAAACATGGCAGTAAACCAACCAAACCCAATCCTAACTGCAGCAGCACAGCGACCGGGTATACGGACTCTAGATATTAATCCGCTAAAATATCTGGAAAAGATTCAAACCTTTGATGGAAGGAAGGAAGATTTGTGCACTTTTTGCACCAACGTTGATGATATAATTCCTACCCTAATGTTGTATAATGAACAAGCACAAAGGATGTGCATCAACATAATAAAAAGTAAACTGATGGGTAAGGCTCGAAGAGCAATGGAAATACATCCACACTTAAATAATTGGAGTGAAATAAAGGCAATGTTGGAAACTAATTTCGGAGGTTTTCAAACAGCTGATCAGTTATATGAAGAATTGCGAGCGGCGCAATACAGAGGAAGTACAATAAACTTCCACAACTATATATTACAAAAGTTGGCAATTTTGAACCAAAAAAGCAGGCAAGAAGGAAATATGCAGGACGTTGAACGGAACATACAAACTGCACTAAAGGTGTTTACAACAAGATTACCCGTACACATGAGAACGGTTCTTTGTTCTCTAAAACCTCGAACCATGGAGGAAGCTATGCACGAGTTGGCCCAATCAGGGTTCTTGAATGAAGAAAAGGGCACCGACAAAAGGGAAGGAAGAAATAATTGGCAGCCTAAGACCAATTATAACAAACAACAGGACAACAAACAACACAACAACAGGCAACAAAACAACAGATGGCAACAAAACAATAGATGTCTACAAAATAATGATCAACATAACAATTGGCAACCTAAGTTTTACACACCAACAACACAGCAACAACCGGAACCGATGGACGTTTCAACAATTCAGACGAGAAGACAAAACCATCATGGTCAGCAGTCCAGAGAAGCGGAATGTAATTGTAAGTGTTTGAATTTTGATTATAAAAATTATGTTGGACAGAACAGACAGAATTACGAAACTCATGAACCAGGAAATTTTCCTGTAATGGCCTCTCAGCCAAAAGACCCGGGAGACTCGGACTCCCATATATCCTATTTAGAGGAAAATCAAGGTCCTTGCGACTATTAATTGACACAGGATCGACTGAAAACTTTTTAAATATTGACCACTGTCCCCCACAATTTATCAAAAGGTTAGAAAAACCCATATCGATTAAAACAGCTTCAGGAACTTTTAATATTTCCCACGAAGGTACTATACCAAAAGACAGTATGCAAATACCATTAGTTTCAGATACCACTTTCGGTTTATACAAATTTCATGATTTTTTCCATGGACTTTTAGGACATTTGACTTTAAGATTAAACAAAGCAACAATAAGTTACGAAGAAAAAACTTTAAAAATAAATGGAAGGACATTAAAGTTATATTATGAAGGAGATGACGAGGAGACGACAGTTTCAGATGATATAAATCGGTTACCAGAATTTTATAGTATTGAGCAATTAGGTAATACTAATGATCCTTTACGTTTATACCATTTGAATTCCGAAGAATCAAAAGCTATTCGTATCTTGATTCAGAAACACGAAGATGTTTTCTATCATAAAGGTGATGATTTGACCTTTACAAATGAAGTAAAACATAAAATTGATACAGGACTGACAGTTCCCATATATTCTAAAACATATAGATATCCTAGTATTCATACAGAAGAAGTAGAAAAACAAATGAATGAAATGATAGAACAGGGAATCATAAAACATTCAAATTCACCATATAACGCACCCATATGGATTGTCCCTAAAAAAGAGGACAAAGTAGGTAACAAAGAATGGCGTATAGTCATAGATTACCGCAAATTGAATCAGGTTACTAAGGAAGATAAATATCCTATACCACGAATAGATGATATATTAGACAAACTAGGTAGAGCGAATTATTTTTCGACATTGGATCTTACCAAAGGATTCTATCAAATAGAAGTAGAACCTGAAGACCGCGAAAAAACAGCTTTCTCTACACATAATGGTCATTTTGAGTTCATTCGAATGCCTTTTGGACTTAAGAATGCTCCATCGACTTTTCAGCGCATGATGAACAATGTTCTTAGGGAACATGTTAATAAAATCTGTGTTATTTACATGGACGACATCTTAGTAATTTCGACTTCCTTACAAGAACACATTAGTAACTTAGAAAAAATATTTACTACATTGAGGAAAGCAAACTTAAAAGTATCTTTGAATAAAAGCGAGTTCTTGAAAAAAGAAACTGAATTTCTGGGACATATAGTTACGAACGAAGGCATAAGGCCAAATCCTAATAAAATAGAAGCTATTAAAAAACAACCCATTCCAAAAACGGTTAAGGAAATACAAAGTTTCTTAGGAATGAGCGGTTATTATAGAAAGTTTATACCAAATTATTCCAAAATTGCAAAACCTTTAACGATCCGTCTTAAAAAGGACGCAGTTATTAACGTGAATGATAAGGATTATAGGGAGAGTTTTGAGAAATTAAAAAATATTCTAATGTCAGATATGATATTAAAGTATCCTGACTTTAATCAGAAATTTATATTGACAACGGATGCAAGTAATTATGCCTTAGGCGCAGTACTTTCACAAAAGAAAGGGCCAATAGCATTTGCATCAAGAACGCTAAATAAACATGAATGTAATTATTCAACTATCGAGAAAGAATTGCTGTCAATAGTATGGGCAGTAAAACAATTTAGACATTACCTTTACGGAAGAAGATTTGATTTACATACAGATCACAAACCTTTAATATGGTTAGCAAACTTAAAAGAACCCAATTCTAAACTTATTCGATGGAAAATCAAGCTCAATGAATATGAGTTCGATATATCGCATGTACAAGGTAAAGAAAACAAAGTAGCGGATGCACTTTCAAGAATTAGAGAAACTAACGTAAACCAAAAATACTATTCACAATGCCAAATATGTGGTAAAAATAACAGAGATAAAACTAGCGAAAATCAACATATGTTGATGCATGAGGGAAAAACAAATTGCCCTTTATGTGGAAAAACTTATGCAACAATAAGTGCATTAAATAAACATTTAAGAGAAATACACTCTAGGGAAGATCTTGTGAAAAACCCAAGAAACCCTTATAGTAAAAGACAAACAACTAGTAGAGTAGACATTTTAGAAAGCATTCCAGTCATTGAAGATGACAATCAAACTGTACATTCTGCTGAAGAAGACAGTTCAGACTTGTTTAAGGTTACAGAAAAACCTTTTCAAAGTTTTAAAAATCAAATTATCCTTAAAAAAGGAGATTTATGTAGAATTGACGAAGATATAATATTTTCTAATAATAGAATAGTATATAATTATATAGAACTTGATTCTGATCTGGTAGCGCAAATATTAGACAAAATCATACTATTTAAAACAGTGGCATTATATTGTCCTGACAAAGAGGATTTAATAAAACTTCAAAATGAATTCAAAAACAGAAAATCTAACCCTAATAATATTATTGAAGCTGAAGTATTCTTAACTAATCATATTATTGAAGACAAGAATATTGAAGAAATATTAGAAATAATAGCTAAACATCATAGGTTTGATAATAATCACCCTGGAATAAACAAAACTTATGAAGATCTAAAACAATCATATTACTATCCAAACCTGAAAAAAAGAAATAACTAAATTTATTAACAATTGCCACATTTGTAACTTTAAACATGAAAGAAACCCTATTAAGCTACCTTTGGAGAAAACAGAAACTCCAACAGGACCTTTTCAAATATATCATTCAGATATATGGTATATAAATAACAATCAAATGTACGTAACAATGATAGACAAATTTACAAAATACGCAATGATTGAAGAAATTCCTGAAAGAACAACTTTGACATTGATTAAAGCTTATTTAAAACTGTTTCTTTTGATGAAAAAACCGAATAAAATTATATTGGATAATGAAGGCGGTTTTAGGTCGCCATTGTTTACAGATTTTTTGGAAAAACAAAATATTGAATATCATTTTACTACTCCAAATAGACACACAGGTAATTCTGATGTCGAAAGACTTCATGGAACCTTGAATGAACAGATAAGAATTTTGAAGATTAGAGAACAGGAAAATGACATTAACTTTAATATTGATTTACCCATACAAGCCTTAAGTGCTTATAACAATTTGATACATTCAACTACTGGCAAAAAGCCAATAGATTTACATTTTTCAAATAGAGTTGACACAAAAGAAATATATGAGAGAATGGACAATAAAAAACAAAAAACTTTAGATTACATAAATAGAAATAGACACGATGATAGAATTAATACTAAATATGCCAAAAACGTAGGAAAAGATGGAAAATTGGATCAAAAAATTAAGAAAGTTAAGGCAAAACAAATTAATCCTAGAAAGTATATTCATAAGCAAAATCTTTATCATAAGGATCAGTTTATTAAAGAGAAAAAATATATTTCTAGATCTTTAGAGGTTCTTGTTGACGATACTGACGATCAACCTGGCCATAGCACAAAAACTACTGACAACTGATTTGAGTTATGGAAATGGATTTGCTTTGATACAAACAGGAGAAGTAGCTCTTATTGAAAATTATTCTAAAATACTACATATATTCAACACAGAAAAATATTCCGAATATGTGAAGAAATTGAAGTTTAAAATAGAACCATTAAAGAACGAATATTTAAATCATCAAATTACACATATTGAAAATCAATTATATTCGATTATACCAAGACATAGACAGATTAGAGGACTAGTAAACGTACTTGGAACGGGACTTAAATGGATATCAGGTGTTATGGATGATAACGACCGAATTGAAATAGAAACTAAGTTAAATATCATAACAGAAAATAGCAAAAACATTATCGAACAAGTTAATAAACAAGTTACAATAAACGAACATTTTGAAAATCAACTTACAAAACTGGCTAACTTGGGAAATTTACTTTATCTATTATACAAAATAAACAATTAATCAATGAAACTCTAACACAAATTAAAAAATTTGAATTACAATACGAATTAGATCACATAGAAAAAATAATCGAACAAGTCAGAGAATTATTATTGGCTTCTAAATTAAGGACTCTTAATAGAGACATACTTACCGATCAAGAGATTAACGACTTTAACATTACAATAGACAAACTTGAAAACATCGAATTGGATGTTGCATTGCATGATAAAAACATAATTTTTGTAATTAGGATTCCTAATATGGAAACTGAAACCTATAAAGAAATTGTAATCCAACCAATTCCAAACAAAAATAAAAAACAAATTGTATTAGATAATAAGAACTATATTGTTAAGCAAAACACTGTTTATGAAAAAACTAACAAAAAGTCAGATTTAAAGAAAATTCAAGATAACTGTATTCAAAATATATTTAATCAAAATCAAATGATATGTAATTATGAAATTAACACTTTAACGGAGGTGATAGAGATTGGAATTAATGTTATTGTAGTAATTAACGGAAACTTTGATGTAAATCATACTTGTAATAAGTTCCCACTTACCTTAAATGGAAACTATTTAATTTATATTGAAAATTGTCAAATTTATTTGGATAAATGGTATAATAAGAAAAATTATCAAGACACTATTATTGTTCCAAATCCTATTAGAAATATAACCACTAATGAATCAATAACTTTGGAAGAATTACATTACAAACATATTGAAAATATAAAAATTATCAAAGAATTAAAATATCATGAAAAAATACAGTATGTATCTATTACCACTGTTATAATAATAATTATTATTGTCTTATGTATCTATACCTATATTAAGATTAAAGGAAATAAGAAAACTCAAGTTACAGTGAACTTACCCATAATTCCTTTGGAAAATGGGCAAGCATCTTCGTCCGGGGGTGTTATGGATACACAACCCATACACACTAGTAAACTCCCGTTTGCCTAAATTAATAAACTACTGATTAAGACTTTTAAGTCAGCATAAAATCATTGAAATATAAAAACAAAAAGAAGTATGCATGCATAAAAATCATTTATAAACAAACTACTCATATTTCTGTAAAACTGCTGACTGAATGTCTACCACAGTTTTTATTGATAAACAATTCTTAATAATCTTAAGCTTATAAGAATATTGTAAAATAATATAAGTTTTAGTTTCATAAGAACCTCAAGACAATAAAGTCAAAATATTAAATAAACGTTTTTTAACGATTTAACTAAATTCGCGAATTTTTAAAAATTCAAAAAAATAAATATGAAAATATTTGGCTAATTTTTAAAATTTAAAAACTATAACGTTTTCTTACGATTATTAATCTAACATAATACAATAGTTCTGGGGGTACGTTAGGTTAAAAGTATTTCTTTAAAAAGATAACACACATTAACGATATTTATATAGAGTATTATTAGAGAAAATTATTGTTTGTGCTTGATTTTATTATCATCCTTGTAATTTTTGCAAATTTTAAAAAATTACCGGGAAAGCGGAACAAGTCGATTCATTAAACTTTCATTGGTTTTAAGCATTCATTTTAATGACGAGTTGTTTCTTCCATGCACTTCAATGATACGCCAGTATTAAAATCATGCATGTTTCACCTAAAAATTAACCACTGCAACAACATCACGTAAACTCATGCATTTACAACTTCTTTTGCTTGTCATTTTTTTTTTTTGCTGGGTACAAAAACAATTATGCATATATATTTCGTGGCGTTTGAAATTTCTAGTATTTTTGTTAATTCAATATGAAAAGTGTACTATATTTCATCTGTTATACGCGGCTAAAGAATTTTGAATCTATAGGATTTATCCCTAGATCTCACAAGTTCATATTCCGCGTATTATTTGTCTTTAAAACTGTGAAGTACTTCTTTACAAAGTTTACTTGGACACAATCATCTTGATTTTGTGTGGAGTTTAACTGGGCAGGAACATGTTGATTTTGTATAGATTTTAGTTAAATACCACTGATTTATTTAATAATAGGAATTAATTCTACAAAATTTTTATACATTTTGTAAAAAAATTTATTTTTTTATTAATTTCTTTTAAGCTGAATTAAATTCACACGTGTATAAAATCTAGATTTATAAGAATTAATTCCTTCAAAGCTCTAAATCCACTTTATATTTCATGAATGTGAACCGATTAGTTCGAAATATCTGAAACGACCGTTACCTTTAAAATACGCTAAGATACCACTATTGATGTCAAATTACAGATAACGCTAAAAACCCGTTACCAATAGCTCAAAATACCGAAAACGCACAGTGGTTCCAAAAAGCTTTTTTTTAAATAATTTTGTAAAAGAGATCTCAATAAAAATGCATTTATTTATTTATTTTTTTCATTTTTTGAGTTGATTTGGAGAAGTACAGGTTCGTAGCGGGTTAGGGGGTAGTGGGTGGCCCTGCAAAGTTGGCCATCTTGAGTATGTAATTTAAAAAAAAATCTACAAAAATTAATTTATGATATGATGTAAAAGAGATTTTATATATAGATAGTCCTTGTAAATCTCTAAAAAAAAATACGCTTAAATGTTTAGGTTATCTCTTTTAGTTTAAGAGATATTCAGGTAGAAATACATTTTTCTATCATTTTTACCTCCGTTTTTGTCATTACTGCATAATATTGACCTTAAATTTTTAAATACTCACGAAATTTCTTACAAAATTCTAAATAATATATAAATCCGATAAAAAGTTATACTAATCTGGTTGAAACTTTAAAAAATGTCATATTTTTTTTAATAGTTGTTTTTGGTCTGGGCTATATATTTTTTATTGTTTTCAAAAGAAATCTTAGGGCAAATGCAAGTAAAATAAATCAGAAAGAGATTGGGGCCAAGGTCTCCCCTTAAGTCATATCCAAACTTTGAAACAATTTTTAAATTATTATTGATAAAAGCGGAAGTTTATTGAATTCTTTAAATTTAAAACACACAATTTTTTTTATTATACCCACCATCAAAAAGATGGGGGTTATACTGATTTTGTCATTCCGTGTTTAACATGCCGAAGGAATCATTTAAGACCCCACAAAGTATATATTTTCTGGTTCCTGGTTAGATTCTGAGTCGATCTAGCTATGTCCGTCCGTCTGTTGAAAGCAGGATAGGGCTCGAACGGGACAACGGAGGGGACGAAATTTGGCACAAATATTTATCTTATATAAGGTTTGTTTGGTATTGAAAATGGACAAAATCGGTTAATAAACAAAATAGTTATAGGCTAAGAACTAGAAACACAGTGTGACCGTTTCATACTTTTCTGCTGATATCTCTTAAACAAAAGCATGTATGACAACGAAATTTTTTATAAATAGTTTGAGGGTCGATATAAACTTGGAAACCAAAAATGGGCGTGATCCGCCCACCTCCCATATAAGGTGAAACTTCAACGAGGTTGTGTTCAAATAGTTCAAGGACCAATGTAAATTGGTAAACAAAAAATGGGCGTGGTCCGCCCACCTTACCGCAATGGCAGATCGTATATATAACGTAAAATTTGAAAAAGTTGATGGTGGGTATATAGATTCGGCCGAGCCGAATATAACATTCGCGCTTGTTTTTCATATGTATTTTATAGGCTGACTCACGAAAATTTATTTATCCTCAATGGAATAAAGTCTTTTTCATTTTGTCTTCCCTTTTTAAATGTATTTTTCACTTATGTTACAAAGATAAAAAAGACTAACGAACGAAAAATTCGTTCGACAAAATGTATGGGAAATAATAACAATAATTTATTTGTTGTTTTCCATATAAATTGTCGGAAAGAATTTTTCCTTCTACATCGTGGGACAGACCGTAAAAATAATTTTTAATATTCACCTTTTAACAATGAGTTCATTTTGTTGTGCATCTCTACCTCCAATAACAAGATAATTTTCAGAGCTAATAAACCAATAAAACTTTTCAAACCAGTAGACTTTACGTGCTTTTGAAATTGTAGAAATAGTACGAACGTCTTTAAGAGTCTGTTGAGTTTTCCTCTCTGCTGATTTGAGTGCTTTTTGTGAAGCGTCGATCGTTTTTTGCTCTTTTTGAGCTGCTGATCGTTTTTGATCGTGGTATTTTCGGGCATTAGCCCACGCAGATAGCGCTAGATCGACATCTACTATCATATAGGGTTTCATATTGCTTTCACTTTCCTGAACATTTTCTATGACTTCAGTGCCAGCGTCATATGGATCGGATAATTTCAATGATATATGATTAATTTCTAATTTCAATTGATTAATAGCACCAGCAACTGGATCGCCATTAGCTTGGGCAGCTTTAACCAATTCATGTATGTCGGGCCATGACATTTGATTTGCAATGGCAGATCGTATAGCTAGTATGGCATTATCAACTAGACCCTGATTCATTGTTATTAATTCAGCTTTTTGCTTGTCACCTTCTTGAACTTTGTTGAGGTCTTCAATACGTTTAGCGTGATCTTTTTTTACATTTGATAGTTTTTTAAGTGCTTCTCGCTCCTGTTGCAATGTTTTCATATCGATCTTTTGACCTTCAAGAGTCGAATAAAATTCATCCACTGCCAGCATAAAAGTTTCAAATTCAGCAATTGACTCTCCTTCATATTGACAGAATTTGTATGGATGATATTCTATATTTTGATAAAAATGTTCGATTTCTTTTCCGTCTTCAGTTGAGGGTTTTTCTTCTTTCTTTTGTATAATATAGCCCCTACTAATATTTCTTTGAGCATCTTGCATTATATTTGATATATCCTTGATAAAAAAATCAAATTGAAAAATAAATCAATAATAATAATATAATAATAATAATATAATAATAATATAATAATAATATAATAATAATATAATAATAATAATATAATAATAATAATAATAATAATAATAATATGTTTTCAACTCTAATGTAAAAATTAGATTTTCCTATATTTTCTTGAGCGATTTTGCATTGGGTCATTTTGCTCTTTATTTTCTTATTAATTAATCCAAATAAAACAGATCAACAAAATCTAAAATAATTATATCGCGAATAATTCTGCCAAATTATTATTCCTTGGCCTATATATCAAGTCACAATCTTAACCCATTAAAATATGCTACTCTGCGGAATTTTTTAGGTTATATATTTTTCTATGTAATATGGAAAAGCAAATTATTCAATAATATTTTATAGACGAGAAATGGTGCTACAAAAATGAATATAAGTCAAATCCCCATCTTGCCACATATAGGTCCAAGAAGTGTAAAGCTGAAAAAAATCAAGAATTTCTCACTTAACCTTCATAAAAACATGGAAAAATTAATTTAAATAAGAAAATCAACAAAAAATTATAAAATAATATACCATGAATAATTCCGCTTAATTCTTACTTCTTACACTAAAGCAGGGGTTCCCAGCTCTTCATGCTTCACGGACCCTTTTTGAAATTATTTTTTCGCGGACCCCTTGTGATATTTTTAGTATGGTAAAAATTAAAAATAATAAAAGCTCAAAAAATGTATATTTTACATAAAATAACGTTACCAAAATTCACTTATTTAACAAAAATATAAAATGTAAAACCTTTGAAAAGCTCCTAAAAAATTAAGAACATTAACGCCCGTTACACAGTTACGGTTAAGTTCAATCAATCAATCAACTTGTCTAATTTCCAGATAATATTAAACTAAAAGTTATATATTTGTATTAACAGTATTAAAGAGTTAGTTAAATTGTGAATTTAAGATATTTAAAGTAATTTTATTTATGCTTTTAAATTAAAATTTAAATTTTTTTCTGTGTGTTGCTTGAGCTAAACAGACGTGTTTTATTTTTACTCCGAATTAAATCGTTATTTTAATGATAATATCGGTCAAAAATATAAATTATACCCGTTCAATACATATTACGCGAATGGACGCGTTTATTTTTATAAAATATTTTAAATAAAAAAATAGAATAAAAATAATTGAAAAAGAAATTAAATATAATATAATCTGTGCCATTTATTTCATATTTCTTTGTGTGTTTATTTGTGTAATCTTAATTAAAATAAAGAGCACAAGTGTTAACAAAAGTATTTGCCTACACCAAAGAACGGTGCTCTTAAATTTCACATTCTATATGCTCTTGTTTCCATGCTCTTATATTTTGCACGGAAACAATTTTTAAACTTATAATTTAATAATATATTTTTAATTAATAAATAATTATTCTCTCTTCACATGTAAGAGCATATAGATGTGACAAAATTAAGCGATAATTTGCCCGTGTGCACTATTTTGCGGGTCGTGGGCATACACTCTATATGAGTCTCTTAAACGCAAATGCTAATGAGAGAAGGCTTAGTGTAAACGGCAGAAATGCATATGTGTTGATGATAATTTAATAAATAAAACAAATACAAGCTTGTATTTAACCGCCAAGTCAGTCTATCGTGCTCGCTCTTGCTCCCCCGCTTTGTTGACAATTAATAATTGTTCAACAAAAGAAAGCAACTCAGCTGTTGATAGAAAGTTGCCAGAAAACAATAATATTTTATCTGCGTCTGAAGTTATGCTAGGTAAATCAACTTTAGAAAAGTAATCATTCACAGTAAGTACAGAAACAATTAACCCTTCAACTTGTGCTATACCCAAGATTGGGCACCTTTAAATAGTGACCAAAAATCCCAAATTCAAGTAGGAATGGATCGATACATTACAGTTTTAAAACGAAAATAGCACCATTGGCAAAATTATCTAAAGATAGTAACTCTGATAGAAATCTGAAAATCTTTTTCTATTTTGCAATGTGAGAACAATGAGTTCGCTAATATAATTAGGCCAGCCAAACCACCACCTATTTATTTAAGAGAAATTAACGCGAACACTTTGGTTCGAAATTTGATTTCATTGATAGGTGAAAACTCCTTTTATGTGATCCCCATTAAAAGAGGTACAATTCATGAGACCAAAATACAGGTGAATAGTGAAAACGATTATCGTAAGGTTGTGACAGATTTCGAAACCCATAAGAAAAGTTTTTATACTTATCAACTTATCAACAGATTGTTATAAAGGGTGTTGACTCTAGTGCCGAACCCGTTGAAATCAGGAAAAGATTGGAGGACAAAGACTTCAAGATTAAAAATGTTATAAACATTCGAAATCGGGAGAAAATTTCAATGTATAAATTGTCAAGAATATGGTCATACCAAGGCTTATTGCAGAGAGTTACACAACTCATCGCAATGTAATAAATCTAAAGATGACTCTAAATTAAAAAAATGTAGTAATTGTGGAGGAAGCCATACTGCAAACTACAGAGGTTTTCCTGTATACTCTATCGTTAAAAAATCACTAAGCCAGAATTCGAGAATTTTCCCCGTTCAACCATTAAATACCCTTAAGGTAAATTACCCCCGGTTACAACAGTCCTCTGACAATAAAGCCTCGTACGCAAACATCCTTAAGAAAAACCAAGCTTTACCGCAGGACAATCAACACCAAAATAAATTTAATCACAATTTGAACCCAGAGGCAAGAGAGCAAATGACCGCTTTCAATTTTACCCGGCTAGAAGCTACAATCGATTCTCTCTTTCAATCGGTAAATAATTTTACAAATTCAATGAGCAATATGATACATGCAATGCTTAAAATGCAATCTATGTTATATGTGCTGAACAAACCATGAACTGCCTAAAAATAAGTTTTTGGAACGCCAACGGCATTCGCCAACACAAAAATGAACTCGAATATTTTCTTAGAAGTCATGACCAAGATATAATGTTAGTCTCGGAAATCCATTTGATGTCCAGAAGCTTATTTAGGCATTTTAATAAAAAGCTATATCAAACACTACTTAATGTGTGATCTTCGTGAAGATTATTTTCCAGCTACAACAATCTATATTGATGACTGTAATAGAAACTGTGATAGAAAGTGATTTATCGATATATTCACCCGCCAGGTTTTCAATTTCAGAAAATCAATATGAAAATTTTTATAAATCACTAGGACCCCGTTTCCTGGCAGCTGGCGATTATAACGCTAAGCATACATTTTCGGGATCACGACTTATAACCCCTAAAGGTCGTGTATTGTTTAATACAATTTCTAAAATAGGTTTGAATGTTATTTCGAGCGGAGAACCAACATACTGGCCTACTGACCCAAATAAAATACCGGATGTTATCGATTTCACTGTTACGAGGAATTTACCAAGGGAATTAATTCATGTTAAAACTTTATTAAAATTATCTTCAGATCATTCATCCAATTTTATTACTATATTGAACCCCCGAGAGATTGTAAACCCCACTGGTGTCTCAGCGATATCTAACACAAGAATAAACTGGTTGAAATATAAAAAATATATTGCACGGAAAATATATCGCTGAGAACACCAGAAGATATCAATCTCTTTCAATAATTTTGAAAAAAGTTTAAAACTTGCTGCTGAACATGCTACCCGAACCCCGCGACAAAACAGATACAATAGAATTTGTTCTGTGGATGTCGAACGGCTCTTGAGTGAAAAAAGAAGAGTTCGAAGAGAGTGGCAACTGCACAGATCCCCTCAACTTAAATCGAAGCTAAGAGAATGCCAAAATCGCCTAGAGCTACTAGAGTATCAAAAAACTGAATCACTGAATCAATATTAGGAAAACCTAGATGCCAGCCCGTATTCGAATTACTCACTATGGCGAGCTACGAAGAAGTTAAAAAGACCAGTTACAAGTAGGTCCCCTCTACGAAATACAAATGGAGGCTGGGCAAGAAATGATAGCGAAAAGGGAAATATGTTTGTTAGTCATCTAAAAAACGTGTTTTCCCCAAATTTATCAGATGACGTAATGAAGTTGCCACTTGTTGTACCCCGTTTTAGAGCAGTTGAACTCCTTTGTTTTGAGATTTGTTGATTTAAACTCCAAAAAAGCACCTAGTATTGAATATCAGTAACAAGATGCTTTGGAGCTACCCCGGATAGCAATAAGAATAATACTTTTTATTTTTAATGCTATATTACGTCTTGAATATTATCCACCAGAATTAAAGGTCTCATTGGTTACAATGATACTTAAGCCCGGAAAAGATCACACTAAAGTAGAATCGTAGTATAGGCTAATAGGCCTGTTGTCTAATATATCAAAGCTATTTGAGAAGCTATTAATAAAAAAGTTGAAACCGATAGTGAATCGTTTCGATTGTATTCCAACACAACAATTTGGTTTTAGAGAATAACATAGCACCATAGAACAAACTCACAGGCTTATAAATGTTATATCTAAGACGTTTGAAGAAAAGAAATATTGCTCTGCTCTCTTCATTGACGTTTCTCAAGCCTTCGATAAAGTATGGCACGAAGGATTATTATTTAAAATTAAAGAATATTTACCCATAAATACGCACAAGCTGCTAGAAAGCTATTTAACTCATCGAAAGTTTGTTCTTAAAGAGGGAAACTTTAAAAGCTCACCGCAGTCCATTGAAGCAGGTGTACCCCAAGGCAGTATACTGGGTCCCTTTTTATATTTAATATACACTTCTGATATGCCAACTAATAGTCGAACCCATATATCAACATTTGCAGATGACACAGCTATTCTAGGCGTTCATGAAAACCCCCAAGAAGCATATACCATGGTATCCAACTATGGGGCACGGCCTCAGCTTAAAATGTTGAAAAAATTCAAAGATTCAAAAATAAAATACTTCGAATAATAACCGCGGCACCCTGGTATATAAAAAAATGATAATATTCACAAGGACCTCAATGTTCCTATTGTCAAAGATGAAATAAGAAAACACACAGAATCGTATTTGAGGAAGCTTGAAGTACACCCTAACCCACTTGCTCGAAACATAATAAGAATCAATGAGAAGAAGGAACACAACAGACCTCCGCCTAAGCTAAACTCTTTGATTACATATAGTTTTTCGTCCGACAGTGGTTGGACTTAATATAAATTAAGCTTTAGAGTTAAGATTTGAATACTTATTGTTAGTTCACTTAATTTTGTGAAGATTCAATAAATAAAATTAGATGAAAAAAATAAAATAAAATAAAATTAAGAGAAAAGAAACATTTATAATTTCATAAGTAATATTTACATAGAATTACCTGCAAAGGGGATTTTCGGAAGTGGATTTTATGTGGAAGCTATGGTTAATTATGAACCAGTTAATTTCAACAAATTATATACATATATTCAAAGTTGTGACTTGTATTTCATAAAGTTTACATGAAGAGATGGATAGCTAGGCAGAAATCCTTGAATCCCTCATATGCATATAAATAGAGACCTTCTGAATCTAATGGTATATTTTTTTGCAGGAGTCTTAAAAAAGTTAACTTGCATTCGCTATGGAAGAACATTTGTATGGGGCTATTTAAAAAAATTTAAACAATTTTAAGAACCAAAATGTGAAATTTCAAAAAGATATTTTGACCCGAACTTCGTTCTTAAGTTTAATATAGATATTTTTGTATAGTCCTTTTAATAAATAGCTGAAAAATTTGCCTTTCTTTCGGATTGGATTGGATTTCTTCAAAAGAAATAGCTGGCTAAATTAAACTTAAAATTAGTTCTAACAAAAACTGAACGTAAGTGTTTAACTTCGAGTTAAATAGTTGTTTTATTCTTAACGGGTCTGAATGTAATAAAGCTTTTTTGTTTTTACAAATTTTTTAACGTTGGCAGAAATTTTTTACAAAGACACCTTGGTTAATTTTCCCCATCCATATTTGATTTAAATTTGGATTTTATGAATTGTAGGTCAAAAAATCTAGTTTCGCACAAATTTATAGATATACACTGTGCAAAAATTTCAACGCTTTATTCCAAATAACCTGTAAACTTTGTAATATTTTAACCAAAATACATTCAAAGTTAGCTTTGGCACACGAATTGTTTTTTGGTTATATTGCTTATTAATGAAAATTAACGACTGGATTACGAACTAAACAGGTTTGGCAAAAATTGGTTTCAAGCCCCGGGAAAAAATTATTGTGAAGTGATTCCAAATGCAATTTATACTTTTCATATGTTATAACTAGGGAAAGTTTTTCAAGCTTTTCGCTTGGAAAGTAAGCATTTGCATATTTCAAAAGAATTTAACAAAAAATGCTTATATTTTAAATCTTTGCATAAATTTGCATATAATGAATACAAAAGTTAGTTTTCTTAACAAAAACACAATTTTTTGGAGTTCAATCAAATGATTTCTAAAATTTTTTTTGTGAGTATTTTGAGTACATTGTAAATATTGTAAAGAAAAAAATTCGGAAGCTTCAAATATGATACTTAAAATTAAGATAGTTATATTTTTATAAACATCGAAATCTATTAGAGATTAAAAGCTAAAAAATGCATATTTGTGCATATTTTCTACACATTTATATATAAGAATGCATAAATTTGTTGGTTTTTATATACATATTCATGCTATTTTTGCATATTTCTGTGCATATTATACCATTTTTTCGTGCTTTTTCAAGCGCATATATTGCTTAACGACTCGAAAAAAATTTAGAGATATAAACAAAGTAATATATCGTCACCGAAAATGCAAAACAACGTAACATCACTTTTCATAACTTTACAGGAGGCACAAAAAACTTCCTAAAATCTAAACAAATTGTCCTACAAACAAGATTTTTGGGTTATTACATCCTTAAATATTGCCTAATATATTAATGATGAATAATTTAATTTTTATTAAATAATTTTTAAGTTATGTGGTTTACATTTTTCAAGATTTCAATTTTATGAAGCCAAAAAAACGTAACATCAATAAATATTTTAGAATAATTATAATTAAAATTATTTTTGATAACTTTTACTAAAAAATTTTAATAGCTATTATATTTTTAATAATTTGCAATCAAAATTCGTAAAAAAAAATATAAAAAGAATTGTTTTTTTTTTTTTTTTTTTTTTTTTTTTTTTTTTTGTTACCAAATGTGATGTTAGGTTATTTTGACTTAAAAAAAATCATTGTTTTCTTTAATATAATCGCCATTTTTTGAACTACAAGTCTGAAAATTTGTGATCACACGTATTTTAGAAAGATAAACTATATATTTCATCAAAAACACAAATTTGAAAATTTTGATGTTACGTTGTTTTGCATTTTCGGTGACGATATAAAAATAGTTTTCTACAAATTTTTTATAAAGGTCTTAATTTTTTATAAAAGGAAAATGTCTAGTTCTCTCTATATTTTCCTTCAAAATCCCACGGACATCAATATGAAGGAACCATACACATTTTCGGTCTTTCTCGCGGACCCGCTGGAATGTTGCTACGGACCCCCATTTGGGAAACCTTGCACTAAAGTACAGAAAGTTAAATGAAATTGGAAACAGTCACTAATCATGAGAACCTGTTAAGTGACCAGTTTTTAACCGGTTCTCTTTCCTCTAGGGTTATATCAAATTTCACCTCTACACCCACTACTTACACCTCATTTTTCCATGTTTTATGAGGCTTAACAGAGAAGTTCTTTTTCTTATGGCTATGTGAGGCAAGATGGAGACTTGACTCATAGTACATTTTTGTAGCACTATAATACATACATAAATGATTCATTTGTTCTACTTATTACATAGAACATTATATAACCTAAAAACTCCCCAGGGAAGAATATTTGCTTTGGTTATCAATGGGTTAAAAATGATGGAGAAAAACTGAAATGTTGCTGGTGATTGCTGATTTAACGATACTGATTTATAAAGCAAACTTTTATTTAAAATTTTTATTTCTAATTAATGTATTTAGAATATTTTTCTTTGAGTATTTTTATACGCTTTTAAAATATTTTAAATTACACCCTTTTTGAAAATCTAATAGTGAAACTATAAGTGTATTTTAACGAGTAAACATTGAACAGTATTTAAGTATTGTTTGCCATCTTAAACTTTTATATTAGATTTTCTTATCGAGGGCCTAAACTTAAAATCATCTATCTCGAAAAATAGAAAATAGCAAAAAAGGTTTATTACGCTTCTTTTTCAAGTATGTATATGAAAATTTTTCTTTTACAATATTTATTTAAAATCACAACTTCATATTATGCTGTTACGGACAAAAAAAAACGAAAATTTTATTAGACCTGTGGCCAATGGTAGACCAACACTTTTACTAAATGTAAAATAAAATATACAAATACAGAATAATGCGTTGATACTAGCATTTTATGCACTTTAGGGAGATTCCCGGAAGAGGAGTTTATATAGGAGCTATGGTAAATTATGGAGCGATTCTAATAAAATTTGGCAATGTTGTTTCTTCTTATATAAAACTAACATTGGTATGGGATTTATGTACGTTAATGTAATTTCCGGAAGAGGGGTTTATATGGGAGCTATGGTTAACCGATCTTCATGAAATTTGGTACAATGATTAACATTTATACAAAACTTCTTTGCACCGAATTTCATTAAAATATTGCTATATGTGAGGCATTTATGATCGTTAAACCCCTATTCCGGAAGCACATTTGTATGGGGGTTAGGTGAAATAATAGACCGATCATAACCAATTTCAATAGGCTTCGTCCCTGTACCAAATAATTATTTGTGCCAAATTTCATCATTAAAATTGCGACCTATTCTTTGTTCACAAGGTTTACATGGACAGACAGCCAGCCAGACGGACATCGTTAAATCGACTCAGAAAGTGATTCTGTGTCGAACAAAAAATAGGGTCAGCAGTAAATTTTTCAAAATTTTGTTAACATTTTTGGACATTTTACTTTTTTAGATCTCGATAATATTAAAAATAAAAGAAAAAATTGAGAAAAGATAAGAATCGTTGATTATCTCTAATTCCGAGAACTAATCGTATCAAAAAGGATTTATAGATTTGAAAGATTAAAAATATGGGTAAAATCGAATGTCCCAACTAGGGTTTGCATTTAATCTCAATTTCCCATAATTGCGATTAAAATATATGCAATTAATCGCGATTAACGATAAATTGCATTTTAATAAAATTCGGATATAACAAAATAATTTTTGACAGTAAAACAACATATTACCTATATCACCTCAGAAATTGCAACTTTGTTAGACCCTTGCAAAGTAGAAATGTTGCACAACAACAACCACATAGAACAATATTTTTCACAACTCTTGCAAAATTGTCAGAGTAGAACCAATTGCAAAATTATTAGAGTAAAAATTTGCAACAATTTTTATAATGTTGCCACTATGTAAATAGTACTAAAAAATCAACTCTAAACTGAAAATCACCACTGAAAAATTAAATTCAACGTAAAAAAATGTGTTGGAATATAAGAACCACAATAAAACAAAAAAATTGAAACTAATTAAATAATATTAAAAGGAAAATATAAATAAATAAACTGATTAATAAGAATTATATAAATAAAAAATATATTTTAAATGAATTATTACTTTTTTCAGTGTCTGGAAAAAAAATGTTTTTACTTTTTTTGCTAACTTTATCCAATTTTTTTTTTAATTGGTTGCTCACGTCAAGTTAAAACAGTGCAAAATTACAAGGGTTGCAAAATTTTGATTTATTTATTATATATATCGGAATTGCAATATAAATACTCGATTGAAAAAAATACACGTTAAAAATAATTTAGCGATTTTAAATTAAAATCTCATATAAAAAGGCTTGAAATTATTTTTCTCATTGTATCAATTACTTGGATGCTCAAGAAGTAATTTTTCCGAAAGTTGAGTGATTGAATAAACAATTTTCTTCTTAGGTTAATATGGAAGTGATTTTTTACTTAACCTTTGACATTAAAAATTATCCCAGCAAAAAAAGATTTGCAAAAGAAGTAGTAAATGCATGAGTGCTTAAAACCAATGAAAGTTTAATGAATCGACTACGTTTTTTCAGTGGTGAGGATATTAATACATGCAAATTTATATACCAAAAGATTATATTGCACATAAATTTAACTGTCGATTTTATCAAAAGATTTATAAACAAATAAATAGCACTTATTTGTAATTTGAGTATACAAAATTCATAATTTTAAATAATTTACAAGTACAATTGAGTTAAAGTCAATTTCTAAAACTAGAGTTGAATGCATGCATTGAACGTTGTTTTCATGAGTTCACAAGTAATAAATCTGTTATATTTAAAAAAGTAATTAAGAATACATTTGAATGCATAAGTTCTAAAGAATTCATGAAAATATTACATCCCTTTGAACTACTTCAAAATTTGTTGGGTGGGTATGCAAGCAGTAGGAAAAAACATTATATTTTTAATCCTCGTCTTAATATTAGTTAATTTTAATATCAAGAAAATTGGAATTTTTGGATCTTTCCGAATTTACTTACGATATCTTCATTATTTTTTCGGCAAAACTAATTTTCAATCAAAACAATCTAGTGATCAATTTATTTTAATTAAAATATTAATATCCTGGTGTAAAATATATACTTATGTAAATTCAATATATTTTTATTATTTTGATTTTTAACCATAATCGCAGGTAAAATCCTGTGATTTCGATTGTATGATGCGATTAATCGCGATTTCGATTACGTTTATAATCGAAATGCAAACCCTAGTCCTAACAATTAAAAGGCAGAGATTGAAAAAATTTAAAATGATTTACTGCAAAAAGTGTTCTTCGAGAACAGGAAATCGCCAAAAAATGTTACCAAGTCTGGAAGTTTTAATTCTGTTAAGTCAGTTCAAAATCTAAAAATATTTAAAAAGATTTACTGCAAAAAGTGTTCTTCGGGAACAGGAAATCACCAAAAAATGTTACCAAGTCTGGAAGTTTTAATTCTGTTAAGTCAGTTCAAAATCTACCTGGGACGAAAATATAAGAAAACAATTGGAGGAACCATTATTTTTTCGAAGACCATTCTAGAGTTCTCTGATGCAGAGATATTGACTTGACAATTTGAAAGTGAGAGTAGCTCCCATACAAAGTAAAAATTTCAAGCTGTTTCAAAATCGCACCTTTTATTTTCATTTCAAAAACGATATAGACCTTCTTGTAATGTCCTCACAAAAGAGTTTTAAAAAATTTCGAAACACTCCCTGAAGTTCTAGATATGGCGAAAAACCTATTTTTAGTGTAGTTTCTGTTAGAGTAGGTAGAACGCTAATTTTTTGCTTCGTTCGAAACAAAATTTTCATCAGCGAATTTAATCCTAATTTTTTAGAACGAATTTTATTTTTTTGTTTGCAAATTTAATTTCTAAATTTTTTCGAAGATCAAAAATTTTATTTTCGAAAATAAAAATATTATTCAGGATTTCACCCAAAACGAATTAATCGAATTGAAGTCGTGTACAACGATATAAAAAATGTGTTGACTTATGTTAAATGAAAGATGTGTGGATGTTAAAGACATTTGCACATGCGCTTGTGTGTTTATAACTGCATGTTTTCTTTTGTTTATTAAAATGAAATAACAACACAATGTCTATGGTAGGGATGTCAATTTCAAAGCACAATTGTGCTGGCTGAGTTCACACGTATTCTTACGCTCTTTATTTAATTAATCGTTGATGAGAGTGCAAAGAGTACAAAATGCACTGGAAAAAAATTATGGAATGAATTGTTCGGTAAACAATTTTTCAATATTAATGTTGTAAGATAAAATTGTAGGGATGTAAATAATATTTTTTATGGCAATATTAATAGATTTAAGTGTAAAGAAAGCGAAAGTGCATAAAAACAATAAGTATTATATAATAATAAAGCACCTTATATAACTAATGTATTTCGTTTACTAAACCCAATTTTCTTTGAGTGCATTTTTTCTACTCTCACAAACACAACTATATTTTTAGTCATTGACATCCCAGCAGGCCATGTCTTGTAGAAAATATCGACGATGTTTTGATGATTTGACACAGTCTTAGATGACACATGTACGACAGCTCCTAACAAACATTGGTGACATTTTCGAACAAAGGGCACTTAAGTCATCAACGATAACCTGAGCGACGCGTTATGCATAGAAAAATAATTAAAAAAGGAGTTGGGTTCTGCTGAGATTTGAACCCAGACCACCAATTTCTCTCTTCCTTATTGAATAGTCAAATGCACTTACCACTTCAGCTACAACATTCTCTGATAGTTATTGATGTCATTGTTATGCAGCATGTCGTGTGTTTGGTTTAACTCACGACATTCTCGCTGGACATTTTACTCATGTTGTCACCAAACTAGATATGTACGGCAATTCAGTATATTTTGTTATTGAAGTCGCCGAAAATGGGATAAGATGACAATAGTGACTTTTAGTCCAACTTGTCCTCTACATGCATTTTCATGACGACAAATTTCGGCGAAATCATCGATGAAAGTGTCGCTAATGGACATGTGGCCTGATGGGATCCCTAGTCTATGGCATAGATGCCCATTCAAAGCACATTTGTGCTGAGAGCCTCACACATATTCTAACGCTCTTTCATTTAGTCTTTGCTGAGACGGCAAAGAGTACACATGTTAAGCGGGTGTATTAATATTTTTTTCCAGTGCACTGAAAAAAATTTAACATAATGTTTTAAAACTATTTTGAATCTTTCAATTCAAACATTGTTTTATAATACTGCATTTGATTTTAAACGCATTAGATACATATGACTGGACAAGGAAAAATATTTTAACAACCTATGTTTATAATTAAGCTTTCTAAAATATAATATAAGGCTCTAAATTACATTATATTTTGTTATATTGAATACATATTAAAAAAAAAAATTTTTTATATCCTTATTTTTTAAATTAGCAGTGAACTTTTAATAAAAATTATTTGTGTTATTTTCTAAAAAAAAAATACGAAATCTTTTTTATTAACTAATGTTGATTACTTTTTTATTTAATTTGCCCATTTTTTCTTTAAGTGCATTTTTTTGTTTTTTACTAACACAACTACAGTTTTGTCATGCGGATCTACATTTTCTATCGAAATTTCGTCTAAAATATTACTAGAAGTAGTACATAACAATCGAATATGATATCATTTTCTTATCAAAAAAAGTGTCACCGTTCGGGAAAAACGTACCTCAGGTTTTAATAGTTTTAAGATGACACTTTTTAATGCTTTTTTGGAGAGTCGAATTAGTGTTATTTAGAAGTGTAAAAAAGTACTGTAGGAAAATATCGCAAAATTATCGCTTTTTTATAATAAAATTAAATTAAAGGGACAAAATATAGAACAATATGATATGATAAATATATTATAACTAAAAAAATAATTTAATTTTATATACTATACATAATATTTTATTATATTATTGAGTTCATGTTTATTTTAAAATTAAATATAAAAAAATGCTGAAATTAAAATAACTTCCCAGCAAAAACTTGATAATGGCATGTAGTTACGGATGTAGTTACTTTTCAATGACAACAACATACCGTTTGCATTATATAGAAGTAGTTAAGTAACTACATATTTTTAATGTGATATGTAATTACTTATTTATGGACTGATTCATAGAAGGAGTAAATAAAAAAGATAAATATTTGGTTGTTGTTACGATTTTAAAAGATGTTATTAAAATTTGTGAAATCTTTTTTCATTTATAACAAAAAATATAGTTAAAAAAGTTTAAAATATAATAATATCCAGATAACATGATTATACGCCCAGCAAAAACTTGGTAATGGTATGTAGTTACGGATGTAGTTACTTTTCAATGACAACAACATACCGTTTGCATTATATAGAAGTAGTTAAGTAACTATATATTTTTAATGTGATATGTAATTACTTATTTATGGACAGATTCATAGAAGGAGTAAATAAAAAAGATAAATATTTGGTTGTTGTTACGATTTTAAAAGATGTTATTAAAATTTGTGAAATCTTTTTTCATTTATAACAAAAAATATAGTTAAAAAAGTTTAAAATATAATAATATCCAGATAACATGATTATACATTATTCTATATGATCCATGTATGAAAAAGTATGCATTAGTGTGGTAATGGACAAATATTTAATTCGTATAAAGGGATTGAATACACAATAAGTTGGTTTGTGGTTTTAATAAGTGTTTGTCAATATTGTATTTGTCAAACATATTTCATAAAAAATTTATTTTATTTTTTGACATCATAAAATTGAAGCAAAAGATAAAAAATAAAATTCAGTCTTTAAATAATATAAAACTAACAAGATCTTTGAAATATCAGGAGCAAAGGAAGGTAGGTGCATCTATTTATTTAACGAGTAAATATTTTCAGATATACTATAAGAGCCTATTTACATTGGGGATTATCGCAGCATTTTTTAATGATATTTTGTTTTGAAGTTGCTTCCAAATCCCTCCTGCATTTACACATATAAATTTGTATTGGGAATTTTTTTCAAAAATGTTTGACAAAAAACAACAAATCATACAAATTTTAAAAAATTTCATGAAATTTTTTGGCTTTGTGACGACTTGCAACTTTTCTACCCCGCTTGATTCTCTACACCTCTTGCCTACAAACGTAAAAGTTGCAGCGATTTTTTCCAGGGAAAATCCCCAATGTAAATGAGCTCTAAGATGACAAACGTGGAAACCTCATCTTAAAGTGTAGCTTATTTAATAGGAACTTGTTAGATTCCCGTTCTTTTCGAAATAGTCGCAAATATTTCATTGTTTTAACGTAGACATGAAGAGACATATTATTTATTAGTCATGACTAAGGTGATCGATTATTCGACTTTTTTGAGAAACCGGTTTTCGAATGGTTCGAATAATTGGTATTTTAAAAAAACCGGTTGCACTTTTTGAAATTCACAATAAACCGGTTAACCGGTTTTTTGCAGAAGTTAATATTTATATCAAAAGACTACATTTCTTTAAAAAAAAAATCAATAATTCTTATAATATTTAAGTTAAAATTTATTAAATACAAGCGTATAAGCCTGACAATGCCAGGAAAAATAATATAATAATGAAAATATGTATAAACAAATCCAAAAATTAAAATAAAAAACAATATGAACATATGGACACCTTCCTCTTCCTAATCGAAGTCAATTATTTGAAGCCGTTAGAATTTATTGGAATAATATTGATTAAAATTTTGAAATTTGTAAACCTTCCAAAATAACAAATCGTCGTAAATGCGCTCCTTGTCGGAAATGCAGAATTAGTTTTTGATAGGATTTGGAGAACAAACAATAAGTATAGCAACTCAAAAGTTCTTATTACCAAAACAGACTTTTCGGTCCGTGATATCTGGCTTCGTTAGAATTTGTAGAAGGAATAGTTTTATAAGTAAGCCGATTTTTAGTTTCTTACGTCGTCTCGTTCAGAAAGCTCTTGAGAGAAAACAATGCTTAGGAAAGATATATATAAATCCATATATATATATATATATATAGATCCACGTATTTCGCTCGCTGGCTCCGTTAGGATTTGTAGTACTAATAGGATTATAAGTAAGCCGAATTTTAATCTTCTACGTCTTCTGGGAGCTTTAGAAAGCTCTGGAAAGAGAAAAAATTCTTAGAAAAAGACAAATTTTAATTTTCTACGTCGTTTGGGAAATTTAAAAAGCTCTGGAAAGAGGAAAAATGCTAAAATAATTATATATCTAGATGACTAGAAGATAATTATTTTTCAAAATTGTAGAAAAAAAAATCATCAAAAATTAGACTAAATTTTAGTTAGCATAAACAGAAACCAGGGCACAACACCTTTAAAAAATAAAGGAAATATTAGATCAAAAAAATTGAATTGGGTGTAAAAATATTACAGATATTACAATAGATTAAAAAAATGCATACAGGATAATTACTACTTATTTATTTGTTTAATATTACAAATAATATTAAAACATAAGAAATCAGTCTTTATGAATATTTAAAAAATTATTCCTTAATTTTGATTCAAATATCATTATTTACATACATGGGAGTAATGCATTAAATCGACTAATGAAATGTCGATTTCATTACCATTAAATTGAATAATGCTACTTATAATTTTTTTTCATTACCATTGTTTTTTATAATGGTAATGTTTTTTAATGATATCTTTTCATTAATAATTATTTAAAAAAATAAAATCATTATCATTAAATAATGATTTAATTTTATAAATTCATTGTCATTATTTAGCAGAATTTTTCGTACAATTCTAGCTACTTCTTAATTATATTTAATTTGTATTCGTTTACTCTTCTATTTGGTACATATATTTTTACATAATTTTTAAAAATACTGCATTTTATATTCATTAAATCTACAGCATGATTGAGATTTATATTTAAATTATTTAAAAATCTTTATTAAAACGATATTAAACTACTCCACGAATACTAGAAACACATTTGAAAATATATATATATTTTTTTTTTATACAAACAATGCTTTTTTCAGTAATTAAAATTAGTATTTGAACATTTTTTTGTAATTTCATTACCATTACTTACAAAATTTAAATTTAAAAAAAAATCAGTATCATTAAATGGTAGTTAAATTTTTTAAAATATTAATTTTTTTAAGTAATGGTAATGAAAATTCAATGCTCAATGAAATATTCCCATGTATGATTATTTAGTACATGTTTTCTGAAATAAACTGCTATTTTTAAAACCGGTTTTTTGTGTTAAAAAAAAACCGGTCTATTCGACATTTGAAAAATGAACATTTTGAAAAAACCGACAGCACATTGACTGAAAAAATCGGTTTTAAAACCGGTTAGAAAACCGCGTCGATCACCCTAGTCATGACTTACTGGAAGTCTTGTTTCAAATAAACGTAAGTAACTTTTTACATAACACCATTTTACATTATTTGTTAATTATAAGTTATTTAAATGACAAACATTCATTTTAGCAAAGCTGAAAAGATTTCATCGAGGTCGTGTTTGTGGGTTGTACAAAAATGATCATTGGTGATGTAGTCAACAAACTTCAAAGTTTGAAGTTCGGAGTTTCTAACACATGTCAATTATTAGTTATTTATTTGTATCTTTTGCATTAATGTTAAGATTTTTAGTTGGTAAAATAATAATTTTTATATCCTGATATCTTATTATTAATTAGTTATTTGTAACGCAAAATGTAACTAGTTCATAGTGGTTTTACAAATAATGAGTTCAATTATACTAAAAAATCAACGAGTTATTGAACAACTTGAAAGTAATTAGTTATTGTAATGACTTTCTAAAATAGTTACTTGTAATAATATAGGGTAAGTAGTTGCCTCTAATGTCATCGCCGGGTTAAAATAATGAGTTATTCAGCTAATGTGTAAGTTGTGCAGTACCATTATATTAGCTTCTTAACTCATTACATGGCAACTAAAGTTTTTACTGGGTTAATATATTTTTTATACGTCACTTAAAAAAACTACATTGAACACTTTAAAAGTTGTACATTTACTGAGCGAATCATATCGTGATCGTTCTTTGTTCTCTTTGTTCTGGAAGGTAAACAGTCGCCTAAAGAAAGACTTTTTGGATCATAATTCGATGGTAATGTGTTTTGTTTTTGCAATTTGCGTATTTTCTACATTTGAACATCTAAATGTGACTAAAAAGACAATTTTTAATAGAAGAATACAAAAACTCCCCTGCAAGCATTTCGTGAAGTCTTTTTCGAAATATTTCACTACTTCGCCACTTCTAGAAGTGCAATAGAAGACTTCTCTCAATTTTACAACAACAAAGTATATACAGTGTCTCACATAAGTTAGTGAATTTTAATTTTTAAATAAAAAAATTAGTTATTTTTAGTTATTAAATTAGGTAAATAAAAAATAATATTTTTTTATGAATGGGATTTTTTTGCCTGAGTTGTCTTCTACCAAATGCTGCAAAAAGTAGCACAAAATGTTGAATCGTTTCCGAGAAATTGAGAAAAATAACACGTGCAGTCATTTTAGGTACCTCACAAAAGTATTTGAATTTTTTAATTTTTTGTATTTGAAGATACTCAAAATACAAAAAAGGCAAAAAAAAAGATAAGTTTTTTATATTAATTGTTATTAAGTATTAGTGTTAAACGTTTACTAATTCTTTTTATAAATTTGGGGGAAAAATTTTAGGGAAATTAAATTAAATTAAGTTTCTTTACATGTATCTTACAAAAGGGAAAATTGGAATAATCGGGTAATTTTTCCTAAATAATTTCTTAAAATTAATTTGTTTTATTATGGAAATATAAATGGACTTTGTCATGTCTTCGAAAAATAATTTTTACTGCAAAAGTTCTAAATATTGACATTCCAAACGGCGTACAAATTTTCATTATGTTGTTAAAAATTAAAAATCTTTAACATTGAGTCTATTTTACTGAAGTATTGGTCCACATATTTTAACAAAACTTTCAGATTGTGTTTCTGTAGGTATTAGCTGTTATTAAATGGGAGATTTGGATACCGGCTACAAAAATACAAAGAAATTGGTGCCATAGTATAAAACGCGATAAGAGGTATATTTTAAGTTACATAACTATATGGCTTTCAAGGTATAGGAAAACTATAAATAGGTAAAAATATCCGAAAAAGTGTAGTATTCTGTTAATATTATCTATATTGATGAAAATAAAGTTGAAAATTTTTCGCTCCAACATTTCTGGAGTGCAAGTTATTGATCCAAAAGTAATATGGCTAAGTAATTAGAAAAATAAACCCAAGTACAATTATGTCGGGGTATATTTTGGAGCTATATCCTAAAGTCAGGTATTTTAGTCTCCAAATTTATATTTGACTATATATCAGGATGATATTCCCCAACACTTTGAAATAAATTTTTGATACGTAGGGTACCAAAGTGGGCTTGATATTTAAGGTATTATATTTTTAATGGTGCAATGTCTCATAATTAACGACTTGGATCCTTCGTATATGGCGTTTTAACAAAAAAACTTATAAGGAACTAAAACCTTATTATTTTTTTTACTATAATGACAAAAAAATATTGTATTTGTCATTAATAGAATAAAAATAGGCGTGTTCTTCCTAAATCAACCTTCTAAGTCCATTAGATATAAAATTTGACCAAAAATCCCCCAAAATATTACTCCAAATTGGGGAAATAAATTAGTAAACATTTAATTGTGATACCTATGACCTATTATTAATAAAAAAATACATGAATTTCTCCAATTTTTATTTTGTTGGACATTTTTAAATACAAAGGTGATAAAAATTCAAATACTTTTGTGAGGTAAATTCGAATTTTCATACTATTTCTGTAATAACTTGGATACAATGCAATATTTTTTATTGCAGTTTTTTGCATTACAAAGTTAACAAATAGACAAATACAATTCAGTTAATAAATCTAGAATTATTATTTTTTAAATCACGTAATTAAACCGTTTTAATTATTAATTTAAAAAATTCAAATACTTTAGTGAGACACTGTATGTATACGAATTGAATCTTCTAAACGTAACTTCTTTAATCACTATTTGAAGTTGTTTGGATAACAGTTACAGTTATCCAAAAACAAAAACACTATTTTTCAACTCCTTTTCTAGCATTTGGAAGATTATTTTTTATCAATCCTCATAATCTATCTAATTCGGCACTCTAAGATGTTTAATAGTAGAACGTGGGAATCTTTACAAAAACAACACACATTTCATTCGAAATTTTATCACAAAATCATGACTTTGACAATATAATTTTCTTTAGTAATAATATAAAGTTTGAAGTGATTAGAATGAAAAACTATTGGTATTAACGAAAATTATTTATATAAAGTGAAATTGAAACTAAAATTTTTTTAATAAAAATAAAATTGTGAAAATATGGTAGGAATATATTATAATTAAAAAACCTATCAATATTTAAAAGGGGCAGCCAAATAAATTTTTTTATGAAAAAAGTTTTAAAACTCTGTAACAATAAAATAAAGTCTGCTAAAATTGATTATTGATTAGGTCCATTATTTCACCTTGCATCCATGCAAATATTATCTCGGAACAGTTTTAAAATACTCATACATACTTTATTTATGCCATGATTTCAATAAAATTTGGTGCAAATAAATTTAAAAAAAAAATAATAATATTTGTTGGAAATCGTTGTTTATTATTTAATTTTATTAAAAATAATCTAAATTTTATAATATTATAACCGTGAAAGATTTTATTTGATTAGTATTTGAAATACATTATTAGGATTGAATTAAAGTTGAGAAAGTTAAAAAATTTCTCAATTTAATGAGTTTGTGTGTTTACTTAACATTGCTTAATTAATTTGAAACCAACAATCGAATTAAATTCAGCATTATATTTTTGAACATAAATTACTAGTTGCGGCAACGGAAAATTTCAATTAGTACGCATAAACTGTTAAAAAATTACATTAATGAAATAATATTTAAAAATTTAAATAAAAAAGAAAACATAATAAAAACATGTATAAGGTAAGTCCATTATTTTTTGTTGTATACAAATTTCTATTAAAGTCAGTATACTATAATTGTATATTCTATATAACAGATGTAAAGCAAAATCTTTCTGATATAGATAATGGGGAAGAAATTAAAAGGCCGTGTTTTCCCACGTCAGGAATGGCTAACGGATTCGTAATGGTAAGCAATTGTTTTTTAAATGTAGATACCTACAAAATTTTCCATAGAATCGTTCTTTTTTATTTTTAAATTTAGCATATGGTGTCAATTAACTTGTTTATAATCTCTACTAGTGTCCAGCAAGTCCCAATATATGAATGTCTTTTGTAGACTGTTTTACTAATACTGGTCAAATTTTGTGAGATTTACACGCTTCAATATATAAGTATATTTTAGACTAAGGCTTTCACAATTTTATGTTTGTTTTTATATATACCTTTAATGAAATAAAATGAAAAATGTGTTATTAAAAAAAAAAATCCCAACCAATTCTTTCAATTCCCTAAACAATTGTGCGTATCATAAATTCAGCAATCGAATTTCAGATAGTTCCAGGATCCGACTTGGTTCAGTCGACTAAAAATACGGTTGTGATTTTATTTTGAATTACATTAACATTGACCTATTATTTGAACCTATTTTTAATGAAAAATGTCATGAAGTTCCTAAGAAATTCCTGACTTCACATTGTTTAATTTTGTAACTCATTAAAAATTAATGTTGCAATGAAATCTAGAGTTATGACAACTATTTGTTAAGACTTCCTGGATGAAAAATAAATAAAAAGTTGTTACAAAGCAATTTTTCAATCAGTTTTAGATTTTAAACTTCTTTGAAAATGGCAAACAAATAATTTCAAAGGAAATTAATCAAAAAATAACAAATTTCAGATATTTTAGTCATATTTTCAAAAAAATTAAGCTTAAACATGTATATATTTCCTATCTTAGTATTTCGACGATTAAGAATCAGGGAAAAGCTTTTGTCGTTTTTGTTCGTTTATATAGCCATAGCAAACTATTTTTTGTTGATAACTCCACATTTCGAAGATGTAAATTTTTTAAAATCAAATGTTGTTTAAACAACTAATCACTTTGGGTTTTCTCTTCACTTAAATATAATATTTTTTTTTTTCGAATTAGCACCTTTCATTAGTCGCGTTTTGTATAATTATACAAATGCCTAATTCTAATCTTCCAATCCCAACTAAAGCGTTACCCAAATAGAACTATCTCATAGTGGCACTGTTCTTCCCGAACGGTGTTACTAAGTAGATTAGAATTCGATAGCGACGCATATCAATTTCCCGGTGTGTCGATATATATATATATATATATATATATATATATATATATATATTATTATATTTTATAATCCCATAAAATTTTTCTCCAATCAATCCATGCAATGCATGTTTATGATTGTTTATGATTATGTTTATGATTGTCATAAAATATTTTTTGTCATTGTAATCAACCCTTTTTTACTTTCTACGATCTTTTAAAATACTCAAATTTATTGACCTTTTAAACATTTTTTGCTTATAAACAAATCCTTTTTTTGCTGTTGCATTTCTTCAACGTTGACCGCCATAAAATATTTGTTTACACAAAAATCAAACATTTATCGATATTACACCAACAACATAATTATTTTTTACGATAGCTACTTTTTAAATAATTATTTGCATCACAGCCAAAAATCAATTCATATACTTACATTCATACATATGTACATACATCCCAGCAAACACAAAGGTGTGATATCAAATTAAGAATGATTTGAAATCAAACCCTTTCTCAAATGTCAAACATTTGAGAACGCTTTGAAAATAACTTCAAAATAATAGCTTTCTCAACAAAAAGGGGAATTAATTCTCAAATTGAGAAATGCTATTATTATCAAATCATTATCAAATTAAATTCTTAAATATTTTTCAAATGTGGATTGTGACTAAATGTGGAACATAAATAAAAATTATTTGATTTTTAATTTTATTTATTATTTTATTGAGTATTTGTTTGTAAAAATAATATTTTAATATGTAATTTGTAAATAAATATTTTTATTTAAAAGAATTAAATAAGAATATATAAAATATATATACTTATTTACAAAAAACGCAAATTTTAGATACTTCATTTTTTTTTAATTTAGTTTACAAATATTTATAAGATTTTATAAATAATTTGATATCAAATCGAGAAAACACATTTTTTCAAATTTTTGTAAACTTGTAAGATTTATGAATAATTTGATAATAACATTTGATACCAAGTTAAGAGTGTACAATAGAGTGCTCCAAGCTTGTATGAAGGAAAAAAAATGTTATCCTGCAAACGGGTTTTATTGAAATATATTCAAATTGGCATGTTTTTAGAACATCGGGGTCATTTTGACCCCAAGGCCATTTAAGGGTTAATTTCATTTTTTTTTTTTCACTATCATTGTAAATATCGGTTATTAATAAATAATTTTCTTAAGTTTTATGATAATCTACCGAAAAATATATAAAATTTCGACTAGTTTCCATCAGAAATTGCAAATATTACAAAATTTGATCTTTGACCTTTAAAGTTTATGGATTAATGTCGTCCAAATTATATGAAACTCTTGATTTATATTTAGAATTATGTGGATTATAAAATTTTAAAAAAGTTCCATTTAAAATACACAACAATGTAACAAAATGGCTGATTTGCCAAAATATTACATAAAAATGGGTTTTTCTCGAAATCCGCTGAATTCAAAATATAGGTACAGGCAAACTATAAGAGGTATTGACCTAATTATTTTACTGTTGTATTCCGTAATCTGTTGTCCATAAATCCCTATGAAATCTCCCAAAAATATTGAAATTTGTCAAATTCGAAACTTCGTTTTTTGGAGCAATCTAGTGAACAATTTTTCAAATAATTTTAAAGTTATCTTTAGGTTTATAATGATTTGATAATAACATTTGATATCAGTTTGAGAAAATATAATTTTTCAAAGGTCATCATGTTTAACACCGAGTTTATATATATAAACTTACAAATATTATTGCAGTTTTATTGTTAGGCTTTTTTCTAATCGACAGTATACCGCTAAAAAAGTATTTTTTTATACACATCTACATGTATGTATAAGTGTACATGCACACAACGACCCTTTTTTTTTACTATCTTTCAACCACTTTTTTGCGCACATCATGTGTGTGGCGACCGAACCGTTTGTAATCGTAAAATAACGATCTTCCACATAAATACAAACTTAATCCTAAAAGTGAATTTTACTTTTAAATTTACGAATAATATTAATAAGAGCGAATAAAAACTTAAAATTATATTCGTAGTCCGAATTTTTCCGTACCTTGGTTTCTGTACTATAGATCTCGAACTTTATAACTTTTAAGTCAATTTAAGATTTTTAAACTTATTTAGAAAATAGAAGAACGTAGCTTTCCTTATATGTAACAATCTTTTATAAACATTAAAATATCGTAATGATTTATTCGCCATTTGTAAATTTATTTCCCTTACCTTTTTCGAATTTTTGAGATTGATTTTTTTTTTTTTTTGTTTTTTCTTCAAGACTATATATTTCTGTTTGCAAAGTCTGATATACTACTGTGTTTAAAATAAAATGGGATATCCCTATATAAAATCGCTTAAAAACTCAAAAAGTTATTAACCATTTTCTCAACTTAATTAACAATTTGTTCATACAGCAGCTTTCATAAATAAGTAAACAAAACCATCATTTCTGTTTCGCTTTAAAAAGCAACAAATGTAACGGTCCATTTTTTTAAATTTACATGTTTTTGATGAAGACAACTTCTTTTCTCTTACTAAAGCATAGCGATTGACGACAACATGTTTTCAAAAATTGTTATACCATTTTTTCGTGCTTTTTCAAGCGCATATTTCAATTTTTTTTGTGCATATAAAAACTTGCCCTGCTAATGAGTATTTTTCCTATTTTTCTTTAAGAAATTCAACCAGTCGAAAGCAAAATAGCAAGTGACTAATTTTGACATTTTTGTTCTTATCGTTCGAAATACAGAAACCCAATTTTATATGAAAACACTTACGTTTTCTTTCGACTTGTCGTTCGACTCATTGTTCGCATAGAAGTAAGTTAGAGAAACCCAAATCAGTTTTCGTTCGCTTAGAAGGCGAAAGAGAGCTTTCGTTCGACATAGAGAAACAGGCTATAAATTTTGTGTTGGAACAATTTTCAATTACTTGAATAGGCAGTAGTAAATTGAACATGTTTTGACCGCGTGTTTATTATTAAATATATGAAATCGATGTGGAGAATCGTATTTTGTGACGGATGAATGAATTTAATGTATTAAATGTATTTACATATTTAAAATGCAAAAGACTCAAATGAACATTTTTAGTTTCCTGTTAAGATTTTATAGAAAAAATGAAAAATTCATAGATTTCGCGGAAATTTTAAACAAACAAAATACTTTTATGGGAGGTTTACAATGGTTCTAGGTCATAAAAAGCAACAAAGAGAAGAAGTATTAATTGTTCTTTTTTTTTTTTGGATTTTCTGTTTAATAATTTTTTTCTTATAAACAATTTTAAATCTACCTGTATTTATTGAATTTTGTATGAATGAAAAGTAAATTTTGGCATACATCTTTGTATGTAGGTACTATAAGAAATAAGAACAGTTACAGGTAATTGACAAGCAATAAAAAGTGCCTTTAAATTAAATATTTCTGTTTTTTTTTTTTTTCGCAACAAAACAGACAGTAATAAAATAATATTCGCGGAAAATGCAAAAAGCCACACTTGTGATCATATATTCAAATTTAATTTTTATAGTATCTCTAAACAATTATCTATCTAAAATCAAAAATTGATAATGCTTTATTTAAAACAGAGAAAAGAATCTCCAAAAGTGAAATCTTCAATATATTTTATGAAATTAAGGATACTAACAATGAAATTATCAGAAATTATGTATTATGTAGCCGCTGCAATAATGTATATAACAATGAGAATGCTACATCTAATCTTTTGAGGCATAATTGCTACAAAAAATATAAGCCATCAAAAGAATTGGCACCAGTCAAAATTCAACCAACTAAAGAGCTAAAAAAGGAATGCACTGAACTTTTTGTTCAGTGGGTTGTTGGCGATTGCAGACCATTTAATGCCGTAAACGATGAAGAACTGCATAAATTGGCTGAGTTTTTCGTCAAAAGCTCGTCATTTACTGTCCGAAAAAAGGTCAGTACTTGGAAAAGATCCCATTGGTGTGAATGAAATCATGTTTTTACACAGTAATATGAAACTAAATACTTTGTGTGATAATTTAGAAGATATTTTACTTTTTAAAATAATTTATTTTAGTTATTTATTTAAAATATAGTTATTTAAGTATCTTAGTTCTTAATAATATAACTTTTTGTTGTTTATTTTTATAATACAATTAAAATTAACAGAATAATAACTTGTGTTCTTGAATACAATAATTTATTTTGTTGCATTTAAGTATCTATGTATTAATTAAATCTATATATTAATAAAGATGTGGTTGAATCACTAAATTTATGATAACAAATATGAATAGTTTGAAATGAAGCAATAAAACATGTGATGTATAATTTTCTTAATATATATCCTTTCAGATGAAAATTAAAGTTTTTCCTGGATAATTTTACAAACTAATTTTGAATTTGGAAATATAAATGGACTCTATCATGTTCTCAAAAATTACTTATTTCTGTAATAGTTATAATTCTCAACAAAAAGGAATTCATAGTAAAAAAACAGTAATTTTGTTTTACGGTTTTTTTCTAATATAGATTGTGAATACATGTGGATCTTATATAAATAATTGGCCCTGAATTTAAAGTAAAAGGAATAAATACATATATATATATATATATATATATATATATATATATATATATATATATATATATATATATATATATATATATATATATATATATATAAACAAAAATAATTTGTTTTTCCCATATATTTGTTTCATTGTTATTTCTTAATTTATTTGTTTATTTATTTATTTGTTTATTTATTTATTTATTTATTTATTTGTTTATTTATTTATTTATTTATTTATTTATTTATTTATTTATTTATTTATTTATTTATTTATTTATTTATTTATTTTATTTATTTACCCAGCTAAAAACGATTATATATTTTTATATATGATTCATGTATGATTATATATCAATATATATGAAAGTATATATGGAAAATATGGGCTCATACATGGAAGATTTGGTAATATATGGACACACATATGATAAAATTCATTAAATATTATGTCATGTATGGAACTATATATAAGATGTTTAGCATATATGATTTCATATATGAAAACAATTTGTATATATGATTGTATATATGACACAAATTTTCAAATATGATCTCATATATAAACACGCTATAATTTTATAACATGATCATCCTGATACATGATTACATATTTTATCAAAATTATTGACAGCATAGATTTCACTAAAAGGACTAATTTTTCCATGTAATAATTTATTTCTATGAGAGGTTTGAATGTTTGAATAAATTAGTGAATGCCTTGTTGAAATATTTTTGTCAAAATAATAAATTTTATTTTCTTGACGTCAAAAGTAAAAATAAATTAAATTAAAACAAAAAATAAATCGAAAATTAAAATTGTACAAACAGCAAATTACTCGGTCTCCCCTAAAAATAGAATGATTCTTATTCAATTCAAAGGAAAAATGGAAGGGTAATTCTTGAATATTCTTCTCGACTTACATAACGTAGTGTGGATGAAAAAGTATGAATCAATAGGAACTTATCAGTGTTCAAATTCCTTATTTCTACGATTACAATACTTCTTTTTATTTAAGAGGTAAGTAACAATTAGGTTTCTTAAAGAAATTTATTCAATATTTTTTTATGAATATATTTTCAGAACTAAGATAAATCAAGCAAAGATGCTGCTAGTTATAATTAACAAACATTAAGGAGATTAAAAAACAGAAATCCATATAAAGCCAAAATTTATCTTCATAAAGTTTCCATAATTTATCGCAAGACATCCAACAATTTGACTCAAAATTCTTACCTTTCGAAGCGCTAAATCCGTGCCAAAAAATATAATAGCGAAATAAATAGAAAAACGAAGTATTTGTCACTAATATGTAAGCTTTTATTATACATAATTGTTATGTTTTAAATAAAGTTAAATAAAAAACAACAAATTAATTTTAATTCACAATAAAGTATACGATCCATATATACATACATCCATATATATACTTATATGTAGGTATAAATATATGGATATGCATATATGGTTCATATACTCTCAATTTTCGAATCCAAGACATATATGAGACTTCATATATATACATATATAGTTATATATTATCATTTTCAGCTGGGTATTTATTTATTTATTTGTTTATTTATTTGATTTTAAAAATGTTTTTTTTTTTTTTTTTTTAAATCTCCATCACTCTGCTATCATAGACACAAGTGCTTCTTACAATACATTTGGTGATGGTTTTTTTACATCTACATTCAAACTCAAATGTTAGCACCATCATACACAACAATTTCTTTCACTATCTGTATGTCAATAAAGTATATCACAACATTACGACGACATACGATGACAGTAAGCATATTTCGATATGACAGTAAACAACACTTCATGAGCCAAAGCACGACATAACATAACATTGCATTAGCCAATGCATGTTACAGCACAACATCAAATTTTTGCGTACGACACTTTTAAGCAAAATGATGTCTTACGCAGTCCTTTATCTCTTACATTGATTACAAATATTTCAAAAATAATTCTAAGTTTCTAGAGAAAGTTGAAGAAAATAATTTTCGAACGAGTCAAAAATAGGTGAAGTTTATGGTTGCAAAATCATTTTAGCACAACAGCGGTATTTTTATATATATATATATATATATATTATGAGAGAAATAAAATATCACTTTTTCGATTAAATTAGAAAATTTAATAAAATCAGAATATTTTAATTCAACCATAATTTCGACCTAAAGGATGGCAAATAGCGTATAATTAAGTAAAGCAGAACTAAGAATAACTACCATATATTACAAAAAAGGTGAAGAATATAGAAATATATCAAAAATCTTTAATATAACGCCCGCTTTATTTTCAAGGTGGTTAAATGCTTCAAACACAATGAACGAGTTGACCACAATTACTCTCGTAAGCGCCTAAGAATCATTACAAAAATAACACAGGTCAACAGCAAATAAAGGCTTGAATAACTACTATATAGATTTGATGTATTATGGTTCCAGTAGTCCAAATATGGTCCAAATTTTAAATTCTATGGAGAGTTTTTTTTTTTTAATTTTTTATGTAAAATTATACATTTTTTTAGACGTTTTTCCACATAATTAATGATAACTCAAAAAGTGTTAGTCCGATATTATTGAAATAAACTTAGAGAAATTTATATTTACAAAGTCTTTAATCCCTTTATATATTGCGTTTTAATCAGCTCAGTAGTTTTGGAGTTATAATAAAAAAATTAAACAAAAAATATATTTTTTACGTGAAAATAGCAAGTTTTTTTGTATAAAAAAAATCATTAAAAATGGAAACGGCAAAAAACAGTTCATTTATAGCTTTATCGCAATGCCACTGTAATAGCACCAAAATGAGATATCGATCATAAAAATCGATTGATTCTTTTCGAATTTATTCGCAATTAAGTGAATTCGCTCATTTTCACAAAATTTTAGTTTGTTGAGAAATTTCTCCACTTATGTTGTCATAACTCAAAAACAACTTGTCCGATTTTGTTAAACTAAATTTACAAAAATTTTGGCTTACAATATCTTTAAATGATGTATACAATTGTTTTTGATGCGATCAATAGTTTCAAAGTTATGAAAATAATTGTTAGGCAAAAAATATAGTTAGTAAAAAAAAATTAAAAAAAAAACAAGCGAGAATGTTATATTCGGCTTGGCCGAATCTAAGTACTAGGGTGATCGACGCGGTTTTCCAACCGGTTTTAAAACCGGTTTTTTCAGTCAATGTGCTGTCGGTTTTTTCAAAATGTTTATTTTTCGAATGTCGAATAGACCGGTTTTTTTTAAACACAAAAAACCGGTTTCAAAAATAGCATTTCATTTCAGAAAACATGTACTAAATAGTGATAGTGATATTTGAAAATTTAGGAATAACTTTTTAAATATTCATAAAGACTGATTTCTTATGTTTTTAAAATATAGTTTAAGTCTAAATAGGAATTTATTCTGTAATATTAAACAAATAAATAATTAATAATTATCCTGTATGACCCAATTTAATTTTTTTGATCCAATATTTCCTTTATTTTTTAAAGGAGTTTCACCTGCAGAATCGTTTCAATTGAGACTTAATTAATATACTATCTCCCTATTAAGCCATGGTTTCTGTTTATGCTAACAAAAATTTAGATGATTTTTTCTACAGTTTTGAAACATAATTGTCTTCTAGTCATCTAGATATATAATTTGCTTAACATTTTTTCTCTTTCCAGAGCTTTCTGAAGCTACCAAATGACGTAGAAAATTAAAATTTGGCTTAATTATAAAACTTTTTGTCCAACAAATCCTAATGAAGCCATATTTTGAAATTTTTATCAGGGAGCGGATATAAGAGGATTTATGTGTCTTTTTCTAAGAATTTTTTTCTCTTTCCAGAGCTTTCTAAAGCTCTCAGAAGACATAGAAAATTAAAATTCAGCTTAATTATAACCCTATTCGTCCTACAAAGCCAGATTTTGAAATCTCTATCAGGGAGCGAAAATACGTGGATCTATATATATAGATTTAAATATATCTTTCCTAAGCAATGTTTCCTTTCCAGAGCTTTCTGAAGCTCCCAGACGACGTAAGAAACTAAAAATCGGCATACTTATAAAACTATTCGTTCAACAAATTCTAACAGTACCAGATGTTTCTATCAGGGACCAAAAAGTCTGTTTTGGTATTAAGAACTTTTGAGTTGCTATACTTATTGATTGCTCTCCAAATCCTATAAAAAACTGATTTTGTATTTCGGCCAGGGAGCGCATTTACGACGATTTTTTTATTTTGAAAGGTTTACGAATTTAAAACTTTAATCAATATAATTCCAATAAATTTGAACGACTTCAAATAATTGACTTCGATTAGGGAGAGGAAGGTGTCTAAATGTTGTTCATATTTTTTTCTTTTAATTTTCGGATTTGTTTGTGCATATTTTCATTATTATATTATTTTTTCTGACATTGTTAGGCTTTTACGCTTGTATTTAATAAATTTTAACTTAATTATAAGAATTGATTTTTTTAAAGAAATGTAGTCTTTTGATATAAATATTAACTTCTGCAAAAAACCGGTTTTTTCTGAATTTCAAAAAGTGCAACCGGTTTTTTTAAAATACCAACTATTCGAACTATTCGAAAACCGGTTTCTCAAAAAAGTCGAAGAATCGATCACCCTACTAAATACCCACCATCAACTTTTCCAAAATTTTACGTTATGTGGGAGGTGGGCGGTAAGGTGGGTGACCACGCCCATTTTTTTGTTTCCGAGTTTACATTAATCCTTGAACTATTTGTACAAAATTTCGTTGACATTTGACCTTTGTCATTCCGTTATAACATGTCAAAAAAATCATTTAAAACCCGACAAAGTATATACTTTCTGGGTCCTGGTTAGATTCTGATTCGATCTAGCTATGTTCGTCTGTTGAGAGCAGGATAGAAATTTGGCACAAGTATTTATATAATATAAGGTTTATCTAATATTGAAAACGGTCCAAATCGGTTAATAAATAAAAATGTTATGGGCTAAAAACTAGAAACACAGGGTGTCCGTTTTATACTATTCTGCAAACATTTCTGAAACAAAAGCATGTACGACAACGAAATTTTTTATAAATAGTTTGAGGGTCAATATAAACTTGGAAACCAAAAATGGGCGTGGTCCGCCCACCTCCCATATAAGGTGCAATGTCAACGAAATTTTGTACAAATAGTTCAAGGATCAATGTAAACTCGGAAAAAAATGGGCGTGGTCACCCACCCTACCGCCCACCTCCCATATAACGTAAAATTTGAAAAATTTGATGGTGGTTATTTAGATTCGACCAAGCCGAATATAACATTCTCGCTTGTTTTTTTTTTTTAATTTTGTTTACTAACTTTATATTTTTTGCTTAACAATCTTCTTCATAACTTTGAAACTATTGATGGCATCTAAAACAATTGAATACATAATTTAAAGATATTGTAAGCCAAAATTTTTGTAAATTTAGTTTAACAAAATCGAAGTTGTTTTTGAGTTATGACAACATAAGTGGAGAAATTTTTCAAAAAACTAACATCTTGTGAAAATGAGAGAATTCACTTAATTGCGAATAAATTCGAAAAGAATAAATAGATTTTTATGATCGATATCATTTTGTTGCTATTACATGTGGCTTTGCGATAAAGCAATAAATCTGAACAGTTTTTGCGGTTTTCGATTTTAAAAAAAAACTTGCTATTTTCATGTAAAAAATATATTTTTTGTTTAATTTTTTTATTATAACTCCGAAACTGCTGAGCTGATTGAAACGTAATATATAAACGGATTAAAGGTTTTGTAAATATAAATTTTTCTAAGTTTATTTCAATAATATCGGACTAACACTTTTTGAGTTATCATTAATTATGTGGAAAAACGTATAAAAAAATGTATAATTTTACATAAAAATTTAATTCAAGCTTTTAAAATTTTTTCGATTTTGTTGCCTTGTGTAACAGATAACAATTTAGCTTTAAAATCCTATGCTTTCTGCTCCAAAATTCTTATCAGAACTTATTGTGAAAGTCCGAAAGCTATGGTCTGAATTTACAATTCACACGACATATAACCATTTTATTTAAATTTAAAACCGACACGAAAAATTAAAAATTTTGACTTTACCTCACCGAATTAATTATGTTTGGTACAATCAATATGCTTGTCAAAACTAAGACTCTCACAAAATTCCATATAATTTCATCAAGTGGTTCGCGAAATATAGCGATTTTAAAGTTTAAAATAGCTAAACATATTTACAAAGTTGTATACACAAAATTACAAATATCTTTCAAAGTATTATGATATAAGATTTATTGAGGTGCCATATTAAATATTTAATTCAATTTGTATTGCTTTGATTATAATAAAACAGAAAAATAGCAAATTGCTTCCACAAATCATCCAAATTTAATGAAATTTGGCAAGAATATTAACGTGTATGACGTTGTTAATGCAAATGCCGAGTTTTAGCTTGATTTCCGAGATGGTTCGCGATTTATAGTATCTCAAATATAAGATAAAATCTTCCAAAAATGATATTTTTAAACTCATAAAAAATATATATTTAGACGATGAAGCCATTCTGTATGTCCTCTGCAAGTATCGTGCTGGGACTCTCAATGGCTTCTGAGTTATTGAAGAAAGTCGCTCCGAAGAGCATGGTGACTGCACCAAATATTATCAAATTCGGAATAGGTGAGGAAACCAGCTGGTTGCTTTTAAATGGAATGACTCAAGACTAACTATTGTAGCTCAATAAAGCATTTTTATATATGTTTTTTTAGTAAATTGTTTAAGTTATGTTGCATTATTTTTCGATAAATGACTTTTTAAACATATCCCAGCAAAAACTTTTTGGTTTTCGGTAATGACAACTAATTATTAAAGTACTTTCATGATAATGAGGCGTCATTATTATTTGTCTTCTCTACATTACATAAATAAGTACTCAATAGTATAATAGTGTAAGTTACAATCACATGGATCATTTGGCTAGAGCGCAGGATTAGCAACCAGAAAGAAGGTTGCTGGTTCAACCCCATTCTGATACTATTAGTTTTTTTTAACAACATTTCTAAACATATATTTTATGCTAAAACAAGTTTTTGTAACTTTGCAAATTAAGTACGAAATGGTGTACTGAGTGAGACGTTAGTCATTAAAAACGAATAGTTAATATGGTCCCAACTCGAACAAAAATTACTACCCAGGCAGAAACTGCCAACCGTACGAAACATCAAGCGCTGGCAAAATATTTTTTACAAATAAAACAAAGTGGCTTGCCAACGTTTGAATTTACATCTAGTAAAATGATTTGCCAATGCTTATTTTTTACTTTTTTTATTTTTATTTATATGTATATTTTGTTTAATTTTACATGTATATTGAAAGTATTAATGCAAAAGGGTAATAACAATTGTTTCATTCTGAAATTTAATAAGAATACACTTAACATCTACCATACACCGAAAAAAGTCTATGACACATTTTACAAAAAAATATTTCGTAGCCAATTCATTCGTAAAATATAAGAATATTTCTTATATTTTACGAAAATAAATTTTATGAAGCATTTTAACATTTTACGAAATTCACGAAATCGTTCGTAGTGGTTTCTTTCGTACTATTTAAATATTTTCGTTTTATAACAAAATATAATTTGTAATATTATTTTTTATTTTCGAGAAACACATATTACAAATTTTTATTTTAAATAATACATAAAATTATATTGTAATTTAAAACATTCTGATTTAAATAATAAAGGTATTTTATTATATTTCTGTGTTATTTTGATATAAGATAATTTTCATATTATTTATCATTAAATTTTACTGTTTTTAGTGATATTTTTGACATAAAAATTAGCATAGAAATTATTGATTTTTTTAAACAAAAAATTAAAAACCTAAGTAAAGTAGTCCATGCCACAAATTCACATATAACCTTACTTTATCAAAAGCACTTTCAAAGCCCCAAAGAGCAAAAATTAAAATAGGTTTACTTGAAAAATCTGAAATTAGAAAACTAATGAACAACGGAATCTTAAAAAAATACGTAAAACAAGCCGCCAATGGAGGGATAAATATTACAAAATTGGATATCGAATATGTTTTGAACATAATTTTCATATTTGATTTTACACTGGTGGTCAAGTTACAAGATAGAACAGCAAACTTAAATTTTTATTTTTTATTTATTAAATCAAGTAATATAAATATATTTATTTTTGGATTCTAATACATAAGGCATATCCCAATTTCACTATAAACTACGCATCCGATCTTATATCATTAATTATTTTTTTAATATCTTGAAAAAAATTAATGAAGATTCCTATTCATCATTTTGAGCTGCTCAGGTCCAAAAACTGTATACCGTTATTATTATTAATAAGAATGAATTTAAGATTTTTTATCGTAAAACAATATAACAATTTTGTAAATAATAAGAAATATATTCGTAAGCATTCGTTTATATTACACCATCCTTTCGTGGTCCAAAATCACGAATTATTTCGTACATTGTACGTTAGTTTTCGTTTATATAAGGCATGGATTTTTTTCGGTGTATTTATTTTAATTTCTTTAACGACATAAAATCCCATTTCATTGAATGGCAGTGGATAATCAAAAAAACTCTGATGTTTTTTTTTAATAAATACTGCCTTTAAAATAAATATTATTACATTTATTACTGAAAATTTCTGATATTACCATAACATTTTCATTGCTTAGTAAACATACGCAGAAAAAAAGTAAAAATTTACTTCAATTACGAAATTGCTTATATTAATTTTGCTCCAATCATCAAAATGATAATACTAATTAACTAGAATAATTGATTTTATTATTACTGCTTTTTTAATAGATAAAATGAACAGAAAATTTTGGAAATTGACTTAAATCTATTTTATTTCTATAGTTTTATAGGCAAATTTTTCATTTTTCTTTATATTTTTTTAAGAGCTGTCAATTTATTTAAAAAATGTAAACCAATTAGAAAGTTAATTATATTAATAAATAATTTAATTAGATTTTAATATAAAGTTAGTTAATCATTTTATTAAAAAATAATTTGAAATATTTTTTTTCTGTGTATATTATCTGTAATTTTGTAGCCACAAATGTTTATAAAAGAAAACTTTACTTTGGATTCAATTGTTTTTATAAATTTTTCAAGTAAATATTTTGTTTTTTCAATAACAGGATTTTTTAATATCACAATTTTTTATAAAAGAAAGATCGTTAATTGGTAAAGCATTTCATTTCTTACTATTCGAATGTTAAGAAAACTTTGTATTCTAGGAGTTTTGGGAAAATGCTGTTAAAAGAGATATACATATATTGGCAGTGTATTAGCTATTTAGTTTTCAAAAGTTTTTACCAACGATTCAAAAAACAATTGGCCAATGGTAGAATGATGCTATCATATAATGTTGTAATAGAAGAACGTCTCACGTTTTGCCAATGTTTGAACCAGTGTTTCGAATGGCTGCTTAAAGCAGTCGTAATTTTCTAAACAGTTGCTTTTTTTACAGCATCTTGCTGAAACAAGTTTACTTGATTTAGTTATCCACCACATAATAACTAAACACATTTTGCTGCTCACACACAAAACTGATTTAAGCAGCATCCAGTTTTTATTTTGTTCAGCAGTCAAATTAAATAAGCAGCGTACACACTCAGTTTTTTACTCAGCCAGTTGATTTTACGTCTTAGTCGTGTGCGCTCAGCACAACGAAGAAACATTTTTCAGCAACGTAAGAACAACTGGATAGTAAGACTGTACAGTTCTGCGCAGTCAATATACAAAGTTGTTTGGTTATGGTTTTTACATATAAGAAGGAAAATGAAGTGGTATAGTTTTTAAATGAAAACAAATAGAAAACGGTACAATAAAATACTATGAATTATATTAAAGATATTTATATTTGCAATTTATTTAAAATTTTTGTAGAACTTTTATAAAAATATTAGATAATACTTAATATTAGTAGATGAAAAAATATTAACTAAATATTAAATATTGTTTAAATTAAAGAAAAAAATTAAAAAAAAAAAAAAAATTTGTTCTTTTGAATAAGAAGAAAATTTTGTTATTTTGTATAATTTTCTTTGTTTTGAAATTTGTAGTTAAGCTTAACTTTTGGACCCAATAAAAGCAATGTTAAATTGAATTAAAACGTTAAATTGTAATACGAAACTCTTTTTATTTTTTTAAATAAAGGGTGGTTCAAAGAGCTTTTTGTCATTTTTAAAATGCAATAACTGAGAAACTAATAAATATATTTTCATAACCTGATATAAGTCCTAATAATATGTATATGTATACAATATTATACTGGTCAGAATCGTATATTATAACGAAATAATAAAAGAAAAAAAATTTGGACACTTTCGGTAAAAATTATGGCTTAGTTGAAGATGGAGGCGTACATTTGGAAGAAAAATTATATATTTTAAATTTGCAATACATATGACTATTAAATGGAAAAAAGCAGTTCTAACAATTGTATATTTGACTCATTGATTATACAAGTATGTAAAATTTGTGTTGAATTTTATGTATTTTTTCATCGATATTGTTAGTAAGTTAGAATTTGCGAAATAATAATCACTAGATCATTAATACAAATAAGAGAAAATTATCTCAAAATTGTTAACATTTGTAAATAAATTGTCGCCTTTTTTAAATATTGAACAAAATTAATCAAAAAATTACAAAGTACTATAAAACCTGGGGGGTTATTTTGTAACTAAATTCGAAAGGAAAATCTTTCGAATTTGTATACTTTATACATTGAAATTCGAAAGTGTTTTCTTTCGAACCGAATTACACAATAACCCCCATGGTGGACAGAAATTATTCTGAGCATAATGGCCCAAGTTTTTTTTTATTATTTAGGGAATTTCAAGTCTCAAAATATATATTATTAACAGGGCAAGTTTTTATATGCACAAAAAAAATTGAAATATGCGCTTGAAAAAGCACGAAAAAATGGTATAATATGCACAGAAATATGCAAAAATAGCATGAATATGTATATAAAAACCTACGAATTTATGCATTCTTATATATTAATGTGTAGAAAATATGCACAAATATGCATTTTTTTAACTTTCAATCTCTAATAGATTACGATGTTTATAAAAATATATCTATTTTAATTTTAAGTATCATATTTGACGCTTCCGATTTTTTTTTCTTTACAATATTTACAATGTACTCAAAATTCTCACAAAAGGATTTTTAGAATTCATTTGATTGAACTCCAAAAAAATCACAAAAAGAGTGTGTTTTTGTTAAGAAAACTAACTTTTGTATCCATTATATGCAAATTTATGCAAAGATTTAAAAAATAAGCATTTTTTGTAAAATTCTTTTGAAATATGCAAATGCTTACTTTCCAAGCGAAAAGCTTGAAAAACTTGCCCTGATTATTAAATATTAATAATCACAGAATTGAAAATATCTTAACTTTTATTAAATTGATTAAGAATCATATTTAGTAGAAAAAATAAAAATTTTAATTTTAGAGTAGATCCGTGTGAGTGAAAAAAAAACTATATGAAATTTAAAAATTGTTCCTAACATATTTACCTACTATTCCGAAAGATATAACATGGAATGTAGCACCCCAACAAAAAAGGAACTAATAAAGAGCTGAAGGAAGTACTTAGTGGTGAAAAAGAGCTGCAGAAGTTCTTTTTCTAACCCACGATTGTTATTAGGGTTTGGGGTCCGGGAATTCCCGGGCGGGAAATCCCGGGAATTTCCGTAAATTTTTCATCGGGAATTCCCGGGAATTTTTTTCAATTTTCCCGGGAAAACGGGAAATTTAATATTCACGTAGTTTTATAATCCTATGGCAAAAATGTTACTGTTAGTATCGCCTCATTGAAAATTTTACATTAATATAAAGTTTATATTATAAACGCATTACTTACCAAAGCAATTTTTGATGTTAGTACAAAATATACATACATGAAATTCGATACAAGTGATATTTTATATTATTCAAAAACATTTCATCGGTGCGCTGATGAAAATTCCTATTTGATGACTTCTCAATGGGAAAAAACGATTTATTTTGTCAATTCATATTTCAAGTACACGAGTTTTTAACTACATATTGCTTTAATCTTTTAAAAATTTTAATGATGATGTACCATTTTCAAACTTCATTTAAATCTCTTGGCTCTGAAAGGTTTTTTCATATTTTTATTTTTTTTTTGCCAATATCTTTAGATTTTTTCGACATAATTAAGTCCAGTTTGTATCACATGATTTTATACTATCTTCAAAGCACGATTTTGGACTATTTTTGGCAATAAAAAACATAAATTATTAATTTTGAAATATGTAAAAATTTTCCAATGAAAAATCTACAACAACTTTTCTTTTAACATCAAAAATACAGTGGTGGCCACGAATTTAAGACACGACATGTAACGAACTAAGTTGTGATAATTATTACAACCCTGCAATATAAAATTAGATTTTGTTAATTTTTCAGTGTACCCTGTAATGTTAAGATCAATTACCGTTATTTGGTTTTGTTTGTGTATACATTTTGTTGCTGTTTTTATTACATTTTCATAAAAACGTGCTTTTGAAGCTGGTCACGAATTTAAAACATATAAGAAATATTTGGTTTTTAAGTGATTTTTTGGTGTTTTTTGAAGCTAAAAGGTAAGTAATGAATGTTTTATTCCATTTAATGTTAGAATACATCAAAATATTTAGTTAGAAATGGCCAGAGGTACTTGGAGTTCGGATGCCGAGCGAAAATTGATCCAACAAATGAATACTGATGGAAAAACAGTAATGGAAATTTCCAAGCTACTAAAATGTTCCAGATCCAAGATTTACAATGCACTGGAACACATCAAGCAACATGGCACTACCAAAAATGTCAAACAGCACCCTAGAGCCCGAAAAACTACACCCAGGGAGGATAGCTTAATTTATAAATCAGCTGCTAAAGATCCTTTCAAGAGCTCAAGTAAAATTAAAAATGAGATTTCATCGGATTTTGGTATTAATATATCGTCCAGGACAATAAGAAGACGTCTGAATGAGAAGAACTTACGTGGGTGTATTGCACAACGTAAACCACTTGTGTCAAAAAAAAATATTAAATCCCGACTAGCGTTTTCAAGAGAAAATCTCAATAAGCCGATGACATTTTGGAAAAATATACTTTGGAGCGACGAGTCGAAGTTTTGTCGCTTTGGTTCTGATGGAAAACAGTACGTATGGCGTCCTCCAAACCTGGAGCATCACCCAAAGTACACCCTTAAAACGGTTAAGCATGGTGGTGGAAATGTCATGGTGTGGGCAGCATTTTCCTGGCATGGTGTAGGTCCCATTCAGAAGATTATCAATAAAATGGACCAGCATATTTACAAAAACATACTGACAAGCATCATGATACCATTCGCTGAAGACAACATGCCTCTAATGTGGAAATTTATGCATGATAATGACCCTAAGCACACTTCACGCCTAGTGAAGAGTTGCTTAGAGGAAAATAATATCACAGTTCTGAAATGGCCAGCTCAATCCCCGGATCTCAATCCAATTGAGAACTTGTGGAATGATGTTGAGGAGCATGTACGAGCAGTAAAGCCAAAAAATTTGACTGATTTATGGGAAGAAATTCAAAAGGCTTGGTATGCCATTCCAAAGGAGCGCTGTATGGCCTTAGTTGAAAGTTTACCCAGGAGATGCGCTGCTGTGATTCAAAATAAAGGATTTCCCACCAAATACTAATATTGTTTTATGAAGCTGAGCTTTACTTTTGTGAATTAACTTTTATTTTGCCTATGTCCTAAATTCATGACCAGGCTTAAACTTGTATTAATCTGTATAATATGTAAATAAAAATTGGAAACTAAATATAGGTAACAAACTATTGTTGATTTTTTTTCATAACATTACTAGGATCTTTAAAAAATAACATGGATCTAAAATTTGTTCGATAAGATGTAAAAATTATCAGAAATATATAAGTGAAATGTCGTGTCTTAAATTCGTGGCCACCACTGTACATACCGCTACTTTTTCAAAATTTAAAATACACGTTTTAAACTACGAATGTATTTTATTTTTCAAAAATTTTTAAAAATAATGATTAACAATATCTTTCAAATCAAAGAATTTAAGTCTATGAATTGAATTGTTATGTATGCTTCAAAGAAATGACTGAGATAATAAATTTGATTTTGAAAAGTTAATTAAAGAATTATATCTTTCGAACCTTTGCTTACAATAGTCAATTATTTTATTTGCATGAAATATTTAAAAATTTTTAAATTTTAAATTGGAAGTCATACTTCAATATTGTTTTATTTTCTGTTAATTAATCATGAATGTGATCTATAATGTTGTATTATAGTATTGAATAGAAAAAATAACATTCTTTATAAAAAATCATTGCTTTTTCCTTATATTTTAAGTTTCCCGGGAAATTGAATTTTTTATTCCCGTTTCCCGGGAAACGAAATGTCATGGGAAACCCCAAACCCTAATTGTTATTGATAAGATGTTATTCTTCTATATTTCTAGTTCATTTCTTTGAAGTACTTCCTTTAAAACAATGTTTATAAAATTTTATAACAAAAAGTCTGTTGTCGAGCTATCAAAATATAATAAATATGATTTAAAATTTATAAAATTTAAATTTTCTTAGAAATTATTAACCTTTTTTCCCGCTAGAAATTCATTAATTTTAATTTTTTTTTTGGAAGTAATTATTATTAAATTTTAAAAAAGTTGAAACAAAATAGTTGTAACAAAAAAGTTCTACTTTTAAAGAGATGAAAATGTTCTTTTTTTGGAAACTCTTGATCGTTTTTTTTTATTTTTTGCTGGGACTTTTTAAATAAAAGTTAGCGCATTATAATTTGATTTTTCAATGTTTTAGAATATTTAAATTTTGAAATAAATAGAATATTTCTTTGATAAATTGTTTAATTGACTATATTCAAAATTAATAAAATAAGGATATATGTATGTAATATCATCAATAAAATTCATATTATTTTATTGGACCGTTGTCTATTTGTTTTCATTTAAAATAATCAACTTCATTTTCCTTCTAAAATTTAAAAACAAAAATCAAACAACTTTGTGTAATAGACCAAAACAAAGAAAGTTATACAAAATAACAAAATTTTCTTCTTATTGCAAATAACAAAAATGTTTTTAATTTTTTCTTTAATTTAAACAACATTTAATATTTAGTTAATATTTTTTCATCTACTAGTATTAAATATTATCTAATATTTTTATAAAAGTTCTATTATCTTAAATAAATTGTAAATAAATATATTAATAAAAAATGTTTGTTTTTTTTTTAATTAAAATTAATAAATCTACATATAAAAATCTTTAATACAATTCGTAGTATTTTATTGCACCGTTTTCTATTTGTTTTTATTTAAAATAATCAACTTCATTTTCCTTCTTAAATGTAAAAACAAAAACCAAACAACTTTGTAAATCAACTGTACAGAACTATACAGTCTTACTATCCAGTTGTTCTTACGTTGCTGAAAAATGATTCTACGTTGTGCTGAGCGCACACGACTAAGACGTAAAATCAACTTGGCTGAGCAAAAAACTGAGTGTGTGCGCTGCTTATTTAATTTGACTGCTGAACAAAATAAAAACTGGTTGCTGCTTATTTCAGTTTTGTGTTTGAGCAGCAAATTTTGTTAAGTAAGCATGTGATCGAAAATGAAAACTTAAACTGTTTCCAGCGCAGTCGCCAGTTGAAAAAAATTTTTGTGTGCTTAAAATTAAACGCTGGTTTGAACCACCTTGAAAAATCGTTTACCAACGTTGGCCCGGTTGTATTTTTCTACCTCGATTTTTACAAAATTCTAAATAATATTACTGCAGGAATCATATAAATATATCTATCCAATAAATAGTTGGAACTGGAGCCCTGCAAACTGTGTCTTATAAGCAGGTCAAGTTTTTTAAGCTTTTTGCTTGGAAAGTAAGCATTTGCATATTTCAAAAGAATTTCACAAAAAATGCTTATATTTTAAATCTTTGCATAAATTTGCATATAATGGAAACAAAAGTTAGTTTTCTTAACAAAAACACACTTGTTTTGTGATTTTTTGGAGTTCAATCAAATGATTTCTAAAATTTTTTTTGTGAGTATTTTGAGTATATTGTAAAAATTGTAAAGAAAAAAATTCAGAAGCGTCAAATATGATACTTAAAATTTAAATATTTATATTTTTATAAACATCGAAATCTATTAAAGATTGAAAGTTAAAAAAGTGCATTTTTGTGCATATTTTCTACACATATATTAATAATATTAACAAAATAAGAATGCATAAATTCGTTGAATTTTATATACATATTCATGCTATTTTTGCATATTTCTGTGCATATTATACCATTTTTTCGTGCTTTTTCAAGCGCATATTTCAATTTTTTTTGTGCATATAAAAACTTGCCCTGCTTATAAGGCATTACAAGCCACTTGATATTTTTCATGTGCTGTTATCAGTGTGTGTGCGGAGCAATAAATACTGTTCTGCAGGCACTTAAAACCATACAAATACTGCGTGTGTGCTTCAACTTTATGAACAAATCATGAGTGTGTTATGATAGCGACCAAACAAGACATGAGAGTGCGACGCACAGTGTTCGATTTTCAAATTTAGGTGCCCAAAATTAATTACACAAAAACTATAAATCGTACAAAAGTGATTTTTGGCATAGTGATTACTTACATATTGAAGAATTTTTGGACAAAAAATTAGACAAATCCGCCTACCGCCACGCCCACTATTAATTACCCAATTATGAAAAATATTCAAAATTTAAAAATAGCTTCTTTTATAATTCTTTTTTATTTGAAAATAAGTTTAATTAAAAATACAAAATAAAGATTACATAATTCATCATAATTTTTTAATGAAATTTTAGTAAAAAAAAAACAAAATCATGTGGAATCTGCACCAATATTACTGTCATTTTCACTATCAGACTCTTGTATATTATAACATGCGTTTTTTAGTAGTTTCAATATATCTGGCGTTAAAGTTAGTTTTTTAACTGGTGGAGTTTTCCTGAAGCTGCAAATATAAGGATCTGATGATATTAATAGCCGTCGGTCCGTGAAGTTTTCCGCGTGAACTGCAGTCTATAACGTGTATTGTCTTTATTCCTGGATTCTTGAGCTTCTTCAGATAATTGACCAATAGGAAGGATGCAATGTTCAATTATAGCTTTTCCGTGCCAAAGAACTTTGTGAACACTGACATGCATGTAATACCAGGGATATAGTTTCAAATAAAGATTTCTTTTTTCAAATGTATAACTTTCGAATGCTTGCACGTTTATAGTATACCCAGATGCTAAGCATTCCAATATAACATGAAAACGTTTAATAAGTTCTAAACTTAACCCAGTTATTTGCTCAGATATTTCCGCATTTCTAAAAAATCGCCTGGCCATCGTTAGTATTTCCCGATATCTGTTTAGGCATGTCTATCAATAACCCCATTTTTTATCTAAATTCGTCTTGAATAAAATTTTTTTTTTGTAAAACTTTTACTTTGTTATCTTCACCTCTAACTTGCCACATTTTTATATCTATCCTGTAAGCTATATGTAGTAAACATTTCATGAATCGTATCCAGGAATGTAGAGGCGACAAGCCAAATTCCAAAACTCCAGGGTCTAAGGTTTTTTGTAACAGGGCTGAAGAGTTATTCATTTCGGAAGGCTTAGCTCCACATACATAACATATTTGTGACGAATTGTAATTCGATAAAGCAGAACAAACTTTTCCATCAATCATGCATAAAATTAATTTCGGTTTTATATAAACAGTATTTTGGATATTGTTCACGACAATATTAACCTCAGTAGCAACTAGTTTTGCTATTTGGTCCTTAATACCTTGTACTTCTTTTTTTTTATCAAGTCTGTTGTCTCTTTTGCAAAGATTAATTTTATAGGACGACAATAGCGAGAGGAGTTGGGCGTTTTGTTTTCATAAATTATAATTTTCTCTTCATTTTTATTAATTAAATATATTTGTACTAGTACAAGGGAAATACTAAACAAATTTTCATCACTACTACCTTCTTGTATCCATTTTTGCTTATAAAGACTTTGATTAGATCCATCGCATCCCCATTTGAATAAAGCGAATATTTCCGTATATGTACTTACCTCAATTGTTGACCTTAACTTCTTTATGGCTTTACCCCTTTCTGGTGAAGACAAAGCTAACTCTTCCACCAATTCAGCTGAACAGCGTTTTCCAGAGGAATGCAGATGTGTTTTAATCGCCATCACCATTTGTTCGGCACCTACTGAATGAGTTAATTCTTTTACTTTTCTTCTCTTGCTTCTTTGGCTATAATCTTCAAACTCCTTTTTTGGTCTTTTGCAGTATTTACTGTAAAACTAGAATAATCTATTAAAACTGCTAGCCAATCGTTATTGTCATGTAGGAATCGGGGTTTTGTTCTTTTAGCTTTTGTCCACCTTTTCTGAAACTCGCTGCACATATTCAAACAAAAAGATTTCAATTTATCAAACTGTATTTTTGTTGTAGAGCCGCTCATCCAAATTAGATGAAATAAAGTCAATTAAACGATCGAAACGTTCATTTTTAACACTAGATAGCCATACGTCAAAAAGTTCCATCCGAGAAATGTTAACCGAATTCATCACAATTTAAAAAAAATTATCAGAGGACAGAGGAAAGTTTCTGTTTAAAATGCAGTTTAATTTACACAAAACAGAATAAAAAATAAAAAATATATTGCATTATTACATTTTCCAACAACAATACAGCATAAATTTATTTACCTAAACCAAAACTTCGCTTACAAAGCTAGAATTAATGATTCTATTAATAACTTACGTTGTAATCAGTAAAGTCTAAAAATAAACAATAAAATAATATGCAAATTTTTATTTTTAGAAAAAAAAGAAAAGAAAACGGGACTTCTTTGTGAAAACCATTGATGCACTTTAAAATAACTAGGTAGTACACTGCAGTGGTATAGTGGGTAGAGCAATTGGCTAGCATCCGGATGGTTGTGGGTTCAACTCCTAGCAACTTATTTTTTTTTTTTTTTTTTAATTTTTTAATTCTTGTAAATCGTTCTATAAATAAAGAATTACTTTTGTGACATCTTAAACAAAAATAAGTTCCTTTTCTAGCAAAGAAAAGTTCCACTATATAACGGTTAATTGCTAGATGGAATTATTCACCCACGATCTTGTAAGCTCACAACTTAAACAAAGGTATTCATTTAAAACATACATTCTTTAAAAGCAACTTACAAATAAAATGGTATTAAATTTTTTGTTCCACTTAGAAGGATGGTGTATCTTTGTTTTGAATACTTTGTTCGGCAGGGGCAGTATCGGGCAAAATTTTTTTTTAGTTTATATTAAAGGAGTATCCCTAGTTCTCAAAACAATCAAAAGTTGGACCCCAGCTGATAACAGAAAAAAGTATTCGTCTATGCATTTTTGTTTTTGACTTACAATTTTTTTTAAGAGCTTCCCTATTATATCTTTCAATATCTAAAACTATCTTCATTCAAATATATACAAAATACCTGTTTTATATTTTATAGGAATTATATTTTCATATACAAAAAGAATTTTTTAAAAATATGCCATAGAAAAATGTTTATTCATGTTCAAAGTTTGACTAATTTTCGAGCAAAAAAAAATATTTTTCTTTTGTATATTTTACCCATCATTCATGTTATCGTTAGAAGCATTCATTGATCGATTTTAGCTAAAATGAGTACGGAAATGTCTTAACTGAATAGTCTATTTTAATACCCGAATATAATTTTTTTCCTCCTTTAAAGTTCATTTTTGGGGTTTTGGCCAGCTAAATTTGAAAATCGAACACTGTGCGACGCTAAAAAAAATACAAGCCTTTTGACCACTTGTTTGCTTCAATAAGAAAAAAAAAAGAAAGAAACATTTATAAACAACCCCTTTGCACACATTTTTTGCCACACACAGCAACTATGTAGAAGTAAAATTTCTTATGGCGGGTTCTAGAACCCGCTCTCATGAAATTCTCGCTCTCAACATTTTGCATTGATGAGGGGGATAAGTAACAAGGGAAAACAAAATACACCACCAAAACAGAGAGAGAGAAAGAGTTTAAATATATGTGTTTGTACATGTGTGTATTCTTTATAATGCAAATAAAAACACAAACACATATATAAGTTTGTACAATGTACATGTTATAAAGATTTTTATTTCAAATCGAAAGAAACAAATAATATTTGTTTCTTTTATTTTGAAATAAGATATAAAGATATAAACGTTAATATAACAGTAGGGCATAGTGTACATGTTTTGTTGTTTTACAAGTAGAAATACTTTGATCTGCACCGACATACTTATACCTTCTTAGTGACGTGACAAAATTTTATATGATTTCGAAGTTGTCAATTTATATTTTATAGTTATATTTTTGATAAATTAATAATTGTTATTTTATACTTTTATATATGTATATTTTTATATATTTCTTAAATGTGCAGATAATTTTTTTTTTTTTTGTTATTATTGTTCAAAAAATTTCAATTATAAAAATGTAATTTTTTATAAATGTTAGAGATTTTATATTTTTTTTATATATTTAAATTTGTTCATTTTTAAAGTTTAAGTTTTTTCGGAAAATAATTATTTTGTGATTTTTTCCAAGTTTTTGAGTTGTATTTTATTCGAAACAAAAAATTGCAATTAAAATATGTAAATTTTATTTCGTAAAAAAGTTGTTTTGAATTATTTTTGAGCAGAAATGTCATTTATTTTGAATAGTAAAGAAAGTTTTTGATTTCCTTTTTGTAAGCAATAAGTTATTATTAAAAAAAATATATTTAAATAGCAATGTTTAAATTTATAGACTTAAATTTTTTTATAAACAAAAATACCGAAATTTTTTTAAATATATAAAAGTTATTTTTTCAATGGGATTTTTATTAATTTACTTATTTTTGTCATAACAATTTTTTATTAGTAGGTATATACAAATTAAATATTTTTTTACAAAAGGTCTTTTTACAATAAAATTTCATATTTTTTTCAGAATTGTTTTATTCTTTTTATTTTTAAGGAAAATCTAATCTTTGTGGTGACAAATTCGATATGAAAAAAAAAAAAAATAAAAAAAATACATTTTCGTTTTTATTTATTTATTTAATATACTTAACTTTAACATCTGTCACTTTGAATACATAAGTAAAAAAAACTACAAAAATAAATAAATTTGATATTCTGAAAGTATATTTTCATAAGCTCATATGAGGTTAAAAAAAGGCATAACTACTTCGGTGCTGATTAAAGTATTTCTACTTTTAAAACAACAAAACACATATGCTATGCCCTACACTACACGATCGATTTTATATCTTTATTAAATAAACAACCAATTTCTTGTTTCTACTTTTTCATATGCACTACACCAGCGATCGCCACACTCATACATTCACAATTATGTTTGTGTATGTTTTGTTTTTCTGTCCCATTCAATGTTGCCAGATTTGACGATTTATCGTCATTTTGACGATTTTTTTTATCTAAAAATTACCTGTTGACGATTTGACGATTTTTACCCTTAATTTGACGATTTTTTTTTAAAGAAAATTCAAACTATTTTTTAAATTTGTATACATTATTATTTAAAAGTATTATTAGGAAGGATTTATGGGAACCAATATAATATTATTTTATTACAAAATGGCGAATAAACCCTACAAATGGCCTAAATACTTAAATAGTCGAACTAAGAATCTAAAGACATTTTTGATGAATTGATTCAAAATTAAATTTTGTATACATTGTAGATAGGTTTATTCATAAAAGAGCCTATGTATTTTTTATAACAAGGTAAGATAAATAACTTATTTTGGTTTGAAAGTCATACAAAATTACATACAGGTAACCCTCGATTTACAAGATATTTCATTTATGCAATTTCTTTATAACGCGATTCTATTATTGGCCACTTTTTGAAATACGAGTTTTTATTTAACGCGAACTTGGTATAACGCGTATAAACAATAGTGACAAACTTTAAATTGCGCAAATTACGGTAGCGTATTGGAAAGAATTTATTGAAAAAAAAACGAGAGAAGAAGATATAGTCGATCAAGCCCGACTATATGATCCACTATATGAACCCTACACCATTACGATCCACACAATTTTGTTTTTACTTATATACAACTTACTTGTGCTAAATATTAACATAATACTAACATTTGTATGGGATTTATGCACGTTAGTGATTTTCGGAAGAGGAATTTATATGGGAGCTATGGTCAGTTATGGACCGATCTTCATGAAATTTGGCAGACGGATTTTTGTTGATATAAAACTTATTTGTACTAAATTTCATTAAAATATTCATATTTTTAAGGCATCTTTATGTGTTAAAACTCTATTCCGGGAGGACATTTGTATGGGGGCTAGGTGAAATAATGGGCCGATCATAACCAAATTCAATAGGCTTTATCCTTGTATTGAAAAAAGCATATATACCAAATTTCATCAAATTATCTTCAAAAGTGCGACCTGTACTTTGCGCACAAGCTTTACATGAACAGCCAGCCAGCCGACCAGACGGACGGACGGAAGGACATCGTTAAATCGACTCAGAAAGTGATTCTGAGTCGAACGGTATACTTTAAGGTGGGTGTCCGAAGATTTTTTCTCTGCGTTACAACTTCTGCACAAACACATAATACCCCAACCACCTTTGGTGGTGTAGGGTATAAAAAGATTATTTAATGAAATAATGGCTACAAAATAAAAAAAATTTAAATTATAAGCGAAGTGTTGTATAATTGCTTAACATTTCTTTGTAAGATTAAAAAAGGGGAAACGGCAAAATATGTAACAAGATTATAAAACTTTAATAAAAATACAATAAGAACAATCCAAAAAATATATATACAGTATGTCAAGAAAATGTTTTTACATTGAAGACAAAATTATTATTTCAACTTTATTCTACAATATTTGCAAATGTTTATAACATTGCAAATTTTTTTTGTTACATTTTGTTTTAGGTATATTTCTTTAACGGGTTTTACCAGAAAAAAAATTCATTATGAATGTAATTACGAAAATACAACAATAAAAACTACACATACCCTTTAATCTACCTGTCAAGAAAATGTTTTTACATTTGCGTTTTTTTCGCTATGTGAAACAATTTTTGAACTTTGGGATGTAATAATCACATAGTACAAGAATATGTGTTCAAATCCATGATATATATTACGAGTAATCCATAAATTATATATTAAGTAAGTCAAGAGAAAAAACTCCAGATCATAATCCACTAGGGCTTATAATAAAGTGTTGTGGAAAGGGTATATCAATTTTATCTTCCAAGAAACAATGAAAAAAATACAGGTGGATTACAATTACAGATAGAAAACTACATGGAAAGAAACACTCTTATGGGGACAAAGTATTCAACAATTATAATCATTCCCAATGATTTAAGTTGATAAGCTCAAAAAGTTATGGAACGAATTGTATGTTGTACAGGAATGTTTATACTATATAATACAATTTAATACGGTCAGAATACGCCGAAAACCTTCAAAATGCTTTAGAAAGCATTTAGAAAATTAAATAATAAATATTCATACTTTCGTATTTAAAAGTTATTGTTAAATACAGATAAATTTTATTCAAAATAGTTGGAAAATCGGTTTTATTATGAAATAAAACAGTGTGCAGTAACATTTCTAGACTTTTAAAGGTCATTTAAAAAAAAAGTGTTAATAAATATGAGTTTATGAAGGATGAAAACTAAAAATAAAGTCATGAGAAAAATAATGACTCCAAGCATATATGAGCAAATAATGATAATGCGAGAAAATTTATTTACAAAAAGCTTTAAATATACCAGCAAAAGGTCCAAACTTTCATCCCACACCATTTTTTTCTCCTTATTTGAAGAACAAAGTGACAAAAAGGTATTACAGGACCATAATGAACTAAAAAAACGCACTAATGTTGGAATATACAAAATTCCAATTGACTGTGACATTCATTAATAATATTATTTGATGAAAAAGGTTCCACAAGCATTTATATATATATATATATATATATATATATATATATATATATATATATATATATATATATATATATATATATATATATATATATATATATATATATATATATATATATATATATATATATATATATATACTAGCTGTTACCATTTTAAATTAAAAATTCCGAAAATTTTTGATTTTCTTAAGCAGTTTTATAAATGCAAAAGAATCTTGACACTAAGATTTTTGTGTTTGTTTAGTTTTTGCTCCATTTCTAATAGTTTAAATCATTAAATATTAAGTTTCTTTGAGTTATATAATAATAAATATATTAATTAACAAATTCGTATTAAAAATTTTTACATTAGCAAAAAATTATATAGTTTTTTAAAGCCAAACTTCGACAAATTCATGTTTTCTTTTAATGTAAAAACATTTTCTTGACATACTGTATTTAAATAAGCATGCATAAATATGTATACATATAATCAGACTTAATAGGTAATGTGTACTTGATTTTCATAATATGCCACCAATATAAAATTAATGTAATTTTTATTAATTTCTTTTCAATTTAAAATTTAATTTTTCATCAGAAAAAGTATAAAAACTGTTCATTAACATATAAAATACGTAGTTTTTCATATTGACGATTTTTTGACGATTTCAAATAGTTGATTTGACGATTTTACCATTTTTTTCTCCAAATTTGACGATTTTTAACCAAATTTGTCTGGCAACTATGGTCCCATTATGAAATTATACACCAAAAAAATTACATATTTTTGAAAGTTTCTTCGTCAATTCAAGACTTATAAGTGAAAATACAGGTTACTAGTTTAGAATTTGAATAGTAATAACCAGGGATCGCAACGATTACCATAGTAGTCATAAAAACTACGATTTAATGTTTATTTTTCTTATTAAAATTATAAATTAGGATTTAATTTCTTATTAAGAAATATCGAATAATACTAAATTTAATTCAGCACAAACGATTATTTCAAATTTGTATTTTATAGTAAAAAATTTATTGTAGGAAATTATTAGTTCTTAATTAAAAAAAATAAGATAGATGTTTATTAAGAGACAAAAATCATCAAAAATATTAATTCCTACTAAACATCAAACATTTTTCATGAGTGTATCTCAACCAACAAGCGATAACACAACCTTTCTGATTGGATGCTCGTGCGAGACTGACTTTCTTGTTTGTTTTTTTATTTATTTCAAGAGCATAACAAAAGAGATCAAAAACACGCAAGCTTCTTTTCCTTTTGTCTTCCCTTCCGCATCAAAAAATACTTTTAAAAAATATTTCAGTTTTCATTGAGATGCGCTTTCTATATGTTGTATAATCTTTGGTATTACAAAAAAAAACAAACAAATCATTAAGACCACTTGAATGCTTTAAATCATTTCTCAACGTCTTGTATGATTTTTGCCACATCACTTGCACCACTTGTTTACGATAAATGATTTGAACGCACGGATTTGCAGTCGCTCATACAGTTTATTGTTGTTTTTGCACATGTTTGCTATGAAACACACACTTGAAATTCAAGTGTATTTGCTTTTCAAATCATTTTACGCCGGAGTCTAGTTGGAACTTTAAAATAAATTAACTTTTTTGGGGTTATTTTCCAAAAAGGTGGTAATATTCTTTCACTTCTTCACTTTTGACTTACAATTTTTTTTAAGAGCTTCCCTATTATATCTTTCAATATCTAAAACTATCTTCATTCAAATATATACAAAATACCTGTTTTATATTTTATAGGAATTATATTTTCATATACAAAAAGAATTTTTTAAAAATATGCCATAGAAAAATGTTTATTCATGTTCAAAGTTTGACTAATTTTCGAGCAAAAAAAAATATTTTTCTTTTGTATATTTTACCCATCATTCATGTTATCGTTAGAAGCATTCATTGATCGATTTTAGCTAAAATGAGTACGGAAATGTCTTAACTGAATAGTCTATTTTAATACCCGAATATAATTTTTTTCCTCCTTTAAAGTTCATTTTTGGGGTTTTGGCCAGCTAAATTTGAAAATCGAACACTGTGCGACGCTAAAAAAAATACAAGCCTTTTGACCACTTGTTTGCTTCAATAAGAAAAAAAAAAGAAAGAAACATTTATAAACAACCCCTTTGCACACATTTTTTGCCACACACAGCAACTATGTAGAAGTAAAATTTCTTATGGCGGGTTCTAGAACCCGCTCTCATGAAATTCTCGCTCTCAACATTTTGCATTGATGAGGGGGATAAGTAACAAGGGAAAACAAAATACACCACCAAAACAGAGAGAGAGAAAGAGTTTAAATATATGTGTTTGTACATGTGTGTATTCTTTATAATGCAAATAAAAACACAAACACATATATAAGTTTGTACAATGTACATGTTATAAAGATTTTTATTTCAAATCGAAAGAAACAAATAATATTTGTTTCTTTTATTTTGAAATAAGATATAAAGATATAAACGTTAATATAACAGTAGGGCATAGTGTACATGTTTTGTTGTTTTACAAGTAGAAATACTTTGATCTGCACCGACATACTTATACCTTCTTAGTGACGTGACAAAATTTTATATGATTTCGAAGTTGTCAATTTATATTTTATAGTTATATTTTTGATAAATTAATAATTGTTATTTTATACTTTTATATATGTATATTTTTATATATTTCTTAAATGTGCAGATAATTTTTTTTTTTTTTGTTATTATTGTTCAAAAAATTTCAATTATAAAAATGTAATTTTTTATAAATGTTAGAGATTTTATATTTTTTTTATATATTTAAATTTGTTCATTTTTAAAGTTTAAGTTTTTTCGGAAAATAATTATTTTGTGATTTTTTCCAAGTTTTTGAGTTGTATTTTATTCGAAACAAAAAATTGCAATTAAAATATGTAAATTTTATTTCGTAAAAAAGTTGTTTTGAATTATTTTTGAGCAGAAATGTCATTTATTTTGAATAGTAAAGAAAGTTTTTGATTTCCTTTTTGTAAGCAATAAGTTATTATTAAAAAAAATATATTTAAATAGCAATGTTTAAATTTATAGACTTAAATTTTTTTATAAACAAAAATACCGAAATTTTTTTAAATATATAAAAGTTATTTTTTCAATGGGATTTTTATTAATTTACTTATTTTTGTCATAACAATTTTTTATTAGTAGGTATATACAAATTAAATATTTTTTTACAAAAGGTCTTTTTACAATAAAATTTCATATTTTTTTCAGAATTGTTTTATTCTTTTTATTTTTAAGGAAAATCTAATCTTTGTGGTGACAAATTCGATATGAAAAAAAAAAAAATAAAAAAAATACATTTTCGTTTTTATTTATTTATTTAATATACTTAACTTTAACATCTGTCACTTTGAATACATAAGTAAAAAAAACTACAAAAATAAATAAATTTGATATTCTGAAAGTATATTTTCATAAGCTCATATGAGGTTAAAAAAAGGCATAACTACTTCGGTGCTGATTAAAGTATTTCTACTTTTAAAACAACAAAACACATATGCTATGCCCTACACTACACGATCGATTTTATATCTTTATTAAATAAACAACCAATTTCTTGTTTCTACTTTTTCATATGCACTACACCAGCGATCGCCACACTCATACATTCACAATTATGTTTGTGTATGTTTTGTTTTTCTGTCCCATTCAATGTTGCCAGATTTGACGATTTATCGTCATTTTGACGATTTTTTTTATCTAAAAATTACCTGTTGACGATTTGACGATTTTTACCCTTAATTTGACGATTTTTTTTTAAAGAAAATTCAAACTATTTTTTAAATTTGTATACATTATTATTTAAAAGTATTATTAGGAAGGATTTATGGGAACCAATATAATATTATTTTATTACAAAATGGCGAATAAACCCTACAAATGGCCTAAATACTTAAATAGTCGAACTAAGAATCTAAAGACATTTTTGATGAATTGATTCAAAATTAAATTTTGTATACATTGTAGATAGGTTTATTCATAAAAGAGCCTATGTATTTTTTATAACAAGGTAAGATAAATAACTTATTTTGGTTTGAAAGTCATACAAAATTACATACAGGTAACCCTCGATTTACAAGATATTTCATTTATGCAATTTCTTTATAACGCGATTCTATTATTGGCCACTTTTTGAAATACGAGTTTTTATTTAACGCGAACTTGGTATAACGCGTATAAACAATAGTGACAAACTTTAAATTGCGCAAATTACGGTAGCGTATTGGAAAGAATTTATTGAAAAAAAAACGAGAGAAGAAGATATAGTCGATCAAGCCCGACTATATGATCCACTATATGAACCCTACACCATTACGATCCACACAATTTTGTTTTTACTTATATACAACTTACTTGTGCTAAATATTAACATAATACTAACATTTGTATGGGATTTATGCACGTTAGTGATTTTCGGAAGAGGAATTTATATGGGAGCTATGGTCAGTTATGGACCGATCTTCATGAAATTTGGCAGACGGATTTTTGTTGATATAAAACTTATTTGTACTAAATTTCATTAAAATATTCATATTTTTAAGGCATCTTTATGTGTTAAAACTCTATTCCGGGAGGACATTTGTATGGGGGCTAGGTGAAATAATGGGCCGATCATAACCAAATTCAATAGGCTTTATCCTTGTATTGAAAAAAGCATATATACCAAATTTCATCAAATTATCTTCAAAAGTGCGACCTGTACTTTGCGCACAAGCTTTACATGAACAGCCAGCCAGCCGACCAGACGGACGGACGGAAGGACATCGTTAAATCGACTCAGAAAGTGATTCTGAGTCGAACGGTATACTTTAAGGTGGGTGTCCGAAGATTTTTTCTCTGCGTTACAACTTCTGCACAAACACATAATACCCCAACCACCTTTGGTGGTGTAGGGTATAAAAAGATTATTTAATGAAATAATGGCTACAAAATAAAAAAAATTTAAATTATAAGCGAAGTGTTGTATAATTGCTTAACATTTCTTTGTAAGATTAAAAAAGGGGAAACGGCAAAATATGTAACAAGATTATAAAACTTTAATAAAAATACAATAAGAACAATCCAAAAAATATATATACAGTATGTCAAGAAAATGTTTTTACATTGAAGACAAAATTATTATTTCAACTTTATTCTACAATATTTGCAAATGTTTATAACATTGCAAATTTTTTTTGTTACATTTTGTTTTAGGTATATTTCTTTAACGGGTTTTACCAGAAAAAAAATTCATTATGAATGTAATTACGAAAATACAACAATAAAAACTACACATACCCTTTAATCTACCTGTCAAGAAAATGTTTTTACATTTGCGTTTTTTTCGCTATGTGAAACAATTTTTGAACTTTGGGATGTAATAATCACATAGTACAAGAATATGTGTTCAAATCCATGATATATATTACGAGTAATCCATAAATTATATATTAAGTAAGTCAAGAGAAAAAACTCCAGATCATAATCCACTAGGGCTTATAATAAAGTGTTGTGGAAAGGGTATATCAATTTTATCTTCCAAGAAACAATGAAAAAAATACAGGTGGATTACAATTACAGATAGAAAACTACATGGAAAGAAACACTCTTATGGGGACAAAGTATTCAACAATTATAATCATTCCCAATGATTTAAGTTGATAAGCTCAAAAAGTTATGGAACGAATTGTATGTTGTACAGGAATGTTTATACTATATAATACAATTTAATACGGTCAGAATACGCCGAAAACCTTCAAAATGCTTTAGAAAGCATTTAGAAAATTAAATAATAAATATTCATACTTTCGTATTTAAAAGTTATTGTTAAATACAGATAAATTTTATTCAAAATAGTTGGAAAATCGGTTTTATTATGAAATAAAACAGTGTGCAGTAACATTTCTAGACTTTTAAAGGTCATTTAAAAAAAAAGTGTTAATAAATATGAGTTTATGAAGGATGAAAACTAAAAATAAAGTCATGAGAAAAATAATGACTCCAAGCATATATGAGCAAATAATGATAATGCGAGAAAATTTATTTACAAAAAGCTTTAAATATACCAGCAAAAGGTCCAAACTTTCATCCCACACCATTTTTTTCTCCTTATTTGAAGAACAAAGTGACAAAAAGGTATTACAGGACCATAATGAACTAAAAAAACGCACTAATGTTGGAATATACAAAATTCCAATTGACTGTGACATTCATTAATAATATTATTTGATGAAAAAGGTTCCACAAGCATTTATATATATATATATATATATATATATATATATATATATATATATATATATATATATATATATATATATATATATATATATATATATATATATATATATATATATATATATATATATATATATATATATATATATATATATATATATATATATATATATATATATATATATATATATATATATATATATACTAGCTGTTACCATTTTAAATTAAAAATTCCGAAAATTTTTGATTTTCTTAAGCAGTTTTATAAATGCAAAAGAATCTTGACACTAAGATTTTTGTGTTTGTTTAGTTTTTGCTCCATTTCTAATAGTTTAAATCATTAAATATTAAGTTTCTTTGAGTTATATAATAATAAATATATTAATTAACAAATTCGTATTAAAAATTTTTACATTAGCAAAAAATTATATAGTTTTTTAAAGCCAAACTTCGACAAATTCATGTTTTCTTTTAATGTAAAAACATTTTCTTGACATACTGTATTTAAATAAGCATGCATAAATATGTATACATATAATCAGACTTAATAGGTAATGTGTACTTGATTTTCATAATATGCCACCAATATAAAATTAATGTAATTTTTATTAATTTCTTTTCAATTTAAAATTTAATTTTTCATCAGAAAAAGTATAAAAACTGTTCATTAACATATAAAATACGTAGTTTTTCATATTGACGATTTTTTGACGATTTCAAATAGTTGATTTGACGATTTTACCATTTTTTTCTCCAAATTTGACGATTTTTAACCAAATTTGTCTGGCAACTATGGTCCCATTATGAAATTATACACCAAAAAAATTACATATTTTTGAAAGTTTCTTCGTCAATTCAAGACTTATAAGTGAAAATACAGGTTACTAGTTTAGAATTTGAATAGTAATAACCAGGGATCGCAACGATTACCATAGTAGTCATAAAAACTACGATTTAATGTTTATTTTTCTTATTAAAATTATAAATTAGGATTTAATTTCTTATTAAGAAATATCGAATAATACTAAATTTAATTCAGCACAAACGATTATTTCAAATTTGTATTTTATAGTAAAAAATTTATTGTAGGAAATTATTAGTTCTTAATTAAAAAAAATAAGATAGATGTTTATTAAGAGACAAAAATCATCAAAAATATTAATTCCTACTAAACATCAAACATTTTTCATGAGTGTATCTCAACCAACAAGCGATAACACAACCTTTCTGATTGGATGCTCGTGCGAGACTGACTTTCTTGTTTGTTTTTTTATTTATTTCAAGAGCATAACAAAAGAGATCAAAAACACGCAAGCTTCTTTTCCTTTTGTCTTCCCTTCCGCATCAAAAAATACTTTTAAAAAATATTTCAGTTTTCATTGAGATGCGCTTTCTATATGTTGTATAATCTTTGGTATTACAAAAAAAAACAAACAAATCATTAAGACCACTTGAATGCTTTAAATCATTTCTCAACGTCTTGTATGATTTTTGCCACATCACTTGCACCACTTGTTTACGATAAATGATTTGAACGCACGGATTTGCAGTCGCTCATACAGTTTATTGTTGTTTTTGCACATGTTTGCTATGAAACACACACTTGAAATTCAAGTGTATTTGCTTTTCAAATCATTTTACGCCGGAGTCTAGTTGGAACTTTAAAATAAATTAACTTTTTTGGGGTTATTTTCCAAAAAGGTGGTAATATTCTTTCACTTCTTCACTTTTGACTTACAATTTTTTTTAAGAGCTTCCCTATTATATCTTTCAATATCTAAAACTATCTTCATTCAAATATATACAAAATACCTGTTTTATATTTTATAGGAATTATATTTTCATATACAAAAAGAATTTTTTAAAAATATGCCATAGAAAAATGTTTATTCATGTTCAAAGTTTGACTAATTTTCGAGCAAAAAAAAATATTTTTCTTTTGTATATTTTACCCATCATTCATGTTATCGTTAGAAGCATTCATTGATCGATTTTAGCTAAAATGAGTACGGAAATGTCTTAACTGAATAGTCTATTTTAATACCCGAATATAATTTTTTTCCTCCTTTAAAGTTCATTTTTGGGGTTTTGGCCAGCTAAATTTGAAAATCGAACACTGTGCGACGCTAAAAAAAATACAAGCCTTTTGACCACTTGTTTGCTTCAATAAGAAAAAAAAAAGAAAGAAACATTTATAAACAACCCCTTTGCACACATTTTTTGCCACACACAGCAACTATGTAGAAGTAAAATTTCTTATGGCGGGTTCTAGAACCCGCTCTCATGAAATTCTCGCTCTCAACATTTTGCATTGATGAGGGGGATAAGTAACAAGGGAAAACAAAATACACCACCAAAACAGAGAGAGAGAAAGAGTTTAAATATATGTGTTTGTACATGTGTGTATTCTTTATAATGCAAATAAAAACACAAACACATATATAAGTTTGTACAATGTACATGTTATAAAGATTTTTATTTCAAATCGAAAGAAACAAATAATATTTGTTTCTTTTATTTTGAAATAAGATATAAAGATATAAACGTTAATATAACAGTAGGGCATAGTGTACATGTTTTGTTGTTTTACAAGTAGAAATACTTTGATCTGCACCGACATACTTATACCTTCTTAGTGACGTGACAAAATTTTATATGATTTCGAAGTTGTCAATTTATATTTTATAGTTATATTTTTGATAAATTAATAATTGTTATTTTATACTTTTATATATGTATATTTTTATATATTTCTTAAATGTGCAGATAATTTTTTTTTTTTTTGTTATTATTGTTCAAAAAATTTCAATTATAAAAATGTAATTTTTTATAAATGTTAGAGATTTTATATTTTTTTTATATATTTAAATTTGTTCATTTTTAAAGTTTAAGTTTTTTCGGAAAATAATTATTTTGTGATTTTTTCCAAGTTTTTGAGTTGTATTTTATTCGAAACAAAAAATTGCAATTAAAATATGTAAATTTTATTTCGTAAAAAAGTTGTTTTGAATTATTTTTGAGCAGAAATGTCATTTATTTTGAATAGTAAAGAAAGTTTTTGATTTCCTTTTTGTAAGCAATAAGTTATTATTAAAAAAAATATATTTAAATAGCAATGTTTAAATTTATAGACTTAAATTTTTTTATAAACAAAAATACCGAAATTTTTTTAAATATATAAAAGTTATTTTTTCAATGGGATTTTTATTAATTTACTTATTTTTGTCATAACAATTTTTTATTAGTAGGTATATACAAATTAAATATTTTTTTACAAAAGGTCTTTTTACAATAAAATTTCATATTTTTTTCAGAATTGTTTTATTCTTTTTATTTTTAAGGAAAATCTAATCTTTGTGGTGACAAATTCGATATGAAAAAAAAAAAAATAAAAAAAATACATTTTCGTTTTTATTTATTTATTTAATATACTTAACTTTAACATCTGTCACTTTGAATACATAAGTAAAAAAAACTACAAAAATAAATAAATTTGATATTCTGAAAGTATATTTTCATAAGCTCATATGAGGTTAAAAAAAGGCATAACTACTTCGGTGCTGATTAAAGTATTTCTACTTTTAAAACAACAAAACACATATGCTATGCCCTACACTACACGATCGATTTTATATCTTTATTAAATAAACAACCAATTTCTTGTTTCTACTTTTTCATATGCACTACACCAGCGATCGCCACACTCATACATTCACAATTATGTTTGTGTATGTTTTGTTTTTCTGTCCCATTCAATGTTGCCAGATTTGACGATTTATCGTCATTTTGACGATTTTTTTTATCTAAAAATTACCTGTTGACGATTTGACGATTTTTACCCTTAATTTGACGATTTTTTTTTAAAGAAAATTCAAACTATTTTTTAAATTTGTATACATTATTATTTAAAAGTATTATTAGGAAGGATTTATGGGAACCAATATAATATTATTTTATTACAAAATGGCGAATAAACCCTACAAATGGCCTAAATACTTAAATAGTCGAACTAAGAATCTAAAGACATTTTTGATGAATTGATTCAAAATTAAATTTTGTATACATTGTAGATAGGTTTATTCATAAAAGAGCCTATGTATTTTTTATAACAAGGTAAGATAAATAACTTATTTTGGTTTGAAAGTCATACAAAATTACATACAGGTAACCCTCGATTTACAAGATATTTCATTTATGCAATTTCTTTATAACGCGATTCTATTATTGGCCACTTTTTGAAATACGAGTTTTTATTTAACGCGAACTTGGTATAACGCGTATAAACAATAGTGACAAACTTTAAATTGCGCAAATTACGGTAGCGTATTGGAAAGAATTTATTGAAAAAAAAACGAGAGAAGAAGATATAGTCGATCAAGCCCGACTATATGATCCACTATATGAACCCTACACCATTACGATCCACACAATTTTGTTTTTACTTATATACAACTTACTTGTGCTAAATATTAACATAATACTAACATTTGTATGGGATTTATGCACGTTAGTGATTTTCGGAAGAGGAATTTATATGGGAGCTATGGTCAGTTATGGACCGATCTTCATGAAATTTGGCAGACGGATTTTTGTTGATATAAAACTTATTTGTACTAAATTTCATTAAAATATTCATATTTTTAAGGCATCTTTATGTGTTAAAACTCTATTCCGGGAGGACATTTGTATGGGGGCTAGGTGAAATAATGGGCCGATCATAACCAAATTCAATAGGCTTTATCCTTGTATTGAAAAAAGCATATATACCAAATTTCATCAAATTATCTTCAAAAGTGCGACCTGTACTTTGCGCACAAGCTTTACATGAACAGCCAGCCAGCCGACCAGACGGACGGACGGAAGGACATCGTTAAATCGACTCAGAAAGTGATTCTGAGTCGAACGGTATACTTTAAGGTGGGTGTCCGAAGATTTTTTCTCTGCGTTTCAACTTCTGCACAAACACATAATACCCCAACCACCTTTGGTGGTGTAGGGTATAAAAAGATTATTTAATGAAATAATGGCTACAAAATAAAAAAAATTTAAATTATAAGCGAAGTGTTGTATAATTGCTTAACATTTCTTTGTAAGATTAAAAAAGGGGAAACGGCAAAATATGTAACAAGATTATAAAACTTTAATAAAAATACAATAAGAACAATCCAAAAAATATATATACAGTATGTCAAGAAAATGTTTTTACATTGAAGACAAAATTATTATTTCAACTTTATTCTACAATATTTGCAAATGTTTATAACATTGCAAATTTTTTTTGTTACATTTTGTTTTAGGTATATTTCTTTAACGGGTTTTACCAGAAAAAAAATTCATTATGAATGTAATTACGAAAATACAACAATAAAAACTACACATACCCTTTAATCTACCTGTCAAGAAAATGTTTTTACATTTGCGTTTTTTTCGCTATGTGAAACAATTTTTGAACTTTGGGATGTAATAATCACATAGTACAAGAATATGTGTTCAAATCCATGATATATATTACGAGTAATCCATAAATTATATATTAAGTAAGTCAAGAGAAAAAACTCCAGATCATAATCCACTAGGGCTTATAATAAAGTGTTGTGGAAAGGGTATATCAATTTTATCTTCCAAGAAACAATGAAAAAAATACAGGTGGATTACAATTACAGATAGAAAACTACATGGAAAGAAACACTCTTATGGGGACAAAGTATTCAACAATTATAATCATTCCCAATGATTTAAGTTGATAAGCTCAAAAAGTTATGGAACGAATTGTATGTTGTACAGGAATGTTTATACTATATAATACAATTTAATACGGTCAGAATACGCCGAAAACCTTCAAAATGCTTTAGAAAGCATTTAGAAAATTAAATAATAAATATTCATACTTTCGTATTTAAAAGTTATTGTTAAATACAGATAAATTTTATTCAAAATAGTTGGAAAATCGGTTTTATTATGAAATAAAACAGTGTGCAGTAACATTTCTAGACTTTTAAAGGTCATTTAAAAAAAAAGTGTTAATAAATATGAGTTTATGAAGGATGAAAACTAAAAATAAAGTCATGAGAAAAATAATGACTCCAAGCATATATGAGCAAATAATGATAATGCGAGAAAATTTATTTACAAAAAGCTTTAAATATACCAGCAAAAGGTCCAAACTTTCATCCCACACCATTTTTTTCTCCTTATTTGAAGAACAAAGTGACAAAAAGGTATTACAGGACCATAATGAACTAAAAAAACGCACTAATGTTGGAATATACAAAATTCCAATTGACTGTGACATTCATTAATAATATTATTTGATGAAAAAGGTTCCACAAGCATTTATATATATATATATATATATATATATATATATATATATATATATATATATATATATATATATATATATATATATATATATATATATATATATATATATATATATATATATATATATACTAGCTGTTACCATTTTAAATTAAAAATTCCGAAAATTTTTGATTTTCTTAAGCAGTTTTATAAATGCAAAAAGAATTTCTTGACACTAAGATTTTTGTGTTTGTTTAGTTTTTGCTCCATTTCTAATAGTTTAAATCATTAAATATTAAGTTTCTTTGAGTTATATAATAATAAATATATTAATTAACAAATTCGTATTAAAAATTTTTACATTAGCAAAAAATTATATAGTTTTTTAAAGCCAAACTTCGACAAATTCATGTTTTCTTTTAATGTAAAAACATTTTCTTGACATACTGTATTTAAATAAGCATGCATAAATATGTATACATATAATCAGACTTAATAGGTAATGTGTACTTGATTTTCATAATATGCCACCAATATAAAATTAATGTAATTTTTATTAATTTCTTTTCAATTTAAAATTTAATTTTTCATCAGAAAAAGTATAAAAACTGTTCATTAACATATAAAATACGTAGTTTTTCATATTGACGATTTTTTGACGATTTCAAATAGTTGATTTGACGATTTTACCATTTTTTTCTCCAAATTTGACGATTTTTAACCAAATTTGTCTGGCAACTATGGTCCCATTATGAAATTATACACCAAAAAAATTACATATTTTTGAAAGTTTCTTCGTCAATTCAAGACTTATAAGTGAAAATACAGGTTACTAGTTTAGAATTTGAATAGTAATAACCAGGGATCGCAACGATTACCATAGTAGTCATAAAAACTACGATTTAATGTTTATTTTTCTTATTAAAATTATAAATTAGGATTTAATTTCTTATTAAGAAATATCGAATAATACTAAATTTAATTCAGCACAAACGATTATTTCAAATTTGTATTTTATAGTAAAAAATTTATTGTAGGAAATTATTAGTTCTTAATTAAAAAAAATAAGATAGATGTTTATTAAGAGACAAAAATCATCAAAAATATTAATTCCTACTAAACATCAAACATTTTTCATGAGTGTATCTCAACCAACAAGCGATAACACAACCTTTCTGATTGGATGCTCGTGCGAGACTGACTTTCTTGTTTGTTTTTTTATTTATTTCAAGAGCATAACAAAAGAGATCAAAAACACGCAAGCTTCTTTTCCTTTTGTCTTCCCTTCCGCATCAAAAAATACTTTTAAAAAATATTTCAGTTTTCATTGAGATGCGCTTTCTATATGTTGTATAATCTTTGGTATTACAAAAAAAACAAACAAATCATTAAGACCACTTGAATGCTTTAAATCATTTCTCAACGTCTTGTATGATTTTTGCCACATCACTTGCACCACTTGTTTACGATAAATGATTTGAACGCACGGATTTGCAGTCGCTCATACAGTTTATTGTTGTTTTTGCACATGTTTGCTATGAAACACACACTTGAAATTCAAGTGTATTTGCTTTTCAAATCATTTTACGCCGGAGTCTAGTTGGAACTTTAAAATAAATTAACTTTTTTGGGGTTATTTTCCAAAAAGGTGGTAATATTCTTTCACTTCTAAAATAATTTTTTTGTTCCGCACTTCAGAATTTTTTTTTAAATCGGTGGCTCTTTAGACAATGGTTTCCCCCCAAGCCCTATCCAAACGTTGTCAATTTTGAAAAAGTTTTTTAATTTTTTTCAAAAATTCAGAAATGTTAAAGCATATATTGACAATATACCCCCATATGTTGGTTGAAACTGGTTATGATCGGTCCAATATTTCACCTAGCCCCTATACAAATATTTTAATAAAATTCGGTTCTACATAAATTTAAATCTTTCTGCCAAATTTTATGAAGATCGGCCCAAAATACATACCAAAGTTAAAAACCCTTCCACCCCTAGATTTTTTTTTTTTTTTTTGCACTAGAAATTACAAAATATTTAAAAAAGTTGTGTTAATAAAACCTTAATATTTTTTTGCAATCGGAAAATAATATAGGTAATATTTACGATTTTAAGTGAGTTAGGGAGATAAAGGAGTACCAACAGCTGATTTTTTTGCTGACAATGTTGCTGACTACGCGCTAATATAATTTGGCCTTGACAATTTTGCAAAAATTGTGCAAAATATTATTCTATGTGGCTGTTGTTTACTTTACTGGGTCTATGAAAGTTGCAATTTCTGAGGTGAATACCTTTATTATACTAAAGCACCATATCGTCCCTGCTCTGACTAATTACCTATGTAAAAATTTTGTTATTGCTGCATTTAGATCCCCTACTGGTCATACATAAAACCACCAAAGCAGTTCCCGATTTCTTAACTGATTTAGGATTTACAAAATAATCTAATTAATACTATGTACAACTACTAATATTAGATATATTTTCTCTCCAGCTCACAAATCATCTCTTCAGCATCTTGCTGAAACAAGTTTACTGGATTTAGTTATCCACCACATACTAACTAAACACATTTTGCTGCTCACACACAAAACTGATTTAAGCAGCATCCAGTTTTTATTTTGTTCAGCAGTCAAATGAAATAAGCAGCGCACACACTCAGTTTTTTACTCAGCCAAGTTGATTTTACGTCTTAAGGCCCAACCAGTCAACTTTCCAACGCAACGCAGAATAAAAAAAAGTAGCGTGAAACATTTTGTACAACCAGTCAACAAAAGAAAACGTATCATATGTTTTTGAATATTCATTGTGTAAACAACTCTGTTTTTCGGTTATTTTGTGAACAAAATAAACTACAGGGTTGTTTAAAACTTACGCAGCTACGTAAAAATCTATTTTCTGTAGATTTCTGCGATACGCTACCTAGAATTTTTGTGTCAATAGCTACATACACACATCTGCATAAAGCAGATTGAAACAGCTGATTGCGATACGATGATTTTTAGTTGAGTGGTTGGGGCTTTAGTCGTCTGCGCTCAGCACAACGTAGAAACATTTTTCATCAACGTAAGAACAACTGGATAGTAAGACTGTACAGTCAATATATAAAGTTGTTTGTTTATGGTTTTTACATTTAAGAAGGAAAATGAAGTGGTATAGTTTTTAAATGAAAACAAATAGAAAACGGTGTAATAAAATACTATGAATTGTATTAAAGATATTCATATGTAGATTTATTAATTTTATTAAAAAAAACAAACATTTTTTATATAATATATTTATTTGCAATTGATTTAAAATTTTTGTAGAACTTGTATAAAAATATTAGATATCATTTAATATTAGTAGATGAAAAATATTAACTAAATATTAAATGTTGTTTAATAGCCTGTTTCTCTATGTCGAACGAAAATCTAAGCGAACGAAAGCAAGTCGAACGAATTCGAATCAATTTGGGTTTCTGTATTTCCTACGCTTTCGTTCGCATGGAGTTACGTCTTTTCGTATTGTTGTTGTTTTATTTCTCTTTAAGAGTTACATTTTTTCGTAAATATATTAAAAATACTACTAAATTGTTTAAACATAGATACAACTAAGTAAATAAACAAGAAAAAATAAAATAAATTAAAAAAAATTAAAAAACAAAAATTTTCTTTGATTTTTTTAGAAATTGTTTTTTAGACACAAAATCGTAATTAATGGATACCAAATACATCAAAATGAATAATAAACATGATTGAGGAACATTTGCAATGTCCTTCTGAGAATTTTTCCTATTTTTCTTTAAAAAATTCAACCAGTCGAATGCAAAATAGCAAGTGACTGATTTTGACATTTTTGTTCTTATCGTTCAAAATACAGAAACCCAATTTTGTATGAAAACACTTACGTTTTCTTTCGACTTGTCGTTCGACTCATTGTTCGCATAGAAGTGAGTTAGAGAAACCCAAATCAGTTTTCGTTCGCTTAGAAGGCGAAAGAAAGCTTTCGTTCGACATAGAGAAACAGGCTATAAATTAAAGAAAAAAATTAAAAACAAATTTTGTTCTTTTGAATAAGAAAAAAATTTTGTTATTTTGTATAATTTTCTTTGTTTTGAGCTATTAAAGAAATTTGTAGTTAAGCTTAACTTTTGGACCCAATAAAAGCAATGTTTAATATAATTAAAACGTTAAATTGTAATACTAAACTCTTTTTATTTTTTTTTTAATAAAGGGTGGTTCAAAGAGCTTTTTGTCTTTTTTAAAATGCAATAACTGAAAAACTGATAAATATATTTTCATAACCTGATATAAGTCCTAATAATATATGTATACAATATTATACTGGTCGGAATCGTATATTATAACGAAATAATAAAAAAAAAAAAATTGGACACTCGGTAAAAATTATGGCTTAATTGAAGATGGAGGCGTACGTGTACATTTGGAAGAAAAATTATATATTTTAAATTTGCAATACATATGACTATTAAATGGAAAAAAGTAGTTCTAACAATTGTATATTTGACTCATTGATTATACAAGTATGTAAAATTTATGTTGAATTTTCTGTATTTTTTCATCGATATTGTTAGTAAGTTAGAAGTTGTGAAATAATAATCACTAGATCATTAATACAAATAAGAGTAAATTATCTCAAAAATTTTTTATATTTGTATAATAAATTATCGCCTTTTTATATACTGAACAAAATTAATCAAAAAATTACAAAGAATTATAAAACCTGGTGGACAGAAATTATTCTGAGCATAATGGCCCAAGTTTTTCTATTATTTAGAGAATTTCAAGTCTCAAGATATATTTGAACATAATCTAATAACTTAACAATTCTGTCAAGTACTTAATTTATTTAGCTATATTTAGCGATGTTTTATCCGTTATGTTTTAGCTATAACTGAACTATTTGAAAATATTTTATTCAAATAAATCTGGTTTTAGTAGATCTCCGACACTTAAAAATATTGAACATAGATTTTAAATTAACTGAAAACCTCTGTGTAGTACATAGATTATTATTTGTCGAAATTGAAGAATGAGGTTATGAAATAAAATCGCTAATTATTAAAAAAATTTTATTTGGCTCAAAAGTACGGACAATCACTTTTAATTGGATAGCATTAGTTTTCTGTAGTGCAAAAACTCTCTAGCTTTTAAAAAGTTACAAAAAGCATTTGGGATCACCTATTATGTAATTTTATGTGAATTTTGGGTAAAAGTGAGATGGGTGAACCCATAACCAAGTTGGTTGTAAGCAGGTCTATCAGCCTGGGTTTTGTTTCCCACCAGAGAATGTGGTTTGTTTCACTATAATGAGATTATAATTTGTAATTGTATTGTAATTATTCATTAAATAAAAATAATTTGCTGTTATATAATTGCTTGAATTGGTTTTTGTAGATTGATTTTACTTTTCATTGTTGTACGATTTTTATATCTCCAGAAATTTGCAAAAATTGCGGTCTTTCTATATATGTATATTTAACGCAATTAATTAAACGTTTCTTAAGTGGTTATATATATATTTACAAATTTTCGAGATATTATCTTAAGATATTACAACTAATTATATTTTTAATCACAAAATTAAAAATATCTTAACTTTTATTAAATTGATTAAGGATAAGATAAATCAGCTCATATTTTGTAGAAAAAATAAAAGTTTTAATTTTAGAGTAGATCCGTGTGAGTGAAAAAAAAAATTAAAAATTGTTCCTTACATTTATTCACGATTTAACTCTAAATTTTAAACATATGGACCTACATTCCATGTTATATCTTTCGGAATAGTAACACCCCAACAAAAAAGGAATTAATAAAGAGCTGAAAAAGTCATGAAGTTAACATTGTGTTGTCATTGGAAGGAAGTACTTAGTTGTGAAAAAGAGCTGCAGAAGCTCTTTTTCTAACCCATGACTGTCATTGGTAAGATGTTCTTCTTTTATATTTCTAGTTCATTTCTTTTGAAGTACTTCCTTTAAAACTATGTTTATAAAATTTTATAACAAAAATTCTGTTTTAGAGCTATCAAAATATAATGAATATGCTTTAAAATTTATAAAATTTTAATTTCCTTAGAAATTATAAACCTTTCTTCCAGCTAAAAATTCATTAATTTTTATTTTTTTGGAAGTAATTATTATTAAATTTCAAAAAAGTTGTAACAAAGTAGTTGTAAGAAAAAAGTTGTTCAAAAGTAGAACAAAGTGTATATTTACTTTGTTCTACTTTTGAAGGGATAAAAATGTTTTTTTTTTTTTTTGAAGCTCTTGGTCGTTTTTTTTGTTTTTTTTTTTTTTTGCTGGGACGGTTTAAATAAAAATTAGCGCATTATAATTTGACTTCTCATTATATATATATATATATATATATATATATATATATATATATATATATATATACCACGGTTATAGAAAACATTTTAATCATTAACATATATTTTTTTTTTAATTTTTAAAAAGACCGCTTTTCGAGATATTTGGCGGCGAATGAAAAATCGCGAGATATGGACCATTTTGATGAGAAAAAAATCATATTATACATCAAATCAAATGTTGTTTTTATTTACTGGATTATAATGTACTGGCGCAAAACTACATTTATACAAAAAATTTCATGTTCATATCTTCAAAAATTATATCAATATTGACAAATGTGAAAAGATCGTAACATTAATTTCAAAAGCGACAGTCATAAAATTTGTTCCATTTAAGAAAATTTTAATTTGAAAAGTGTTTTATGATTTATCTATTTTTGCATTAAGTTAACGTTTAAATAATTTAATAGCTCAATTTTAAAGCAAAAACCTAAAAATTGTGTTTGTTTTTTCTTTTGCTTCTGCGGCAAACGACGTTTTTCATTTAGACATTATTTGCAATAAATTATGATTTCATGATATTTATTTTATCAAATTTATGCTTCTCTCCATTTTCATTTTTCGTACGCGAAAAAAATCATCTCTTAATTGGCTAAGGGTCAGACTTCTTCCAACAGCATTTTTGCTAACGAATTTTCCACGAAATTTTAAAAATTAAAAGCATGTTGAAGACAAGTTTGACAACAGAGTCATCTACATATGTTGGCATTTAAAAAGAACAGGATTAACTTGGGAAATCTGCAGCCATTGTGCTGTACGAAAAATCATGGACCCATCATCGAGACTGCCTTCAGGAGATAACTGGGACAGCATCTATTTTAAGGGATCAAGTTTTCATTTTCTTTCTTCTAGTATGAAGTATTTTTAATGAAGTGTAAAGGCCTCATTTTGTAAAACGAAACGACAAACGTTTTAAAAATTTTTTAATGGAAAGAATTTAAATTTCCTAGTATTTTTCATACAAATTTTGTACGTTTGAAAAATGAGTCCCTAAAAGTCAAAATTAAATTTAAAAAATAATTTTTGCTCAAAACCAGCAAAAAACACGAATAGTAAACTATTTAATTTAAAAAAATGTAAGTATGTAAATATGAAATATGAATCCAAACTCGGACAAAAATGATAATTAGTAGCATCTTATTAAAAAATATTCGGTTCATTTCTTTTACGGTTTAGGATTTTTGTCCGCCTACGAGAGATGTATTCTCTAAAAGCAGGTGTCTGCGTCCGCCCAAGAGAGCGTCCGCCTAACGGAGATTAATTTATTCTAAAAATGCCACCTAAACCATGGGACCTAGAAAATTGTCCGCCTACCGGAAATGTCCGCTTATGGGAGCTGTCCGTTAAGGGAGCTTTTACTGTATATATATATATATATATATATATATATATATATATATATATATATATATATATATATATATATATATATATATATATATATATATATATATATATATATATATATATATATATATATATATATATATATATATATATATATATATATATATATATATATATATATATATATATATATATATATATATATTAGGGTAAATTTGAAAATTTTGATTTTGAGATATCATATATATATATATATATATATATATAGATATCATACTTTTTTAGAAGGTTTTTGCATCAGTAAAAAAAATGGCTCCTTCCCCTGCATATCTTCGGCTAAAAACGCACATTTTGAGCGCCATTTTGCATTTTTTGAAAAGTTGTAATGCAGAGGATTATTGAAACTTTTAAAACACCTGGGGTTTTTTGCTTTTCCAATTACCAATGGAACTAATTTATGTGATCCAGCAGAGTTTGCACCAAGTAGGACTGAAATTCTGTCTTTTTGAATTTTATGTCCAGGGGCGTTTTTTTCAAAAGCAGACATATGTTCTGTCTGGTAGGCAACGAAAAAATAATTCGGTTTCATCGACATTATATATTTGTGATTCCATTAACCCCATTTCAGCGACCTTTGCACGATATCGATGAATAAAAGGAGTGACTGAAGCAACATCACTGGAAAGAATCTCGCCACAAATTTTTAAAAAACGAATACCGTGTCGTTTCTTAAATTTGGTAAACCATCCATCACTTGCACGGAATGCATTTTCATCTTTATCGGGATATTCATCTTTAAATATTTGTTTAGCTTTCTGTTTAAGTATGTGCCCAGTCAGTGTACACTTTTTTCTCGTTGATTTAAAAACCACTCATACAGACGGCTTTCCATTTTAGGATATTCAGCGCTGTTCAAAGATTTATTGCTTGCCTCCTGATATGTGTTGGAAACATCATTTAATATTGCTGTTCTATGTGATTTGATGTAGCTGATTGAAGATGTTGTCAAATTAAAATCTAGGGCTAACCGCTTCCCTTGAACTCCTTTGTCAAGCTTTTCTAATATTTTGACTTTAGTTTCCAATGATAAAGTGTTTTTTTTTACCTTTATTTTACATTTCTAATGATACACTTTCACTTTTTAATAGAGACTGCCAAAATATGTACACGCGTATCAAATTGCGACAAAAAAAAAGAACAAATTGGGAGTAAACATATATTATTTGGTGATTCCCCTTTTTAGTTTTACTATGTTCAAACAGAATAAAAATAAATTGGAGATTTCTTATGTTCAAATAACAAAAAAAAATGCTCGGAAATTAGAATTTTAAATTCGAATTTCAGAGCGTTTAATGTATTGCATACACTGATTCTAATTTCTGGACGTTCGAATTACTGAAAGCTCTAATTTGTGACCGTCTACTGTAATAAATTATCAGATTTATAAAACATAACCAACTGCTGGAAAATTATATATGTAAATCTCTTTTAGTAAAATGATGTCACTATTTACAAATTGGAATTGGAGTTGTTGAGTAATGAAATATTTTTAATATGAACAAACGAATCAAAATTAAGCAGATCATCTGCTAATAAATAAAAGTTGAATGTGGTTTTAAACGGACAAATATAATCAATTAAGCAATTTATCAAAGAAATATTCTAATTATTTCAAAATTTAAATTTTCTAAAACATTAAAAAAAAAATATATGCAGTGGTTGTCAGCTTATTTGATGCAAACAATTCTTAAAAATTAAAATCGCTATAACTCATAAAGTAATTATAATATTAAAGAGAAACAAAAAACTCATTAATGGGCATTATAGGCTCTTTAAAAAAAAAATTACTCTTTTATAATATTATCTTTCGCACTATTAAAAAATAATTAATCAGCTTATTTGATGCAAGAAATCTTTCCTTGGAATAATATCGTTGTTTCCAAAAATGGACTGCATTTATATATTAATTTTCTTTATACTATCATTTACTTTCAAGGTTTGTGTAGTTTTTATTATATTTTTTGGAGTTTGAGAACGTTAAAGAGGTTTTTTTGAATATGGGTCGTCGGACAACTTGAGAACAGCGGGAGCTAGTGGAAAAACGCAAAGAAAAATTGCAGAAATATTAAATTTGCCATCATCTACAGTCCAGCATATAATATAGTGGTATTCAAAGGAAAATAGAATTCAAAATAAAGGCAGAACTGCTCCTAATAAGATTTTTTCTGCAAGTGATGAACGGTGGATTGTGAGAAAAGTTAAAGAAAACCCAAGATTATCAGCACAAAAAATAGCAGATGAAGTGGTCACTGGTATTGGAAAGGCGTGTAGTGCATCTACAATTCGTCGTGTTTTACGATCACATGACTTTTATGGTCGAGTACCACAGAAGAAGCCTTTCATAAGTCCCAAAAATATAAGTTCACGATTAGCTTTCGCTACCAGCCATATTTCAAAAGGACTAGATTTCTGGAATACCGTTATATTTTCAGATGAGTCTAAATTTAATATATTTGGCTCAGATGGAAGGTCTTATGTATGGCGGAAACCAAATACGCAGCTCCAAACAAAGAACCTTCGCTCAAAAGTTAAACATGGCGGAGGAAGTGTTATGGTCTGGGCTTGTATGACCGCAGTAGGTGTCGGAAATTTAGTTTTCATCGAAGGAAACATGGATAAGACAATGTATTTAAACATTCTAAGAAAAAATTTGGTTCAGAGTGAGGAAAAATTGGGTCTAAGAAGCTTTCGTTTTTACCAAGATAATGACCCAAAACATAAATCCAATGTTGTTCAAAACTGGCTTATATGGAACTGTCCCCATTTAATGGAACCACATGCACAGTCTCCCGACTTGAACGTGATTGAAAATTGATGGGCGTTATTAGAAAAAATATCAGAAATCACCATATTTCAAGCAAAGAATCGCTGAAAAAAGCTTTACTCGAAGAGTGGAATAAAATACCAGTAGAAACCACACAAAAACTGGTTGCCTCAATGTCAAATAGGCTAAAAGTAGTTTTGGATCAAAAAGGCTACAACACTAAATACTAATTTTTATAAAAAATTACATTAAAAAATAACAAAAGTACAATTTTTTTTATTTGCAATACCTTGCATCAAATAAGCTGCTTCCTGTGAATTTGACTTTTTTTGTTTTTCTTATTTTTTTGTACGTTAATATATAATATGAAATAAATAAATTTATGATTTTGGTAAAAAAACACATTTTTAAATAACTGAGTTTTAAAATTTTTCAGGAATGGAAAATAATTTAAGAGTTAGAGGAATTTTAATATTATTATTTTGCTTGCATCAAATAAGCTGATAACCACTGTATGTATATTTTTAGGCTTGAATCTAAAATAATCATGGATTTTTTTAAAAATCCAATTGATTTTTAAAAAAAAATTCTTTTATACATCAATTCTACATAAAATTTTAAAATGCATCGTGTTCAAATCCGAAATTTTTACTTTTTTCAAAAAAGTTTTAAAAATATATTTTTTTTATAAACACAGAAAAGTCGTAGATTAATTATAAAAAAATGGCGCAAAAATAATTAATCTACGACTTTTCGCTTTAGAGTAATAAGACTAATAGCCTGTTTCTCTATGTCGAACGAAAGCTTTCTTTCGCCTTCTAAGCGAACGAAAACTGATTTGGGTTTCTCTAACTCACTTCTATGCGAACAATGAGTCGAACGACAAGTCGAAAGAAAACGTAAGTGTTTTCATATAAAATTGGGTTTCTGTATTTCGAACGATAAGAACAAAAATGTCAAAATCAGTCACTTGCTATTTTGCTTTCGAATGGTTAAATTTCTTAAAGAAAAATAGGAAAATACTCATTAGGACATTGCATATGTTCCTTAATCATGTTTATTATTCATTTTAATGTATTTGGTATCCATAAATGATGATTTTGTGTCTAAAAAACAATTTCTAAAAAAAATCAAAAAATTTTTTATTTTTTTATTATTTTAATTTTGTTTGTTTATTTACTTGGTTGTATCCCTCGCGAAGGGTAGTCATCTTGAAGCGATGCGAGGGCTTAAGTGTAATGACCCATGAGGCCGTACTGGCAGGGCCACCCATGCCAGAGGGGCTCATGGTGAACACAAACAAAGAACTACCCCCCCTGTCTGTTAGCGTCTGTTATCCCTAGTAGGGGCGGCTATCAGACGTTCTCTCTGAATGTTCTTCCATTCTTGCCAGGAATGGACATCTAGAGAGAACATGTCCGTTGGATATTTGTATGCACACCGTCCACACATCCTGTGTACGTCAAATCCACGAGCGTCTGTTTCCATAATTTGGGCGGCTTGGTGGTCTGCTTTGACCCCTGTGGGGCGGCAGATATATAAACTTGGCAGCAAGTATAAAATGCAAAAGTCAATTTGTCGTCTGAATGTCACAAAAGAAAGCGTGCCCCATGTATCCGGTCGGGGGCCTTATAATCTCCGGAGACCCTATTCCCACGGTGCCAACCTCTGGCCGTGGTGAATCGAGAGCTACAGAGGTTCAGGTTAGTCTGGTGGAGGCACCGGGCCAGACTAATCTGCGAGCTACTGGCGTCCAACAACAACAAGCAGGAGGAGGTAAGGGGAAACCCAAAGCTTCCGACTGCGTCAAAATAGCTCCCAAACAGGGAAGCAAACAAAAAGGCAGCGAGGTGCCTCTGTGCTTCAATCCAAGCACCTCAAAAGCTGCACAGGCCCGCGCCGGTACTAGACCGGCGAAACCCCCTGCTTCGGGGACTGCCTGTCCGAAACCAACTCGGACGGCAGCAACCCCAGTGCCTAATGTAACCAAAGGAGCTGCGAACAAGTTTTCGGGCTCCCCAGTGTTACCTCCCCCCGCCAGAGAAGGAAATGCGAACCAGCTCTCGGTTTCCGGAACTGAGCCTCCAGCCCAACAGGGCAATAAACAGACCCAAAGGCACGTAACACCCGCCAGGAGGGCCTTCTTAAGACGGCGCGCCGCCGAACGATTTTTGGATCGGTTGGGAAAAAAGCCCGCCGAATCCCTTACTTCAGAGGAACTCGTTTCTCTAAATTGGGCAAAATCATTATTGGCTGAATTGCAGCGTAACCCCCTCCCCACGTCGAAAGACGGGCCTAAACGGCAACGTTCTGAGGAGGAGGCACAGCCGCAAAGCCAACAGCCCGGGGCCAAACGTCCAAAGCCCTACAATCCGATGGACAAATCGTATAGTGAAGTAGCCAAAGGTCACTTAATACGAGCCGTCATCGATAGGAGCGATCCAGATTGCGCTATATCCCATGCGAATTGGGATATTGTGCGGAGGAAGCTGATGGGAGTCTTCTGGAAAGTTCTGAAAGAGAACCCCGGTCCCTCCCCTCAGTGTGATGACGCAGGATGGTATCGTAGCCGAGTGAAACTAATGGCCTGCTCAAATGAGAGATCAGCTATGCTCTTGAAGCAAGCGATCGCTCTTTTGGACGGCCTATGGGAAGGTGCTAGACTCGACGTGGTATCTATTGATGAGATTCCACGTCGGCCTAGAGCCATGGCCCGTATACCGGACGAACCATCCAAACCAGAGGAGATACTAGAACTCATTCGTTTCAGAAACCCTGAAATCCCTACAAGTGATTGGAAGGTCACCAGAGTTTCCGAATCCGACAGTGCATCTAGAAAGATTGTCATCGTCATGAACAAGGAGTCACTGCCACCCCTTCGTGAGAAAAGTGGGAAGATTTACTACGGTTTCGAGTCAATCTTCCTACAGGTCTACCGAGGTGATGACAGAGACAGACCGGTACAAAACGATGATAATCTATCTCCGGAACCAATGTCTTGTGAGGAGACTACTAGTTCTCTTGCTCAAGAGGACACTCACTCAAACTCTGAGTTTGTGGGTGAATTTTTTGAGGGAGTGGACGAAGTAGTTGACGAGGACGCCCTCTTGGAATCAGACCAAGATGACGTCAACGTCACAATCATCCCAAAAGACACACATGGTGAAGATAACGCAAGTTAATCTTCACCATTCAAAAGCAGCTTCGGCTGCGTTGCTCCTCCGAATGGTAGAAAAAGGAGAGGAGGTAGCACTATTCCAAGAACCATGGATCGTTGGAGACAGAATTTGCGGACTACGTGCGGATAATTTTAAGCTGATACACGCTACGGGGTCAGGTAGGATTCGATCTTGTATAGTAGCAAGCAAGAAACTCAGTATCTTCATTCTTTCTGGTTTCAGTGATGAGGATACTGTAGTGGCGGCCTTAGAGACAAGTGCTGGTGTCATTTATATTGTCTCCAGCTATATGGCCCATGACCACAGCGACCTTCCACCAAACAATAAGGTTCGCGAGATAACCAAGGCGGCTAAGAGGAACAACATACCGCTCGTAATTGGAGCTGATGCCAACGCCCATCATGCAGTTTGGGGAAGCTCCGACACTAATACAAGGGGTGAGTCTTTATACGATTTTATTCTTTGTAGTAGTTTAGATATTCTAAACATTGGCAAGGAACCGACCTTTGTAGTAGCTAATAGAAGGGAAGTTCTCGATATTACGCTAGTTAGTACTAGGCACTCTCATATGATTAGGGATTGGAGAGTCTCCAATGACTGTTCATTCTCTGATCACTTATATATTGATTTCAACATTGAAGTCGGTTTACCCAGGGTTAAACCCTTTCAGAATAGGAGGAAGACAAATTGGACTGAACAATACAACATTCTGTCCCAGCTCCTCCCTAATCCCCCAACCATCAATGGTTGCGAGGATATAGAATCCTGTGTTGAAACGCTAACAAATGCTTTTGATACAGCGACTTCCGTTGCGTGCAGACCTAAGATCTGTAAGGGTAGGAGTAAACCACACTGGTGGAACTACGAGATTGGCGAAACTCGAAAAGAATGTCGCCGTTTATTTAATGAGGCAAAAAGGCTAGGTAACTGGTCTACCTATAAGTCCTCAGTAAATAAGTTTAAGAACCAGATAAGAAATGCGAAACGCAAATCCTGGAGGGCTTTCTGTAGCGGCGTGGAAGGTCACTCCGAGACTAGTCGTCTTCGTAAAATTCTGGCATCATCACCTGCTGTCCCAAGTTTCATTCAGAAACCCTGTGGCAGTTGGACAACTAGCGGCCAAGAGACCTTGGATGTCTTGATGGATGCGCATTTTCCTGGCAGTCTCTCCTTTACGGAGTATTCTGCGACACCTTCGGCAGCCCCACATGACGTTCCGTTTCCTATAAGGGATAGTGAACTGAGATGGGCTCTGAAAAGTTTTGCCCCATTTAAATCCCCGGGCCCAGATGGCATTATACCTGCTGATTTGCAATATAATGCGGATATAATAGTCCCGTGGCTAATTCAGATATACTCAGCATGTCTATCGTGCTCTTATATCCCTGAGTCATGGACTAGATGCAAAGTGGTCTTCATTCCTAAGGGGGGGGAGGACCTCTCACACGGGACCGAAAGACTTCAGACCTATTAGTCTGTCGTCCTTCCTCCTGAAAACATTGGAAAGGTTGATTGATCTTCATCTACGTAATGCAATCAACCCTAACCTATTATCAGCGTCTCAACATGCCTATATGAAAGGTAGGTCTGTCGAGACTGCATTACACTCGCTTGTGGGGCATATAGAACATGCTCTTGAGCATAAGGAGTTTGCATTAGTTGCCTTCCTCGACATAGAGGGAGCTTTTAATAATGTGACTCCGGAGGCTATTAAATTGTCTCTTGAAAGACTGAATGTCAATCAGTCGCTAATCAGCCACATATGGAGACTTCTAACCAACAGGGTTATAATATCCAGCATGGGAGCATCTACCATATACAGGGTAGCTAATAGGGGTACTCCGCAAGGAGGGGTTTTATCTCCTCTTCTTTGGAATATCGCCGTGAACCCACTACTCAGGGAACTAGATTCTCTGAAGTTCAAGACTATCGCTTATGCGGACGATGTTGCGGTGGCTGTATCTGGAAAATATCTGGATACTATGTCACAACGCCTGCAAACTGCTCTGGGCCTACTTAGTGTATGGAGCACAAACAGTGGCCTCAGTGTGAATCCAGGAAAAACGGAACTGGTTCTCTTCTCTAGAAGATACAAGATTCCATCTTTCCCATTAGCACGCCTAAATGGTGTTGAGTTAAAGGTGTCAGATAGTGCAAAGTATCTAGGGGTCATACTAGACTCCAAACTATCTTGGCTCCAGAATACAAGGGCCCGAGCTTCAAAGGCTGGAATTGCCCTATATATATGTAGGAAAGCCATTGGTAAATCTTGGGGAATAAATCCCAAGAATGCAAAATGGCTTTTCGACATGGTTATTAAGCCCATACTTATGTATGGATCGTTAGTATGGTGGAAAGCTATGGAGAAATCCACCTTTGTCGGAATCTTTGAGAGGATTCTGCGTAGTTCGGCGTTGCTCATTACGGGCGCGCTACGTACAACTCCATCCAAAGCCCTGTTCGTTCTAATGAACTGGCTACCGGTGGACCTTATGGCCAAACAGATCGCCATCATGTCAGCGACTAGGCTCGGTACTATAGGTGCGTGGACCAGCAAAGTATACGGCCATGCGACCATTTTAGGGTTACTTGATGACATCTGTGGAGGTTTACACTGATGGATCCAAATCTGTTGATGGGGTTGGGGGGGTGTCTTTATTCCCGAATATAGGAAAGGTATTTCCTTTAGATTGCCGGATCACTGCAGCATTCTTCAGGCAGAGATTTCGGCCATAAAAAGAGCGGTAAACTGGTTGATGTACTATAGGGTATTCGGTGCGGATATCCAAATCTGTACGGACAGTCAGGCTGCGATTAAATCGCTCTCGGGTGTCTTTTCGACATCCAGGCTGGTACATGAATGCCGGACATCTCTAAACGAGATGGCGAGACATTCAAACCTAGAGCTAGTCTGGGTTAGGGGTCACTCAAATACCCCGGGTAATATTACTGCGGACGAACTGGCCAAAATTGGTTCGCTTCTTCGACATGAAGAAGTAGATCAATTGGTCGGCGTCCCGCTCTCCTCTTGCAGATCCATGATACTGCGGAATCTATCGAGGATTACACAAGACAAGTGGTCGAACCTGACAACATGCTCAACCTCGAGACAAATATGGCCCCATTATGATGGACTTCGGTCAAGCCTCATCTTGGGACTACCAAGACATCGGTTACGTATTCTAATATCCGTTGTCACAGGGCACTGGACTGCTGGTGCGCATGCTAGGAGACTATGGCTCCCTTTTAATGACTTCTGTCGAAGTTGCTTTGATGAGGAAGAGGAGGAGACAGTGGAACACTTCCTATGTCACTGTCCGACCCTCAATGGAATAAGGACCGCCAAGTTCGGTAGTCCGAATATGCATGTATTGTCGGAACTCTCGGATATTGACATCAGAGCGATCAATTCCTTCATACATGCGTCAGGTTGGTTCGATTCGAACGTAGTTTCGGACATGTGAGATAATATCACATGATCCCTTAGGGTATCACAACGGGACCAAATTGGACCCACGTGAGCTGTCTTGTAACTGTTCTGACAGCTGCCCAATTAACCTAACCTAACCTACTTGGTTGTATATACGTTTAAACAATTTAGTAGTACTTTTAATATTTTTACGAAAAAAAGTTACTCTGAAAGAAAAATAAAACAAAAACAATACGAAAAGACGTAACTCCGTGCGAACGAAAGCGTAGGAAATACAGAAACCCAAATTGATTCGAATTCGTTCGACTTGCTTTCGATCGCTTAGATTTTCGTTCGACATAGAGAAACAGGCTATAAGAAATTTTCAAATAATAACTATAAAAAATAATTATCTCAAAAAATAATTATTATTACAAAATTCACAGTAGCCCTTGCGTTTTTTTTTTTTTTTTTTTTTTTTGGTAAAATATTTAATATTTTAAATTTTGGTTTAAATAAAAAACTTTTTTGCTATTATATAAAAATTTTAATGTCTTATAACTGTAAAGCGAAAAGTGGTAAAGTAAAAATGTTTGAGTTATATTTCTAAGCAAATGGTATATTTTCATTGTATTTATAAAAAGATATATTTTTAAAATTTTTTTTAAAAAAGTATATTTTTCGGACACCCTAATTTGAACACGATGTATTTTAAGCGGGTTGAATAGTGCTCATTCTTACTAAAATTGTATGTAGAATTGATGTATAAAAGAAATTTCTTTATAAATCAATTGGATTCGTCTCTGCGCAAAATGGCGCTCAAAATGTGCGTTTTTAGCCGAAGATATGCAGGGGAAGGAGTTGGAATTTTAAAAAACTAATTACGCCATTATTTTTACTGATGCAAAAACCTTCTAAAAAAGTATGATATCTATATATATATATATACAGTTAGGGACAAAACTATTTGTACACCCCATGCATTTCGTATATCTTCAATAATTTATAAAGAATAAAAAATTATTATATGTAGTTTTAATTCAGGTCCATTTTTATTGAATTATTTGATAAAAAATAAATTAATATATAACACATTGTTAAAAAAAAGTACAATTTAAGTAAAAATCTTTGGGACAAAAGTATTTGTACATCAGTACTTTGTACAATTATTTGTACGTTGGACTCTTGTATGATGATTTTTTTAAATACCGTTATATTTTCTTCGTTAATCGAGTTTTATTTTACAAAATAAGAAGTTGGTTTTAACGTTTTGGATAATAAGCACATCAAAAATGGGAAAGCGAAAAGAGTTGAGTTTGGATATTAAAAATTTAATTATTGATGAACATAAAAAAGGAATATCTCTCCGGAATATAAGTAATTTAGTAAATTTGCAACATTCCACAGTACAATACATTGTAAACAAGTATAAAAACAGCGGATCTGTTGAAAATGTGCCAAGAACTGGACGGCCAAAAAAGGTTTCCAGACGGGAAGCGAACTTGGTGATAAAAGAAGTGGCAAGAAATCCAAGAGTAACTCGGGCAAAATTAGCGGAACAAATCGCAAATACTACCGGAACAATTGTCCATCCAAAAACAGTAGGGAGGATCTTACATTCTGCGGGATATGCAAGTAGAATTCCCCGCAAGAAACCGCTGATTAGTAAAAAAAAACAGCATTTGCGTTTAGAGTTTGCCAAACGATACATTGATAAGGACGAAGAATTTTGGAATAGGGTTTTGTTTACTGATGAAACCAAAGTCAATCTTTTCGGAAATGATAGCAGGGGAAAAGTGTGGCGCAAAAAAAATACAGCGTTAGATGTTAACAATTTGACCCCAACAGTGAAACATGGTGGGGGAAGTGTTATGGTATGGGGGGCAATAGCAGCCAGTGGGGTAGGGCAAATGGTATTTATAGATGGTGTAATGGACCAGCATCAATATAAACGTATATTGGAAGACAATTTGAAGGATTCCGTAGATGGTTTGGGTCTTGGCCAAAGTTGGATATTTCAACAGGACAATGACCCAAAACATACAGCGCGTTCAGTGAAGGAGTGGTTGCTTTACCATGCACCAAGACAACTTAATTCTCCTCCCCAATCACCTGACTTAAACCCCATCGAGCACTGTTGGGATATTTTGAAACGTAAAGTCGCTACAAAGCACGTCCGAAGCAGGGATGAACTTAAAATTGCTTTGGAGGAAGCCTGGAAGGAAATATCTCCAGATGAAACGAGAAATTTGGTCCAATCGATGCCCAGAAGATTACAGGCCGTGATAGATGCAAAAGGAGGACCCACAAAATATTACATTTTTCCAATATAAGTATTATAAGTAGGTGTAGATTATATGTACAAATACTTTTGTCCCAATGAATTTTCATTATTTTGTATTTTTTTAAATAATGTGTTGGATATTAATTTTGTTTTTATAACTTAATTAAATAAAAATATATTAAAAATAATACTGCATACGACAATTTTAAATTCTTTATAAACTATTGAAGGTATACGAAATATATGAGGTGTACAAATAGTTTTGTCCCTAACTGTATATATATATATATGATATCTCAAAATCAAAATTTTCAAATTTACCCTAGAGGTCCATTGTGAGTCCCTTCGAAGAATTTACAGAGAAAGTAAGAAAGAAATGAAAAGATATCAGGAAGTTGAGACCAAGAAAAGAACAGAAAAGAATTGAAGAAGGAGATTTAGGATAGAAGGAAGATATTACCGCCCTACTTCATTCGCCGTATGCCAACGGCACTCTTTTAGCCAGCCTATTCCCATGACGAATCCTATTAAGCTACTCATATCCATTCCCGATAAGTTATCTAACTCGTCGACGAATCGACTGCCTAGCCATTTCTGCCTACTCCGTTGTAGACATGGACAGTGACATAAAATATGTTCCACTGTCTCTATTTCCTCATTATCTTCGCACATCCTGCAAAGACCGGAGGAACCTATCTCCCAATTCAACATCATTCCCCCTATAGGACAATGACCTATCAGAATACCTATCATGGTTTTCAAGTTTCCCCTTTTCAATAGTAGATTTATATCTGCCATATCAAGTTTTGGCCATAGGGCCCTTGACACTCTGCAGTCCGCTCTACGATTCCATGCATGATTGGTTCTATCCTGAATCCACTCTCTTATCAACCTGAAGTAAAAGCCTATAGGTGGTCTAACACCACTTTAACTTACAGCACCATCCAAAGCTGAGCTGTTCCTCGCCAATTCATCGGCCACCTCATTGCCCATTATCTCGCAATGACCCGGTACCCAGCAGAGTCTAATATGATAGTTGCTCATCAATCTCCTAAGAGCATTTTTACAGTCGCTAACTAACCTAGACTTGACAAAACGTCACCTCAGGGCCTTTAGCGCCGCCTGGCTATCCACATACAGAGTTACCTCCGTATTCTCCTCGATGTTCCTTGCTATCAACTCTGTGGCCCTAAGGATACCTAAAATTTCTGCCTGGAACACACTACAACTATCCGAGAGCCTGTACGATTCCCTGACGTTCTCTTAAAACAGATAAACATCTGCACCAGTGCCTATATCCATTTTGGATCCATCAGTGAATACCGATGCTCCATTGAATAGTTTATCCTTTCCTGACCATTGGTCCCTATTAGGAATAATCAGTGTATGATTTCCCCGAAATCAACCTCTGTGCACATGTAATCTATGGACACGAAAGGAGTCAGAGCATGTTCACCAAGGTTGATTTCGTTTAGAAGTTTGGAATGTCCTATTCTGATTGACAAGTCCTAGTTCACTAAGCCTAAGCTAGCTCCTTGCAGCCATTCCCATCACGAACTCCTCAATGGGTAGGAGATGCAGAATGACGTCAAGCGCCGCCTGAGGTGTACTTCGTATGGCACCTGTGATGCCAATCGAAGCACATCTCTGGGCCTTAGACAGAAGATTCCTACGACTTCCTATTTTCATTGCCTCCCACCAGACGAGACATCCATACGTAAGAATTGGTCTCACTACCGATGTGTAAATCCAATTTACTACCATTGGTTTGAGGCCCCAATTCTTACCTATGGAGTTCCTGCATGTCTAGTAGGCGTTGAGACCTCTTTTTAGCCTTTCCTGTGTATTCCTCTTCCAAGATAGTTTATCAAGAAATACTCCAAGATATTTTGCCTCGTTTGCCAATTTAAGTTCCATTCCCTCTAGTACCGGTAGCCTAAACTGTTCAATCTTGTACCTTCTGGTGAAAAGAACTAGCTCCGTTTTCTCCGGGTTAACCCCTAAACCTTTACTAGTAGCCCATGAGGACAGTTCGTTAAGTTCAAACTGCATGACGTCGCTGATCATGGAAAGAAACTTCCCTGTGATCAGTATAACAACGTCATCAGCATAGGCTACGATTTTTCGTCGTCTTGCGTCAAATTGTCTTAGAATGACATTGACGGCTAGGAGCCAAAGTAAAGGCGAGAGAACTCCTCCTTGCGGAGTCCCTCTAGTCCAGGGGTTCTCAAAGATCTTGTTTCGCGACCCCTTTTTGGCATATCAATGGTAGCGCGACCCACAACAACTTTTATTGGCTTAAAAATATAAAATAACCCAACATAAAAACGATTAAGTGCTTCTAAAAAAGAACATTTTCACCACTTCAAAAGTAGAACTAAGCGCATATTTTTAACTTTATTTTGAAGTTCCTTATAATTACTTCTAAAAAAGTGAAAGTAAATGAATTTTTAGCGCAAAAAAGGTTAATAATTTCGCTAATTTTAAAACATATTTATTAAATTTTAATAAGAATAAAACTGAATTTTTATTAAAAAATGTTATTTATACACATGGTTTTAAGAAATGTACTTCAAAAGCAATGCACATGAAGTATAAAAGAACATCCTACCAATTACAACACAATGTTATATTCATGACTTTTTGAGTTCCTTGTTTTTGCTTCATGATATCTTTGTATAAGAAAGGAGATAGTTTCACATTAAAATGTATGTTGATGAAAATTGTTCTAATATTTTTAGGGCTTCGGACCCAACAAACGGATCTGTATTTCTACAAAAATGATTTGAAATCAAATTAAAATTTATTTGAGTTACTTTTTTAACTCCTTTTGAAATACATAAATATGGAATATTAAATATCGTTATTCATAACAAAAGAATTGCTCCGTCTTCAAATTATAAAGTCTTTTAAAAAAATGTTATTGTTATAGCCCGAAAATTTCTCTGAGAAATAAAAGTTTTGATCACTCAGCATTAAGAAGTCGCACCGCATCTTTCAAGCAAATTTTAACAATCTATTTGCACAGATATTATTCTATGATTGAAATTCGGAAAGCCATTAAACTTTATAAAAATTTCTACAAAAAATTTAGGGTTTCATGTCAAAAACTGATTTACTCAAATAAAAGTGAACTATGTTTCCTAAAAGATCTCATTTTATAAAATAATTTTTACTTTTGTATTTAATTCCATTTCCGAATAGTTTCAAGCATTCATTCGAATTTTTATATAAATTTCTAAATTATAATTACATTAAAAAATTTTGTGTTAAAAAATATTTCTCAAGATGACTTCGCGACCCCACATGAATACCCTTGCGGACCCCCATTTGAGAACCGTTGCTCTAGTCACTAGCTTCCTTATGCATCTCCCAAGTTCGAATTTATTATTCTGCTATTCAGTATCAAGATAATCCATTCGATTAGGAAGTTCTGAATGCATAGTGATTCTAGTGATTCTCTAATAGCTTCAATCTTAATATTATTAAAAGCTCCTTCTATATCAAGAAACGCTGCCAAGGTATACTTCCTATACTGTAGGCCACGTTCAATATAACTCACCACATCATGCAGCGCACTCTCAACAGATTTACCCTTTAGATAATCATGCTGAGCCCCGCTGATGATATGGTTGTCAATTGTAGTCCTCAGATAAAGATCGATCAGTCTCTCTAATGTCTTCAGTAGAAAAGACGATAGGCTGATCGGTCTGAAATCTTTAGGTTTCGAGTGGCTCGCCTTGCCTGCCTTAGGTATGAAGATTACCTTAACCTCTCTCCACCTCTTTGGAATATATCTCCTAATGAGACATACACTAAAAAGCTCCGTGAGAAGTGTTAGTGCCGTGTCGTTGATGTTCTGTAGCATGGCTGGAAAAATACCACCTGGACCAGGTGACTTGTAAGGTTCAAAGGTATTCACCGCCCATACTACCCTATCCATCGAGACAATGTCACTGACTACTTCACTAATTTCCCTATCAGATATACATTCTGAGAATCTGAAGATTCCCCCTGACTGTGTATCTGCTTCTAAGTTCCTACAGCCTGGAAAATGAGTTTCCATAAGTAAACTCAGAGGCTAAGAGCAAGACTCCGTCCATGAGTTATCCGCTCGATGAATATATCCAGGAGCACTTGGATAAAATTCTCCTGAATCTGGATAGCTCATTTACGGAGACAATGGACTCACAGTAGTTCCTCCATGAGTCCCTCTTTGCTCTCTTGATGTTTGCCTTATACCTATTAAAACTTTCCCTATAGCTGTTCCAATCCTCACACTTACGTGTTAATTTCGCCCTATTGAACAGCTTCCTGACGGTCGACTTTTTTCTCCTAAGTTCCTTGATCCACCATTTGGGCTGTTCCCTTTTTCCCGGAAATATTACCGGAAAAGTTAGTTCATAACTGTTCCTAACTTTCCCTGTGAAATCCTCCACTAAACTCTCAACTCCCTCTGGTGACAATTGCCATCCTGGAGCGGCGTTCAGTTCACTATTCATAATGGCTACTTAAACAGAAAGCTAAACAAATATTTAAAGAGGAATATCCCGATAAAGATGAAAATGCATTCCGTGCAAGTGATGGATAGTTTACCAAATTTAAGAAACGACAGGGTATCCGTTTTTTAAAAATTTGTGGCGAGATTCTTTCCAGTGATGTTGCTTCAGTCACTCCTTTTATTCATCGATATCGTGCAAAGGTCGCTGAGATGGGGTTAATGGAATCACATTCGTTGCCTACCAGACAGAACATATGTCTCTGCTTTTGAAAAGAAAAACGCCCCTGGACATAATATTCAAAAAGACAGAATTTCAGTCCTACTTGGTGCAAGCTCTGATGGATCACATAAATTAGTTCCATTGGTAATTGGAAAAGCAAAAAAACCCCAGGTGTTTTAAAAGTTTCAATAATCCTCTGCATTACAACTTTTCAAAAAAATGCTTGGATGACTTCTCGGATATTTCACGAATGGTTTCACCGAATATTTATTAAAGAGGTAAGAACAAATATTGATTTCAGGTTCAGTAATTTTAAAACATTTAAAATTTAGAGGTGATCCGCTTTTCTCAGGAAAATAATTTGCCACCGAAAGCCATTTTGCTTATAGATAATTGCTCCGCTCATGCACCCATTGAGAAACTTAAAAGTGACGATGGAAACATAGTTGCATTATTCTTTCCACCAAATGTAACAGCAGCTTTACAACCAATGGATCAAAACCCTATTAAGTTAACAAAGCTTAATTACAGAAGTATGTTTCTTTCTCAATTTATTGCTGAAGGTGGTGGAACTGAAGAATCATTTGAAATCCCATTCAATCCGCAATGCAATATTATTACTGAAACAAGCTTGGGATGAGGTACCACAAAGTGTTATGAAGAAATCTTGGTCAAAGCGACGATGACGTGTCAATAGCGCAATTATTGCAAATAGATCAGGACTGCAACGAAGTTATTCGGAGAACTCAAGCTCTTTTAGAAGAAATAGCTCCAAACGATTGCATTGGTATAGAAGACATCGACAGATGGAATGAAGATATGTTTGATGACGGATCTGTATATGTTCTCAGTATCGATGGTGAGTCTTCAGATAGCAGCGAAGACGATGTTGTTGAAGTCTCACCAGTTGTCTCTAATACTACAGCCATTGAAAGCGTAAATAATTTAATAAAATGGTGCAATAACAGTGAATTGTTTTCCACTAAGCACATAAGCAATCTTTTGGCTCTCCGTATTGATATTTCGAATTCGATGAAACCAAAAATACAAACAAATATAACTGATTATCTGTCAAACAAAGATTAGTTGTAAATTTGACCATTGTGCAGTCTATCCCTCCAATAACTTTTAACTTTATTTAATATTTTTTTTAAATACATATGTAAAATATTTTAGTTTTTTGGACTGAATTGTTATGTTTTTTTAATTTAATTTATAAAAATACATTTATTGTATTGGACTGAATTGTTACGTTTTGTTTTCTTGTTTTTATCAAATAAAATTGAATTAAAAAAAAAATTCAAGTGTTTTATTTTAGTTTTTGGAAGTAAATTTACTCAATTTTTTATTTTTTATTCGAAAAAAATTAACGTCCAGAAATTAGAATAATTCAGAAATTAGAATTGCCTCAAAAACAAAGAGGTTCTAATTTGTGAGCGTCTACTGTATAACTTACGTGTAAGTCATTATACTTCCGTAAATCTTAAAGATTATACAAATGTTATTTACAGTGCTATTCTCTAATTCATGACAATTATCATCAATAATTATTACTTATCATATGCTTTTTTGAGTGTGATAACTATCACCAAAAATATACAAAAAAATTTTTTTTCAAAGCCAGAATAGAAAAAATTTTTTATTGTCATATTTTTTTTACTATCACAATAATTTTTTTGTCACTCGGTCGAGAATTGCACTGTTATTATAATTATTTTTGTATAATCAAATGTCTTATTGTACGTCTGAGGTCTTAATAAAAGTAAAAAATTAATTAAGACATTAAAGCCGATCAATAAGAAAATAATAAATTAATAACCAAAAAGTCTGCAACATACAAGTTAATAACTTTTATTTTTACATATATAAATAAATAAAAATCACAACAAATCTTTATTATTTCGGTAACATGATAACATAATAATAAATATAATGTATTTTTTATTTATCTTTACAAAATTTCTATATTTGTTAAATGAAAAACTTTTTTTATTTAAAATTAATAAAATAATATCTTCAATAAAATTCATACTATTTTATTGAACCGTTTTCTAATTGTTTTCATTTAAAATAATCAACTTCATTTTTCTTCTTAAATGTAAAAATATAAACCAAATAACTTTGTAAATCAACTGTACAGAACTATACAGTCTTACTATTCAGTTGTTCTTACGTTGCTGAAAAATGTTTCTACGTTGCGCTGAGCGCACACGGCTAAGACGTAAAATCAACTTGGCTGAGTTAAAAACTGAGTGTGGGCACTGCTTATTTTATTTGCTGCTGAGCAAAATAGAAACTGGTTGGTGCTTATTTCAGTTTTGTGTGTGAGCAGTAAATTATGTTTAGTAAGCCAGTTGAAATAAAATATTTGTGTGCTTAAAATTAAACGCTGTCCTTGGCATACAACAATAACTAAAAATTTTAACTCTATATTTTCAGGGAGGAACTTCCGACCAGCGTTGCCATAACGGCATTTAAAGTGCAATTCTAGCACTTATTTTTCGGGTACTGCACCTTTTTGCGAAAAAAAGGGGCTAGATGCTGTTTAGCACCTTTTTATACTTTTTTTTAAATAAAATGAATTTTTTAGCATTAAAAGTGCATTTCTAGCATTTATTTTTAGTTTTTGCACTTTAATTTTAATTTTGGATAAATAAAGCACAAAATAGTTAAAAATATCTTTGTATAGTTCACCGATCAAATCTTTTTTTTTACAACTCCAAAACTAATAACCATACCTTAGGTCAGACTTTTCAAAATGACGTAACTACTATAAAAATATTTTCTGACCTCCATTTTAATGGAAACATTTTTTACTAGTTATTATTCATAGCTGACATTTTACCAAATTTAGAACGATGCTGATTTCTTTTACAAAACATTTGCAATATCAAACAACTGTGAACAATTATTTGTAAAAGTAGTGGTTGCACAATTTTTGTCAAATATTTAACAAATGTGAACATAGTTTTAGGAAAATACCTACGAAAAAATAAAAGAAGTAAACCCATTCTCACAAAAATGTACCCGAAATGCAATAAAAGCTCTTACATAGGGAATAAAATATTTTATAAATTTACGAGTTGTGTAGATTTATCCGGTTTCTTATTTAACAAAATTATTTAAAATTATTTTATACATTTTTCATTAAGACATACTTATGTATGAAATTTACTGTATTCCAAAATATAATGTGATTAAGTATGAAGATGCGAAGTTATTCTGAATTGATTTGTTCCTTTGGAATTAAGAATATGACCAATATATTGTGCGTAAACCATACAAATTAAAAAAAATATATTAAATTAGTGAATATATGCATAAATAACAAACATTTTTATTATAATTCTTTATTTAATATTTAGCACTTTTTTCTAAAGAATTGCACTTTTTAACAATCATTTAGCACTTATTTTTACTAAATTGCACTTTTTTAATAGCCATTTAGCACTTTTTCTCAGAGAAGTTCTGGCAACACTGCTTCCGACATCAGCAGAACTGTTACAACAAAAACTAATATTAGAAAGAATTTTTTTTTTTTTTTTTTTTTAAATTTCTGAGTTCATTAACAAATTACTTAATAACACCTTCTTCCATAGCTTAAACTTAAATTTAAATAAACTTAGGTAGATAGGTATGTAAGTAGAGAGGGTTGCACAGTACTCGGAGGAGTTTCTGTGCATCCACTCAGAGACCTAGAAGTCCATTGTGAGTCCCTTCGAAGAATTGATAGAGAAAATAAGAAAGGAAAAGATATTAGATAGCTGAGACCAAGAAAAGAGCAGAAAAGAATTGAAAAGACTTAGGATAGAAGGAAAATATTACCGCCCAACTTCATTCGCCGTAAGCCAACGGCACACTTTTAGCCAGCCTATTCCCATGACGAATCCTATCAAGCTACTCATATCTATTTTTGATATGCTATCCAGTTTGTCGACGAATCGACTGCCTAGCCATTTCTGCCTACTTCGTTGTAGACATGGACAGTGACATAAAATATGTTCCACCGTCTCTATCTCTTCATTATCTTCGCACATCCTGCAAAGACCGGAGGATCCTATCTCCCAATTCCCTGTCATTCCCCTGTTAGAATACCTATCATAGTTTTGAGGTTTCCCTTTTCATGCCAAATAGTAGATTTGTATCTGCTGTATCCAGTTTAGGCTATAGGACCCTTGATAATCTGCAGTCCGTTCTACGATTCCATGCATGATTGGTTCTATCCTGAATCCACTCTCTTATCAACCTGAAGTAAAAGCCTAAAGGTGGTCTAACACCTCTTTCACTTACAGCACCATCCAAAGCTGAGTCGTTCCTAGCCAATTCATCGGCTACCTCATTGCCCATTATCTCGCAATGACCCGATACCAAGCAGAGTCTAATATAATAATTGCTCATCAATCTCCTAAGAGCCTTCTTACAGTCGCTAACTAACCTAGAATTGACAAAATGTCCCTTCAGGGCCTTTAGCGCCGCCTGGCTATCCACATACAGAGTTACCTCCGTATTCTCTTCGATGTTCCTTGATATCAATTCTGTGTCCCTAAAAATAACTTCAAAAATAAATTTCTCATTTTTGGCCTTGACTTTTTTGTGATTTTTCCCTATAACTTTTAAAATAAAATTTCTAAAATTTTTTTAAAAATATGTTGAAATTCTCTATAATTTTCTAAATTATGTCAATAAAAAATTTTTGTTTTCTTAATTCGATAACAAGAAAAAAAATGTTTAAAGTCTAAATTTCAAAACAGGTCTCAAGAATTGAATTTTTTTGCCAAAAAAGTAACTATTTTTTTTTTTTTTTTAATTTTGTTAAAAAGGTTTAATATTTTTTGGCATTTTTTGAAAGACGAACGTTCATCCTACATCCAGAAGTGGTCAAAAATTATCAATTTTGGATGAGAAGTTAAAATTTTTGAGTCTGTTAAAAATTTATTGTTAATATTTGTACTTCTGTGAATTAAATTATATAGCTCAATATGTTTTTAAAGGTTTTGCAAAAAATTATGACAGCCTACCAGTAAATTTAGTCACACGAGCCATATTTTCAATAATAAAAACTTCGACCTTTAAAAATATATAGTAAAATTATATATATTTTTCTCATTTTCACATTTATCGATTCTCCATTAAATATTTTATATCAAGTGCAAAAATTATGTTGATACCTATAATCATTGAGAAATTATTCAGTCTAAAATTTTTGAAATATGTCCATATAAACATAATTTGTATTTGTTCGCTTTGTTTTAAGAAAAGTGTGCTAAAAAATTTTAAAATAGTGAAACTTATTATACATAGTTTTGAAGAAGAAATTTATTCCTAAAAAAATAAATATGAAGATTTCAAAAGAGTTTGACCCCTGTTGCAATGTTATACGGCAGCCTTTGATAAACCATTACATTAGTTTAGATTAAATAAGAGAGAGTGGAGATATATTTAAATATTTTAGTATTAATAACAACGTCATCAGCATAGGCAACCTACCTACCTACCTTAGTATTGATATTTGTCAAGCAAATAAATAAGTTCATTTGAAAAAATTTGTTATACTAACTTAAAAATCGTTCATAAGAGTAATATTTAGTTACATATATTTTGTGCTTTACAGCTCCCAACAGCAAATTTTAAGAATGACCTGGACAAAATGACGTCCTTTTCCAACGACTTCTTTATATTTGGAGATCTGAATGCCCAACATACACTTTGGAATTGTGCATCAAGTAATCCTGCTGGAAGAGAGCTCTACACCCACTGTCTCCAATCCAGTTATTACATTTTTACCCAAACGAGTATACACGCTTTGGTCAAAACAACATCCCAATCCAGCCATCCACGGTGGATATTCTTTTAACAAACTCTTGTTTAAACTTTACAAACCTGGAGACACATAACAATGTTTTGCAGTCGGACCATGTACCAATATCATGTGTTATTACTGGTAATATTCTAAATATGACGTATTCAGTTCCCCTGCATTACCATGCGGACTGGACAGCAATCGATAACTGGGTGGAAAATTAAATTAGGCATCAGAATATTGATCAAATGGTTTCTAACTCAGGTAATTTAGATTTATGTTTTGATAAATTAATTTGTATTGTCAAAGAAGCTTTTATGAAAATACCAGTTGGTCAAAAACATCCATGGCAAAGGGAAATCTCCGATTTAAGTAAAATGTTAATTGGTCAGAGAAACAAATATAAACGGAAATATCAAAGATGTGGGGATGTTAAAATTGAAATGTAGTATCAATCAGTTAAATAAACTAATTGATTTCCACCTCAATAAGGACAGAAATGAATCCTGGTCGAAATTTATTTGAAAATTACCCACAGGTTCCAAAAAATTTTGGAAATTAACAAAAGCCTTTAAGAATAACAAAACGGCATTTACTGACCTTCATGTAAATGGGGATGTCGTAAAATCTGGCGACGAAAAAGCTAATATAATAGCAGACGTATTTGGTATTTCTCATTCCATCACTATAAATAATTCTTCCCCCATGGATTCAGCTGTCTCAAGTTTCATTCATGATCTCAACCATAAAATTCCTTAACGATCTGATATTGAACTTTCCACTTCGGATGAAGTTAAATCGTTTATTTTATTATTGAAAAATAATAATTCACCAGGGCTAGATGGTATTAATAGTATTATACTTAATTTTTTGAAATCTTAAGTAAACTCTTCAATGCCTGTTTATTAGAAGGATACTTTCCTACGATTTTTAAGAAAGCTAAGATAATTCCTATTCATAAACCGGGAAAAGATCCTAAATTACCATCCAGTTATAGACCAATCAGCATTCTAAGCCTATTGGATAAAGTATTTGAAAAAGTAATATATAGGAGAATTTTAGATTTTGCTGATCAGAATAATATTATTAACTCCCGTCAGTTTGGATTTCGCAAGGAGCACTCTACTGTACATCAGCTCAAAAGAGTTGTTAATTTTATTGAAAACAACAAAGCAGATCGGAAGAGTACTGGTGTTATATTTCTTGACATCGAAAAGGCCTTCGACTCGATTTGGCATGATGGCCTTGTTTACAAAACTTAACAGTTTTAATTATCCCCTGTACTTACAGAAAAATATAAAAAGCTTTTTGGAACATCGATCATTTGTGATATCTATCGACAACTCATTCTCTAGTGACAGGCAAATACAAGCAGGTCTGCCGAAAGGCTCAGTATTATCATCCACCCTTTACTCAATATATATTTCTGATATTACTATTCGTAGAAATCATTAAATAGCTTTTTACGCGGACGATAGCGCTTTTACTTGCTGTGGTAAAGTGTCTAACGCGATAATTAGGAAAATGGAAGATGGTCTGAAATTTACTCACAAATATTTTGATAAATGGAAAATAAAGATTAATGATGGCAAAACTCAGGCAATTATATTTCCATATAATAAATCGAAAAAACGTATTCCTACTAGAAATCTATATTGTAATGGTGTCTTTATCCCCCTGTTGGATAAGATCAAATATCTAGGAATTATATTAGACAAGAAGTTGTCATTTAAAGATCATGTGTATTATACTTGTGAAAAAGCTATTAAGTGCGGTAGAGCCCTATACCCATTGCTCAATAGAAGATGTAAACTTAATTTAAAGAATAAAATTCTTATTTTCAAAATGTGTATTAGGCCAATTATGTCATACGGTTGCCAAGTCTGGTATCATAAAGCTACTAAAACATATACGAAAAAATTACAGATTATTCAAAACAAAAACTTGAAAATAATTCATAACTTACACCCCCGATACTCTACTGAGTTATTGCATAGTAATTTTAAACACACAATGTTTTATTCATTTACTTTTAAGTAAATCCTCAAATCATTGTAAATACTTATTTTTATAAAGAAGTTATATATAAAAAAAAAAAAAGCATAACCTCAAATGATACGCTAATGTTAATAAATTCATGCATTCTGCACATAATTTGAACCAGATCTTCATCACTTGAACCTCTGATTCAACTCCATCTTTGTCATGTAATTTTTTCCTGGGAAAGCTTTCATCACTTGAACGATTTTTGAGATAGTATAACAAATTTTTTCAAATGAGCTTATTTATTTGCTCGGCAAATGTTAACTTTTTTACATTTTTAACTATATCTCTTTCTTTTATTTAATATAAACAAATGTTATGATTTATCCATGGCTGCCAATAGCATTGCAACAGAGACCATAAACATTTTTGAAATCTTTGTATTAATTTATAAAGGCTTACGAAGTGAACCTATGGTTTGTCAACGTTGGCCTAATTGTATTTGTTTAAGTAAGATTTGTAGCCCTTATTTGCGCTAACTACTACTTCAATAAATTATGCCTTTTTTAATAACGTTTAAATATAATAGAGATACCTTTTTTTATACAACCTTGCTGGAAGTATTTTGACATAAAATATACCGCGTAAATCATAAAAAGTGCTATAAAGATTTACTTGCCAATTATTATTAGTTTTTCCTTCAAATAAGAAGCTAATTACATTGCCTTCGAGTTAGCACGACGTGCAACATTTTATTATAAAACACTTCAAACTTTCAAAGGGTGTTCCTTCTACGAGGCTCTGACTAGTCATTTTGTTAGGTCCAGATTAGTACTTGAGTGCAGAAGGGAATTGAGAAGGTTAATGGATTCCTATATGATAAGACTCTGTTGGGTTCCTGGTCATTGTGACATTCTTGGCAACGAAATAGCCGATGAGCTAGCTCGCAGTAGCTCGGAGCTAGATAGGTCTTTCATAGAGTCATCTGTTAAGATTCCAATTGGGTCCTTCTTTAGGGCCATAAGGGAGTGGACTCTGGACAACACGAATCGTGCCTGGAGTGACAGATCGGACTGCAGAGTTTCTAGAGCATTATGGCCTAGCTTAAAACTGGCAGATTCCAAGCATCTTCTAGGTATGAGTCGTGGTAGTCTTAGAATCATAGTGGGTATGGTTACGGGTCATTTCTCAATAGGGAATATGATGAGTAAGTGGGACATTGGCACATCAGATTTTTGTAGAACGTGCGATGATGTTGAGGAGCTAGAGACAGTAGAGCACATACTCTGGCTTCAGCGTAATAGGTTGAAGTGGTTTGGGAGCCACACACTACATGAACTAGGTGAGGTTAATGGCGAAGGACTTGTCAACCTCATAGGGTTTGTAATGGGAATAAAATGGCTTAGGAACAATCATAACTGATTGATTGGGTATAGGTTCCACTTTTTCTTCTTTCTATTTCTTGTATATTTCTTATTTATTCTTATTTATCCTCGTTTATTTCTATTTCTCTCTTTCTATCATAAAGGGATCACAATGGGCCGTTCGGCCTCTGGGTGTAGGCGTGAATACGCCACCCTTTCTAACCTAACCTAACCGATCCTTCTACGAGGTAACATTTTACTACAAATAAAAAGAGATCTACGTCTCCACTAAAATTTGAATTTGTTTTATTTTGTATTTTACATATTTGGATCGGTGACCAAACAGTATTTTTCTGCCTAGGTGGTATTTTGTCAACTTTAAACCGACTGACTTTTTACATGATTACCTTTATAATTTCATTATATATTTATTTAGTTGATTAACTTTTTATGGCAATGTTCTAATGTAGTTATTGTTTGCAGACTTACCTGTAATGCAAGCATCAAACTTTTTATATCATTTTCCATATTAAAGTCTCTAGTATATAACTGATTGTGATTATCTCTCTTATTTTTATTCTTCTTTGATTTTTTCTTAATATCATTTTCCACCTTACCGTGGTCTTCAACAGGTTTTTCGGTAGTATCACCTTTTGAGATAACGCAATTATCTAGCTTGTGCTTCGTAAGAACATGTTCAATTACAGAAGGACCACAATCAACCATTGGCATAATTACACGTCGTAAGCTATCACCGGCCAAAGCCTTTGAAATGATATTTATCATCTCATTTTCATTCGGTAAAGGTGTCTCTTTTTTTGCTCTTCCAGATGGATATTTTTCACGAACAGCGAATCGAATATCTTCACCTTCATGATGCGGACGCAGTATATATAAGATTGTCATTTCGTGGTCTGTAAGAATAATGTTACCACGATCATACAATTCGACAATAACATGGTAAGCAGCTTCACCAACACCAAACTGAAAATCCACAATTCGATCAACACCAAGTTGCTGTAGCTTCTCAAGACGCTTATTTTTCAAGTGTTTTCTCAATTTCATACTAAATCCAGAAGGAGCCATATTTTTTGGCCATTCGAATGCTGTTGTATGGAACCGTATACCCGACTCAATAAGAAGCATTTTTTTAGCTTCTCCTCCGCCTTGCAGGCGGATAAGGTAGGTTTTATTATCGATGTCATAGATTTGATTAACACGCAATCCAACTAACCTGATATAAATATTGGTATTTTTTTATTATTCAAATTTACAACTAGAATTTACCAACTTACGATTGCAGTTCCGTAACTCCGCAAACAATATCAAAAGAGTTAAAACGTAGTTTCATTTCTTTGCTTTCGAATTTCTATTTTCATGTAAAATAAAACAAAATTACAGTTTTCAAATTTTATTTCAAGTATTTTATACGACACGCATCATAAATTCTTTAGTTCAAACAGATGATTTAAAAACAGAGGTGTAAAGAATATTTTATCACAGAGAACCAAGCCGAGGCGAAATTGTCGGCGGCGGCTGTACGCCATATTTTAGTCGGCGGCGGCGGCTCTACAAGACAGTATCGGCGGCGGCTTATATGTCGGCTTCTTGTCTTTACTATCATAGTAAAATACATAGTAAAATAATAAAGTACTCGCACATCTACAAAAACAAAAATTGCTTGTATTTTGTTAGTGTAAAACTACTGCCCACAATGTCAGAATGCTTTGAACGGAAAAATGAGAGAACGAAAGAGAGCAAGAGAAAAAAACTCAAAAAATATTTTACATGTGAATACAAAAACAATTTGACAGTACCGCGAGGTTTGCCAATGAAAAAATTGTAAAACAGCTGGTCTTACGAGTATACTTTATTATTATACTATGAGTAAAATAATAAAGTACTCGCACATCTACAAAAATAAAAATTGCTTGTATTTTGTTAGTGTAAAACTACTGCCCACAATGTCAGAATGCTTTGAACGGAAAAATGAGAGAACGAAAGAGAGCAAGAGAAAAAAACTCAAAAAATATTTTACATGTGAATACAAAAACAATTTGACAGTACCGCGAGGTTTGCCAATGAAAAAATTGTAAAACAGCTGTTCTTACGAGTATACTTTATTATTATACTATGTTTACTATATGATCTAACACTGGGTCTCCACGTAATATTTTTATATCATAATATGTAACAGAGAGTGTCAAATCCGCTCTCTGAGAGAATTATCTCACGTGTAGACTAAAATATTAGTATTATAAGAAATATTATGAGACTGTTGTGATAAGATTTTTCTACACAACTATCTTATAAGATTTACTCTCAAAAAAATACACATATACGAAAGTTTGTTTGTGTGTGTGAATGTGTATTTTTAAAAGTACTTAAAAATACAGTTTTTTTGTAAAATTGTTTTATTTTAATGGTTATTCTACATTCAGAAACATATTTTTACTAAAATTGTGCTAAAAAATTTGGAATTTCTTAAATAAAATGTACATGTTTACTCTGTGACTGAATGAAAATAATGAAATATTATGAGATTTATTAGAATACATTTACCCCTTGTTTAAGATTTAACATAATATAAACAAAATGTTTGCTCTTTTCTGAGAGCAAATTTGACAATCTCTGTTACATATTATGATAGAAAAAAATCATGTGTAGCCCCAATGTAAAAGGGTTAAATATGACCTAATAATAACAAATGCAAAAATATGTCGTTAAGAGTAAAATATGCAGTAACAAATCGATGCCAAAATGATTTGTTCTGAAACATACAACGTCCAGGAATAAACATGCAATTGCATATTTGTGGTTTCCCTGGTAATATATAATTTCATTAAATATCTTATATTATGTTCTCACATATTCGTGTTCGACTTGTTTTTTGAAAAACACAATGAGTTTAAATATCAGTGTTCACATATCATTTTATTGTGTTTTTCCTTTTGGCCTGTTTTTCTTTTGCCAAAATATTTTTACCAAATTTTTGTTTAAATAAAGATTTCACACACAAACACTTTCTAATTGAAAAAATTAAATTTTTTAAAGAAATAAAATTTATGAACAAATATTAATATCATTCATAATTTTTAATTTTTAAACTGTTTGACAATTTTTACGGATTTCCTTTTTCAACAATTTCCTATGTACTAAAAATACTACAAATTTCTTCCCTGTATGAAAATTTAGTATGTTTTTATTGTGTTAAATAATTAAACAACTCGAATCGAGATGTTTTCTGGCTTTGAAATATATGAAAAAAAAAGTCAATTTGTTTGCGTTTTTTTAAGAAAACGATTCGTTTTTCAAAAACATGTGAACATATTAAAAGAAAATAGGATTTTACACCTGATATAACGAATATAAAACTGCTTTAAGTTGCTTTCCATGTACCGTCTAAAAGAAGGTATTATCTATATATATTTATAATTTGCTAAGAATTTTCATTTTCCAGAGCTTTCTGAAGCTCCCAGACGACGTAGAAGATTTTTATCAGGGAGCGGAAATAACCTCACTTATGTGTCATTTTCTGAGCAATTTTCTCTTTCCAGAGCTTTCTGAAGTTCCCAGACATGGTACAAAATTAAAATTAGAGTTATTTATAAAGATTTACGCCCTACAAATCCTAACGGAGCCAGGCTTATACGAAAGTTAAGATTATAAAGATCATCTTTGTTTCTTTTTGGTTGTATTATTTAAATTATCGATAAATAAATTAAAACCTATTATAATTCAATACGATTTATTTAAAACATAACGAAAGGGCCTAACATTTTTAATTAAAAAGTTTTTTTATGTTATTAATGTTTTATAAATTAAACATTTGATATGAAAATTTTAGCGTATAAACGGTGAGCCTAGTATTTTATCTGCGAGTTAGTAACTAATCCTTTTATGATAATAACTGTACTTTTCCCATTTGGCAAGACAAATAAAGTAATATATTTCTTTGTGCATTTTGCGTATAAACAGTAAGTTATTTATTTACATGTTATTTTAATTTGCATTAATCGTGCGTATGAACGTAATAATAATGTTAGTATGTAAAATTGTCGTTTTTTTCGACTTAGCCGATTTAAACGGCTGGAAAATAAGCCGCCGATGAGCCGATGATATCGGCGGCGGAGCGGCTCGTAAAAATTCATCGGCTTAGCGGCTAGCCGCCGGTCAAGCCGATACGGCTTGCTTCTCTGGTTCACATACGTACATTTGATAAATTTCTGGATTATTATTTTTGTGGAAGTTGATTTTAGACTTTTTTATAAATGATGAGCCGTAATCAGTCTTTTTAATAGTTGAAGATGAGTGTTAACTTGACATCAGTAAATGTGCGATTGTTATTTTTTGCGAAAACACGTGAACTATCTGGTCTAAACGAAGCCACTTATCAAATAAGTACATCGAAAATTTTAGCATCCGATCTTTTAAAACAAATTTGTAAAAATTTTAATTTGGAAGTAATTCGAGAAAATTTAATACTAGCTATTAACGAAAACTATTGTGACGATTGGCATACGGAATTGCAATTAAAAGAAGGAGACGAAATTGCTGTCATACCTCCTATTAGTGGCGGATAATATATAAATAGCCGACATGAATCATTTAATACTTACTCGCGATGCTTTAAATGTTGGCGAAATAAGCGACAAAGTGTCAGCAGACTCTTGTGGAGCTATATCATTGTTTGTCGGCACGACACGAGATTGTTTTGAAGGAAAAGAGGTAAGATAATAAGTACGATTTTACACGGATTTTCTTCTAACAATTGTATTTAAAGAATTTTTTGTTCATCTGCATAAGTTCATTAAGAATAAAATCAATTTGGGTCAAGTATTTGTTGAATTCGCCCATAATTGTGTGTTTTCCTAACAGTTTTCTATAAGAATCTTTAAAAATTGGTCGCGCAAAAAATTTTCCAAAAAGAAAAACGCAAAATTACAGCGTATTGACAATTCAGTTTTAATCTATCAGGTACTCTTTTTATAAAAGGAGGTACAGTATAAACTCGATAATCCGGACGCCTATAATCCGGATTATTCGTTAATCCGGACGACCTTTCCCAACTCATTATATACTCTATAATCAGTATTGATTGCAACGAAATAATCCGGATTGAATATAAAAAATACATTTTCTATGTAAATTTTAAAATACGATAAGAATTAAGATGTAAGAGTTGATTATAATTCAAATTCGTAATTTTCAGTTAAGTATTTGTCCCAAAATTTATTCATTAAATGGTGTACATGGAAGCATGATATAAAAAATAGAAGGTAGTTCCCAAAGTATACAAAGTAGTCCGACTCTCTTTTAGTAACTTTTCTTTCTCACATATACGGGTACTGTGTGAATTGTGAGAGAACTAATACAAAGAAAATAACATCGAAATTTTACTACTAAATTTTGAAATTATTAAGCATTTTTGCACTGTATTTCACTTGTATACAGATTTTTAAAATTTTTTCGGTACAAATAGACCACCCTAATTCAGCTCCGATTTATTTGATTTTTTTGCCATTGATTTTAACGGTGAATATAACGATGTAAAAATTTTTGGCCGCAAATAAATATTTTGGAAGTTATAGGTCTTAGAAAATCGAATTTCCCTAAGAAACTCGTATCAAAAAAATTTTCGTTATAAAAAAAGTTGGGTAAAATGGATGAATTACGTTAGCGAAGCCGCTTTTGGACATACCACAGAGTTAAAAACACTTCCGCCCGGCCAAAGGCCTGCTATTAAGAAAAATTATTTCCACGAAATTTTTTTTTTTTTTTTTTTTTTTGCACAAGAAATTACAAAATACTTAAAAAATTGTGTTTATGATACTTTTATTTTGTTTTTGTAAATGCGCCCTTAAGAGCTTTTGAATGACACCTTAATCATTGCAATCGGATAAATAGTATAGGAAATATTTGTGAAATTTTTTGTGAATTAGGGAGGTAAATGAGTACCTTTTTTCACACTATTAGCACAATTTTATTTACAAAAACAGTCAATTTTACGCAAAACACAAATATTTTTATTAATTTTTGACAATTTGTTTTGTTTTCTTTTATAATTAAATTCTTCACCAGAGTTTCAATTTTTGGTATTGAAAATTCAAACAAATTAAAATTTAAAACATTTTTATAAAACTCTGTGTGTGTATAAGAAAAATATAAAAGCACAAACACATGTATATTTTTGTTACAAACACATATTTAGAGTTAGGTACTTTTTTACTAACACACTCTTAGAGCTAGGTACTCCTGCCAAAGAGTCGGACTACTTGTATATACTTTGGTAGTTCTAATCAATTTTGTTTTTAAAAAATAAGGATTTTTGAAGTTTACTTTTTGTAAACATTAAAAATAAACGTTGCCATATTTTGGAAAGGGTATTTTTGAATTAAAGTAATTTTTTATTAAAAATGTGTAATTGTACTATTTAATTGGTAAATTTAAACAAATACTTTAGGATTAATACAAGATATGTTATAGAAGTGTATCTTTCAGCCTAAACAATGAAGTATGAAGTTTTAACTGTAGTTTCGTATTATATATGTTTTTTTTTTTTATTATAGTCGTTTTTGTACTTTTTATTCAAATGTGTAGTCATTTTTTGTGTAAAATTTAATGAATGTAAGGTACATTAACAAATGTAATTACTTACAATATATCCTTAAATAAAGTGATATTAATATTAAGTTTAATACTACATATTTATTATGTGATGTTGTCTTTTTTTGGATTTAAATGACGATTTAAAAAACGTATTCGAAAAAATGTTCTACCTAAAAAGAATCTTTTAACAATTTTTTCTTGTAAATTTGTGTTTGCTAAGGATAATAAATTTGACATATAATTTGAACAAGTAGATAATTTATTTCCGTTAAATTTTAAAAATATGAAATTTAGATCTTCGAAAGTTCGGGAACCAAATTGCGTAAGTCCCATTTTTGAAATAATGTATCCCCCAAAATTTTCCAACCCATCGAATTCAACATCATTTAATTCATGCCAGAGATTTTCTGTATCTTGATGTTCTGTAATCTATAAAAAATTGTTACATTTGAAAAAAGGTGAGTTAAAAATATAGTGGTATTAAGTATTTGTTTGTGCTGATATATCGAATAAAAATATATTTTTATAACCACCTTAAGTTTACTGTTAACCCAGAATAATTTTCTGAGTCGATTTGATGATGTCCGTCTTGTGTTGGATACCATAAGTCCCGTCTTTAAGCTTAAAATATAATTTTACCTTGCGTCCATTGGGACTGCATGTCTTTCTAATCTCACACGTTTATTATTGAAAGTAATTTCTTTTTCGTTGAAATGAATGGAACAAACTAACGGTTCTTTAGGCAAATGTTCATCGGATATTCTGCATACATCCAGCCATTGTTGACGTACATTAGGTATCGTACGAATTTTAAAAAACCTTACATTTGAATTTTTACAAAAATGTTTGGTGTTCATGCAGTTGGGAAACATGCAGCTCATTTTTGCTCTATTTATTTTACCTCAAAGTTTAATAAATTAATATTTTAAATAAGAATATAATTCTAAATATATTTTCTAAAATAGAAATACGAATTTATTTATATTTTAATATATTTTATCTCTACAATTAGAAAATAATTTATTTGAAATTTGAAATTTCAAACTGAAAAATGAAAAATATTAAATAAATCAGGTAGCAATATTTTAAAAAACTGTCATAATCCTTAAGTATGTCAGAAAGTTATTTTAAATTAATACAAACAGAATGAAACTACCTTCTTTTCTTTATATCATGCATAGAAGTTTATATTTTTTGGGATAAATGACAATTTTTTGAAATACTTCGAATATGGAATGTTTTTAGAAGAAAAATTTGGATTTGATATTTCCACACTGCAATCAATTATCCGGATTATTGAGTTTATACTGTATTTATAAACCAAGAACGAAAGCTGACAGAAGACCCATCATTCAAGATGCCTCCAATTCTACTGATTCTGCTTCAAAAATTAAACAAAAATCAGGTATTAAAGCAAGTGTTTTTACCGTAAAGCGTGTTATACGAAATTCAGTACACCTAAGAAGACTAAATATTATTGTTTAAGTTAGATTTGTTAGCTACTTTTTTTATAACAATCAAATATACTATTTTTAACAACGTTAGAATTTATTCTTGCTTCCCTTTTTTGCAACTTTGTTGGAAGTATTTTGACATTTATACTAACGAGTAAACCGCTAACGGTGACTTAAATATTGTTTGCCACCAAACTAATAGCTTTTAATTTCACTTCTTATATTATCTTCGACTTAAGCACTACGTGCACCACAATATATTTAAAAATTTGCTTATTCCTTCTACGAGGTAACATTTATTTGAAATTAACAGAGATCTACGTCTCAATTAAAATTGAATTTGGTTTGTTTTATTTCATGTCGACATATTTTGGATTGTGCCTAACTTTGAGTCTACATTAGACAAATTTTTATCAAGACAAACGTCAAAATTTTATCAAAATAAAGATTTGTCTAATGTAGACTGAATTTGTCAGTGTTATTGCAGCGTCAAAAGAAAATTGTCAGCACTCGAGTTCTGACAACTTTGTCTTGATAATGCTTAGTAAAAGACGCCATCTTGATTGTTGTTGGTACTTTTTGCATGGCTTATTATGACATACGTTTTCCCCTATAATTGACAGAGATAAAAAATTATCTGCAACTCAAACAAAAATTTGACGTTTGTCTTGATACAAATTTCTCTAATATAGACTCGACGTAAAGAATTATAAAGAACCCACCACTAAACACCATTCCAGTGTTGCCATTTTAGCACTTTCAGTGCTAGATTTAGCACTTGAAAAGGTTAAAATGCACTGGCAATTTATAAAAAATGTGCTAAATGCTTTTTATCACTTTCTTACAGCAATTTTTAATTAAATTCTTTTGGATTTTTTTAAGGAATTTCTTAGTAAATTTGACGTTATTAATTGACAGTTTTAAAATATAAGCCCTATTTTGACTTTATTTTCCAATATTAAGCCCCAACCACTCAACTAAAAATCATCGTATCGCAATCAGCTGTTTCAACCAGCTTTATGCAAATGTGTGTATGTAGCTATTGACACAAAAATTCTAGGTAGCGTATCGCAGAAATCTACAGAAAATAGATTTTTACGTAGCTGCGTAAGTTTTTAACAACCCTGTAGTTTATTTTGTTCACAAAATAACCGAAAACAGAGTTGTTTACACAATGATTGTTCAAAAACATATGATACGTTTACTTTTGTTGACTAGTTGTACAAAATGTTTCACGCTACATTTCTTCATTCTGCGTTGCGTTGCAAAGTTGACTAGTTGGGCCTTTACCATTAACTCTGAACAAATTTGACTGTTAGTGTTGTTGTAGCGGACTGTAAAACATCACTTTGTTAGAAATGAAAAGAAGTCAAATTCTTTTCATTGTTTACACGGTTGGATGTGTAAACCAGATGTAAATGTAATGTGGATAAGTATGAGATTTACTGTTGACTTAAAATTACTCCCCGGCAATTATAATTGTAGGTTAAAGTTAGATTGAAATAAAATAAAACAATTTTATATTTGTGATTAATGGGAATTCAATAGTTTATTAAGGGGAATAAATTGATGCTCACCGTTTGGTAGTTGAATTTTAAGTGGTTTTAATTAGAATATAAGCAAATATTTATGACATTTCTACTGTTTCAATTCATTTTGTGGCACAGGGATATTTTTGACATTTTACTGATAAACTAACGAGTACTAACTTCATTAGACTGTTAATATTCAAATTCAGATACAAAATATAATAAATGTTTTTAGATAAATATAATACAATATAATATAATTAATTCAATTAATACAATAAATAAACTTCAAATATAAATTTATGTTCAAACCATGTTTGGACATGGCTCCGGCCTTGCAGTCATGCAAATGATGTGTTGTTGCCGGAAGCGCAAAGTACTTGTGCTAATGATCTGATGGCTTCAGATAATATTTTAGTGTCAGGGATAGCAGCATTCTCTGGATTCGTTGTTTGCTGGTTTGGCTCATGACTTTGGTTTTGGTTTGCGGAGCGTACCTTTGATTTAATGCGTGGTAGGTGGAGTAATGTGTGATGAAGGTTATCGCACCTCTTACACGTTTATAAAGATGTGCAAGAACGTATGGTATGGCTTCGTGCCAAGCAATTGAGGCAGTACTTATACTGTTCCACTAAACGTTTACGTCTTCGAACTTCCATAGCGAGGAACCTTTTACAGAATTTTAGAGGGTGATATCTTTTGCAAACCAAGCATTGATAAATCTCTGGGTCACGTGGGGTTTGACGATTTTGAGATAAACGACGGCTACTACGGCGCTGACTTAAGCCTCTGCCGACGGAACGGTTACTATGACGTGGACTCATTGAGCTGGCTGATGATTCTGTTAAAAGAAACATAATTAGTATAATGATTCTAAATGGCACAAGGTGAATATAAATTATAGAAATTGTTGTAGACATACGTAAATGATAGAGATGGAATAAATTAGTATAGTATAAGTACTTAAGATTTAATATAAGTATAAGGAGAGCATTCTTAAATATACTAAGTTAGGGATACAGAGTCTTGATCATTTAGAAATGGTAAATAGCATAATTTTACAATTGGGCGAGTTACGATTCCTGATTGTATTCTTACATCTGCGACACGGACATGGGAATCAGGACCAGAATGTGTTTTTTCAATTCGGCCCAGTCTCCACTCAAAAGGTGGTAGCAGGTCGTCCATGACGACTACGAGATCTCCGACTTTGAGATTTCGAGCTTGGGTTTTCCACTTGTAACGCTTATGTAGAGACTTTAAATAATCTTCTTTCCATCTTACTGAGAACTGATGGTGTAAAGCCTTTAATTTTTCCCATCTATTAATGAGAGACATATTTTGGTACGATTGCTCTGGGAGGGCTAATATAGGACCTCCTTTTAGGAAATGCCCTGGAGTTAATGCGGTAAGATCTGTGGGATCTTCTGATAGGGCTGAAATAGGTCGTGAGTTGAGGATCCCTTCAGTTATTGCAAGAAGAGTGGAGAACTCCTCGAAATTGAATTTCTGAGCACCCCAGATTCTTTTAAAATGGAACTTAAAGCTTTTAACAGCCGCTTCCCATAGACCACCCATGTGTGGAGCGTGAGGTGGTATGAATTTCCACTCAAAGCCATGGGTGATATATTTGCGAGATATATCTGATGCGACAGATTGTATAAATGAGCAAAATTCCCGTAAAAATACTATGCTAGCGCCGAGAAAATTTCTGCCGTTGTCCGACATTATCCTTTGGGGAAGCCCCCGCCTCCCGACGAAGCGGGCAAAAGCGGCTTGAAATGCTGTTGATGAGAGGTCTGAGCATGCTTCTAAATGTATAGCTTTTGTGCTGAAGCATACAAAAACACATACGTATCCCTTAGTTAGAGTGTATTTGCGTAGAAAAGACGTTTTTAGCTCAAAGGGTCCAGCAAAATCAATACCAGTGATATGAAAGGGGAGTGACAGTTGACATCTTTCTGGAGGGAGTGGTGCCAAGATTTGAGAGCATGGCTGTTGTTTGTTTATTATACAAACTTTGCAATGTCTTATTACACTTTTGACTCGAGGTTTGAGTCTTGAAATATAAAACTCAGTTTGTACCATTCGACACATTTGGTTGCATTCAGCATGCGCGAGAAATCTGTGCAAATGGTTGAGGTATAATTTGCAAAACCGAGAGTTGCCTGATAATATAATAGGGTATCGTTCGTTATATGGCAGTGAAGACTGTGACAATCGGCCATTAACTCTTAATATTAAGTTAGAGTTCATAAATGGGTTTAAGACTTTTAAAGGACTTTTAGTTATATTGTGGAGAACTTGTACTTTTTTACTATTTTCTACTGTTTTGAGGGGATTTCTATTTGGCCATGTGTTCGCAGGTCTTGTTAACCAGTTAGGTCCATGCCACCAAAGAGAGTTGGTTGCGAGATCTGAAGGTTTACAACCTCTGGCTCTAAGATCGGCAGGGTTATCATGTGTGGGTACATGGCGCCAATTTGCTTTGGGTACTAATTGATGAATTTGAGATATTCTATTAGCTACATAAGTTTCCCAAGTAGATGGCGGTTTTGATAACCATCCTAAGACTATAGAGGAATCAGTCCATAAAAATATCTGTTTTTCACGAAATCTAAGAGATGAAACTACATAATTAACCAAGTTTGCTAACAGAACGGCTCCATTGAGTTCTAGCCGCGGAAGACAAATAGTCTGAATTGGGGAAACTTTACTTTTAGCGACTAATAGGTTTGAAAAAACAGTATGAGAGCGAGTTTCACATCTAACGTATATTGCTGCACAGTATGCTGCTTTTGAGGCATCCCATGAATTTGAACAACATCAGATGGATTATATTGCAGCCACCGTGAAATGTTAATGGTTTCGCAAATATCTTTAACGAGATTGTTCCAGTTCTGCAAGGATTCAGAGGAAATATCATCGTCCCATTCTAATCCTTCTAACCAGAGTTGTTGCATGAGGATTTTTGCTTTAATAATTACTGGAGCGAGCCAACCCGCTGGATCAAAGAGTTTTGCAACGGTTGAAAGGAGCTTGGTTATTTTTTCAGATTGAAATATCGGGCTAAAACTGTAAGTGAAGCTGTCTGTGAGCGCATTCCACTTAATCCCAAGTGTTTTAGTGGAACTTGCTTCATGAAATCTTGATCATATAAATCTTCTTTCGGTACGTTCAATAGTAATTGGGGATCATTTGCTGCTATCTTTTTTAAGAGCATTCCAGTAGATTTTAAAACTTGAATTAAATGAGTTTGGGCTGACAGAGTTTCTTCAATAGTATGACCGCCAGAGAGAATGTCATCGACATATGTTTCATGACGTAAAATAGAAGCTACTCTAGGGTGTGACTTTTCATAATCAGAAGCGATTTGAAGTAGTGTTCGGATTGCGAGGTACGGTGCGCAATTAACTCCAAAAGTTACAGTTTTTAATTGGAAGTCTTTAATAGGGCTGTTGGGATCATCTTGAAATAAAATCCTTTGAAAAGGTCTGTCAGAGGGATGCACCAGAATTTGACGGTACATTTTTTGAATATCAGCACTGAAAACGAACTGATATTTTCTCCAATTGAGAATAATTGACATTAGATCGCGTTGCAAAGTTGGGCCTGTATATAACACATCATTAAGAGCGTATTGGGATTTTGTTTTTCTTGATGCGTTGAACACCACTCTTACTTTTGTGGATTTATGTTCGGGTTTTACCACAGCGTGATGTGGTAAGTAATATGAGTGATATTTATCTCGGATTATAACTTCTCTTGAAGAGGTTTCTTCCATATGATCAAACGTTATATATTCTTTAAGGACGTTATCGTATTGGGATTGCAATTCTGAGACTTTAGATAGTGTTTTACCTAATGTAGAATATTGTGCTAAGGCAACAAAACGAGATGAACCAAGGAACATTTTTTTTCCTTAAGAGACTATTTAAATCATTAGTTTCCGAGGGAATCAGAGAAGTAGTGAATGCTTGAACTTTTTGAGTTTTGATAGGACCACTGAGAACCCAACCGAAGATGGTATTATAAGCCGAGGTTTCTCCACAAATATTCTTTTTAATACCATCAATATTTAGAAAACGTTCATAATCGTTCCCAAATATTAAATCTACTTGAGACGATTTGTTAAACGTGGGATCTGCCAAATCCAAATTATATAATTCTTTGCATTTAGGGATATCAAATGAGCATGCTGGAAGCTTTTTAGTTAGTTTTGGTAGAACTATAGCTTTAATGGAGAATTGTTTATCGTATCTTCTGGCATATAACATGAATTCACACCCTTTATTCGCCGATTGTTTTTGGCCGCCAATTCCGACTATTTCAAAATGAGATTTTTTAAAGGGAAGTTCGTTGTGAGCCAGGATCAATTAAAGCTCTTACGGTGAAGAGTTCACTCATATGGTTTATTTGCATTAAAAAAAATATTTTTTCGAAACTAGTCGATAAATTCGCTTGAATATGACTTGAATGAGGACGTTCAACATGTGTAACATTTTGGTTTTGATAAAAATTTTTTAAATTTTATTTTCATTTTTTGATGGGGATTGCGGTTCTGAATTATGATGATCATTTTGCCATTTTTGCCTCATGTGCAACAGAGTGTGATGCTTCTTTTTGCACGAAAGACATGTGTGCTTGCTTTTGCAATTTGATTTCAAATGATTTGCTGATAGGCAGTTATTACAGAACTTATTTTTGTAGATATAATCAACTCTTTGTTGAATGGTGAATGTTCGAAACTTAGGAAAAGTTCTAAGAGAATGATTTTCATTGCATAGTTTGCATGGAGAGTTCAAATTTTCTTGTGAAGCATATGTTTGTATTTTTGATTGAGTTGGACTTGTTAAGGTAAAAAAATCTTTTGTAGCTTTTACGCTAGATTCAACGGCTTCATATCTGTCTACAAGAAATTGAGACATTTGGGACCATTTAGGTAACTCACGAGGAGATGTGAGGGACTGTTCCCAAAGGGATAATGTAAAATATGGAAGTTTAGTGGAAATTAGACGAATGAGAATGGGGTCCCAGCTTTCTACTTTAATTCCGAGAGATCTTAGAGTAGCAAGGGAATCATTTAAGGAAGATTGTATTCGTCTAATTGATTCACTATCTTCATGTTCTGCGGGTGGAATCTCAAATAGAATCTTAATCTGATTATCTACGAGTACTCGCTTATTTTCATAACGGGTTTTTAATGCGTCCCAAGCGAGATTAAAATTGACATCAGACAAGGCATAGCGCTTTACTATTGCCCCTGCTTCACCTGTAGTTTTATTTCTAAGGTGATAAAGTTTAGTGACTGAGCTGAGTTTTGAGTGATTTATATAAACGGCAGTGAACATATCCCGGAACGATGGCCATTGTTCATAACTACGTTCAAAAATTTCCGTGTCACAGGACGGAACTTTTATGCAGATATTAGAATTATCTGAAAGGCGAGTTTGAGGTTGTAATGAAGACCGAGCTGAATCTTCGAGACTTTGAGCCGATGTTTCTAATCTAAGTGCTCTAATTAAATCATTGATTTGAGAACTACAGAGGTAAAAAGCATCTGCACAAGCATTGAAATTAACCTTTGCAGATTCCTTGAATTCTGTCTTTACTTCTTTTCCAGAGGCTAGCATAACTTTTTCATAAGAAGTTTCTACTCTAACCCATCTTGTATTTAAATCATTTAATTTAATTTCGAGAAGAGAATCTGTTTGATCTTCCGCAGGAGATTGATTAAATTTCTGACAGAATTGCAATAAGTGAACACAGTCAAATATAAATCGCTCGTGAAGAGCTGATGTGGTTTGCGAGTCTTTCTGGGATGTGGTAGCCATTCTTTCCGATTAATAAATATAAAATCTCGTTAAAATTTTAATTTCAAAATGAGATGAAAAAGCGACTAATATTAATATTGAATAATTTAAGTGGGTAAACACTAGCTCTTTTTAGAATAGACTGCTATTTATTATAGAGAATAAATAATTTTGGGTAAACAATACAATTCAATTGAAAATTTGTATAGGGTTGGGATCTATTTATCAGTATAGATTGAGTTTGTGTAGGTATTTAATACACGTAATGAAAAATATAACTATTCAATTGAAAAAAAAAAAAAATAGAGTAGGGTGCTATTTAATCAGTATAGCACTAGATTTGTGTATCTAGATGAGTATTTTAATAAATACAAGTTCCAAACATTTTCAATTGAAATCGTATGACATTAGATTAGTATGGTACTAGATTTGTGTATCCAGTTAATAAAAACTCGTTTTTTTTTTTTTTTTTTTAGTAAAACAAGTTTGAAATTCCCAATTGAAATCGTTTGGTATTATTTACCGGTTAGCAACTTCCAAAAATTGTTAATTACAACTTAATAGAAATATTAGGATTTAAAATTCAGAGTAATTCAAAGTAAACCTTCAAATTAAAAGAAAAAAATAATAGGTATCTAGTAGAGAAAAATCGGAAAATGATTTCATCTATAATTTCGATTTCCTAAAATTTGTTTTATTTATACCAGTGAATTTTCAACACGAATAATATCAAACGTAAAAAAAATTTAAGTTATTTTCATTAATATGTTTTTATTTGTTCCTTTTTATTGTATTTTACTTTCTTCAACTAAAATTATAGAATCTCATCCGCGTTTAACGAGAATAAGGTGTAGCATTAAATTAAGGTAGTGTTACTATGTATAAACTTATTATTTCATATAAACCGAATTTTTTAAAAATTTAAAAAAAAAATTTAAATTTAAAATTTAAGTATACATATATCTTTTTTTGTTTTTAAAGCAATTTTTTCGTTTGAGTCTTTAAATTTCGGTGACGTAGTTATAAAAACCATGTATAACTTTAATTTGTAAGAAATTTTGGTGATTAGATTTAATTATAATTATTTGTTTTTAATAATGTTTTGCACCTCGGTAACACTGTAGATTGTTGGTTTGAAAAAATAACAAAATTCAATACTCTGTTTTTTATTTTATATACAGTATCGGACAAAACTAAAGCACGAAATCCTTCTTGGTAAAACTTAGTTAAATAACTATTGGAAATTGTTTTGTATTACATTGATGTTTATTTATTTATTAAGAATAGAAAACACTTTTTTTAAATAAAACAAAGACAACAAAAATTCTCCAATTAAAATATCAAAATCATATAAAAATCGAAAAATACATTATTTTAAAGCGACAAAACTAAAGCACATGTTCAATAATAAATAAATACATATTAATTAAATTAATATTTAGTTGCGTATCCATTATTTTTTAAAACTGCTGCGCATTTGCGTGGCATGGAGGCAATTAGATTTGTTATTACTTCTGGAGAAATTTCATTCCACGCATCTTCCACTCGCTGGAAGAGCTCGTCCGCGTTTTTGCAGCTATCACGTAATATTTTTCGATCTACAATTTCCCATAGATTTTTCTAGGGATTGAGATCAGGCGATTGTGCTGGCCACTTTAAAACATCAATTTTATTGCTAACGAACCACTCTTTCACACATTTCGATGTGTGTTTGGGGTCATTATCATGTTGGTATCTCCATTTAAGCGGCATTTCCTCGTCTGCATGTGGAAGCATTACATTTTTCAGTATGTCTCTGTACATGAATCGATCCATTATTCCATTTATTTGATGAATTGGACCGATGCCATATCCTGAAAAACATCCCCAGACCAAAACGTTACCCCCTCCGTGTTTTACTGTGCCTTTACTATAACGTGGATTAAGGCGTTGCCCTTTTGGTCTTCGAACTAACCTAATTCCATCCGAACCTTTTAAATTAAATTTGGATTCATCGGAGAAAAGTACGGTTTTCCATTGTGTTGTAGTCCAGTTAATGTGTTGCCTTGCAAAATCAATTCTAGCCTGTCTATTTTTCCGTGAAATGAAGGGTTTTTTCGCACTTCTAAAAGATTTTAGACCACCTTCTACAGCTCGTCTTTGGATCGTTCTGGGAGTAACGTTTAACGACAATTGCGTGGCAATGGACTTTGACGACACAAACGGATCCTTTTTTATTAAACGTATTATTGCTTTGTCGTCGCGATCGCTAGTTTTCCGTGGGCGACCAACCTTATGTACTGTAGTCAAAGAGCCCGAAGAACGAAAACGGCTTATTATTCTCGAAATTACGCTGTGATGAATATCAATTTTTTTTCCAATGTACGTCCGATTCACCATTATTAAAATCTGTTATTATTTTTTCTCTTAATTGATCTGAATATTTATTACGAGCCATTTCGTTTACTAAATGACTAAAAAAGGTACGTCGACTTTGAAAGCACAGAAACAGATGGTAAATCAATAAAAATAGTTTTTATACACTCTTAATGATCTCCGCAAAGGAATAACGGTATTTTTTGTTGGTAATTTCTTACAATTATATATAACAATAAACATTCAAGGTTATGTGCTTTAGTTTTGTCGCTGCAGTTTCAGACATATTGGTAGAAATATATAAAAAAAATTTTAAAATTAAAAGCAACAAATTTTGTATATATATTTTTAAAATGTATAGCGTGCATTCTTTCAATGATAATACAATTTTACATGAAATCGCGATTCTTTTCAAAGATATTGTATAATTTTTTGATAAGTAGAAGTTCGTGCTTTAGTTTTGTCCGATACTGTATATTATGAGTTTAATTATAAATACTTATAAGAACAATTTTTTTTCTTTCCTAGTTAAGACTCTTTTTTTTTATTGTCAGAACCAAGGTAGATTAAGAAGGTAACGACATTAAAACAGCTGAGAATTTTTTTCTTTTTGAAATCAATATGGCTGCCTGTGTTTTGTAATTTGAGGTGTCAAATTTTTGTTTATGTTTACATTTTTTTTGCTTACTTTTGTCTTATTGCGTCTTCCTCCTCTCCTTTTACTACATGAATTGTTTTTGTTTTTTGTAAATAAACATAAGAAATTACAAAATTAAAGTTGACATAAGAAATGTCAATGCAAAAACAAAATACATGGGATTTTTTTTGTTTTTTAGAGTTGTCGTTACCTTCTTAATCTACCTTGGTCAGAACATTAATAAGAAACTTAAGAGATTACATATATTTATTACTTAACACTCTGTTAGAGCAAATTTTCTTGTTACTTTTCGAATTAAGAGATTACATACAAATTTATCTCTTCTAATTATGCAAACTCAGTTTAAAGCTTTAATTGAACTTTTAAGAGAGTGTGACGTGATCAAATTTAAATAAAGAGGTTCTTTGTAAGTAAATAAAAGAGTATTTATTAGAGTTTTGAATATATATAAATAAGGTAGGTTTTCAATACTTTTTTAACTTAGGTTAATAAACACATTTTAAGAGAAATAAAATGATTACCTTATGAGACAGAAATTTACACTTCTCTTTTTTATTGTTATTTTATCTACTTTGTTTATTTTCCTTGTTGAATATGCAGATGACTATTATCAAAGAATATACAACATATAGAAAGCGCATGTCAATGAAAACTGAAATATTTTTTAAAAGTATTTCATGATGCGGGAGGGAAGGCAAAAGGAAAAGAAGCTTGCGTGTTTTTTATCTCTTTTGTTATGCTCTTGAAATGAATAAAGGCTCAACTACATAGAATACTTTCGCTTCAACTGCAACTGACAGCTAAGTTAAATACATGAATTTATATTGAGCGGAACCAAATCAGTACGCCAAACTTCTGCGTGAAGTACTTCAAAGATGAAAAATGTTCAACTTTGAAGTGCCGAAGTACGTAAATATATTCTGTCGGTTGTTTTATTCTTATTTTAATATTTTTTCGTTAAGTCGGAAATTTTAATTTGCAATTCATTATTTCAACTGAGAACATAATAGAATTTTTACATCTTTATATTTTATTATATAAAATTTTAATAAAAAAAATAATGCAACGACTGGGTTAATATCATTTAAGCCCCAACCACTCAACAAAAATCCATTGTATCGCAATCAGCTGTTTCAACCAGCTTTATGCAGATGTGTGTATGTAGCTATTGACACAAATATTCTAGGTAGCGTATCGCAGAAATCTGCAGAAAATAGATTTTTACGTAGCTGCGTATGTTTTAAACAACTCTGTAATTTATTTTGTTCACAAAATAATTGAAAAACAGAGTTGTTTACACAATGAATGTTCAAAAACATATGATACGTTTACTTTTGTTGACTGGTTGTACAAAATGTTTCACGCTACTTTTCTTCATTCTGCGTTGCGTTGCAAAGTTGACTGGTTGGGGCTTTATGTGTTGCGTAGCTGTCAATCGCAGTTGAAGCGAAAGTATTCTATGTAGTTGAGGCTTAAAAAACACATAAGAAAGTCAGTCTCGCACGAGCATTCAAGCAAGAGTGTTGTGTTACTGCTTGTTGCTTGAGATACACTCATGAAAAATATTTAATATTAAGTAGGATTAATTAATATGATTTTTTAATTAAATAACTATGTTTTTTTTTAATTAATAAATAATAATTTACTACAATTAATTTTTTATTATAAAACCCAAATTTGAAATAATCGTTCGTACTGAATTATTCGATATTTTTTAATAAGAAATTAAAATCCTAAATTAATAATTTATCGTTATATTTTTTTAATCAAATAATAGAAAAAATAAACATTAAATCATAATTTTTATGATTACTATGGTAATCGTTGCGATCCCTGGTTATTACTATTCAAATTCTAAACTAGTAACGTGTATTTCCACTTACAAGTCTTGAATTGACGAATAAACTTTCAAAATTAAATTACTATAACCACGATGTTATTTTTTTGGTGTATAATTTCATAATGGGACAGAAAAAAAACATACACAAACATAATTGTGAATATATGAGAGTGGTGATCTCTGGTGTATTGCCTATAAAAAAGTAGAAACAAGAAATTTGTTGTTTATTTACTTAAGAAGATAAATACGATCGCGTATGTTAGTGTAGTGCATAGCATATGTGTTTTGTTGTTTTAAAAGTAGAAATACTTTAATCAGCACCGAACTAGTTATGCCTTTTGAACTTATGAAAATATACTTTCAGAATATCAAATTTATATTTTAAAATTCGATTGTGTAGCTTTGTTACACAGTTGTTGTTAAATAAATAAAAACAAAAATATAAAATTATATTTTTATTTTTATTCATATCGAATTTGTCACCACAAAAATTAGATTTTTGTTTAATAATTTTGTTTTATTCTGTAAAAAAGGTGGAATTCTATTGAAAAAAGATCTTTTGTAAAAAAAAATTAATTTGTATATACCTACTATATAAAAAATTGTTATGACAAAAATAAATATATAAATAAATTAATGAATAAAAAATAACTTTCATTTCCTGACAAAAAATAACATATATTTAAAAAAAAAATTTCAGGATTTTTGTTTATAAAAAAATTTAAGTCTATAAATTGAAAGATTGCCATATGAATATTTTTTTCTTTTTGTATAAAAAACAAAAATAATAATAATAACTTTTTGCTTAGAAAAAATAAATCAAAAAACTTCTTTATTTTTCAAAAAAGAAATGAAATACTTTTTTTATTCAAAACAACTTTTTTACTAAATAAATTATATATAATTTAAAAATAAGTTTTAAAATTGAAAATATTAATATTATTTATTTCTATAAAAAATGTATATTTTAATAACAATTTCTTGTTTCAAATAAAATACAACTCAAAAACATGGAAAAAATCACAAAATAATTTTTTTTTTCCGAAAAAAAGGAAAAACTATTATTTACTTTTTACTATATTTTTATTTTTCTTTCTAAAAAATCCAAAAAATGGAAAAATATATACTTTTAAAAATGAAAAAATTTAAAATTTAAAATCATAATTTTTTAATTAATAATTTCAAAAACTAAAAATTCTCTATAAAAGCTTTTTTTTAATAATAATAATAAAAAAACACCAAAAACAAATTATATACACATTTTATGAAATATATAAAAGTAAAATATAACAATTATTAGTTTATCAAAAATATAACTATAAAATATAAATTGACAACTTCGAAATAATACCAAAATTTGTCACGTCACTAAGAAAGGTATAAGCACGTCGGTGCAGATCAAAGTATTTCTACTTGTAAAACAACAAAACATGTATGCTATGCCCTACTGTATTATTTATCTTACTGAAATTTAAATTTTCGGTTTTTTTTCAAGATTTTTTTGTTGTTTATCCTATTTCTTTATTTTCTACTTCTTATTCTTTTTTATTACTGCACGTTTTTACTTGTTAATAATATGTATGTTTTAAATGTGTACTTACTTCACCGCGGTATCTTTTGTACTGATGTTGTTTAATTTTATGCGTTACCTCCTACCACTTATTTATTGATGAAAGAGCTTTTATTGCTAATGCTTGTAGAGGGATATTAATGAAGAGGCTCGATGAGGACCATGAACAAAGTTGGCTGTTAGTGTTGTTGTAGCGGACTGTAAAACATCACTTTGTTAGAAATGAAAAGAAGTCAAATTCTTTTCATTGTTTACACGATTGGATGTGTAAACCAGATGTAAATGTAATGTGGATAAGTATGAGATTTACTGTTGACTTAAAATTACTCCCCGGCAATTATAATTGTAGGTTAAAGTTAGATTGAAATAAAATAAAACAATTTTATATTTGTGATTAATGGGAATTCAATAGTTTATTAAGGGGAATAAATTGATGCTCACCGTTTGGTAGTTGAATTTTAAGTGGTTTTAATTAGAATATAAGAAAATATTTATGACATTTCTACTGTTTCAATTCATTTTGTGGCACAGGGATATTTTTGACATTTTACTGATAAACTAACGAGTACTAACTTCATTAGACTGTTAATATTCAAATTCAGATACAAAATATAATAAATGTTCTTAGATAAATATAATACAATATAATATAATTAATTCAATTAATACAATAAATAAACTTCAAATATAAATTTATGTTCAAACCATGTTTGGACAAACTCTGAAGAAAACATTTCTATAAGTTGCCATTTGAACTATATTTTACAAGAAACATGGGCCACAAAAATATTAATTTTTCTTTACAAAACAATTTAGTATTGTCATTTGCTGCAGTAGAACAATTTAGCATATTTTTTTGGACGTTTTAGCATTTTACCAATTACATCTTCTGGCAACACTGCACCATTCGTGAAGAAAAACTACTTCTACTTGTGAACGCACGTTCTAAAAAAAGAATGAAACATATTGTACTATAGGATAAAAAAATCGATCTGGAAGGCTCCAATGGCTATAAATATTATAATTTTCATTATTTGAGAAAAGAAGAATGTAAATTATGTATCTCATAAAGAGAATTTATATATTCTATACTCTATCTTAATTCATTCCATGGACATTCCACCTCGACAATGCCCCTATTCACACCGCTGGAGCTGTAAAACAGTGAATTCGAAGTCAAAATTTTAAGAACATCGGAGTGGCCACAATATTCTCCCGACCTTAATATAATAGGAAATGTATCGAAATTTCTGTCACGTAGTGTTTATGAGTCGGACAGACAATACGAGGACAAAAATTCATTATCTGAAGAAATTGAAAAAAGTTGGAGCAAACCTTCTTTGTTACAAGTTTAACATTTTAAATAGAATTTTTAGGCTATTCTCATTATTAATAATTTGCGAATAGTATAAATCAAAAAAGTACCATATTAATCAATACATCTTGTTGTTTTATTGAATAAATATTGTTGAACCTTGTTGGGGCACAATTCAAATTATGTTGACATGAAATAAAACAAACTAAATTAAATTTTAATTGAGACGTAGATCTCTGTTTATTTCAAATAAATTTTAGCTCATAGAAGGAACACGCAAATTTATAAATATATTGTGATGCACGAGTACTTAAGTCGAAGGCAATATAAAAAGTGAATAATAAAAGCGATTAGTTTGGTGGCAAACAATATTTAAGTCACCGTTAACGGTTTACTCGTTATGTGTGTGAAGATAAATTTAAAATCTGAAGTCCATTGTACGCATTTTCAGAAAATTACGCTATATCAAAAATATTCTGTAAACCTAAAATTTTACAGCGAAACAAAAAAAAACCAATAAGCATTCAGGATACATATCCTTTATAGGAAAACAGGACAACATGGGCGGATGAAAGTTGGTGGAATTTATAGACTTTGTGGACATCTATCATAATCAATAGTCAGAATCTTTAACAAAGAGTGTTTTGATAAAAAAATATGAAACTTAAAAAATTTAAAATTTCATATTTTTTTTAAAGGACTTTTCAGGATTTCAGAAAAAAGGGACAACATGGGCGGATGAAAGTTGGTGGAATTTATAGCCAAGGTGGACATCTATCATAATCAATAGTCAGAATCTTTAACAGAGCGTGTTTTGATAGAAAAATGTGAAATTTAAAAAATTTAAAATTTCATATTTTTTTTAAAGGACTTTTCAGGAAAAAGGGACAACATGGGCGGATGAAAGTTGGTGGAATTTATAGCCAAGGTGGACGTCTATCATAATCACTAGTCAGAATCTTTAACAGAGCGTGTTTTTATAGAAAAATTTGAAATTTAAAAAATTTCATATTTTTTTTTTAAAGGACTTTTCAGGATTTCAGGAAAAAAGGACAAGATGGGCGGATGAAAGTTGGTGGAAATTATAGTCAAGGTGGACATCTATCATAATCAATAGTCAGAATCTTTAACAGAGCGTGTTTTGATAGAAAAATTTGAAATTTAAAAAATTTCAAATTTCATATTTTTTTTAAAGGACTTTTCAGGATTTCAGGAAAACGGGACAACATGGGCGGATGAAGGTTGGTGGAAATTATAGTCAAGGTGGACATCTATCATAATAAATAGTCAGAATCTTTAACAGAGCGTGTTTTGATAGAAAAATATGAAATTTAAAAAATTTCAAATTTCATATTTGTTTATAGGGTTTTTCAGGATTTCAGGAAAGAGGGACAACATGGGCGGATGAAAGTTGGTGGAATTTATAGACTTTGTGGACATCTATCATAATCAATAGTCAGAATCTTTAACAGAGCGTGTTTTGATAGAAAAATTTGAAATTTAAAAAATTTCAAATTTCATATTTTTTTAAAAGGATTTTTCAGGATTTCAGGAAAAAAGGACAACATGGGCGGATGAAAGTTGGCGGAATTTATAGCCAAGGTGGACATCTATCATAATCAATAGTCAGAATCTATAACAGAGCGTGTTTTGATAGAAAAATTTGAAATTTAAAAAATTTCAAATTTCATATTTTTTTAAAAGGACTTTTCAGTATTTCAGAAGAAAGGGACAACATGTTCGGATGAAAGTTGGTGGAAATTATAGTCAAGGTGGACATCTATCATAATCAATAGTCAGAATCTTTAACAGAGCGTGTTTTTCTAAAGGACTTTTCAGGATTTCAGGAAAAATGGACAACATGGGCGGATGAAAGTAGGTGGAAATTATAGTCAAGGTGGACATCTATCATAATCAATAGTCAGAATCTTTAACAGAGCGTGTTTTGATAGAAAAATTTGAAATTTTAAAAATTTTAAAATTTCATATTTTTTCTAAAGGACTTTTCAGGATTTCAGGAAAGAGGGACAACATGGGCGGATGAAAGTTGGTGTAATTTATAGACTTTGTGAACATCTATCATAATCAATAGTCAGAATCTTTAACAGAGCGAGTTTTGATAGAAAAATTTGAAATTTAAAAAATTTAAAACTTCAGATTTTTCCATGGCAGTTTCCAAAATTTTCTTAGTTTTTTTTTTAAGTTTAAATAAGATATATGTTTATTCATCCAAATAACTGCATTTTAGAGTGGTTCTGGGACGTTAACGGTTATTTTTCTATTACGGGTCGCTTTGTTATATTAGCACAAAAATTATGTGACTTTTACTTAGAATAGATACTTCTAAAACTCCTATGTTTGAGGTTTTTCCTGGCAGTAAAAGCTAATATATTTATAATTACTTATTTCTTTATGTATTTAAATGATGAAACTCATTCTATTTTGGCGATAATATTGATATCGTTACGATTTTATTTCGTAGTCTTAGGGTTTCTGCCCTCTCAATTTCATATTATTTTGATTCTAAATTGTAATTTTGTATAATGAAATAAAATGTCGCACTTTAAAGATAACTACATTAATGTTAATTAGTTTCCTCTATATGGAATCAAGAAATCTTACTAGATTGTTGTCGAAGTCTTACCGGTAATATGGCCAAATTTATCCTTATTTTTCAAATACAATAATAATTTTAATCGAATTTAATGAATAGAATAATGAAATTTAGCACTTCTTAAGAATATGCCTTCCATTTTGTATCAAAAAATTTAAAAATTTTTAGGAAATAATGTAAAGTGTCACTTTATTATGTCGCACAAAATGCATGACCAACACTACACTTTTGCCCCAAACTCGAAATACACATATTTCAAAAGCTTCTTTTGCATATTAATTTAAAGAATATAATATGACAATTACCTGGACACCAAATATGTAGACCATTATGAACCTAGAAGACAATAATTATGAACTAAATAGTAAGAGTAAAAAACCGCACTTTTTGTTGTCCGATAGTGTATATTCAAAGATTTTCGTATAAAAAAACAAACTTATATGTATATACCCTTCATTTTATGTGAAGGGAATAAAAATCTCAAATGGTTTTAGAAATTGCATTTGGTGCGGAAGGTTTTTTTCATCGAAATAACTTTTGAAAACGGTTTTTAGTATCAGTAAAACATGGGCTATAATGTATTTTTTTTTTTTTTTTTTAAAGTTATACCCCTAACCTGCATATTTGATATTTGCCTTATATATATTTTTTTATATTTCTTTACTAACAATACGTACATTTATTACAGGTGTTGTCTTTAGAATATGAAGCATATGAACCAATGGCATTAAAACAAATTGAACTAATTTGCGAAGAACTTAGACGTCAATGGCCCGACATTGTTAATATAGCAATTTGTCATCGTTTGGGTTTAGTAGGAGTTCGGGAGGCTAGTGTTGTAATTGCAATTTCTTCGCCGCATCGTAAAACATCATTGGATGCAGTCGCAGTTGCAATCGATGAATTAAAGAAACGAGTACCGATTTGGAAAAAGGAAATGTACAAAGAGGACGAATCTGCTTGGAAAGAAAACAAGGAATGTCAGTGGCTAAGAAAAGATTCTACAAAACATTAGTAATTGTTATTTAATTAGTTGTTATTAATTTTTAATAGCTTTTTTGTTGAAATCTTTGTAGTTTAGTTATGTACCGTTTGCATAGGTATTACGACACTTTGTTTTTGTGACCTTTGTCAGTGGTATTAATTTTGAAAAGAAAAAACATTTTTAACACATTTTTTTTTTTTTTGCATTTTTTTATTTTTGGGCTATCTACAAGACATACAATTTTTATTAAAAAAAATGGTTATCTGCATGTTTTTATTTAATTTTCAAAGGATTGTAATGTAAAAACTGTATAAATATTAGCTTTGTCCCAGTACTCGTCAAACTTGCAGGTTTTAGTCAGAATTTACAGGAAAGTGTTCCCGTACTCAAATTTTCCATATATTTTGTTGCTTTTCTGACAATTTCTGACTAAATTTTGTTAATTTGACAAGTTCTGGGGGGTTATTGTGTAATTCGATTCGAACGAAAACACTTTCGAATTTCAATGTATAAAGTATACAAATTCGAAAGATTTTCCTTTCGAATTTAGTTACAAAATAACCCCCCTGGAATAGAGCTAAACGTTTTTAATGTTTAAGTCACATTTGAGTTGTTGATAGGTACATACTTATAACCTGTATCTCTATGTCGAACGAAAATCTATGCGAACGAAAGCAAGTCGAACGAATTCGTCTTTTCACATTGTTTTTTTAATTTTTTTTTTTCTTTCGGAGTAATTTTTTTTTTTTTTTTTTCGTAAAAATATTAGAAATACTACGAAGAGTGTGTGCCACACGGTAGCAAAGTATGTAGAAAAGTAAAATTTTGAAGTAAGGACTGCACAAAAAAAAGAAATCCGTGCATGCTCTTGGGCTTATAACTTTTGATATGGTCAAAAATTAATAATTCTGTTAATTGGTTTACATTTGTCAGTATGCTCATTTGCTATGTGCCAAGTTTCATGCTTATAGCAAAACTAGTTTCCCTTAAAATAGAAATTGAACAAAAAAACACCAAAATAGATTATAGAAATTTTTCATGAAATCTTACATGGGTCATATAAAATAATTGCTAGGAAGGCAGCTGTGTTAAAAAATACATTTTTTTAGGTCATAATATTATACAAAGAAGTCATGGTCACTGAATTGAAATCAGGTAATGGAAGAAAAATAATATCTTCAGGCTGTAGGACCCAGACAAAATTAAAAGGATTTTCAGAGAAATTACCATCATCTTTGGAAGAAAAGTGCCACAAAAAGTTTATTGCTATGAATTTTTATTAGAAAAATTGAAAGGAAATCTATACTATAGACGTATAAAGTACAAAAAATTCCTAATTGAAACGCAAGCCAAGAATTTGGAGGTGAAAAAATAACGTGAAAGTTCTTCAAACGAATTTTTCCATAATTGTGATCAGAGTATAATAGACGATGAAACGTTGACATTTTTCAACTTCCTGGACACGAATTATATGTTGCAGATGTTAGAGGGAATATGGCAGAAAAATACTGTGTATCAAAGAAATCTAAATTCCCAAGAATGTTTTTGTTTTGGGAAGCCATATGTATATGCGAAGAAAAGCACTTCATTCATAAAAAATGGTTCCATTGACACAGAAATATACGTGAATGAGTGCCTTTGGAAAAGAATTCTCTTTTTTAAAAGAAAATATAGTGAATCCACTTTTTTCTGGCCTAGTCTCGCTTCTTCTCATTACAACAATAAAACAATGGGGTGATAGTAAAGAAATTATTAGTGTTTGTACCGAGAGATGCTAATCAATCAAATTGTCCGGAACTATGAATAATTGAAAGATATTGGGCTCTAATAAAAATAATTTAAAGAACATTAAAAGCTTAGCTTAAAATGAAACTTATTTCTTTTAATAAAGTGTGGGACAAAAATATATTTGTCTTCAAAATAATAGAAGAAAAAATTAAAAAACCGAATTTGTATCTTAAATATTCAACATAGTTTTGCTGCTAATTTAAATCCGTATATACTTTTTAAAAAGGATAATTTTTTGTCTTTTTAATACAGTTTAGTTTGGTCAACTGGTATTTTAGATATAACATTTTAAAACCGTAAAGTCCGAAAAATCGGTCTTTCAGATATATATAGCTCCCATTTTAAAGGTATATTTAAAATTCTAAAAATTGTATAATAATCTACTGTCCCATATCTATAAACTACACTATATCCCAACAAACCAAATGATATCGTAATGATATCATTACGATATAATTTCGGTGATATAAAAGCCCGAGAATGATATCATTTATAATTCTAAAATGATATAGGTTGCTTTCTAAAAGGTACACTCGAAAATGATATCATAATTTTTTAAAATAACGATATTAGTAATGATATCATTAAATTTAAGCAGCGCGATAATTTAGCAATATATTGCAGAATATATACCCAGGCAGAAAAATAAAACCGGGCCAACGTTGGCAAACGATTTTTCAAGGTAGTTCAAACGTTGGCAAAACGTGAGACGTTCTTCTATTAAATCGTTATGGCAACACTCATATGATAACATCATTCTACCATTGGCCAATTGTTTTTTGAGTCGTTGGTAAAAACTTCAGAAAACTAAATAGCTAACACACTGCCAATATATGTAAATCTTTTTTAACAGAATTTTTCCAAAACTCCGAAAATACGAAGTTTTCTTATCATTCGAATAATAAGAAATGAAATGCTTTACCAATTAACGATCTTTCGCTAACCAACGACTTATTTTGGTTAAAATAAAAACTTTTTATTGGAAATTAATTATATTATTTAAGGTATTTTCAGACGATAATATTCAATATTAAGATTTGTTAAAAATTTGAATATCAAAATATTTACTTATCGTCTTAATACAAATTGTTTGATTATGAAAAATTACTTATGATTTCTTTGAAAATACCAATGGTATTTTAAATTTGTTGAAATTGTTATATGTTATATTTGATTTTTATGTTATATTTTTCATAAACAAAAAGTAAAAACAATAAAATATTTATAAAAGGAATTTTAAATCAATATTCATCATGAATTTCATAAAGGTAAGTATTTGCAAAAATAATATACAATATATGTATTACCGTGTAAACTACTTTAGGATTTTCTAGTGGATTTTTTGATATGCCGACGTAATATTTTATTGTCGAAAAATCTTATTACTAAATATTATCGTCTGAAAGTACCTTTATTAATATAATTAACTTTTTAATTAGTTTACAATTTTTTTAATAAATTGACAGCTCTTAAAAAATATAAAGAAAAATGAAAAATTTGTTTACAAAAATATAGAAATAAAATAAATTTAAGTAAATTTCTAACAATTTTCAGTTCATTATTTCATGTGTAAAATCATGAGTTTTTTTTGATTATCCTCCGTCATTCAATGAAATATGATTATAAATCGTTAAGTGTATTTTTACTAAATTTCAGAATGAAACAATTGTTATTAACCATTAATACTTTCAATATATGTACATGTAAAATTAAACAAATGTAAAAAAAAGAATGTGCAAATCATTTTACTAGATGTAAATTCAAACGTTGGCAAACCGCTTTGTTTTATTTATAAAAAATATTTTGCCAGCGCTTGATATTTCGTACGGTTGGCACTTTCTGCCTGGGTACACATATGTTGAGATTGGATCAATATACACTAGGAAGCATAAATCTGCGAACGAACAATTAAACAATATTTTTTTCGTAATTTCTCCATTATATCTTTAAAGATTTTGATTTTTTACAGCTCTATATAATAGCTTAAATCCTTGACAATATTATAGCAAAATATTAAGTTAAGAAATATGAATAGATTCGCTGTTTTCTAAGGATATTTAAATTAATGTTCTATAAATATAAAGCATAAGTCTGCGTACACTATTTAAAAACGTACGTTTTCGCGGATTTTTTAATTTGACATGATTGAATTTGTTGGGTTTTAAATTTATATTGATTACTTAATTATTATTAAAAGTTTTGCAAAATATTTCAAGAAGTTTTTCGTAATAAATCAAAGAAGAAATTAATTTATCCTAATTTGTGTGAGGATGCTGAATGAAAGTTCCGGAAATAATTATATAAAACCATTCATCTGTTTAAAGAGGAATGAGTACTTATCAAAATAATAGAGTTCCTTTTACTTAAATCACGTTTTGCAAGCATTTAGGACAAAGATTTATGAAAAAATAAAAATTCAGGTCATCTTATACGTCAAAAATCGGAATAAATCGCTATAAAATTTACTAAATTATGAAGATATATTTAAATTGAAGTGTAATTTTGTTGAAATTGTAAAAAAGATATAATTTAATATTAGGCTTTATGCTATAATATCACTAATATAGACTTATGCTTTATTAAAAAATAAAACAAAAAATATGTTCGCTGCATAAAAGCGAAAAAAACAATGGAATTCTAAAAAAGGTGTATCCTAAGATGGTGCTGAATGTGGTTCTCTCTGAATAACGCCATATCACAACATAGTAAGAAAATCGGATCAAGCTATTATTGAAATAGTCCCATTATAAGAAAATCTGGTTGTTTTCTATTCAATTATAATATATAAAAATGTTTTCTAGGTAGAACTATACCGCGAGAATCAAGAATACTAACAATATTTTTATTAATTTTATCTGGAATACTAGTACTTTATTCAAATTTAATATTTTTGTAAATTTTATAGCTGTTTGTCCCGATTTTTTCACGTATAACATGACTGCATTTAAACTTTTTCATTAATCCATGTCGTTAATTTCTCCAAAACGTGATTTAATTGAAAAGGACTCTATTATTTCGGTTAATACTAATTTCTCCTAAGGCAGACAAATAGTTTTCTATTAATATTACTGAATGTTTTATTCAGCATCCTTACAAACATTAAATTCATACTTTCAATAAAAATAAATTAATTTCTTCCTTGATTTATTACGAAAATATCTTTAATTATATTGGAACATTTGTAACAACAATTAAGTAAACAACAGCAATTTAAAACGCAACAAATTTAATAATCTAAAACTGAAAAACCCACGAAAAATTTAGATTTTTCAATAATGTACGCAGACTTTTGCTGTATAATTATATCACTTTATTTTAATATTATTGAATAACCGCGAATCTGTTAAATTTTCTAAAGTTGATGTTTTATTGTTAAAGATTTAAGCTATCATATAAAGCTGTAAAAATTACAAAAATCTTAAAGGATATATAGAAAACTTGAGTCAACAATGTCTTTCATATGTTCTACGCAGACTTCTGCTTCCGAGTGTATAATATTCTAAATATTTTATCAAAAATTAATAAAATAACCGTAATAAACTAAAGTTCATCCAGCTCCAAATCATTTTACATGTAATACGAAACTTTTGTAATCCGAAGACAATTCCCCTTTAAATCCGGAATGATATTGGAATCTTTATCTTATACTCGTTAATTTTTGGTAATTCCACTAAATTTAGCTGTAAAAATTCAATTTCATATAATGCATAACATAAAAAATTCTTCAAATACAAAAATATTTTCAATTTAATTTTATTTTCCTAAAAATGTTTGAAGTTTTTTTCTAAGAAAAAAATAATTTCGATATTGTATCATATAATTTTAAAATTATGATATCATAAATGATACTGTATCGTTTTTTGGTTTGTTGGGATTATATTCCAAATATATTTGTACTGTAGTAAAAAAATATTTTAAAAATACTATAAAATCCGTAAAGTGCTTTTTGTATTCTTCCTTTTAGAAATTATATTGTGAAACAGAGTTTCTATTTTTTGTATTAAAAATTCAAACAAATAAACATTTAGAACTTTTTTATAAAACTCTGAGTATATGGGGGAAAATAAAAAACACCAACACATTTGAAATTTGTATTAGAGTCTATTTACATTGCACAGTGGGGCAGAATCGAATTTTTTTGGAAATAAATCTGTAACTTCTGATCGGCTGGTTGGATTTGCATGATATGGTATATGCATAACAGAGGAGTGTACAATGTTAAGTTTGGAAGGGGGACCGAACAGACCCTTCAGGTGCGGAGCTAAAGGGTCTCAAATTTGGGTACCTCTGACAAAAAAATTTTTTAATCGCTTGTTTCTCTTCCAATTTCAAATATTTTTATACATTATTGTAGGCACTGGTAAGATCTACAAAAAACATGCTTACATATCCTATTTATCTCTTATAGTTTTTGAGTTATTTCCATTTGAATTTTTAAGTACCTCAATTTTGCATCTTGGTCCAGTTTTTTTCCTATATATCCTAGTATTTCCCCGATTTTATTTGTAGGTCTTCTCAGTGCCTACAATAATGTATAAAAATATTTGAAATTAGACGAGAAACAAAACTTTAGCAAGCGTTAAAAAATTTGTATGTCAGAGGTACCCAACTTTGAGCCCCTTTAGCTCCGCCCCTGATAGGTCTGTTCGGTCCCCCTTCCAAACTTAACATTGTATACTACTCTATGCACATACTAAATTTCATGCAAATCCAACCAGCCGATCAGAAGTTACAGATTTATTTCCAAAAAATTTCGATTCTGCCCCACTGTGCATTGGGGATTATAGCAGCGTTTTTTTATATTTTGTTTTCAAGTTGCTTCGAAATCCCTTCTACACAGAAAAAAAAAGTATGTAGTTAAAATATAAAATATTAGCAATAAATGGCAATATTCTAAGAAAAAGTTGTTGGAAAATAATGTTTAGAAATTTGCACTAATTTGCACAAATTTGATTCCATTCTATAGCATATATGTATATAATTTTATTAAACAGCGATTCTTCCGTTGAATGATCCCAGTATGTAGCTAAAAATAATTAAAAAATAAAAATTTTCCAAAGAAAATTTCAAGCATTTCATTCCAAAATAAAAATTAAATCAAATTTAAACAATTTGACTTTTGATTCATAATGAAAAAAAAATCTAATATTTAAAAAATTATTCTTAAATATTATGAACTAAAATCAATGAAACTAAATTTTTATATTTATGTACAAACTTTTTTCTGTATACATTTACACATATAAATTTGTATTGTGAAATTTTTTTAAAATGTTTGACAAAAAACAGCAAATCAGAAAAATTAAAAATAAAATTGAAAAAATTTCATGAAATTTTTAGCTTTGAGCCTATTTACATTGGGGATTATCGCATCATTTTTAATGATATTTTGTTTTGATGTTGCTTCAAAATCCCTTCTGCATTTACACATATAAATTTGTATTGTGAAATTTTTTCAAAAATGTTTGACAAAAAACAACAAATCATAAAAATTTAAAATAAATTTGAAAAAATTTCATGAAATTTTTTGGCTTTACAACGACATGCAACTTTTCTTACCCCGCTTGCTTCTCTACACCTCTTGCCTACAAGCGTGAAAGTTGCAGCGATTTTTTCCAGGAAAAATCCCCAATGTAAATGAGCTCTTTCCTGCGACGTGCAACTTTCCCAAGGGATATCCCCAATGTAAATAGGCTCTTACTAACACATAATTAGAGTTAGGAACTTTTTTACTAACACAGTCTTAGAGTTAGGTACTTCTGTCAGAGAGTCGGACTACTTGTATATACTTTGACAGAAACCCAATTTTATACAAGGGGCGCTATTTATGTTTCGTGAAGCGGGAAAACTACGCAACTTACGTTAGATTTGACAACGGAATCATAAAATATGATGATTTTAAGGTCCTACGTTCGCACAATTTTTTTATACGAGGGCAAAAGTTACTTTCAAAATTTTCTACGTCAAAAAATTAATTTTAAAATAAAAAATGTTGATGCTGTTTTTTTTACAACTTTTGATGTCGATTAATTGAAAAATAATATGCTTTTCTTATTATAGGAGGCCATCTTATATCGCTAGTATGCAAAACGCAAACATGGGTACTGTTGGATCTAGAATGAATTTTGTGAAAGCCTTCTAAAAACGGTTGTTTTGCTAAAAGAAATCAGGACACTACCAACGTTTGGAGTATAGAAGTACAATTACCTGTTAATAGTATGTCATCATTTGTTTTCAAAAGTCTTCCAAGAAGTATTGAAAATTATCTTTCAAACTCGAGTAATTCTCCATTGCGCTAATTCTAGCTTTTACACATTATTTGAAGAATTGTAAGATTTTCCGCCATACAATCCTATCTATCACAATAAATTGCTTGACCAACTTATTTCGACAGTTGGAAAATTGCATTAAGACTTGGTTCAAACGTGCCAGAAAAGGTATTGAATATCATGGATACTACTCTAGGAAACAATAATGTCCATTTCTTATTTTTTTTCGCAAAATATAAAAGGCACCCCATGAAAACACTTACGTTTTCGTTCGACTCATTATTCGTATAGAAGTGAATTAGAGAAAATCAAATCAGCTTTCGTTCGCTTAGAAGTCGAAAGAATGCATTCGTTCAACATAGAGGAAATATGCTATTAAATATATTTTCCTTTGTTATTTTTTTCGCATGGATTTTTTTTCAATATTGATTTATAATATAAATTATTTCTTTGGAGTACACACACTTGTTATTTACAGTTGTAACGTTTAAAAATGGCCCATCTAATCAGCAAATAACAAACATTAAAAATATATATATAAAGAAAAAAGGATTATCTACCATAATTTCGCGAATAATGGGCTTAAGAGAATTATTTTTATGTGTGAGGTATAGTTAACGTGACTGGACGTAACGCCTTTGGCGGGATTATCCCACTTTTTAAACTTCAATTCCGCCTAAAATATTTTTCCCGCTTTTTTAACTTTAACAATTACATATTCGATTTTTTACGTTTTTTATAACATTCTTACCATTATTTAAGCGTAAATACCCAGGCAGAAAAATACAACCGGGCCAACGTTGGCAAACGATTTTTCAAGATGGTTCAAACGTTGGCAAAACGTGAGATGTTCTTCTATTAAAACGTTATGCCAACACCCAAATGATAACATCATTCTACCATTGGCTAATTGTTTTTTGAATCGTTGGTAAAAACTTTTGAAATCTAATTAGCTAATACACTGCCAATATATGTATACCTTTTTTAACAGCATTTTCCCAAAACTACGATTTTTTTTAATATTCGAATAATAAGAAATGAATTGCTTTACCAATTAACGACCTTTCGCTGATGCTAGCTAACGACTTATTTTGGTTTAAATAGAAGACTCCGTTTCAGATTCACATTGTTTTATGTATAAAAAATTGTGATATTAAAAAATCCTGTTATTGAAAAACCAAAATATTTACTTGGAAAATTTATAAAAACAATTGAACTCAAAGTAAAGTTTTCTTTTGTAAACATTTGTAGCTACAAAATTAGAAGAGATACTCTCTCCGATAATATACATAGAAAAAAACTTCAAATTATTTTTTAATAAAATGATTAACTAACATATATTGAAATTTAATTATATAATTTATTAATATAATTAACTTTCTAATTGGTTTAAATTTTTTTAATAAATTGACAGCTCTTAAAAAATATAAAGAAAAATGAAAAATTTGTCTATAAAAATATAGAAATAATTTAATTTAAGTCAATTTCCAACAATTTTCAGCTCATATCTATTAAAAAAGCAGTAATAATAAAATCAATTATTCTAGTTAATTAGTATTATCATTTTGATGATTGGACTAAAATTAATATAAGCAATTTCGTAATTGAAATAATTGTGTCAATATTTCGTCCATATTCAGCTTAACAATGCGCATCATTAGGAGGTTTTCATACAGTAGAGATGATTATCGTTACAAAAATTTTAAAACTTTTCATTGCCAAAAAAGATATGCGCCTTATAAGTCTAATTAGATAAAAATCAAAAAATAATGATTTTTTGTTGATTTTTATTTTAAAACTCATAATCATTACGATCCTTGCAAATTACATCACTATGTATTATTACCCAGGCAGAAACTGACAACCGTATGAAACATCATGCGCTGGCAAAATATTTTTTACAAATAAAACAAAGCGGTTTGCAAACGTTTGAATTTACGTCTAGTAAAAATATTTGCCAATGTTTTTTTTACTTTTTTTTATTTTTAATTATATATTTGGTTTAATTTTTAAGACTTTAGTAATAAACATAAATAAATAAGTTAACTGTACTAACTTCCTTTACGTATACTAAAAGTTATAAGCATTAAAGCGTGACCGGATTTTTTCGTGCGCAGTCCTTATTATGTTGAAAAATTACTGAAAGGAACAGTTTTAATGCTTTGCAGATAGCCTTTTTTGAAGATAAGCCCCCGTGATAACATTTATCCTTTTTTTCTTATATTTACCTACAGCTGTGTGCAAAATAATAGTAGCATTATTACATACTTTGGAATTTTTGTCGCTGCATTATTCCTAGACAAAGATTTTAAAAACTATTTCTTTATATAAAAGTCCTAAACATGAACAATAATTATAAAAAAATATTTGTCTATTGTCTATGTCTACCACTATTTTACTTAAGCCGCGTGTTTTTTGTCTGTGCAAAATAATAGTAGCAAAATGTTAAACATCGAAAAATAGCATTGTTGTCTTATTTTTTTAATCCTTTCGGCTTTTAAGTATATTATATAGTCGCGTACTGTACTTACAGTGAAATTTTTGGCTAAAAAAATATAAATAGGTGGAGGCATACACTGTATTACTAGTACCCGTAATTTAATGGTAAAAATTATTTCAGAAGGTAAAACATACCGATTTATGCAAAAATGTTGTGGAATGTTGTCCCACAGTTATTGCAAATTCCAAAAAATATAATGCAAACCAAGAAACACGAACTCACAAGTAAAAAATCTTCCATCTTACTATGCTTACAAAGCGATTGGTGAACTCAACTCCATTTGTGACGTCCACTTCCAGGTAAAACAGGACTTAGAGTTGAAAGTTCGTTCGTCAACTATTTATCGACAGCTACAAAAACAATATCTTTAAAAAAGATTTCCAAAAAAAGTGTCATTACTAAATTACAGACTAAGTCGCATTGGCCTTAGTTTCGCGATACTTCCATCCGACTGACCCTATACAAAATGGCGCAACATTCTCTGCTCAGATGAGATCAAAATAGTTCTTTTTGGTAAATATGGGATGCATGGGGCAATAATATATTTGAATAAAAGATAACATGGATGCCCCAATGTATATGGAAATATTAAGAATAGTCACGTTGTCATATTCAGAATATGCCACTCAAATAAGTGCTTTAGAAGGAAAATTTTTCTAAGAAAACAAGCAAATTTAAAAAAAAAAAATTGGTTTTCCAAAAATAAAACTGATGTTATTTAGTGACCTTCTCAGTCACCATATCTGATTCCCATTGAAAATCTTTAGGGAGATGTCAAAGATGCTGTTTTTAAAAAGAACCCGGGAAGTGTGGAGGAATTGTGGACGCCAGTGCAGTCAGCTTGATGTCAAGAGGTCCACGGGTTATTAGCGGACTCAGAGCCAGCCATTCCGCCGCTGTCAAAGACAATAAGGCCTATTTCACAAAATATTAATGTGTATAAACAAAATATGCCAAAAAAGAAAAATTTAATCAGGTATTTTTCATCGATGCTACTATTATTTTGCACATCAAATTTCTAGTGTGTTCAATCACTTTGAGTATTTTATCTAAATTAAGATGTTAAATTTTAAGATTTACTTATTTTGTATAAAATTTGGGAAAAGTATAACAAATTCCATGATCAATCTTTTTTGAAATAACAAAAAATATTATTTGTAATGTAAAAATAAAAAAATATATTGCACACAGCAGTATATACTGATATATATATATATATATACAACGTTTATATACACTGCCGGTCAACAGAATAGTTTTAAGATTTTCGTTACATTAAAACTCTTGTTATTTTGAAAATAATAATGAAATTAATATTTTTTCATAATAACTTTTAAAGTACACAATTCTAAGATATTTACAAGGAAAATAAATTTAAGTAATGATTTTTTTACCAACCAGTGTATTGTTTAGGTCAATTTTTTGAGTCATCTGAATAGGTTCAACATTATTTATTCAATAAAACGACAAGACGTTTTGATTAATATGGTAGTTTTTTGATTTATTATATTATTAGGAAATTATTAATAATGAAAATAGCTTTTCTTATTAAATTTAACCTAAAAAGTTATATTTAGAAGGGTCTTATAAAAATTTTCAACATATAACAAAGATCGTTCGGTTCAACATTTTCCAATCTCTTTAGATAATGAATTTTTGTCCTCATGTTGTCTGTCCTAGAGAGTATGGTGGCCATTCCGAAGTGGTAAAATTTTGACTTCGAAGTCATTGTTTTACCGCTCCTGCGCTGTGAATAGGGGCATTGTCGAGGTTGAATGTCCATGGAGTGAATCAAAATAGTGTATAAAATGTATAAATTCCAGTAAAATTTATTTAGTTTTTTTCCTTAATTCTATGCGAAGTTCACATATTTAATAATCTGAAGTTGCATTCTACGAAATAACACTTTCTTCGCAGCTTTATGGGATACATAATTAGTATTCTTCTTTTCCCAAATAACGAAAATAGTAATTTATTATAATTTTAGAATTTCGAATAACACGCTTTACGGTAAAAACACTTGCTCTAATACCTGATTTTTGTTTAATTTTTGTCACAAAGTCAGTAGAATTGGAGGCATCTCGAATGATGGATCTTCTGTCAGCTATCGCTATTTTCATTTCTTAAAAAAGTTGTTCACAATATTAAAAGTTGGATTTTTTTTTCGTGCTTAATTCTCAAATCTATTTTTTTTTTAATTAGAATATTTTAAAAATTTAATTTATTGCCAGATCATCAGGAAACCTTTCCCAGTTTTTAGAAAAGCTAAAGTTGTCTATACATATAAAAACTTGTATAAACTCAATGAGAGTTCATAAAAGCTAAATGTACGAAACAACAAAGCTTTATCAAAGCCAACAATAAATTAAGATTTTTATTTTTCTTTACATCCTTTTTACATTAGGCCAGAATTCTTCTAACATTCAAAGGTAATGGTAAAAGGAGTAAATAAAAAATAAAAACAAAACAAAAATATAAGTTTTTGTTATGGTTTACAATATTTTGACTGCTCAATTTTTCTTCGTCATATTTCATAGATTAAGTCTTAATTGTCCATACGCTATAATTTTGCTTTTTTTTTTTTTTGAAAATTGTTTACACGAACAATTTTTAAAGATTCTTATAGAAAATTGTTGAAAATGTTAGGAAAACGCACAATTTGAGCGATTTCAACAAATACTTGACGCAAATTGATGACCCAAAAAAATTGCTTTAAAAATACATTTTTTGGAAGAAAATCCAACATCTTGGAATTCAAGACTTTAGAAATCAAGATGAAAAAAAATTACTCTGAATTATATTAAAAATAATCCGCTTTTTAAACTCACGAAAATCTTGAGCCTATTCTGTTGACCGGCAGTGTATAGCTTATTTAATGTATTTAGTATAGTACTCGCAGTATAAATCCAAACATCTTGGTTGAAATTGCTAAAAAATTTACTAGGCATTCGTCACAAAGAATTGAGTTCACTAGAGTGTCAATAAATATGTTTGTCTTTGTGCACGTATCTATATAGAAGAAATTATTGAATTTATAGCAGTTATATCCGGGATATATGGATTGAAGCCGTCCATTGAAGTACTCCATTTGATATAGTATATACTTCAGTGAACAGTTATGTCTATTTTTTGTATTTTCTTTTATATAAATACATGATTATTATTATTTTATTTATTTATTTATTTTTTTTTTTTGTTAAAAATTAGGAGGAGTTTAACTGAAAATATTTTGCAAATATGAGATATGTATGTAAATCAGACTGCTCCAAAATTACCCAACTTTGGTTTTTGTTTACAGTAGAATCGTTCCACAGTGGTCCCAAAACGGAATTTTTTGGAAATAATTCTGTAACATTAGAACTGCTGGATGTATTTGAATGAAACGCGGGCAATCCTGAGATGTATGGCAATTGATTTGGAGGAGGACAGATTCGTAGCGGGTCTGGGGGACGAGGAGTGGACCTCCAAAGTTGGTCACCTCGGGTATGAAAATTTTTTAAAAAATCGCCAAAATTTAATTTACGATTTGATTGAAAAAAATTTTGAACACAGATAGCCCTTTTAGAGATATTTGGACCAAAGTAAAATTTTGACCCATTTTTAGACATGTCTTTTTTTTAGTTTTTTTTTAACTTGGCGGGCGCAATTTGTGTCCTAAAATTTTTCTAAAATATTATCTGGATTCTGTACAAAATTCTAAACAATTTTTGTGCAAGGATCATATACCTATGTGGTTTAGATAAAAAGTTATATTATTTTGAATTAGAAAATTTTAAAAAAATTGTGATTTTTTGTGATTTTTTTCAAAATTATTTTATTTTCCTCTGGAACATACATCTTTTTTCATGTTTCTAAAAGAATGCTTAATACAAATGCATGTAAAACAAATCCAAGGGCAGTTGGCCCTATAGCCCTATCAGAATTTCGTTAATTTTAATTTTTGTGTTTTTAGTTTTTTGTGGAGCACAAAAATGTCAAAGCTAATATTAAAATAAAAATACCGTAGAAAGTTACCTCCATATGTTGGCTAAACACACAAAAAATTTTGAATAAGCCACGCCTCTTATAACGACAGAATGATAGCTTTATTAATATAGATTTTATATAAATTCAAATATTTTTTTTTTTTTAAATAACACTAAATATAAAAATTTTTCGTTTTTTGTTCAATTTAAAGAAAAAATTTAGTTGGAATACATTATTATTTAAATATTATTTTTCAAGTAATAACTTTTCCAACGATATCAAATACTTTACACAATCGTTTAAAAACTAACTGAAACTTTACCTCCTTCCGCAAAATTTGCACATTTTCCTTCAATTTCTATGATAAATGTGTGCTGAAGCATTCTATATACATAAGTGCACAGCAGTTTCAACGTGTTTTTTTAAATAACTTTGTTTAACTTTTGAATCGTTCAATATATTTCAACGAAATTTCACATAGTTATTACTGAGGTAGTTTCCAACTGTTATGAAGGAGTACAAGTTTCTAGGTGGTCTCGGGGCAGGAGGGAGGACCGCCGAATTGGGTTACCTCGGGTATTATATAAGGAACAATTAAAAGGGTTGACCACTTTCGAAGGTTCTCCTCCTGCCCACAGACCAGCTAGAAATTTGTAATTCTTCAAAGTATTTGGAAAATACCTCAGTAATAACTATGTTAAATTTCATTGAAATATATTTATCTGTTCAAAAGATACGTTTTATTATTAAAAAAAACACTTTGAAATATACATATACTAGCTAATACCCGGTGTGCTTCGCCACCCCCCGAAATGAAATACATAGTAATTAAAGGATTAAAAAAATATACTTCTTTAATAATTAAAATATAACATTTTTCTTAAAAATTAGTTCTTATTATAAATTCTTTTGATGTTCTTATTAAATAATTCTTATTCTAATGCCTTTGGATTATGGGGGTATGGGAAGGACCATACCCTCATAATCCGCTAATTTATTAGACAAATGTTTTCATGGATGTCAAAATTCTTTGTGCAAAATTTGAGCATTCCAACTCCAATAGTTTCCCAGATATACGAATTTTTGCATTTAATTCATATGGGAGGTACCATGCCCCCTACTTCTAGTCCGCCCATATTTTTCTTAAATATTAATATTGATACCAAAGTGGCTCCGACAAAATTTTAGAACTCTAACTGTTATATTTTCTCAGATATGATAATTTAATATTCTCTTTATATGGGAGATGCCACGCCCACTATTGCTAGTGTACCAATTTTTGTACAAAATATTCATATTGAAGTTAATGCTAGTCGTACAAAATTTGAGCTCTCTAACTTTTATAGTTTCCCAGATATAAACATTTTAGTATTAACTTTATATGAGAGATGACACGCCCACTATTTCTTTGCACAAAATGTTCACATTGACACTTAAGTTTATTGTACAAAATTTGGGAAATGTAACTGTTATAGTTTCCTAAATTTACGGCATTTGGTATTGGCAAGCAATATTAGGCGTGGGATGTGTCACACCCCCCTATTGCTAGTTCGCCTATTTTTTTCCAGAATGTTCATATAGGTGTCAAAGTTGTTCGTGCAAAATTTTAGGACTCTAGTATTACCAATTATTTAGTAAGTGGGCGTGGCACCTCGCCCACATGTAATTTCAAAATAAAAAGTAGCCTATTTAACCTTCCAGGCATATAGGAACACACTGAAAAATTCAAGAAAATCGATTTAGCCGTTTAGGCGGCTATAGACTTCAAACAAACATACATACATACATACAAACAAACACACATTAATTTTTATATATATAGATATAGATAAGTGCACAGCAGTTTCAATGTGTTTTTTTTTTTTTAAAATAATAAAAAGTAACTTTTGAACGGATAAATATATTTCAATGAAATTTAACATAGTTATTACTGAGGTATTTTCCAAATACTCTAATGGATTTCTAGCTGGTCTGTGGGCAGGAAGAGAACCTCCGAAAGTGGTAAACTCTTTTAATTATTTCTTATATAATATCCGAGGTGACCCACTTCGGCGGTCCTCCCCCCTGCCCCGAGACCACCTAGAAACTTGTGCTCCTCCATAACAGTTGGAAACTACCTCAGTAATAACTATGTGAAATTTCGTTAAAATATATTAAACGATTCAAAAGTTAAACAAAGTTATTTAAAAAAACACGTTGAAACTGCTGTGCACTTATGTATATAGAATGCTTCAGCACACATTTACCATAGAAATTGAAGGAAAATGTGCAAATTTTGCGGAAGGAGGTAAAGTTTCAGTTAGTTTTTAAACGATTGTGTAAAGTATTTGTGCAAGTATTTGGTATCGTTGGAAAGATTCTTACTTGAAAAATAATTATATATAAATAATAAAGTATTCCAACTAAATTTTTTCTTTAAATTGAACAAAAAACGAAAAAATTTTATATTTAATGTTATTTAAAAAATAATAATATTTGAATTTATATAAAATCTATATTAATAAAGCTATCATTCTGAAATTTTAGTATTATATAAAAGAAGAGTATAAATAGATTTCCATTTTTTACTCCGAAATACCCAAAATTCCTGTTCGGAGACAACTTACTTCAAAAATTTACTTTTTTCATTAAAATGGTCACCCTGTCGTTATAAGAGGCGTGACTTATTTTTGTGTGTTTAGCCAACATATGGAGGTAACTTTCTACGGTATTTTTATTTTAATATTGGCTTTGACATTTTTGTGTTCCACAAAAAACTAAAAACACAAAAATTAAAATTAACGAAATTCTGATAGGGCTATCGGGGAGACTGTTACCCCAACTGCCCTTGGATTTGTTTTACATGCATTTGTATTAAGCATTCTTTTAGAAACATGAAAAAAATGTATGGTCCAGAGGAAAATAATGGATTTTAAAGTGAAAAAATGTTAACACCTTCTTTAAAAAAATCACAACAAATCACAATTTTTTTTAAATTTTCTTATTCAAAATAACTTTTTATCTAAACCACATAGGTATATGATCCTTGCACAAAAATTGTTTAGAATTTTGTACAGAATCCAGAGAATATTTTAGAAAAATTTTAGGACATAAATTGCGCCCGCCAAGTTAAAAAAAAAAACTAAAAAAAGACATGTCCAAAAATGGGTCAAAATTTTACTTTGGTCCAAATATCTCTAAAAGTAAAAGAGATAACCCACACATGTAAGCGTATTTTTTGTAGAGAATTATAAGGGCTATCTGTGTTCAAATTTTTTTTCAATCAAATCATAAATGAAATTTTGGCGATTTTTTTTAAAATGTTCATACCCGAGGTGACCAACTTTGGAGGTCCACCCCTCGTCCCACAGACCCGCTACGAATCTGTCCTCCAAATCAATTGCCATACACCTCAGGATTGCCCGTGTGAAATTTCATTCAAATACATCCAGCAGTTCTAATGTTACAGAATTATTTCCAAAAAATTCCGTTTTGGGACCACTGTGCGTTGTTTTCATGAGTTCACAAATGATAAATTTATTAGGCTTAAGGAAGAAATTAAGAATGGACTTGAATACACAAGTTCTGAAGAAAACATGAAAATATTACATCCCTTTGAACCACTTCGAAAACATTTTGCTGGGATAGTTTATACAACTTTTATTCTATTTTTTAATTTGTTTAACAAGTTTTGAAGGTTTGAAACAGCCTTAAAAATCAATATTTCCAACCAAGCATGGAAGGGGTTAATAATTTTCTTCAGGTACAAAAACTTATTTCAGTAATTATAGCAAATTAAATAATATACTTTGCACAATATTTTTAACCGATTTTTAGTTTTATGTCATGTTTGATAGATAATTATGGGTAGATTACAATTTTTAACATTCAATTGCAAATCAAAGAAAACTAAAAATGCATAATTTTTTTCTATATAAACTAGGGATGCCAAACGGGACTAGATTTAGCAAATTCCGGGATTTGGTGTTTTATAATTTCGGGATTCGGGATTGACATTTCATATGAAAATACATTTTAAATATAAGGAAAAAATAAATTTTGCATGCATATTTCAATTTAAATGAAATTAAAAAAAGATTCGGCTGTGCCGAATCTTTGATACCCTTCACCATCTTACCGACAAATAATTAAATTTTCGCCTTAACGTATGCTTTCATTATTTCACATTTATAAATCTAAATTTTTTTCAAACTACGAAAATTTGAATACTAAAATAAATCCATTCATAGCAAGTTTTGCTTTTAAAAAAATAAACAACAACAATTCCATATTTTTTTATTTTTGTATGTGTGTATATACAAACTGACTGCATATACAAAGAACAACAACAAAAAAAACAAAAACGTCACTAATAGTTATTACAATGCTTAATATACATGTTTGTGTGTGTATTTATATTCTTAATAGATTTGTTTTAGTTTTTGGCCCATAACTCTGTTGATTATGAACGAATTTGTTTTATTAAAAAAAACTGAAATTTTATAAAAATATTTATGACCAAATCAATCAAAAAGGCCTTTTTCCCGAAATCTCAGTTATTATGAACAGATTTATTTCATTTTTTATAAAAAAAAAAAAAAAAAATTCAGAAAAAAATGTCCGAAACTTCTTTGCAAAAATTAAGTCCCTAGTATATACAGAGGCTTTACACATGTGGTGAAGGGTATAAAAATTCATTCGTATTTTTAAAAATAAAACATAATGTTCTTATCTACGTAATCAATTTTGTAAAATATTTTTGAACATTTTATGTAAATATTTGAATGTTCTGTCTTGCCTTGAGTTAATTTTTTGATTATATTTATGCCAATAAATCCCGAAATTGAAACCCCGGGATTTTTTTCGTCCAATCCCGAGATACGGGATTTTGTAATCCCGAAAAATACCGTGATTTTCGGTATCGGGATTGGAATCCTAATATAAAGGCAGCCAAAAAAACGTTAAGCCCGATGCGGCATGGATTAACAGTATCCGAGTTCAGTAATATTTTACACGATATATTTTTACAATATAGAGACCGATTTTATGGGGGAATTACTGTCAAAATTCAAAAGAAAGGCAATTTTGGAGAAGTCTAATGTAAATTTGTCGGTAATTTTTACTTACTTATTTAATATGTTTATAGCTAGAGTTGACTGTGGCGTCAAATCCAACCTTTTTGATGAGAGTATGTGCGAAATAGAAGATCCTCATTTGCTACCAAGTCAGCTGGTTCAAATTTCAGCCGGTGAAGACGAAATAAAAAAAAGGATCCAATGTTTTGTTGAAAAGAAACGCGACGAAATCGATTTTTGTAATATTATGGATTTTACTGATGTCAAAAAAGCGCAACGCAATACCTCGCAAGCAAACTTAATAAATCGGCATGAGCTTGATAACGACGAAAACGAGAATGAATCAATGACTTGTGCTAGAGTCAATTGCACTGTCGTCAAACAGGAACATTCTAAATGTCATTTAAAAGGTAAATGAGTTTTTATAGATAATTTTATCGTATTTAAAAAAAAAAAAATAATAATAATAAATAGAAATATTATTTTAAAAGTGAGAAAAATGAGAAATTTAATTTGTGAAGTTAAATATCTTTTAAACTATAAGATTAATAAATAAGCACAATCAATAAGCATGTTTTTTGTTTCATTGTCTTGCCTAGGAGAATTTAAACATGTAAAAATACTTTAAAATCGGTTTATATTTGTAAAAGATACAAGCTTTGAAATGTTTTCGACTCTCGAGGTAGTCAATTTTGGCCCAGTGTAGCTCCGTCCGTGCTCTATGTTATACTCCAGCCACAATACACAGTGGGGCAGAATCAAAATTTTGTGGAAATAAATCTGTAACTTCTGATCGGCTGGTTAGATTTGCATGAAATTTAGTATATGCAGGAGTGTACAATGTTAAGTTTGAAAGGGGGACCAATAGTGTTTATAATAAAAAACCGGGTTTTTCTTCAAATTTCGGTTATTTGCGAACCGGTTAATTTGAAATATTCAATTTCGGTTAACCAGTTTACACGGTTTTTCTGTGTCGGTTAACCGGTTTAAAAAATTTTGCTAAAAATATCACTAAATTTCGTCCTTTAGTTGCTTTTTTCTGAATTTAAAATATAAGAAAATATTTTGAAACTACTAAAAATTATTGCTGTTTGATTTAACAAGTGATAGATATACATATTTACTTGTGGGAAGTTAAATATATTTTAAAACTGTATATATAATAAATCAGATAGATAATTAAGCATTCCATTTACAAAAACTTTAATTTCATGCGAATTAAATTTTCCAAAAGAGGGAAATATGTAACATTACACCTACTAATGTATAGCTTTAGAGAAAAATAAGATTTTTATGTAGGATAATAGTAATAAAGACTTCAAAAGTAGAACTAAATAAGTGCAGAAAATGTTCTTTTAAATGATTAATAATCTTAAAATTAAAAACAAATCTCTTTTTAGCAGAAAAAATGTTAATTAATTTTTCAATTTTATGCAGATATTTTTATTACATTTTTCTTTTTTATATAAAAATTATATAAACTTTTCCTTGAGAGAAAAACTTTAAAAGCGGTGAATATAAATCATAATATAAAGTACATTATCTTAGGTCTAAAGCATCCTCTTTGTAAAATTTTAATAATTTTATTTTATTTTTATGCTAGAAAGATGAAAAAAATGAAAAAATACTTTATAAAATAATTTTAGATCATTATTAAGCTTCAAAAGTTTAAAAGTTGCCATAAAAGTTGTTTTTATAAATTATATTAAAACTAGTCTAAAGCCTAAAAAAAGTATTGTAAATTTTCGATGTAAATAAATCGCAATTTATAAAGAACTGTGTAAACCAATAAGTTGAAAAACACTTTTTTTCAACCAAAAATATTTTTATTAACCTTCAAATTAGAGCAATTATTAAAATGTGGGTTAACCGGTTTAACCGGTTTTTTAGTAGGCGGTTAACCGAAAAACCGGTTTTTTAATTTTACCCAATTTTCGGTTAACCGTGAAAAGTCGGTTTTTTATAAACACTAAGGACCAAACAGACTCCTAAGGGGCGGAGCTAAAGTGGCTCAAAGTTGGGCACTCTGACATAAAAATTTGTTTCTCGTCCAATTTCAAATATATACATTATTGTAGGCACTGATAAGACCTACAAAAAACATGCTTTCATGTCCTATTTATCTCTTAAGGTTTTTGAGTTATTTGCATTTGAATTTTTAAGTACCTCAATTTTGCATGTTCCCAAATTCGACCCATTTTATATGAAAGTTTTGAATTTAGTCTATATTTTCTCAAATCCCAAAGCACGAATCGGCAAACGGAATGCAATTTAAGAATCTGTAATATGTTGTTAAAAGTTTTCAATCAAAATCTACGAAACTTCGGAAAAATGTGGATTTCATAGCCGAAAATGTGAAAAAACCTATTTTTGGGATTTTCGGCGTTTTTTGGGAATTGTGGGATACCTTTTACATAGTAAAAGTAAAATTTTTGTAAAAAAGTGTTTTTTTGAGAAACTATAAATATTTTATCTTTGTAAAAAAAATCTTTGTTATTAAAGATATCTTAACACAATTTTCGGTGGATGTAGACTTTATCGTGCTAAATGAGAAAGTGAGAAAAACTTTAAGATTTATATAAAGGGACAGAGCCCCTTTAGCTCCGCCCCTGAGGGGTCGGTTTGATCCCCCTTCCAAACTTAACATTATACATTCCTCTGCTATGCCTATACCAAATTTTATGCAAATCCAACAAGCCGATCAGAAGTTGCAGATTTATTTCCAAAAAATTTCGACTCTGCCCCACTGTGCAATATTCTGAAAGATTAACTCCTCTATCGATGTTCCAAGTTTCATCTAAATCTGTTCAGTATTTTCAAAGATCCAGACTTATTGTCATTTATTTTGCAATGGGCCCTACTGTGCAGTGCTATTCACGACCAAGTGACAAAAGTAAAACAATTTTTTTAACCCTGTATGCCCAATGTTATTTTTTATTTGTTGTATAACCAATTAATTCCTCCCGAAAAATGGACACTGTGAAGCTAGCGGTCTTTTAAATTCTTAAAAGTTACTGAAAAATTTAAATACTATACATATTATATTTCATATTTCATTCATATATTTCATATATTTCATTAAAACACATTTGTATTTGACTGGTTTTTCAATTTTTTATTATTGAAATTATAAGATGTTCTTATTCAGTCTGAGTTAAATCACTAGATAGCAATGTTAGTCAAATCGACTAACATTGAGCATGCAGGGTTAAAAAAAATTTTGTATGGATTTTTGGTGATAGGTGTCACTATAGAAAACATCTAGAAGTCAAACTTGCTCTCAAAAACCTAAGTCAGTAGAGTTTTCTACGTGTGAAGGGAGTATCAGCCAATTAAAAGAGTTGAACTTCTACCCAAAAAACACAAATGTTTGATTTCAAATTGAGAATGATTTGAAATCTTTTGTATAGACTTCTAATTTTGTTCTATCAATATATTTATTATTTGGAAAATGTTTGATAAAATAAAATAAATAAATAATTTTCTTTATTGACTTATTTATTTGCATATAATTTGTTAAATACTATTTTTAATATCTTCAATTTTTCAAAAGTTTTTTCTAAAATTAAATCAAACTTAAAATTTAAACCTCTATCAACATTTGAAACAAGTTTGAGAAACACGTTTGATATCAAATGTTAAAGTCAACACTTCAAGGGTTTGAGATCGTGATTACTGGGTAGTTGCTTTCTATATTGTTGTTATATGGTTGTCTCATCCAAAAAATTTCGTGACAAGAACTAATGACTGACAATTGTCAAGAATTCGAAAATAGCACTGTAAATCAGCCTTGGGAGTAACTATATAAATTATTGTATAAAAAATATAAATTACACAACCCAGCAAAAGTATCGAAAATAATTTTATGTAATTCATGTTCCTTGTGTCAGATATGGTGTAGAATTAAAAAAATATTTACATCACGTCACATATAGTATTTATACGCATCTCTTGCAATTAAAAATATTGCGATACGAAAATTTTGCCGTACAAACTATGAGTTAATATATTGTTTGCAAGTTAGTAACTCACGAAAACTAATCGTGATTAATGAAACTGCAAATAAAGCGTACGGCATTGCCACTTTCGATAATAATTGTATTTTTCCTATCTGGCACGTCAAAATAAAAAAATCTATTTCTTTATGCAATTTGTGTATAAACAAAATTATTTATTTGCAATCATTTTTTATCAAAATGAAAAATATATACAGTGTTGGAAAAAATAATACGGACGACCCTTACTTTCGCACAGATGCAAGCAGTTTCTTTATACTAAGTTTTTTTTTGGGGGGTCCTGCTATTTATACCTAAAATAACGGAATTTCATTATTTGTTAACTTTTTCTCTTTTGCGCTTTTATTTTATATTTATTTGCAAAAAAAATCAGTAAAGTTTTTAATTTCAATTGGAAAAAAATAATAGGGACGCACTACAAAAAATTGCCATTTGTCAATAAAAATTATTATTTTTAACATAAACATATTAAAAATCCGTAAAGCAAAGTTTATGTGATTAATTTAATCATATTGGTTTCGTGTTTATGATTTATGTCTTCGGTAAATAAATTCGAAAATGGGTCGTGGTGTTCATTGTACTGAATCTGAAAAAAATGTTATTCTTAAACAAAATTCGGGCGGGTTATCAATTAGAAAAATTGCACAGATAATAAAGTTTTTCCAAAACTAAAGTATTCAATGCCATTCATTCGAAAAAAGTCATAAAACTAGAGGTAGAAAGCCTAAAACGTCGGCGCGTTTTGACCAACGTTTAGTTCTAATTTCCAAAAATAACCCCTTTATGTCATCAAGTAGCCTTAAAAATTAATTGTGTGCTTCAGTGACTTCTGATTAATGGGACGTAGTCTGAAAAAAGTATCGCTGTTGAGCAAGAAAAACATACAAAAAAGGTTGGAATTTGCCAGGCCGTAAAAACTGAAACAACGAACCATGGTCAGACGAAAAAAAAGTAAATTTATTTGGATCTGGCGGAAAATCATCTGGAGTTGGTCAAATAGTTTGGATTCAGGGAAAAATGAATGCTGCTGACTATATAGACATTCTCCAGAATAAAATGCTTCCATTTGCTGAGCATGAAATGTCACTAAAATGGGAATTCATGGAGGATAATGATCCGCTAGAAGTGTCAAAACGTGGTTTTAGCAGAATGAAGTGCCTGTAATGGAGTGGCCGTCCCAATCACCGGACTTAAACCCAATTAAGCATCTCTGGGGAGTCCTCAAAAATAAAATTGGTAGCTTTAAATCAAAAAGTAAACAAGAGTTGTGAGAAAAAATTCAAGAAACCTGGTACTCAATTCCGCCCGAGGTACAGTGGCTCACAGCTTTTTTCGTGTGTTTACAATTTAATAACATTATTGTTAATAATTACTTTATTTTTGTATGAAATTAAAAAAACAACACCAGATAGGTAAATATAAATTAATTTTTATTAATAACATGAACAAAAACAAAAGTAATTCACCTTAAAATAAAAAATTAACAGAAAAAACAATTATAACAAAAAGCCCCTTCACAGCTTATTTCGTGTACGTATTAAAATAAAGAAGTTTACATGTTTTTTTTAGGTTTAAAAAATAACTAATATTTGGTTGGGTAACCTTTTTGCTTTAAAACATCTTTCAGTCTAGATTGCATAAAACTTACAAGTTATTTTGTGTATACCGTTGATATTTTTTCCCATTCTATTCGAAGAGCCATTTTTAAGTCCTCGTGATTACTTATTTGGTGATTTCTGATGTTTTTCTCTAGTAAACTCCACAGATTTTCAACAAAGTTTAAATCTGGTGATTGGGCTGGTGTTTTAACGACGTGAGGACAGTTTCTTGATAGCCATGCTTGTACAATGTTCGATTTGTGTTTGGGGTCATTATCTTGATAAAACCAAAAATCATCTGCAATACCCAATTTTTCTGCACTTTGTAGTAAATTATTTTGAAATAAATTTAAATAAACGGTTTTGTCCATCGTGTCATTAATAAACACGAGGTTACCAACGCCAGATGATGACATGCACCCCCACACCATTACATGACCACCACCATGTTTCACAGTGCCTCTTAGATTTTGAGTGTGGAGTTCTGTATTTGGTTTTCGCCAAATGTATGACTTACCATCTGACCCAAAAAGATTAAATTTGCTTTCGTCAGCAAAAATAACCTTGTCCCAAAATGATTGGTCTTTGTTGACATGATCTCTGGCGAACTGCAATCTACTCTTGAGATTCTTTGGGCTAATAAATGGTTTATTACGGGCGGTTCTTCCGTGGAAATCAGCACGACGGAGAATTCTTCCAATTGTCTCTGGATTACATGACTTTCCTAGGAAATTTTCTGCTTCTTTTGCCAATGCTGGTGCGCTCAATCTGGGATTCTGCTTAATTTTTCTTAGTATCCAAAGTTCGTCAGCCTCAGTAAATATTTTATTTGGTGCTTTTCGGCTTTTATCTGCAATTCTCCCCTCTCGAACATATCGCTGGATAATATACTGAACTGTAGAGCAACTCAAGTTAACGATTTCGGCAATTTGCTTTTGAGTTTTTCCATTTTTAAAATGCGTGATAACAAGTTCACGTTTTTCTACAGATGTTCGTCGACCCATGATTAAAATGTAACTAATTAATAATCTAAAACTTCTAAACATTATTAATAAATTATTACTCCATTCTATGCAAATTCTTATTATTGGAACGATAATAAGCAACGGTAAAATTTAAACACGAAATAAGTTGTGAGGCTATTTTTCTTTATATTGTGATTTTGTACTGAATTATTGCTATGATTGAACTATTTAATGTTGTTTTATTGTAATTGCAGAAAAATATATTTCTTTTCATTTATTTCAATAAGTAAGACTATTATCAAGTAAAATTTTAATGAAAACTAAAAACACGAAATAAGCTGTGAGCCACTGTATGTGCGAATCTTGTGGGATCTATGAATCGCCGTTGTCAGGATGTTATAAAAATGAAGGGATCTTCAACCAAGTATTGAAAAAGTATTTGAAAATTATGGTAATGTTAAAAAAAAAAAATATTTTTTCCAAAACTTTAAGTGTCTCTATTATTTTTTCCAGGCCTTTTTAAAAAAAATATATTTTTTGGCAGAACTAGTTAATTACTTTTACTTTATAAGTTAAAATATTTGAAGTTATTTAATTTTATGTATATTCTTTTTAATATTTATGAAATAGTAAATAAAAAACTAAGAATATATTGAAAAATTAGAGTGTCCCTATTATTTTTTCCAACACTGTATATCGAGGGCTTATATTTACAAAGGGCTATCTGGAGATTTTCAAAAAAAATTTTTTGACGTCAAACGATTTTGTTCATATTTGGTACGCATATAATCTAGAGCCATTCAAATATCTCCATTTTTATTTAAATATATATATCGATAATTCCATAAAAGAATGCCCGAAAAAGGGAATATTTTTTTAATATATCTTCATTTATTTATTGTATCTGCCCTTACTTCGTAGGCCTAACAATAAGTAGTAAAATCTAAAACTTAAAACCATTACCTCTGAATTGAGAACTATCATGGGCTAGTAATATATTTAATTAGTTGGTAAATCTGCTCTTCGGAGTCTTGATCGAGATTTACTTGTTGTGAACAACCTTGCAAGAGGGTTTGGAAGTTGGCGTAGTTTTAAGGCATATTTCTCACGAGTTTTTTCAAATTCATCTTTTACTAGAGGAACTTTTAAATCCTTATGGATATTTTTATTGCTTATGTACCATGATGCACCTGTCAAAGACCTAAGGATTTTTGATTGTGCCCTCTGTATAAGATCAACGCTAGAGTTGCTTGCAGTACCCCATAATTGTATACCATATGTCCAAATTGGTTTTAAAATAGTCTTATACAGAATAACTTTGCAGTCAAGGCTAAGTTTTGATTTTTCACTGATCAGCCAATGAAGATTGGAATTTATTTTAATTTGATGCCTTTTGGCTTCTATGTGACGACGCCAAGTGAGACGTCTGTCCAAGTGTATGCCAAGGTATACAACATGATCAGATTGTGGGATGCTCACGTTATTAAGTGAAACTGGTGGGCAGTCACGCCTCCGTAATGTGAATGTAACGTGTCTACTTTTTAGTTAATTTACTCGAATTCTCCAATTTTTCAACCACGTCTCCACATTTTTAAGATATTTATCTAGTTCTCTTGATGATATACAGTAGGTAGCACAAATGTGCCTACCTATGAATTTATGAAAAACTTAAAAACCCGTAAAATCTTCACGTATCATAAGTAATGGAAAAAGCCATATAAAAGTAAAATAAGATTTTATGAGTTGTACACATTTTAAACACTTCACAGGATCTACAATTTTCCGATTTTATCAAGCGATACCTTTTTGTTTACAAATGAAGTATAGAATTAGATTATGCATTAAAAAAGTATGTCTTTTAATAAAATGTGGGTCAAAAATAGATATATATTCAAAATAATAGAAGAAAAAATTCAAAAACTGAATTTGTGTCTTAAATATTCAAGATAGTTTTGCTGTTCATTTAAATGAATATATACTTTTTAAAAAGGATAATTTCTTGTCTTTCTAATACAGTTTAAAAAATTTTATTTGGTCAACTGGTATTCTAGATATGAAATTTTAAACCGCGAAGTCCGAAAAAGCGGTCCTTCGGATATAGCTCCCGATTTGAAAGGTATATTTCAAATTATAAAAATGGTATAATAATCTACTGACCATTATCTATAAACTACACTATATTATTTTCGTTTTGTGGGATTTTTTCGTAGAGCTTGATGCTTTTATTTTTAAATTATACATTATTTTATTAAATACCAGGGTTTAAAATTACTACCAAATTAGTAGAAAAATTGCTGAATAACACATAATTTGAAATGAAAACTCCCAACATATTTCAAATAAAATAGTTATCAAAATATTAAAAGTAAAAATATTAACATATTTATATTTTCAACATATTTAAATATTTAGTTTGTATAATTTCTATAGAAATTTTACCAAACATATCTTTTTACATTTATAATTTATTTTTCAAATTGCTTTTAGAATATATGATATTAATTTTAAAATATTACAATTTTCATAGCAAAGAAATTAAATTTTTAAATTTTCTGAATATTCAAATTATATTTGTTAACATTTTTAAAAAATATTACTACCAAAGAAATTTGAAAAATTAAAAATTTTAAATATTATAAAAGTGAATATTTAAATTATCAGAAATTTTAGAAATGAAAATTAAAAAAATTCAAAATTAAAATTTTTTATGCAATGTATATTTTACTACGAATTTTTAGAAATTTAAAACTGGTTGGTAAACATTTTTGAAATATTAAGTTGAAAAATATACAAAAATTAATTTTACAATTTAAATAAAAAGTATTAAGCGTAATTATTATTTATATATGTTAAATTTAAAATACAGGATATTTCTGAGAGTATATTTAAGAATAACATCAAGTTAATCAGCTAGTCCTAAAAGGTAGATATTAAATTTTTATTAATTTTTAATGCTATTTTGCTACAATTATTAATTATTGAAATGTCTCGATATTTTATGATGTAAATTGAAATGCAAAATAATTTCGAACCTATCTGTTCAAGAATTTGTGCAAAAATGTGATATCTTAAGTAATTTTAATTTAATTGATTGGCCATTTCGCAATGTTTATCTCATTAATGTCGAGGAAGATATGAAATAAAGTATTTCTATGGAAATAGCTCGAAATAATGATAACGGTAAAATATCGTCACCGTTATTTTTCGGTTACCGCTAAAAATAATATGAAATACCAATTTAATTATTTTCTTTTTTTGTATAGGTAGGTTTCATCCTGTGGTTAAAATTTCATAAATATCGATCCACAATTGACATAGCCTCCATATAAGCTTCTTCTTCCTAAGTAATATTAGCGCTTTTGCCCTTATAAATGTTTGTATTATTATGATTACACTGGTCGACAAAAAAAATCCTCCTCCAAAAGACGAATAGTTGAACTCAAGAACGGTGTGTAAGATTGACATAAGTGATACACCAAAAGATGCGGAAAAAATATCTTCAAACCATCAAAACTTCTTTTTTTATGTTCTCAACAGTTTTGGAGTTATTTTGAAATAAAAATTTTAGATTTTTTTTTACTAAAATTTCGTTTTAAAAGTGAAACCAAAAATGTTTCAGTTTATCATCTTTATCTTAAATCTAGTAATGCTGCGAATAAAATATGGCATGTAAGGAGTGAGATCGTAAAATTCTTAACACACGTTTTTCATTAAAACTTTTAACCCAAATATTATTCGTTTTTTTTTTTTTTTTGATCAAGTTACCTTTGTAAAACATGTCAGTTATTATGTTTAATGTCAATTATATTCATTTGTTGTTAATCTGATTAAAATGAGTAACCAAAAAAAAGTGCGTACTAAAATTATTAAATATTTTCAATAAAACCCAACTTGGTCCTACAAAAAGTTGGCCAAGTATTCAAAGGTCTGCCGTCAAACTGTTTCCAATGTTATTAAACAGTACCGGGAGAACTTGTCCGTTGATAGAAAACCTGGTTCAGGTAGAAGGAATGGTCCACATGATGTTTCTAAAGCCAAAAAATATAAAGCATTTTCAAAAGAGCTCCCAACACATCCGGTAGGAAAGCAGCCCGGTTAGCTCAGTGCTCGGACTATACAAGAACATACAAGGCTCAAAAAGTTCCTGACAGGAACGCTGCTAAAAATTTAAAGGCCAAAAACAGAGCACGGAAATTGAAGTAAAGTTTTATAAAAAAATATTCTTGCTGCATAATGGATGACGAAACGTATGTTCTGGCAGATTTTTCGCAACTTCCTGGTCAAAAATTTTATGTTGCTGATGCTCGAGGGAATGTTGAAGAAAAGTTTAGGATCCAAAAGCAGACAAAATTTCCCAAAAAGTTCTTGGTATGGCAAGCAATATGCAGTTGCGGCAAAAGAAGCCAATCATTTGTTACAACGGGCTCTATAAATACCGAAATTTACATCAAGGAATGTTTACAAAAAAGGCTGCTTCCATTCATAAGACTTCATAATGTGTCCACTTTTTTTTGGCCTGACTTGGCATCCTGTCACTATGGTAAACAAGCCCTTGAGTGGTACATGAACAATAATGTGGTATTTGTACCAAGAGAGGCAAATCCTCCAAACTGCCCGGAGTTAAGGCCAGTGGAGAGATATTGGGCTCTTGTTAAAAGAAAATTGAAGAGCACAAAAAAGGTGTCCAAAAGTGTGGTAGATTTTAAACGGAGATGGACTACCTGTTCGAGCAAAGTGACAGAAAGCACTACAAAAACGTTAATGAAAGGGTTTCCGATAAAGGTTTAAAATTTCATCACTAGTGATTAAAACTATAAAAATATTTTTTTTTTTTTTTATAAATTGTAATAATAATTTCAATCAAATAAAAAAAAAAATTAAAACTGTAAGTTTAGTGGTTTAGTTTTTATTAACAGATATGTATGTTAAGAATTTTCCGATCTCACTCCTTATCTTCAAAATTGATGCACAAATCTTGATTTTATTTACAGTTAAGTAAAAATACCCATGTTACATCCAATTCAGTAGAAATACAGTGGTGGTTAAACAATAATCTACATTCACTTTTGTTCTATCACATTCTTATTTTTTTTTTATCATAATTAATATCATCACCTAATTCAGCGGGCAGACTTTAAGACTCGGGAATGGTTTGTACATTTTGGACTATAACTCAAGAACCGTTTATAATAAATAATACACCAGTGATAAAGATGCACACGAAAATTGTCTTCTTGGTTCGTCAACATTATTATTTATTAATAAAAGAGTTTCAGATTATAGATCAAAATTTTCACGATTTAATTTTTTTTTATTTATTATTTTTTACTACTAATTACCGAATAACTACTGAAGTATTAACTGAACAAAAAATTATGTAAATTCGGCTCAAAGATAATTTTTGGACCCTTATTTCGAAATATCTTCTGAACTATAGAGCGCATACAAATTTGATACTAAAGAGATTTAAAGCTAATTTTATTTTGGTGTATCATTTATATAAATCGTGCATACCGTTCTCGAGTTATAGTGAAATATAATCGAGTAATTGGCTTATTTAGGGCACAATATTAGACACGCCCATAGAAAAAAATTTCCACCTGATGGAATAAAATTTTTGTTAGTGAATATTTTTAAATGTAATTTTACACCTGAGTACATTTTTTGGTGATTAATTTTAATTTTGAAAAATGGCAAATTTCATTTCAATGGGGTACATAATAGGAAGGCCTTCTTAAAACTTTTACATACTCGAAACAGTAAAATTTGACATCTTTGTAGCTTATCTTGTGTTATCACGGTGTGATGATTTTTTTTAACACTTAGGTCTTCCTCTACAACTCTTCCATACATTTCAATTTAATCCGGCCAGTTGTTTTCGAGATACAAATTAAATACCAAAAAATTTGTGTTTGATTTCACTGTATGGTTTAAGGCATCGTATAATCTTATATATTTCTTATGTAATCATTAGTAATATATCTTGCCTTTTTGTTATTTAAAATGGATTTGTTAAAATAATTAACAAAATCTCATTAAAAGGTCATCTTATTTTATTATTAAAATAATGGATATAAGTCCTTCCACATATTCTTATTCATTAAAAGTCTCTAGAAATTTTGATTTGCAATATGTTTATAAACTTGAAAAGTTAAATATAATTAAAAAACGAGTTAAGCTATTTTTTATGTGTAATTGACCGATATTTAAAATATTTTTTTTATAAATAGGTGCAAATTTGTTACTAAAGCAAAAAAAAAACCCATTTTGAAAGTATGTTTATTCGCCTTCATAAGCGTCCATACTTTATATGTTTATACTTATTGTACCACTTTAATAGTTATAATTTACAATTGTTTTATATCTTTCAATTAATATTTTAAAAATGTTTACCAACCAGTTTTATATTTCTAAAATTTTTAATATTTACTTTTAAATTTCTTGTAGTTAAAAATTTTCATAGTAAAATATTCATTGCTTAAAAAATTTTAATTTTTCATTTTTTAAATTTTCATTTCTAAAATTTCTGTTATAATATTTAAAATTTTTCATTTTTCAAATATCTTTGGTAGTAATATTTTTTAAAAGTGTTAACAAATATAATTTGAATATTCAGAAAATTTTAGAGTTTAATTTCTTTGCTTTGAAAATTATAATATTTTAAAGCTAATATCATATATTATAAAAGCAATTTGTAAAAAATTATAAATGAAAAATATTTTTATAAAAACTAAAATGAAAAGCTCAATAAAATTATAATTTGTATACATGATATTTCTATATTAACATTTTATTTTAATTTAGAATATTTTTAAAATGAAAACTTTTCATATTTAATGTGTAGTCGATAGTAAAATGAAAAATATATTAAATCAAATTTTAAACCCTGAAAATAAGCTCACAAAAATTTAAAAATATAAAAATTAAAAAAAAAAAAAAAATTTTTTTTGTATGAAAAAATTTTAAGAAATATATATATTTTTTTTTTTTTAAATAATGAACCATTTTGTACTAGAACAATTTATATTGCAATTTTTAGCAAACATAATATTTTTTTTTTTATATCGGAAGAAGAAAAAAATTGAAAGGGTAGAAATTTTTCAAAAATGCATACTAAAATTGCATTTGCATTATGAATGCATTTTTAAATGATAATATTATTTTTAAATTATTCTTCTTAAATATGCAATTGAAATCCGTTAACAACTTTTAGAGATATTGGTGTTTAAAGATATACACTTTTGCGAATTTTTGACTTTTCGAAAAATCAAAATCGCGAATTTTTCAAAATTGAAAAAAATTAAAATGGAGATATTTAAATGGTTCCAAATATTATTAAAATCGAAAGACATAAAAATATTCTTGGGCGTTCTTTCGTGGAATGGACGATATATATATTTTTGATTGGCTTGATAATTTCATTTGTCATATACATAAATAGTCATAAATTATTTTTAAAACATTAATTTAAAGATTTTAAATATCAAAAAAATGTATTTAAATAAAATTTCTTACAAAAATAAGCGTCAAGAAAAACTACATGAAAAGAAAATAAGGTATGTAAATGATTTGGTTTTTGAATTTAAGTTTTTCAAAAACTAAATAGTTTTTGTTTTGGTATAAACGGCATGTTATATAGAAAAATTAAAAAAATAAAATTTTTTTTTGATTTTTTAATTTTTCTATATAACTTGTAAATGAATATTTTGACTAATTTGTGAATAAAATCAAAACCTACGCATTGATTTTAATGAAATATATCTTGTTTATTTTGCAACAAATTTTTCTCTACGATTAAAGAATAAAAATTTGAGTTTTTGACAAAAAAATAAAAAAAATTTGTTGAAATTGTGTATAAAATTTAAATTTTTTCAAAAAATTGGCTTAATATCTCCATAACTGTTGGCCGTATTGAAAAGAAATGTAAGAACGACTTGAAGACAATATCAATTAGAATTTTTTGATATTTTTTTTAATAAAATCAGACAAGTAATTTTTGAGATATGCTTCAATATATAGTGCAACCTCCTTAATTTTACAAATCGTGGGAACTGCAGTCAATTCAAAGTGTTTACTAAAAAAAACGGAAATGTGTTCAAAATTAAAATTATAAATTAAATTTTGGAATAAAAAATTGCAAAAAAATTTTGAACCAATTGTGTGAATTGTGTTAAATTGCATATCAACAACTCAAATGTGATTAAAAACTTCAAAGACGAATGATTATTGCATTTTTTATTTAATTTTTATTTTTTTAAGAAACTGCTTTTGGTATCTAAGATATTTTGCTTATAATCACGAATTTTATTTCAATTTTTACATTCCTGTCTTAAATTTAGGGATCCAAATTTCCCGGACTTTTTGATTTCCCGGGAAAGCAGGAAAAAATTTTCGACTTCCCGGGATTCCCGGACTAAAAACTATAATTATTATTATTACTCACATTAGCTGGTCAACTGAGACCCAAATAGGATATAAATCTTTCCATTAGCAGATTTGAAACAGGATTGTAAATGTAGCGAAAATGAAATTCAAGTAATTGATTAATCTGAATAATTGAAAGAGTAATAATAATTATTAATTTTACTTAAAACACAGAAAAATCAAAAAATAAATTCAATTAACAAATATGTTAGTAAATAATTCATTCAATTAACAGCTTTTTTAAATTTGCACCTCTCACCAAAATTGTAAAAACTGAAATACAGAAAAAAATTCTAGATTAAAAAATTAATTAAATCAATTGAATGAATTAAAAATTTAAATGAGTAAAAAAATATTACTGAAATTTGATTCTTACTTTAATATATTTATTAAGTTTTGAAGCAAAATTAAACAACTTTGTTAATTAACCATAAAACAATGTATTTATGACAGAAAATAGAGATATCAGAAATTGACTAAAAAATATTTAATCAGACAATGATATCATTCCATAAAATTTTTAACTAGTTTCGTAAATCATTATAAAATTTAAATTTATTAAAAGTCCACTAAAAAGAATTTATTGATTCTTAAAGAAGTGGCTGATGATCACTTTTTCGGAAACCCCTAGTTGTGATTCGTACTTGAGTTCAAACGCTATTAAATTGTTTGTAGCTTCAATATCGTAATCCAATTTAAACGTAGCTTATATTTTGAAAATATTTTGAATAAAATTTTACAAATGATGACCTTATTCATATTTTAAGGTAGGTTTAAATTTAACTTGAAAAAATTAACTTTGGACCAGTCAGTTTCAATTTCTTGTTTATTAATATTCCTAATAAAACATTTGATTTCATGTTATAGATCAGACCAGACGATCTCATACATATCAGAGAATATTATCTGTAGCTTTCCAGTTGAAAATTATATGAATAATTAAGGATTTGTTGGACTCACTTTCTAATTCTTCTCTTAAATTTTAATGTTAATGTTTTGTCAAATTTCTATGAGACAAATTCCGCTTGTTGTCTATACTACTAACAACTTATAACGAATAGGTACATATTTAAAATGTCTAAAATTAATCAGTTTTCACTAGCTGTTTTTTAGTGCTAACATTTTATTAAGATGCTTAATTGAATAAATTCCATAAAGTCATCCCAAATAAAAAATTGTGTACACAAAACATACTAATGGAATTGCCGTTAAGATTTAATTCCTAGATGAATTTTTAGTTTAATTTTGTTTAAAAATGACTAAAATGCATAAATTTTTGCTAAAATTCAAGTAGTTTTCTTCCATTTAAGTGCTTTTAAAATTCCCGGGAATCCCGGATAAAATTCCCGGAAATCCCGGGATGCATTCCCTACTTAAATCTAAGGTATAATGCTCCCACTTAGCCTCACAAAATGTTGATGGACCTACCCGCGTATGGTCTATGAGCATTAAAAAAAAGTTAAAAATCTTACTTCAATGGCTTTTTTCTTCAGACTGCATTGAGATAACATATTTTTTATGAGATACATCAAGATTCTAATTCAAAATGTTCAAATCGCAAAGAAAATTTTCATTATTTATCAATTTTTATTTTTACACTACTTTGAAAATCAAACAAAAACTTGCAGATAGCCCGTTTTTCCTTAAAAAATATATATTGTTTGTAGATAGCCCAAAAACAAAAAGTGAAAAACATTGTGTTAGAATTATGTTTTGGCTCCAAAATTAATACCATATATTTTTTTTTTTTTTTGAAATCTGCGTTTTGAATATAAGCCCTCGATATACTTATTTAAATTTTATTACTTTTTAAGTTAATTTTTGAGGACTTTTGACAGGTTTCAGGTTTTTTTAATCATAAAAGTGACCTTTAAAGATGGATTGTTTATATTAATCAATGTCATTCTAAGATTGTTTCTTTTTGAGATAAAAGTAGTTAAAAGAAAATTTAATATTTTATAGTATTTGTTGTATTTTTTAAACAGTTATATGGGACATTATCAAAAATTTTTAACCTGGCTGAAACTGATTTAATTTCTTAATAAGTTTTGTGGTAATGATATTTTAAACAAATGAACTGAACTCACAAGACTTTAAACTAATAAAGTGCAAAATTTTAGCACAATAGGTTTCTTTTTATAATCATGATTGTTCAAATTTCAAGAACATATAAAAATGGCTAAAAATAACTAAAGTTTTTCCCAATCTTCTATAATTTTTGTTCGCGCGTTTATACTTTTTGATCTCATTCTATCATAAGTAAACTAAACGGACTTTAATGATAAATTCTGCACCATCTTTATTGTTGTGCAGACTTTCAACATTTAAATACAGGGTAGTTGAGTTTTGATGACAAAATTTTTTAGTTTTTTAAATTTTTCAGTTTTTTGGGCGGGGTCTGTGCGCCCCTCAACCGTAAATTTGGGATAGGGATTGATACTTGTTGTAAATGTGCGTATTTTGCACTATATCCCGTTGATATGCCCGAAATAGTCAACGTAGTAGATAGTCTCAAAGTTTAGAAAACAAGGCAGTTTTTCGCAAGGCACATTCACATTTTCATATGGAATTGGTTGGATTACTGCGTGAACTTAGTTTTTTGTTATTTTACAAAACAAAATCGGAGGAGCATTAAAAATAAATTTAATACAAGAATTTTATGGACTTTGCAAAAATTGTACTTTTTATGTTTCTATTTTTATATAGAAAATAGCAATTTAATCAAATATTGGATATATAGTAAACATCTGCATCAATTCATTTGTAACTCATTTTTAATGATTCCCTTTCTTTTCAATTGTTGACTGTTATTGTTTTTTAAACATAAAATCAATTCGCTGTGTGTGCGTACGGATGGAAAAGACAAAGAAACCAAAACAAAAACAAACAAAATCATTTGTGCAGGGAGTCATAAAAACAATTTAGCAACAAATCATTTGCAACTGAATTGAATTGAATTAAATATAAAATGCAATACTGTCATTTGTTTGTTTTTTGTTTACAAAATTTGAAGTGAAGGAAATATTAAATGAAAAAAATTTAAATAGTATAGATTTGTAATTAAAAGTAAATAAAAATATCATAAATAAAATAAATTTTATTTCATTTAAGATATAATTAATTATAATTGAAATAAAAAATAATAAAATTTTCTTAGCAAAAAAATTTAAAGCAAACGTAATCATAATCTATTTTTTATTTAAAAATAAATAATTGTTACTTTCCATGCATTTTTTCATATTAAAGTAAGGGAATGACAGTAATTCACAGTTTTGATTTTATGTTTTTTATTAAACATTACTGTTTTTGAAAAAAATTTCTTATGACAAACAATTTCTCAAAGAGAACATAACATGATTTGTTTCATCATTTCAATTCAACTCAATTCAAATAATATTTTTTTGCGTGGTTTGTTTTGTATTGTTTTGTTTTTTATTTTAGCAGTAATGTGAGAGCATATATTAAAAAACATTACTGTGAATTGAAAAGCAAATGATTTGATGCAGATGTTTAATATATAGATATAAGAGCGGCGATAAATATAATTAATCGGGATCATAAATTTAAGTCAAATGTCGTTGATAATTGAAAACGGGGCACTTTTGTCAAAAGGTACATCGTGTGGATAGCATGAAATTAACCATAATTGGCATAATTAGGAGGTGTTTGTTATGCTTAATAAAAATGCGGAGGGAGGCACATCAAAAAAATTCGAAAGATAAACTTGTGTTAAAAAAGGATTACAATTTGAAATACATTATAGTCTTAAGAAATCTTTGTTATTTTTTTTTTTTTTTTAGTTAAAATTATTAAGTTTTATTGTTAAAAAAAGGATCAATAAATATTAACATTAACATTCGATTCAAATTTTTCACAAAATTTTTTAAAATCGCGATTTTTATTGAAAAGAAAATTTTTCAAATTTTACTAGGAAACCCTAAAATATGCTGCACTAATACCATCAAACATTGAAAATGTTATAAATTTTATTGGAATAACTCAGTAGGTTTTGATATTACATTGAATTTTGACAAGAATTTTACATAAACTTCTAGTTTGTAAAAATTTTTATATGTTCAACTTAAAACCGCCATAACTTTCACGCCCCTCAAATGAATTGATTAACGCGTACTGATTCTACATGCATTCGAGTCACTTTATATGTATACAAAAGAATTTTAATGTGCCATCAAAAAAAAAAAAAATTATATTTTTTTTGAAGGGCTAAAATCAAAAATTTTTGATAATGACCCATATAAATTTATAATTGATTTTAAAATTTTCCCGATGAATTAGATTTTGCATAAAAAAAGCTGCAACTTTTATGTTTATAAGCCAGAGGTGAAAAGTTTCATATAGGCCTTACATATTTTGTCGATTTTTTGACTTGTAGAAAATGAAAATATTGAATACAATTACATAATATCTTCAATGAAAAAGACTAAATATGAAGATAATCTGATCACTCTGTCAAAAAATAGCATTTTTCAAAAATCTTTCCTAGAATGGACCATGATATAATAATAGATGGAAGAATCATTAGGGAGAGTTGTCAATTTTATTTCTTGTTATGTCAAACAATAGAAAAATAAAAAACAAAAAATCAAAAATAAAAATTTACCCCCTGTTTTTATAAAACGAACGAAAAATTCGTTTCGTCAAAATGTACGGAAAACAACAAATAAAATAAACTATGAAACTTAAATAATCATAGTTACTTTACTTAATTATTATTATTTTTTTTTTTTTTTTTCAATTATTCGAATAATTTCAAATACGTGCTAAAATAATTCGAACAAACTAAAATGCCTTATTCGAATTATTCGTTTTGTTCGAACAACAGAAAAACCGAACACTTTGAATACCCTGGTGGCCAATTTTTATTGATAATATGAGTAAATTTTCTGATTTATTCCTAACAAAACATTCAATATCTCAAAAATTATATTTTAATAATTTTTTACGTATATAAATATATAAATTATACATATCTTTATTTTGTAAATAAAATCATTATTTAAATACAAGAAGGTTTTTAAAGATGTAGAAATACATGCATGTGTATGCATAAAAGATCTTAATGAAGTTTAGATATGAAAAAATCCGTATCCTGTTAAAACACGAAATAGATGCTAAATAAAATGTTTGAGAGCATTAGCTTAGCTTCTAATATTATTATTATTTTTTTTTATTTTATTTTAACAGTAAGAAGAGTGGAGAACAATATTGGACCCCAAATGCGACCAAACTATTTAAATACCCTAGACAAACTGATGGTTCCAGTTGGAAATGGAAGGATAGAAACGGAGAGCAAACAACAGCACCTTAATAAAGTGGAATCTATTATGTTAAGAAATCCGATAATCTTGCAAAGATTGGAAAACATTGAAGAACACATTAACTTGCCACAATCTAAAATCAAAAATATATACCGACGTCTCAAAGTTATAGAAGATCGTATACTTTATTTGGAATCAATATCACCAGAGTACCGCCACTTTTTGGTAAGAGTATATACTACATAAGACTGCACCAAAATTTACCAACTTTCGAATTTTGACCATAACTCCCCCTAGAATCGTCCTTTGGGCTGTAAAAACGTACTGTGTAAAGTATTAATGAAATCGGATATCGTTTACATCGGACCTGAAGTTTTTTTAATTTTTTGATAAATATGATGGTGTAGGGTATCATATGGTCGGGATTGACCGACTATATCTTTCTATGTCGTTTCAATTTCACTTTTTGTTAGAACCAAAAAAAATTTTAATAAATTTTATACCAGAGGTGTCCAACTTTGGGACCCTCTGGACTCGCCCTCTGTATGGTCCAAGCTCAAAACTTAAACTTGCCTACACCTCTACTATCACCATGTGAAATTTCATAGAAATCGGAGCAGCCGTTCCAAAGTTCCATAATTATTTCCATTTCATTTTCTGAATCGCACACTGTGTGTCGTTTCAATTTCACTTTTTGTTAGAACCAAACAAAAAATTGTGGCTTTTAGTCATACAATAACCAACTTAGACAAACGTAACTACGATCGAAATGCAGAATACATAAAATAGAAAAGAAAAATTTGAAACGAAAAGGAACGAACGCAGAATACCAAAGTTGTCAAACGGAGAAAATTACGATTCGAATCGAAATGCAGAATAGGAGTGATTGATTATTTTTCATTATCTTATACAATTTATTTTATTATTATTATTTTTTTTTTTTTTTTTCATCAAACAATTTTCCTCAACCATGTGATTTTCATTGATGAATGGTGGTAGATGTTGCAAGTGTGAACAAATCCTTCACATTTTCAAATTCTTCCATGCATTCCTTCAAGATGTACGCAAGTGTGAAAACGGAAGCCGTACTTTCGATTTGAATTCTGCGGATTTCGGCAAACAAAAAAAAAAACATTATTTTTGAAAATTATTCAGGCTCGAGTTCACTTGTATTAATTAGAATAATACATTGTAAAAGTTTATTGGACACTCGTCATAATGGAATGCATTTTCTAGTCAGCCACGACCGTTATCAGCACTCTTCAGTGTCCGCACAGTGTCCCGTTTCAAAAATAAAATGGAAATAAATCTGAAATTTCCCAACGGCTGTTCCGATTTCCATGAAATTTCAGACAGTGTTAGTAGAGGTGTAGGCGAGTTTAGGTTTTGAGTTTGGACCAGGGACCGTAACCGTTATGACTTTTATCATAAAAATCAAATAACAACAGTTATTTTTTGATTTTTTCGAGCAGAAATACCGGTTATTTTTAAATTTTTATTTTTTTGAGCAAAAATAACTTTTATTTTTATTTTTTCGATCAAAAATAACAGTTATTTTGTGATTTTTATCTTTTCGAGCAAAAATAACAGTTATTTTGTGATTTTTATTTTTTCGAGCAGAAATACCGGTTATATTTTGATTTTGATTTTTTCGGGCAAAAATAACTGTTATTTTTTGATTTTAGTTTTTCGAGCAGAAATAAAAGTTATTTCTTGACTTTTACGATAGAACAAAATCACCAAAATAAACAAATAAAAACTAAAAAAAATATACTCCAAAATGAAATAAAATCAAAAAATATTAAAAAAAAATCCAAAATTAACAAAAATAATAATTTATTAAAAACACTAGAACAGTTCACAATTATTAACAACAAATTTAACAAATTTTCAGTTTCAGAAAATAACTTTTATTTCTGCTCAAAAAATACGTTCTTTTTGTGTTATAAAAAAAGTTTCTTAAGTAACATACATATATAGTATTTATACTTTTCTAAAAAACTACTTTATAAGAAATTATGTGAAGGCAAAAAAATATTAAAAACTTTAATAATGCGTGAACTAGGGTCTCTCAAAATTTACCCATTTTTTATGATTTTCCAATTTTTGCCTTAATTTTTCAAATCGCAAAGCTGGAATTAAAAAATAATTCTATTTTTTACAAAATTTGATGTGTTTTTAATTTTTTGGTAATAGAAATTTTTGCTCCCCGATATCGGTTGGGAAGATATAGCAAAAAACTTAAAAAAATCCCATTTTTGGAAATTTTTGAAAATTTTTTGCGATTTTCGAGATTTCTATTGAGAAATCCGAAAAAGTGACTAAATGTCAAAATTAAGCATCAAAAAATCTATCTAAGTGCAAAATTTCATTTAAAAATATTACCTAAAAAAATGTTATTCCAAATTTAAAATTTAATAATTTGCACAAAAACCAATTTAACACTTTCTCGGCACATTTTCGCAAAAAATATGCAACGAATTTTTTTATTATAAATGATTTTATATATTTTTGAAAAGAAGACATAATTTCCTAAATATTGGTGTATAACAAGACTATATCCTCTGTTTTGCAAATATAATTAAAGGATTCTAACTTAATAATTGGATGTGATTTGGTTAATTTGCTTAATTTTTATATGATTGGTAATGCCGTAAAGCTTAACATTTACGTTTTTTGCGCATAGTGCTTAATTCATACCCTTTTGTTATAGCCATCAGGCAGTCAAATAATACATTTTATATATCGTTGTTTATGAAATTTTATCTTCTTTTCAAATATATATAAAAATCTTTATAATACGAAAATTTATTGGAGAATTTTAGCAAAAAACACCGAGAAAGGACTGATTTTTGATTTTGAACATATTATTAATTTTTAATTTTGGAATAAGTGAAATTCTGCACTTTTGGACATTTAGTCACTTTTTCGGATTTCCCAATAGAAATCCCAAAAACCTTTCAAAAATTTCCAAAAATGTAATTTTTTAAGTTTTTTGCTAAATCTTCCCAAACGATATCGGGGAGCAAAAATTTCTATTACCAAAAAATTAAAAACACATCAAACTTTGTAAAAGATATACATAATTATTTTTCAATTCCAGCTTTGCGATTTGAGAAATTAAGGCAAAAATTGGAAAACCGTAAACAAATTGGTAAATTTTGAGAGACCCTGGTTCACGCAGTATTAAAGTTTTTAATTAGTTTTTTCCTTCACACAATTCCTTATAAAGTAATCTTTCAGAAAAGTATAAATACTATACATGTTACTTAAGAAATTTTTTTTATAACTCAAAAAGAACGTAACTACCTTTTTCGCAAAAAAAAAAACTGAGAAAAATCGAAGTTCAAATTCAAATGCATATAACTTTTGATTCCGTAAAGATTTTGTCAAAAAATTTCTTCAACACAATTTTGTTATTTGTTGTTAATAAAATAAAAAATGTTTTAAAAAAATCGAGTGAAATTTGGACCCGCTATAGCGAAAAAACTTTACCAAGATAGGTCCAAAACTTAAAATGTTAATCTTCGAAGTCAAATATCTCTTAAACTAAAAGAGATAACCTACAAATACGACAATGTTTTTTATTTAGATCTCGACTAGCAGAATCCACTTATATAAAAATATGTTAAATCGACTGAGATATAGCGAATCTGGATCGTTTTAAATTGTTTGAGGTGTCCAACTTTAGGACCCTCTGGACCTGCCCCCGTTGTGCTTATAAAGTCCAAACTAAAAATTTAAACTCGCCTACACCTCTACTAACATTGTCTGAAATCGGATATGCCGTTCGGAAGATGTCCATTTTATTTTTGAAACGGGACACTGTGCGATGATGCTTTTACTCTCGTAGATATTGTTAATCCCAAAATTGTCCAATCTTTTCAACCAAAGAAAATGCACGCACTTTTAGATAATGACAAGTTTAATCTCAATATAAATTTAGACCCAGAAGTATACTGGTAAAATTTTCATAATTATTTCAAATTTAAAAATAAATAATTCAGTTCATTTTAATTTTACATTTTTCTTATGTATCAGTAGAAAGAATACAGTGAGACCTCGATTATCCGTAATGGTCGGGACTGGAAGCATTCTGGATAATCAATTTTCCCGATTAATTGAGTAAAAATTTTGAATAGTATTTTTAAACATTTTTTATTTACATAATTCAATGATTTAAGAATTTAATATAAATGTTTAAATAATATAAGGAAAAAATGAAATTGAAAAAAGATTCGGCTATGCCGAATCTTTGATACCCTACACAATCTTACCGACAAATAATTAAATTGTCGCCTTTATTTATATGTAAATGTAGATTTATAAATTATTTCACATTTATAAATCTACATTTTTTTCAAACTACGAAAATTTTAATATGAAAAAAAAAAAAAAACATAACAAGCTTTGCTTTTAAAAAATCAACAACAACAACAATTCCATATTTATTTATTTTTGTCTGTGTGTATATACAGACTGCATATACAAAAAACAACAACAACACTGTTATTCATTATATTACTGCTCTTGCTAAACAAACTAGTCCTAGTCAATTTTAGTTCTAGTTCAGAACGGTTGACATTAAAGTGTGCTCCTAAGATAACAAAGCTTTTTTTGGTGATAAAGTGCAGAAAAATATAAAATATAAATATATTTGAATAAAATACATAATCTCTTATAAAAAACAATTATAAAAACTTAAAAATACATTTAATAAAGTGATTTTTGTGAAAATAAATAAACTTTCATTTAATTTTTTACAAAACCTTAAGAATATTATAAGAAAATCAGAATAAATAAAAAAACTAAAAAAATGAGTTTGTGTAGTCAATGCAATACAAGTTTACCGACAAAATTTGTGAAATGTTACTCTTGTAACTCGCAATACCATTTCTCTGTTTGTTGTCCTCTTTCGGAGAAGACATACTCAACTATGAATACTGAACGAAGAGCCGATTGGAGATGTCATAAATGTAAGCCCCGTAAGGGATCCACCAGCAGCAATAATGCTTATCATGTCGTAATTGAAGAATGCTCTTCAGAATCGGGACAGAAACAACAAAGAGATGAGGAAAACGAGGTTAACGGAAACATTAAACGCTTTAAAGACTCTTTGTCATTAAATGAAATAAATAACAGTGTATTCGTGGTAAAAAATGATGTGAAGGAACTTAAAACAGACATAAACGAAATTAAACATACAATTCAACAACTTTCTATAACAATATCTGAAAATAATACACAAATAAATACAAACTTACAAACAGAACTCTCTGCTATTAAAGACTCTCTTTTCACTCTTACCACACAAGTAAAAGAGCTTTGTGAAAGTAACAAGGAAAAAGACAAGCAACTTAAAGAGATGGATAATAGAATTAATAACTTGGAACAACAACTAATAAGTAAAAACATAGAAATAAAGAACATAACAAATACAAACATAAATCCTAACGATGTTGTCAAAACAATTGCCAACTCGTTAAACATTGTAATAAATGATAGCGATATTAGCAACTCTTACAGCTTAAAGAAATCAGAGAAAGTCATTATTGAATTTACCTCTCTTAATAAAAAACGGGAATTACTCAGCAAGAACAAACGACACAGAATAGACTCAAACATAATAAACAATGATAATAAAAACAAATTTATATACGTAAACGAACAACTGACCCTACACAAACGGCGACTTCTTTGGATAGCCAAAACTAAAGCCAAGGAACAAAACTGGAAGTTTACATGGGTACGAAATGGCAATATATACGCTAAAAGAAATGAAGCATCAAATTCCATCATCATAAATAATGCTGCTGATATAGAATTGATTACATCCACAATTTAAAACTACAAAAAACACACATATTTAAACAAAATGAATCCAATTCAAATAATAAATAGTTTTAGTGAAATAAATACCAACTTTTTAAGTTATCCCGTAACACTCGTTTATATGAACATTAGATCACTACGACTAAATTTTATCCCATTTCTAGCAAGTCTGCATAATATTATAGACAAAATTGATTTTGTGCTTTTGGTCGAAACAAACATTAAAAATGAAGAACAACATGCATATAATATAAACGGCTTTAACTCGTACTTCTTAAATAGAGATAATAGAGGTGGAGGTGTAGCTGTTTATATTAAGGAAAATATAATACACACAAATATTACCTTACAAACTATCTATTTTGAATCTGTGCAAATAAATATCACAAACAACAACAAAACAATATCATTATTTACAATTTATAGACCACCAAAAACTAATGTAAATGAGTTTATAAAAGAACTCGACAAAACAATAAACTCTCTTAAAAATAAACAAGACATAATTATTGTTGGCGATATGAATATCAATATACAAAACCAAAACACTACAACAAACAAATACATTGAAATGATCTCTTCAAATGGTCTGCAATGTTTAATAAAAGAGACAACAAGAGAAGACATAACAAAAAACACACGCTCTTGTATTGATCACATTCACGTAAGAAACAATAAAGCAAACACACAAGCAAATGCTGCAATAATAAAAACAAACATCTCTGACCATTACTCACTCTTTTATTGTGTAAATGAGGAACAAGTGGAAAAGAATAATAACCAGGGTTCGGAATGCGTACATTTTCATGGTGCCAAAATTAACAATTTTATGGTTAATAAAAAAATTATGCAAACAAACTGGAATGAAGTAATAAATAAAAATATGACTACAAATGAAATGTTTAACAAAATATATGAAACATTTACAAATATTTACGAGAATTCACAATCAAAAAACAAACATAATAAGAAAAAAAATAGAAAAGTGAATCCGTGGATGAGTGAAGATCTAATAAAAAATTGTGAACTACGGGATAAACTTTATAACAAATGGTTAAACAATAAAAATAATAAAAAATATGAACACGAATACAAAAAATTTCGAAATTTTTTAAACAAAAAATTATATTATGCCAAAAATAACTATTACAAAAGAAAATTTACAGAAAATAGAAATGATATAAGAGTGACTTGGCAATTAATTAATGAAATCACGGGGAAAAAAATAAATAATATCGACAGTACGCTAAAAAACAATTTTAAAAACGAAAATCTAATTGATATTGCAAATAATTTCGCTAAGAGTTTTAATGATAATGTACAAAAAATACTGCATAAATGTGACATTAAGACTTCTACAATACATGATATTACAATAAGAAACTCAATGTTTTTAGCACCTGCAACAGAAGAAGAAGTGTTTAACATTCTTTCAACATTAAAAATAAATAAAGGCGCTGGAGCTGACAATATTAGGCCTAGAGACTTAAAGAAAAATTCATCAACATTAACTCCCATAATTACAAATTTCATAAATTCGAGTTTTGGTGATAGCACAATACCAAAACTACTAAAAACATCACTAATACGTCCAATATATAAAAGTGGCACTAAAAACGATTACAATAATTACAGACCCATCTCAATATTGCCAGTGATCGAGAAAGTACTTGAAGAAGTGTTAGTACGAAGACTTAATGATTTCCTTAAGAAATTTAAAATAATAAACCCTAACCAATATGGATTCCAAAAAGGAAAAAACATAAATCAATTATTAGGAGATTTTTCAAATCACATAAACACATGTTTAGGAGAAAACCTACATTGTCTTGTTATTTTTGTAGACTTTAGCAAGGCATTTGATACACTGTCACACCAAAATCTACTAAATATGCTGGAACGAAATGGCATCAGAGGTAAATGTCTAAATTGGTTCAAAAACTATCTAGAACTTAGAACATATCGCATAAAGATAGGCGACAAACTAAGCAACGAAACATACGCTAAGAATGGAGTTCCTCAGGGTTCAAAAATCGGGCCGATATTATATTTAATATATGCGAACGAATTGTTAAACGTTTTGAAAAATTGCTCAACATTTGCATACGCTGACGATACAGCTATCGTAGTACAACATAAAAACATTGATTCAGCTCGAGAGATCATCCAAAAAGAACTTAACGAAGCGACAAAATGGTGCCATGACAATGGACTAGTAATAAATGCTACAAAGACTAAAATTATGCATATTAAACCTCCACACCTCGCAAACACAAAAATCGATATAAGGTTCCATAGTTATGATTGCCTACACAACACTAACTATCGAGATATATGTACTACCACTTTAGAACAAGTGAAAACATACAAATACTTAGGAGTATATGTAGATGACAATTTTAAATGGCTGACACACATTCAGCAACTTTCGAAAAAACTCAGAAGAGCAGCTTATAGTCTCTACCATTTAAGCAACTGCTCAACATATGACGTACTCAGGCAAGCATACTTTTCGTTAGTAGAATCCTACATCAGACATGGAATTACAGCATGGGGAAGCGCTACTTATTGCAAATCATTGCAGCAAACTCAGAACCAAATCTTAAAAATACTGTTGAGAAACAAACAGCACAATCAAAACCAAATACAAATAGACTCAATATATGAGAATATAAACACCTCACACAGCAACACGAATAACTTCAACAACTCTCACACACACAATAACACAAACTATATAAACACTAATAACAATAGAGTTAATAACACATATAATAGCACATTATACAACACTTTTAACAACACCGATAGTAACATCAACGACGCAAACTGTCTAACAACGAATCTTACCATCACAAACAACGTCTGTAACAACCCTCTATACAACATTAACAACATATACACAAACAACACACAACACCCTAACAACATAGCCAACACTTTCTGCAATAGAACACATAGAAGCAACAACAACTACATCACCAACAATGTAAATAACAACACAACATCTAACAATAATACAAATAACGCAACTGCTAATACAATTCAAAATAACAACAACCTTACAAATACAAACAACAACTCCCAATCCAACACATATCTATACAATAATACAAACATCAATAGAAGAAACCAAAGCAACACTATTGTCAACAACATCGCTACCAGTTTAGACGTACTAAACGTGAAAAGCATTTATTATAGCACTCTTATCAACGAAAACTACAACAACTCGCGATTTCTTACGCCAATAAACCATGCCCATAACACCAGACAGCGAACGGAAGGACGATTTAAGGTTGCGCGGCATAGAAACAACTATGGAAAAAACTCTCTATACGTCACATTACCAAATATCTTTAACAAATTACCACTACAATTATTAAATATCACTAACTTATATAAAAGAAAAAATCTAATTAAAAAATACTTAATAGCAAACCAGTAAAAAAATAAAAAAAAATAAAAAAAATAACTGTATCTAATATTAACATAAAAATTGTATCTAAACATTAATATAAAAATTATTTCATTTATATATTAATATTTGCATTTTTTCGTAATTTAGAATCTTTGAAACTATTTTACTTATCCTGCAGACAAGCCAAATGGCTTCGCGGGAACTTTATAATTTTATAATTTAATAATATTTTTAATTTTTAATTAATATTTTGCATTTAAGTAACATTTGTAAACTATATATATATTTTTTAATAAAAAATAAAAAAAAAAAAAAAAACTACTTGTTTTATAGGCAAAAACGTCACTAATAGTCATTACAATGCTTAATATACATGTTTGTGTGTGTATTTATATTCTTAACAGATATGTTTTAGTTTTTAAAAATAAACAACAACAATTCCATATTTATTTATTTTTGTACAGACTGCATATACAAAGAACAACAACAACACTGTTATTCATTATATTATTGCTGTTGCTAACTAAACTACTTGCTTATACAAAAAACGTCACTAATAGTCATTACAATGCTTAACCCTGCCAGCAATTGGAAGTGAGTTTTTGGATTCTTCTATTAAAAAGTGTATTTTTAGTGACATTTAGACGTTCAAATGTAGAAAATACACAAATTACAAAAACACAACACATTACCATCGAATTATGACCGAAAAATCTTGCTTTAGGCGACTGTTTACCTTCCAGAACAAACGATCACGATATGATTCGCTCAGTAAATGTAAAACTTTTAAAGTCTTCAATGCATTTTTTTAAGTGGAGGAGAAAAAATATATTAAATTAGAAAATAACTAATTTTAATTTCAGCATTTTTTTATATTTAATTTTGAACATGAACTCAATAAGATAATAAAATATTGTTGTGTGTGTAGTATATAAAAATAAGTTATTTTTTTAGTTCTAATATACTTATCATATCAAATTGATCTATATTTTTTTCCCTTAATTTAATTTTATTATAAAAAAGCGATATTTTTTGATACTTTCCTAGAGTACTCTTTTACACTTCAAAATAATACTAATTTGACACTCCAAAAAAGTGTCATCTTAAAACTATTAAAACTGAGGCACGTTTTTTCCCTAACGGTGACACTTTTTTTGACAAGAAAATGATATCATATTCGATTGTTAAGAACTACTTGTAGTAACGTTTTAGACGAAATATCGATAGAAAATGTTGGCAGGGAATATACATTAGAGCGGGTCGGTCTCCATACAAAAAAAAAATAAGTTGTGCCAGTCTTTAGGCGACGCCACAAAATACCGCCCTTTTCGTTTTTTGTGTATAGCGTCGCCATTTGAAGTCCGATTGCAGAATGTGATATATCGTTGTTAATGGTTTAACAACTGCTTCAAATTTCTCTTTGATGATTTTTGAATCTGACATCAAATTCAGATGTTACTTCTGGTATCTCGGATACATCCCTCCTACTTTTCAGTTATTTTCATATATAATGAAAGCACTTTACAAACCAATGTTTACATATATCGATCAGTCATAAATATTTTTATAAAATTTCGGTTTTTTTTTATAAACCAAATTCGTTCATAATCAACAGAGTTATGGCCCAAAAACAAATCTGTTAAGAATATAAATACACACACAAACATGTATATTAAGCATTGTAATGACTATTACCCAACTGACCACAAACTTCGTTAATGATATACCATTCGAATATTTCGCGAACATTTCTCTGACAAAACATTCGAGAACGACTATCGTTGGCGAGCCGAAAACGAGCTGCTTGAGCTCACCCGTCGCTCACTTTGTGGCAGCAAATCTTTCGATCTCGAAGGTTCGTCTTTCATATTAACAGTGAACCTTTAGCGATATCAACAGCGAAACGTAAAAATTTTCGTTAGTGATTCGTTTTCGATATCAAAAACTGATGAAAATTATTCGATACTGATTTTACTAATCACTTGTGGTTATTATCATTAGCAATAGTTCGAAAACGATAGTTTTTTACTTTGTTTCATTTCCATTATGTTCCCAATCTAAAATTAAAAGTTGATTTTATTTCTAAAGTTACTTATGTCTTATTTCAAACATCACAACATATCATATATTAAAAAAATGTTTACATAATAATAAAATATAATACAAAAATAATAATTCGTATAATAAACCATAAAATTAATAAAGCCATTTAACAAAATTTTAATTTCCCCCACAGTAGAGTCATCAATGCCTTTTCTCCCAATATTTTAAATTTTTCTGTTGTTCAAATCATCTTCTTTTAACGCAAACATTCTGAATAAACCTGAAAGAAAATATATTAGATAGATAAATAAATATGTATGCTATATTCCAAATCTATGTACATATAAGTATATTTAGATAAATAGAAACATTACTTACCATTTTTCTTAAAATTTTATCATATTACTTTTTTATTAAACACATCTGAAAATATAACTTAACTTAAATGTTAAAGCGCAATATTTTACAACCGACAACTATGAACTTTGACTCAAGAATGACAATACATTCTCATTGTTTTTATTGTTTGCATGCACAAACAAGAAAATAAGTTGCTTTTATATTTACATAAGAATTCTTCGAGAAATTTAAGAGACTATACAATTTCTCGAAACATTGGGTTTCGATATTTTATTTAGAAAAGTTGAATATAGCGATATCAATATTTTTAAATTCTCTAAAATTATGCGAATGTTTACTATCGAGAAATTATCGAGGAAAGTTCGAAGTTACGAACATTCGTAATTAATATAATTCTCTATATTTTCTCGAACATATTTGTTTCGAGAATTCTTCGCTTTTAGCGAATATTCGCTATACTCAGGTCAGGCGGGTAGTGACGTTTTTGCCTATAAGACAAGTAGTTTAGTTAGCAACAGCAGGTAATATAATGAATGACAGTGTTGTTGTTGTTCTTTGTATATGCAGTCAATTTGTATATACACACATTCAAAAATAAATAAATATGGAATTGTTGTTGTTTATTTTTTAAAAGCAAAGCTTGTTGTGATTGTTTTTTTTCATATTCATTTTCGTAGTTTGAAAAAATGTAGATTTATAAATGTGAAATAATTTATAAATCTACATTTACATATAAATAAAGGCGAAAATTTAATTATGTATTTGTCGGTAAGATGGTGAAGGGTATCAAAGATTCGGCACGAATCTTTTCTCAATTTCATTTAAATTTAAATTAAACTTTATTTACACGATATTGTATAATTCATAATAATAACTAAAAGTGTTGGCTCATCACATTACGACATATAGCTTAAAATTCAATAAAAGCTTAAATTTTCGAACTTTTTCAATAAAAACTTTAAAATTTTTTATTTCTTGGTTATTTTATACTATGTTCACATATAAAGGTTTTTTGAAAAACGAGTCGTTTTCTTAAAAAACACAAAGAAATTGACTTGTTTTTCATATATGTATGTATTTCAAAGCCAGAAAACATCTCGATTCGAGTTATTTAATTATTTAACACAATAAAAACATACTAAATTTCCATACAGGGAAGAAATTTTTAGTATTTTTAGTACATAGAAAATTGTTGAAAAAATAATATGTAAAAATTGTCAAACAGTTTAAAAACAAAAAATTAAAAATCATGAATGAAATTTATATTTGTTCATAAATTTTATTTGTTTAAAAATTTAATTTTGTTAATTAGAAAGTGTCTGTGTGTGTAATTTTTATTTAAATTTAAAATTTGTGAAAATATTTTGAGAAAAGAAAAACAGGCCAAAAGGAAAAACACAATAAAATAATATGTGAACAGTGGTGTTTAAACTCTTTGTGTTTTTTAAAAAACAAGTCGAAAACTAGTGTATGTGAACATAATATTAGTAATGTGTACTACCTCCTTTATTAGATATAACCTCAAAAATGCGGTTTGGAATTGAGTCATAAAGGTTTTTTTTGTAATCCAAGGAAATCGTACTCCACGCTTTGTTAATGGCTTCAATTAGGTCGGATTTTGTTTCATACTGTTTCCCAGATTCATGCACTTTACGAGCCATGATGCAACAAGTAATAAGCTGTCATTGTAAGCTCAGCTGATTATTTTTTGCTTCTTTTTTGGCGTAAGACTGAAATGTCAAATTTGCATTGGTATGTTTAGAAACAAAGGTAAATATTTTTACTGGTGAAATTTGTACTTTTAGTAAAGAAAAAAGTGCTATATGGAAATATTTAATTTATTTAAATTTATAAATTTCTTACAATTTCTTTTTATTATTTTTCGTTTTCAACAATTATTGTATACGCTTTGCACGTGCTTTTCTTTTTTTCTTGTTCTATTTTGTTTGACATTTCGGTCTGATTTATGGCGAAAAAATGGCTGCTATTATTGCATTGTTGTATTTGTTGCCTTTATGCATATACCTTGTTAAATTGTTGTACCATATTACGAGCAAACCATCCCCATATTTTCCATTATATTTAAATCCGGGGAGTATGGCGGCCAATCAACATTTTGTTTTCTAATCCAGTTTTTAACCACATTTGCAGTATGTTGATATGTCCATGATATAGAGCTAAAAATATTGTAAAATTAGGGAAATGCTTTTTCCAGAACAGTAGTATATGAATTCGCGTTAATTTTTGAAGTAAAATATTGCAAATCGCTTGTTCCATAGTAGGAAACTTAACCCCAGACCATCACACCTCCAGCACAGCTATGATGACGCTCCAAATAAATTTCTTTTCGCAAATCATGGAAATAATAACTGCAGCCATCTGGTCCTTCTAAATTGAAAATACTACTCTGTACCTATATAGGGTTTGTTTGATATTAAAAGTGGTCAAAATCTGTTAATAAATAAAAATGTTATGGGCTAAAAACTAGAAACACACGGTGTCCGTTTCATACTTTTCTGCTAATATTTCTGAAACAAAAGCATGTAAGACAACGAAATTTTGTATAAATAGTCGATATAAACTTGTCAACCAAAAATGGGCGTGGTCCGCCCACTTTATCGCCCACCTCCTATATAAGGTGAAATGTCAACGAAATTTTGTACAAATAGTTCAAGTATCAATGTAAACTCGGAAAAAAACGGTCGTGGTCACCCACCTTACCGCCCACCTCCTATATAACGTAAAATTTGGAAAAGTTGATGGTGGGTATATAGATTCGGCCAAGCCGAATATAACATTCTCGCTTGTTTTTTTTTTTTTTAATTTTTTTTACTAACTTTATATTTTTTGCCTTACAATTTTTTCATAACTTTAAAACTATTGATCAAAAACAATTGTATACATCATTTAAAGATATTGTATGCCAAAATTTTTGTAAATTTAGTTAACCAAAATCGGACAAGTTATTTTTGAGTTATGACAACATAAGTGAAGAAATGTTTCAAAAAACTAAAATTTTTTGAAGATGAGCGAATTCACTTAATTGCGAATAAATTCGAAAAGAATCAATAGATTTTTATGATCGACATCTCATTTTGTTGCTGTTATATTTTATCTTTGTGATAAAGCAATAAATCTAAACAGTTTTTACCGTTTTCTTAAAAAAAAAAACTTGCTATTTTCACGTAAAAAATATATTTTTTGTTTCATTTTTTTATTATAACTCCGAAACTACTAAGCCGATTGAAACGCAATACATAAAGGGATTAAAGGTTATATAAATATAATTTTTTCTAAGGTTATTTCAATAATATCGGACTAACACTTTTTGAGTTATTATTAATTATGTGGAAAAACGTCTAAAAAAATTTATGATTTTACATAAATTTAAAAAAAAAACCTCTCCATAGAACTTAAAATTTGGATCATATTTGGACTACTGGGACCATAATACATCAAATCTATATAGTAGTTATTCAAGCTTTTTTTGCTGTTGACCTGTGTTATCATTATCATTAATTATGTGGAAAAACGTCTAAAAAATTTATAATTTTACAAAAAAAAAATAAAAAAAAACCTCTCCATAGAATTTAAAATTTGGACCATATTTGGACTACTGGAACCACAATACATCAAAATTGTAAAATGGTTTTTCAAGCCTTTAAAATTTTTTCGATTTTGTTGCCTTGTGTAATCATTATGAGTTGAGCAAAAAAAAAATAAAAATCAAAAATAATCATTATGAGTTGAGCAAAAAAAATAAAAATCAAAAATAATCATTGAAAGTTGAACGAAAAAATAAAAATCAAAAATAATCATTATGTGTTGAGCAAAAAAAAAAAAAAAAAATCAAAAATAATCATTGAAAGTTGAGCGAAAAAATAAAAATCAAAAATGATCATTATGAGTTGAGCAAAAAAATAAAAATCAAAAATAATCATTATAAGTTGAGCAAAAACATAAAAATCAAAAATAATGATTATTTGTTGAGTTTTATTTTAAAACTACTAAAAATCATTACGGTCCCTGGTATCTATTATTATGAGCAACATTTTTTTATTTAAATCGAAAACGTATGTGTAAATCATAGTATAATTATAAAGTATACTCGTAAGAACAATTTTTTCATTGACAAACCTCGCGGAACTGTCAAATTGTTTTTGTATTCCTATGCAAACAGTGTTGCCAAAACCTTGTGGGTATGTCCCACCAGATTGTGCTTGAAAACCCGCTAGAAACAGCCTAAACTTTAAATAAAATCACTGATATTTACCGCTAAAATATATCTTATTAAAGGAATTAATAAATTGTTATTTTTTATATTATAAACATGTTAAAAATTAATATTTGGAAAACTTGAACGCATTTCTGAGGTTAAAATCAAGTTGGAAAACATTACAGAACATGCTTTGTAGAGTAGTCCATGCAATCTTTTATTTTATTTAGATTTTTCAACTTAAAATATTTGCAGCAAAATCACCTACAAATAAAATTGTATAAAACATTTTGTTACCATATTGCAAAATCTCAAATATTTTATATATGGAATCGAAGAAAAAAAACTTTCAAAATTATATTTTAAATACTTTGAATTTCGAAAACACTTTATTTTGAAACAAATTACACAACAAATCTCCAGTGTTTGACAGATTTGTCCATATAATAATGTTGAGGTAATTTAAAATTGTCCAAAAAATATTGAAAAACAGTTCAAACTTTTGGGTTTTTGGTTACTTGGTACTTTATATAAATTAGTTAGTAGTAGAGTTAAAAAAATATCTTTGAATATTCTTCTTTCTGTTTCAAATCCATAGGGTGTTGAAAACCATACCACATGCATCCTTGTAGGAGAATTTCGGAGTAATCTCATGACCAACAACGGAGGCTAGTTTGGCAGTTTTATCAGCAAGCTCATTGAAGGAGAGACCAACGTGGGCAGGCGTCCAGATTATGTCTATCCTGCTAACAAGGGAATTTTCGACTTTTTGTTTTATGTTGTCGACCAGAAAATTGAGGGAGGTGTTGTCTTCTAATAGAATACAAGCATTTTTACTGTCAGTGAATATAACCGCTTTCGAGAACCCGTTTTCAATAATGTTGTCAATAGCTCTATCCAGGGCGTACAATTCACCCATAAGTGATGAGACTTTACCTGATATTCTGAAGAGATAGTTCTCCTTAAGAGAAATATTGCAAACGGCACAGCCTGTTGAATCGTCGCTGATTGAAGCATCGGTTGCAAATATAACAGCTCCTTCATTTTTATAGAATTCGAGTTTTTCTTTAAAGCTTCCGCGGATGAGTTCGATAGGTGAGTCTTTTTTTGAACAGTTTATAGTATTTAAAATTACCTTTATTTTGTCCGTTTTTATTGTTTTGAGGTCAGCACAAGTGTTGTCAAATATTTGTTTGAAGTTTTTGTAGATGAATCCAAGGCTTGATTTTGATGATGAGTTGCTTGTAATATGGTTATATAGGTTCCGATTGAAGAATTTTTGTTTTAACAGTTCTTTAAAAGCTAGGTATTGCGATCTTTGTTTTGGGGGTAGTATTAGGGCTAGTGCATAGATTTTGAAAAATTGAGACGAAGGATTGAGGTCTAGGCACCTTCGGAGTAGGTGGTTCTGAAAAGACGTTAATTTTTTGTCTATGTACTTGGGAGCATGAGCCATGGTTGTTCGAGCATACTCGGTTTTGGAGAAGACAATGGATTTAGTTAAGTTGATTGCTATGTTGGGACTAAGACCTCCCTTAATTGGGGGTGAGCATTTTTATGGCTTTGGTAGCTGATGACGATTCATGAATTGCTTTGTCGAAGTGATCTTTCATCGTAAGACTGTTTTTTATGTGTCTGCCAAGAAATTTTATAGAGTTTACGTTTTTGATGTTGAAAGAGTTAATTGTAATGTTAATTTTATGGCGGGCTCCTTTTGCTACATACATTGAGACAGTTTTTTCGGTATTAAGTTCTAGGTTTAGGTTGTTTGCTAGGTCGTTGAAAATCGTGACTTTACTTTGAAGGTTGTTGACTGCGGACTCAAACTTGTTATGAATGGAGACTATTATAAAATCATCTGCAAATTGAAAGATGTGTGTGTTGTTATCAGCAATATCATGTAATTGTGCCGTATAAGTGTTGAAGAGAATCGGGGTTAAGCAGCTACCCTGTGGGAGGCCGTTGAAAATGTCAATTGTGCTATTACCAAGTATTAGTTTTCGGTGTTTGAGGAATTCTCTAATCCAGTGGATCCAGTGATTTGGGCAGGAGACGTTACTGAGAATCGTGATTAGTTGAGAGAGACACAGTCGTAGGCCTTTGATACATCAAGTGCCACCAAAGTTACTTTTTTGCCACTTTCTTTGGCAATGGAAATTGTGTATAGCAAGTCATTGATGCAGGTAGACGATGAGCGATGTTTGCGGTAGGCATATGATCTCAGTGGTAGTATGTTGTTTTCTTCAATGAAATTTGTTAATCGGTTCTTGAGCATTAAGTTAATGATTTTCAAAAATACAGAGATAAGTGCAATAGGACGAAAGCTTGTTATCAGGTTGGGATCTTTGTTCCTTTTGTAGATTGGAACAATACGTACAGAGCGCCAGGAGTCACGGATGTTGCCTTCAAACCATTGGTTGTTCATTGCGATCAGAAGAGCCTGAGCCGATTGTGGTGTTAGTTTTCTAATCATCTGGTAGGTAATTCCATCAATGCCAGGCGCCGAGTCCTTTGTCTTTGATCTTAAAATTTTGCAGAATTCCTCATAGGAGAAAGGATTATCATGAATATAGTATGGGTTGTATACAGTGTCTTTAGCCGAGTTATCTGGTACCTGATCTCTTAAATGCAAAAGGAATTGATAGTTGTTGTCACTGTTCCATCTGGAGGCATTATTTTGAGAACCTGGGGACTTGCACGCTCTGACAAACTTATAGAATTGCTTGGTGTTTGAAATTTGGTTCAAATCATTGATTTTCCTAGAAAATTAATTTCTCTTTGCGGCCTTTACTGCTTTCCTAAAATTTTTAATGGCTGTGGAAAGTACAGATGCATTTTCGGAGTTTTTCCTGATGTTAAATGTCTTTTGTGCGGCCATCTTCAGGCGGAAGAGTTTCTCCAAATCACCATCCCACCATGCCTTCGGAGTCTTCCGACTATTTTCCCTGATCCTGAAAGTAGATTGCACCAAGATTCTGTTAGTTGTCAATTCTATAGAATCAAAGTTTGGTGAAAAAATGGAACAACTGAAATCCTTGAGGACTTTCGAAAGGTAGTTTCGCGTTGGGATATCTCGTCTATGGTTATGTGTATGGGAAAGTGATGGCTCCCACCGATTGTTGTCTGTCCTACCATCCAAAAAGCGTTCAAATGAGTGTTCACAAAAGTCAGATCCAATACGGATCCATGACAAAGAGGATCTGTCAGGGATCTCCTAAAAGTGGTGGTTCCGTCATTTAAACAATTAAAACACGAAGCTTCCATTATGGTCTGGAGCGTTCTGCCACGATTACAATTTGTGGTGTCCCCATAGTCCACAAGTCGAGCGTTGAAATCCCCGCAAAGAATAACGTTGTTCCTTGATTCGAGAAAAGAAACTAAATTCTGCATTGCCGCTCTGAAAGTCGTGATTCTCTCACTGGGTGGGAAGTATACTGAAACAATAGTCAGGTTAGAGGTGAGGTTTGTGGTTTCATATATCAAAATTTCAAGAGGTGTTTGGAAATGTACTTTTTTGACTTTTATAGATTTTTTGAAAATGCAAGCTACTCCACCATAGTTGTTGTTTGTGCGTTTCTTCATAAAATATTGTAATTGAAAAGATTACCACAGATCTTTTTATCCTCATAATCGAAGATTTCACTTAGAACGCATATATCAAAATTAAATTTGTTGAGGTAAAAATCTAATGAATTTTTGTTTCGGGTCAGACTCTGGATGTTATATTGTAAAATGCGTACCATGTTGTATAGAAGACGTTGAAATTGAGAATAGGATGGATGGGATTGCCTGTTTTGATTTATAAAATTTGTGACTATTAAGAAGGTGTGATGTTTTCATTATGGATTTATCAAATACTGTTTTTGTGTATGTATTGTTAAGTGATTTCCTTGGAGTTGTTTTATGATTTGTTGATATGTAAATTTTGCATAGCATGATTTTATTTTTTGTTTGGATATTATTTTGTATTAATTTTATTGTAGAGCTATATATTATTGTTTTTAGAATCATTTTTGGGATGTGATGTATCTGATGTGTTAGTATGGTTTTGTAATTTAATATTGGAAATTGAGTGTTTGAGGTTTTCTAAGAAGCTGGAGCTTTCGGTGTTGTTGATTTGGGAGAGCATTATTGATATTTGCGCTATAAAATTGTTCATTAGTTTTTCGACTTCAGAAACTTTGAAATATGTAGGTTTGGAGTAGACAGGACCTGAGGGTTCGACGGTTGTAGGTTGAATTGAAGTAAAATGAGGTTTTGGACGAAGTGCCGCAATCTTTCTGTATTTTATACGAGTAATTCGACGATTAATTTCGGTGTCATTGTCCCTAATGTTGGTGACCTGATTCTTGACTAGACTAGGGAAGTTTATGTTATCAGTATCATCTGATAGGATGTCATAGTAATTGTTGTTCAAAGAGTACGTTTGTATTACCTCTTTTCTGGAGTAGTTTGATATAGCCATGATTTCCCTGATGTTTTTTTTTTTCCTTCTTCCATGTAGGACATTTTCTAGAATCTGTAGAGATATGATCTTTCGAGTTGCAGTTAAGGCATTTCATCTCTTCACATGAGGGCACGCATGATGTTTTTTCCAGACACGCATCACACCTATGGTCCTTACACTCTTCGTTCCCGCAAAGCAGTGATTTCCCACAGTTTAGACAACGTTTCCGTGATCTGCATCGTATGGCAATATGACCCAGACGTCCACAGTTCTTGCATTGTCGCAGGGGGGGCACATAAATGTCAGCAGTAACAATAGTATTAAACATTTTCAACGTTTTGGGAAATGCTAGCGATCCGAAGTCGACCTTAATTGTGGAGGAGGGGGCGGGAGTTCTTGATTCAGTGTTTCTTTTGTATCGATATACAGATATAACATCCAGTCCGATGTTATCTTCAATTTCCTCGCTGATTTCTTGTTCAGAAAAAGATGTTGGAACATTTTTAATAATTACATACCTTTGAATGAACCGATTCGGAATGAAGGCTCTAAGACCGATTTCCTTGAGCTTTTCTTCCAAAACAAATTTGTTGGCGCCCTCAGCGTTGTTGAAAGTCAGCCGGAAGAGGTTAAAACCAACCTCTTTAATTGTCGCATTTAGACTTATTTTGATTTTTCTCAGTTTTTCATGAAGAAAGAGTTCTATATTTTTCCTGGAGTTGGACAACTTGTCATCAGATTGAACAAGTACATTAAAAGGGCCCGTATGTGTTGCCGGGTACCAATTTATGATGTCTGCATTCGTATTAGCATCGTTGTTGGTGATGTGATTACTCGAAGCTAAACCCAAGGACTGCGAAGACTCCGCTGATGAATTTGCACTTCCGGAGTTTCCAATTGGAATACCATTGTTGTTTTTGAGTTGTTTGTTGTCTCCAGTCTTAACACTTCCCTCGAAAGGCCGCTTGGAAACCCCGGGGGGGCGTCCATTGTCGTCGTCCATTAGAGATTCCTCCCTTTACTTTAGTATCTTTCTCGGATTCTGATTCTAAAGGTGAAAGTGAAGTTATTTTTCCAAATTAATTTAAAAAAATAAATTTTAGAGTCCTATCTCTGTTGTTTTTTATTTTTTTCCAACCACGTGTATTATTTTAGCTGTTAAGGCCGGACACAAGTTAGCTTAAAATTGCAAAAGGAATTTTCCAGACGAACAGAGGAAAAAACAGAAATTAAAAAAACCGCTATTCTCTCTAAAATAAAAAATCCACACAAAAACGCGATGCGCTAAAAAGACCGATCTCAACAAGAGTTGTGAAGAGACTGTGTAGAACAATTTAGCATAATTTTTTGGACGTTTTAGCACTTTGCCAATTACATCTTCTGGCAACACTGGACGTTTCCTCCCGCGAATGAAACAGCTGATCGTTTATATTGCTTGAATTGTAATGGTAACAATTAAGCCCAAATTACAATAGCGCGTAGTCTGCAGCAGTGTGTGCTGCCATAATCAGCTGATTATTTAGAATGCACTGTTTGTTATGGTATTGATTACATTTGGTCAGCAGCAGTTTGCAGTGCTGTTTCATTTAGCCCTGTTTCTAAATTCACTGCGCTGCATTCAGATTGAGAGCGAGACAAAGAGAGTGAGCAAATAAATGAGAGGCTAAAATACACAAATAGAACAAAGCTAGATGGTGGTTGTAAATTGTGACTGCCTACGCTGAATTGTAATTATAACGGCAGCAACATGTTGTGCTGACAGTGATCAGCTGATAATTTTTGCTGATACTGATGCTGACTACGCGCTATTGTAATTTGGGCTTTATAGAAACTTGACGTTGATGTGATGTCTGATTCTGTTGAAAACAGAATTTTCTTATAGTGGAAGGCCAATGTACGCGTCATGCGGCAACGGGCGGCAGCATTATTACCAGCTTAAAAACTAATCAATTGTTTACAATAAAGTGACAAAAATTTGAAAACACTGTTATAAAATTAATCTGGCAATGCTGTTACACGCGGCAACGCGTCAAAGTTGAATTTTTTTCAACTTTTTTATATGGACCGCGTGAAAACATGATCAGCTGATGGCCGCGTGTTCCGCGTGCCCCGTACATTGGCCTTCCACTATTAGGTTGATCCGCGACAGTTGTTAGGACAGACATCTCACTTGGGTCCGTGATGTACGATCCCGTTGTGTTACCCAGATACAGGTTTGCAGTCCGCTGCTACTCCGACTGCAACATTGCTTCACCAAACCATCTTGATCCTACAAGAAAAGAAAATAGTGACTTTAAATCAATTGTGCTCAAGTCACCTTGATCCAGAGTCGGAAAGCCTAGTATGGACCTCCTAATCTCTGATAATGGCGGGCATTCGCAGAGTAGATGAAAGACTGATTCTTCCTCCATCTCATCATTGCAACTTCTACAGAAGTCGTTAAACAGAAGACCCATTCTACGCACATGAGTCCCTAAAATACAGTGCCCTGTAATTACCGACACTAACAGTTTCACTTGCACTCTAGAGTGCGAGTAAAGGGAGTTGGTCCTCCTATTATCATAGGTGGGCCATATAATTCTAGCAGTGCGACATGTGGGTTCATTAGCCCATCTCGTCTGAGCAATACCTAGTAATTCCCTATGGAACAGAGTCTTACATTCCCTTACGGGAATACCTATCAGATGATCAATAGACTCTTCATTGAGAGTCAATCCCTGTTTGGCTGCAGAATCAGCCGAAATATTCCCAGCACAATCACCGTGCCCAGGAACCCAGATTAGCCTAACCCTTGAACGTCTCGCTATCTCGTTAAGAGATACCCGGCATTCAGTTGTTAACAAAGATGTCGTATAGACACCCGCTATAGATCTAATGACAGCTTTGCTGTCAGTAAAAATACAGATATCTCTCGATATCTTGTGATACTTCAGCCAGTTTGCTGCCCTTTTTATTGCGGATATTTCCGCTTGAAGAACACTACACATGTCAGGAAGTCTATAACAGACCTTTCTATCATATTTCTCAACATAGAAACCGCAACCGACCCTATTCAACTTTTTCGAGCCATCGGTGTAAATCCTCAGAGCCCCAGGAGTTGAATGAATGGCGGCCGAAGCGTTAGGTTCAGGAATAATGACGGAGAAATTTGCATCAAAGAATGGTCTCGGGATGCAGTAATCGATCTGTGAATGGCCACTCGTTGAGAAGCCTAGAATACGAGAATGACCATAGTCCCACCTACCCCATGGACATGCTGCATTCAGCCTTATTGCTGAATTAAAAGCAGCCTGCCTGACCATCAAGTCAACAGGCAACCAGTGCAAAAGTGTGAAAAGAGCCTTAGTCGGCGTCGTGCGCAGCGCACCCGTAATAAGAATGGCCATCGACCTAAGGACTTTTACAAAGACTTTACGATAGATATCCTTATCCATCGCTTGCCACCAGACAATAGCCCCATACAGGAGTATAGGTTTAACTACCGCATCGAAGATCCATCTCATACTGTTAGCAGTGTTGCCAAACAATCATTTTTTTACAAATAAACAAATATTTAACGAAGTAAAGATAAATATTTGGCATGTTTAATTTTAATCAGAGTTGCATTTTTAGACTTTTTCTAGTAAATAATTTATGGTAACTTTAGCTTACAAATGTTAAAAACATATGTCACGTTATTAATTTTGGATAATTGCACATAATTCTTCCCATAAATAAACGGGACATCAACATCACATACACAACCAACTAACCCGGCCTTAAGACATAAAATCAACTTGGCTGAGTTAAAAAACTGAGTGTGTGCGCTGCTTATTTCATTTGACTGCTGAGCAAAATAAAAACTGGATGCTTCTTATTTCAGTTTTGTGTGTGAGCAGTAAATTATGTTAAGCAAGCATGTGATCGAAAATCAAAACTTAAACTTTTTTCAGCGCAGTCGCCAGTTGAGAAAAAATATTGGGGTGCTTAATATTAAACGCTGGTTATTTCTTCAAAATCTACAGGGGTGGGCAGATTATCTTTTATATATTTTGAAAATTTTGACCATTTTGCCTTATTAAAATTATATATTATGATTTCAACCTCCTTATGCTTTAGATTAATATTGCTCATAATTGGTAAATGATCAGATTCTAAATCATTAATCACTTTGACAACTATCAAGTGTGCTGAGAAGTTTGTTACAAAGAAGTCCAGAGTAGATGGTTGTTTATTTTGATCGGCAGGCATATAAGTGGGTTCATGAAGAAACGCTAATTCTGTTCGATTTGGTTGCATTTTCTCATATATTTCCCCAAGAATTATTTCTTAAACATCCCCAGAATCGATGTCTACAGTTTAGGTCTCCCCCTAGAATATATATTTGTTATTGTTGTCCGTTAATTTATGGAGATCAGACCTAAATTTAATTATTTTGGAATCATCTGATCCATGTGCTCCACTGTTTTGCGATTACCAGCGCAGTGAGCACAAAACGGTTTAACAATGCATCTACTGGAACCATGACCATACATCTGACAATTGTAACTTTGAGTGGGTTTATATTTATTGGGCTTTTGGTATTCCCATCTCACTTTTACAGAATATTTCTGGTTTAATTCTTTAATTCTCTAAGCGTTATTGACTTTCTCTCAAAGTATACAATATAGATTACTTGTCGGCAATTTTTGTTCCTTTTGCTTTCAGTGGACACGCAGAACATTTGTCAAACAATTCATAATTTTTTGTCGTCAGTCACTGACGGCCAGTGTCGCTTCGATACTTTTACGTGCAGCGCTTTTTCTTCCGCATACACAATGACGTTTGATGGCAGACATGGTTGTTCGAACAATTGTGCGAACAAGAACAAAACATGAACAAGTTGGATCCACACTAACCAAATGCATGTGCGTACAACATTTAGTTCGATGTGCGAACAAGAAAAAGGCTCGTAAAGACCTCATATTAAGGCCTAAGTTTAAAAGACGAGACTTTACAACGGCTGGATCACACTTATCAAATCCCAGCAAGACAGCCTTGTAAGGTTTTTCAGTTTTTGAAGCATAGGTGAAATATTCAAGTTAAAATTTATTTTTTAGCGCTTCGCAAAATTTGTCATAGTCTTCTTTAATTTAAGACCAATTGAAATTTTACGTATAGAGTAATCTTTTACACTTAATATTCTACACATTTCGTGTACTTGCTCTATTTGACACTTTAGAATAGTGATTTTAGGTATGGCAACTTTAACAGCTGTTTCGACGATAAATTCATCGTTATCGTCATCATCAAAAGTTTGAAGTGGTGTAAAAAATTTTGGTTTGTAGTTCTCTGAGAGCTACTAGCAGTTGCGTGTTTCTTGCTCATATTGTGGCCATGAGAGGCAACAATATCTTCACCGTTTTTGCGCTTGTAACGTGTAGTTACAAATATTAAACCACCAACATAATAACATATTGTAACTACTGTAGTAGTTACAATACAATAGGAGAATTTATAATTCTCATTTAATTAGTTTCGACGATAAATTCATCGTTATCGTCATCATCAAAAGTTTGAAGTGGTGTAAAAAATTTTGGTTTGTAGTTCTCTGAGAGCTACTAGCAGTTGCGTGTTTCTTGCTCATATTGTGGCCATGAGAGGCAATAATATCTTCACCGTTTTTGCGCTTGTAACGTGTAGTTACAAATATTAAACCACCAACATAATAACATATTGTAACTACTGTAGTAGTTACAATACAATAGGAGAATTTATAATTCTCATTTAGTTTATGTTAATTTAAACATAAATAGTCAAGATTACGACAACACATTTGAGCAAGAACCGAAGTACCGATCTTGTTATACTTTGATCTTAGGGAACAAAGTATCACCAGACACGACCGAAGTTCTTTCTTCCGAACCGTAGCCGAATCCGTAGTTAGCAGACCGAGAGCCGAAGAATTTATCTAGTCGGATTGTAGTAGAACCGTAGTTAGCCGATTGAGAGCTGAAGAATTTATCTCATCGGATTGTATTTTGAAGGCCGAACCTTGTAGTTAGCCGACCGAGAGCCGAAGAATTTATCTCGTCGGATCGTATTTAGCAGTGCGTAAGATCTTAGTTAGCCTACAGAGAGCCGAAGCATTTATCTCGTCGGATTGTATTTAGAAGTGCGTACGATCCTAGTTAGCCGTCGGATTGTATCTAGTAGTGCATACGATCTTAGTTAGCCGATCGAGAGCAGAAGCATTTATCTCGTCGGATTTTATTTTAGAGACGAAACCCGTAGTTAGCCGATTGAGAGTTGAAGAATTTGTCTCGTCGGATTTAATCTTGTTAACCAACCTAAGAACTAAAATTGCCAACCCTATTCTTTCCCCTCATAGATAGGTATCATTCGTCGTTGTTCTTGTGGTAACAATCAAAGGAAGCAGACCTTTGAAGAAACTGGACAGACTGAGTATACCCCAGCTGGAAACAAAACTGCATTACACGCTTGAGCAAAAAAATAAATAAAAAATAAGCGCGAATGTTATATTCGGCCCGGCCGAATCTATGTACCCACCATCAGCTTTTTTAAATTTTACGTTATATGGGAGGGGCGGTAAAGTGGGCGGACCACGTCCACGTCCATATTCGGCCCGGCCGAATCTATGTACCCACCATCAGCTTTTTTAAATTTTACGTTATATGGGAGGGGCGGTAAAGTGGGCGGACCACGTCCATAACTTTTTTGTTTATAAGCCGATTTTGCCCATTTTCAATCCCAAACAAACCTTATGTAAGACAAACATTTGTGCCAAATTTCGTCCCCCTACGTTTTCCCGTTCGAGCCCTATCCTGCTTTCAACAGACGGACGGACATAGCTAGATCGACTCAGAATCTAACCAGGACCCAGAAAATATATACCTTGTGGGGTCTTAGATGATTCCTTCGACATGTTACACACGGAATGACAAAATCAATATACCCCCATCTTTTTGATGGTGGGTATAAAAAAAATACCGTACACTTTTTGACTGCAGATCAAAAGTAACACAAAAATAAATGAATACACATTAAATGATAGTGCAAGACTGAAATTTAGGGTTATACCCAAATTAATAAGAATTTTGTTCAGTTAGTTTTGGCCGACACTGTATATTAACTATTTTCCGCAATAAATGTATGGGAATGTCCTTCATTGGCCAATTCAATGTACTTTCGTTGTTTTTAATTTTCGCCCCATTTTACTAAGTCGCACTTTTACAGACCTATGCTTATCTTACCAAAAACCTGAATTATTAACACTTTTTTTCAAGATTAGTATTTATTTTTTTTTTCGACCTACCAAATTCATGCATTTCTGCAATGAATGAATCTTGACAAAAAATTATATTAAATTATATTATATAAATTAAATTATATTATATTAAATTAATCCTAAAAAAAATTAAAATAATATATAGGTTCTCGATTTTTTGTCATGCAATTCCTTCATTGCAAAAATTAAATTTTTCAAAAAGCATACTAGTTAGTTATTTAATAACTAATATATTAATTGTATTAATAATAATTGAAAACGAATAGTTATTTTTGCATATTACGATTTTAATCAAAATATTTTATTTTTAGATGGACAGATCTCAGATTAATGATCAGAACAATGCTTTTGATTCCTTTAATGATATCACTTCAACAACTGGCTTATCTCTCTACGAACGCAAAATGTATTCTGTCGGTGATATAGACACAATCATTCAGAGCTTTGAAGAACGTGATCTGGATAATATAAATTCAAACATATTTGATAAACAATAAAAACACAAAATTAATTATTAGGATTTTTAACTATTTTAAATAGTTGTATTTTTATTTATAATTATAAAATAAAAGTGAGGCAATTCTACAAAAGGGGCCTCTATTTTTTCAAAAAGATTTGTAATTAAAGGTAAAATAGAAGTTTAATATTCGCTTCTATCCAGTACAATGTATATTAATTAATAATAGTATTATGTAGTAAGTAAAACTTCAAAAAAAAAAAAAAAAATAATAATAATAATAATAAAATAAAGAATTTATAACTTGTTGTTTTCTTGCTTATAATTTAAGTTGCGATAATCAAAACCATGCATATTGTTAAGGTGAATTTATCAATCTTTCGTTAGTGTCGTGTTAGATTATTGTATCGACACAATATGGAAGATTTGACTTATTTACCCTGTTTCGATTAGGCACTCATGCTATTTTATTTCCAATATTAATTGAACTTAATTCAATTTTGATTACAACTAATTTAATTTTTTTTTTTTTTTTTTTTTTTTTTGAAAATCTATATATTATATAATAAAAATTAACCATTAAAAATTAACAATTTTTTGTTCTCCTCTTAATCATTTTGACCTTCATATAATTATGTATATGTTGGTATGTATGAGTAAAAAAGAAAAGAAATAAAATGTTTAATTAAATGAAAGGAATTTGTTGTTTGTAGTGTAGTAATGAAAAGGTGGCAATGAGGAGGACGACTGTGTGCAATCAAAATGCTAAATTTATATTTTTTGTTTACAAACTGACTTGTATTTGCTTTATTGCCAGCTAGAAGTTTCTTCAGTTGTTGAATATTTAACTCAAGGTAGGGAATTGACGTTCATCGTCTACTTTAAGAGCGTTTGGAGTAGAACGTTTTTGTTGTCTGTCACCAAAGTTACGCTGCTGTCTCGGTTGTCTGTCACCTTCGGAACGAGGTCCTTTATTATCACCACCAGGGCGGGGACCACGTCCACGTCCTCTACCGAAACCGCCGCCACCACGACGACCATCATTGAAATTGAATTGAATGTCGACGATACGTTGCAAGCGACCGACCCGTTGAGGATACATAGATGGATCGTACTCATATTCTTCTTCACTGTCGCCTTCCTTCTTTTTATTAAGCACAACCATTTTCTTCCATTCAGAAGTATCTTCACCTTCATTTGGCTTACGAATGTTGTATTGCGGCTTTGTGCGTTCTCCACGCAGTGCCTTCCATTCGTCCAGTGTTAATTCCTTTACTTCTTCCTCTTCTAGTACAGCAGGTTGTTCGGGTGTTTGTTCATTAGAAGATTCCTCTTTATCTGTTAAAGTAGCATCGGCATCAGTTGTCGACTTATTAATATCGTCGATGTCTTGTTTAACAGATCCCCAGTTATGAGCCCCAGCACCATCACGCTTGTCAATGGCTTTAACACCTTTAAAGAAATGTAAAAAGAATATACATTTAAACAAAAACAAGTACATACATACAAAAACCGATTTTTGAGTTATTCGAAAAACAACATTTTCAAAAAATCGGGTTGAATACTAGAAAACCGACTAACTATCCAGTTTTTAAAAAGCCATTAATAAGTCTACAAATATATTTTACGGGGTCTTAGATGAATATTTCGATATGTTACAAATGGAATGACAAAATCAATATACCCAATCGAAAAAATTCATATGATCAAATTATTGTATCGGGTTATTTCCTATTTTCAGCCAATGTACAAGGTAATAACACCCACAAAAATCCATGCCTTATATAAACGAAAGTTAACGTTAACGAATGTTTATGGATATATTTCTTATTATATACGAAATTTTTATATTGTTTTACGATAAAACTTTGTATTTTTTACGAATATTTTTTTATAAATACAAAATTAGTTGTAACATATACAAAAAAAAAATTCATATTTTTAGTTTATAATTTCATATTAATAGAATGTGATTTTTATTAGTTTACAAAAAAATCGTATTTTTTAGTTTTGAAATAATACTTCATATATTTTTAAGTAAAAGTAAAAATCTTAAATTCATTCTTATTAAAAATAATAACAAGTTTTTTGACCCAAACAGCTCAAAATAATTGGAATCTTCACTAATTTTTTCAAAATTAGCATTCAAGATAATAACCAAAGTAATTAATAATATAAAATCGGATAAGCAGTTTAAAGTGAAATATCGAAATTAAATTGGGATCTGTCTTATGTATCATACTCCAAAATTATGTTTAAAACATATTCGAAATCCAATTTTGAAATATTCATCCCTCCATTGGCAGCTTGTTTTACGTAAAATATTTTTTTAAAGATTCCTCCGTTCGTTAGTTTTCTAATTTATATTTTTTAAATAAATCTATTTTAATTTTTGCCCTTTGGGGCTATGAAAGTGCTCTTGATAAGGTAAGGTTCTATGTGAATTTCTGGCATGGACTTTTGACAAACTCAGGTTTCCAATTTTTTGTTAAAAAAAAATCAACTATTTCTATGGAAATGTTAATTTTTTGTCAACAATATCTCCAAAAATTCAAATATTAAATAATATGAAAATTATCTTATATCAAAATAACACAGAAATATAATAAAATACCTTAATTATTTAAATCAGAATGTTTTAAATTACAATGTTATTTAAAATAAAAATTTTATGTTATATGTTTTTCTCAAAAATAAAAAATAATATTACAAATTATATTTTGTTATAAAACGAAAATATTTAAATATTACGAAAGAAACCACTACGAAAGATTTCGTGAATTTCGTAAAATGTTAAAATGCTTTATAAAATTTATTTTCGTAAAATATAAGAAATTTTCTTATATTTTACGAATGAATTGGCTACGAAATATTTTTTTTTTTAAATGTGTCATAGACTTTTTTCGGTGAATATATCCTTTTTTTATGCAACTTTGCTCGAAATATTTTGACTTACATATATTATAACGAGTAAACTGTTGGTATCTTAAATATTGTTTTCACCAAACTATTAGTTAAATTAATATTATCTATCTTGTCTTCACTTTGCTCTTTTGTATAAATTATTTATATTTTCTTCGACCCCACATACCCCTTAAGAGCGGAACTGTGGGCTCAAAGTGGAGTACCTCTGACATAGAACATTTTTAAACGCTTGCCAATTCTTTGTTTCTTATCCGATTTTAAATCTTAACAAAGCCCACGATAAGGCCTATGAAAAACATGCTTACTATTATCTGTTATAGTTTTCGAGTTTTTTTGCAAGTTCTAGGTTCAGTTCATTCGAAATTTTCATTTTCAGGATCTACAAGGAACTCTCAACTAATTATTTCTCCAATAAGAAATTCTGTTTTTGGATTGGAATTCACTACCTTGCCCTTTGCGCATTTTTTCTTTATCATATTAATTACTCTTTTAGAAATATTCTTTGTGGTTTTCGTTTGCCTTCACTGATAAGGACTATAATAGCTGCATTCTTAGGCCCAAATTCAAAAATGTTTGCTTATTTTATTTCGTTAAATTTTAATAAGTATATATCAATTACTTTATATATATATTTATTAAATTTCAGTATGAAAAAAAATTTTAAAATATTAAAGGTATTCACCTCAAAATTTTGCAATTTATAACTGTTTGACGTGAGCAACCAATTTAAAAAAAAATTGATAAAGTTAGCAAAAAAAAAGTAAAAATATTTTTTTCAAGACACTGAAAAAAGTGAATTCATTTCAAATATTTATTTATTTATTGATGTTATATTTATATTTTATTTTACAAAGTAAATTTATAAAATATAAATATAAAAGGCGCGGATTACTAGACCATATGCGCACGTATTGACAAATTATGAAAACTAAAACATTTTCATATATAAAAATAATAAAAATAAATAAGAATGTTAACAATATTCAAAAATCCATAAAAATAGATGTATAGAATATACATAAATAATAAAATAATGACTAAATTAAATAACAAATAAAAAAAATCATAAAATAATTTTGGTGATATTTTTATATCACCAAATCTTGATAATCAGTAAGTTGTCCTTTATTGTACAGTCAAGTAGCTTCTCTAATGGCAGTTCTATTCTCGATTTCCTGCATTCAGTCAATATATGGGGAATGGTAAGATCAACGTTGCAGATGCTACATTTTGGTGAATCTGTTTTCTCATAATAATGTTTAGAATTGAATAGTGCCTTACCCACTCTCATACGAGCAAGCATTATACACTGTGCTCTCGATAAATTCTTGTTGTATCTACCCCTATAATTTGTGGTATTGAGCAGTTGTTGGCCAGTTGCAAAGGGTTTCGTTAGTACTTTTGGAAAACATGGTATTTTCGTAACGTTCTGTAGGTTCAACGCCCTTTTGGCGCCAATGTCAGCATGTTCGTTGCCACTGATCCCGATATGCGAGGGGACCACATAACAAAAATCTCGTTTTCAATATTCTCCAAGCACAGAAAGTCATCGTAAGCTCCATTTTTATTGTTAATCAAGACTCTCGTAGCACTTAAGCTATCAGTGCAAATTAAACTTCTGCCACCGTGTTCAATAGAATAGCTTATCGCAGTTTTAATAGCTGCCATTTCAGCCGTAAAGATTCCGGTATTGTCCGGCAAACGTACTTGTTATTTGCCTAACGATAGAGTAGGATGTCAAATTATCCTGAAATGAACCGTCTGTTTAGTATATTACATCTGGGAGGCGATTCTTCCCAAAAGCATACTCTTGAAACATAAAGTGTTTGTTGAGTTTTTGTTGAAAAAACTTAAGCTGTCCTCAACTTTAACAATATTCCCGGACTGAACAGGGTGTATTAGTCTGTTTGGAATAGATAAGTTCGATCTCCTCAAGATGAATATTATATTTTTAATAGTGGATGGTGGAGAATTCATTGTAGTATCTAGCTGTTTCCAAAAAGTGTCATGTAAACCATCAGATGATATTGTGATTGATCTTGAAGCCATATTAACAGCACTCTTTTCCAGCAAAGTTTGGAAATCCATGAACTTGGCCTCAGTTCTTAATTTTGCAATAGGTGTTGTTCGCAGCAGTCCGGATGCGGTTCTAAAACACATATTTATTGAAGTATGGATTTTATTTACGTTCCTTTTCGATGTCCAGCCGTATATTGTTATACCATGTTGGATCGTGCCGATTGTCAGTGAACTACAAATACTGAGTACTGTCTCAATGTGAGGTCCTTTGTTGCGAGAGCAAATAAGTTTAAGAACGTTGTTAATCTTAGACATTTTGTGTGTCAAATTTCTGATATGTGTACTCCAGAGGAGATTTCTGGTAAAAAGTAAACCTAAAATTCTCATCTGTTCAGAAATTTGAATAGTTTCAGTTCCGATTCGAATCATGTCGTTGTTGCAGAACCTCTTTCTGCATACATGTAGAATTTATTTATTTATTAAATCAAGTAATATAAAGAAGCCTTTCAAGGCCAATAAATATATATTACAAAAGCAAAATCCTGAACATAAACATCTTAAGAATATCAAAAACTATACAAATGTATATAAATATAAATTAAGGATTTAATATTAAATATGCTATATTATAAAAAATCATTACAATTTGGCCCCCCAGCCGAATAAAAAGTAAAAGTAAACAAAAACATGTCCCAAAGCGGTAGTTTTTTTAAAAAAAAGCAAGTTATATTTATATATATTAAATAAAACCGAATAATCTAGTACATTTATCCTTAAGCAAGCAAGTAACCAAATAACTGCTGCCAACATTGAAGTATTATTTTCTTCAACTAAAAATACCGTTACAATGAAAAATAATTACGTATAAAACAAGTAAAATTGTTTAAAAAAGTTCAAAAATCAAACCAAAAACAACTCGTGTATATATAAACGCAAACAAATCAGTGCACCTCATAAATATTAAAAATACTAAAAAAATAATTAGGCATCAGTACTAGATGTGGAGAAATGTGCAATCAATTTCAAACGAAATGCATTATTCGAATGCGAAAATATGCGGAGCTCAACAGGTAAATAATTCCAGCAACGAGCTACTCTAACAAGAAAAGATCTCTCAAAACAACTGCAGGTTATTCTTGGAATCACTATTTGAGGGTTCCTAGTGGAATGAGAAAAACGAAATCGCGAACAAAGTTGAGAAGGCTGGCCACTCTTAAGCAATCTAAAGAAAAACAACAGGCTTCTAAGAAGCTTAAAATGTTTAAAGTCACATCCAAGAAAATCAGTAACATATCCAGAAATGTGAGATCTCCTGGGAAAGTTATAAACATATAATACAACAAGGTAAATAAATACTATAATACAACAAGGTAAATAAATACTATTCGAATAAATCCTACGTAATATTCCAGACACTCTTCCAAAAATATTGTCAACATGACTCTCAAACGTAAGTCGATCATCGATATAAACTCCAAGACATCTCAGCCGATCAACAAATGAAATTTTGTTACCTCTAACAAATATATTCAAGTCAGAAATATGATGTCCACTGTTCAGATTTCACATTTCATTTCACACATTTCAGATTTATTAGCCGGAATTACGGCTCCTTTTTCTTTGGCCCAGTTTTGAATTACAAGGTCCAAGTTGTTCAGATTGGAACGGACTGACTCTGGATTACCAGAAGCCACGGCAAAAATATTGTCAGCATAAATGCCGACGTAATCTATACCAGGTAAATTCTCAACTGCCCTTGCCAAAAAGTTAGCATAAATGGTGTATAAAACCACTGATAGGGGGGAACCTTGAGGTACGCCATTGTCCAAATTATGAGTGGCACAGAAATAACCATCAACTTTAACAGATACTCTACGATTTGCAAGAAAAGATCTTACCAGTTCTATAATTTTTCTGGGAACACCCCATTTAGTCAGCTCAAGTATTACTGATATAGATGTTACACGGTCAAACGCTTTCTCTATATCCTCCGAGAGGACGAGACTATGTTTGCCACTGCTTAGGTTACGACGTAATACTTCTTCTAACTGGTGACATATACTGTGAACCCCGTGCCTAGGGATAAAAGCGTGTTAAAGTTTCGAAATTTTTTCCTTGTAAATTTCCAAAAGCGTTTGGCAACGATCTTCTCAAGTATCTTAGAAAGCACTGGCAACAGAGAAATGGGGCGGTAACCTTCCACTTGACTTGGGTTTTTTCCAGCCTTCGGAATAGGTGAAAGAATACCAGAAGCCAATATTCTACTATACAATCGACAAAGACGTGATTTTAGAATATCAGGCGCAGATTTAATCATGGCATAACAGATTTTATCACGAGCCGGTGTGGAACAATTTAGTGTTTTCATTATTTGATTAAGTTCAGAAGATGAGACTGCATTATTCAACTCTTTATATTGGCAATTAGTTAGTGGCAGATTATCAATTTTGAAGTTGTTTTTCTCAGAAATAATATCCAGATTAAAGGCGTCATCAGCACTTAGGGCACACCAATATTTTGCAAAACTATCAGCGATGTCCAGTGGACATGAAAAAGTATTACCATTTCTATAAATAGTGGGGAAATTATTTCCTCTATTGTTGACTTTGCTCCAGTGTACCCGCACATCCATGGAAGGGTTCAGTGAATTAAAGAAATTTTTCCAAGTATTGGTTTTCGCAAGTTTACATTCCCTTTTTACTTTGGCACAAAGCCTTCTGAAGTTAATTATGTTCTCCATGTTTCGACATCTTCTAAGTGATTTCCATGCTTCCTGTCGTAATCGTATCAAATTGGATATTTCGGAATTGAACCAAATCGGGTTATTTTTCACTTTTGGTTTACGGCTTATGGGAACTGATTCATTTGCCGTCTTTCGTAAAATTCGCATTATCTGCGCAGCTTCCATGTTAATGTTAGATGATTCTTCAATCTGTGCGTTCACTTCGATTGCTTTTTCTTAAACCGTGTCCAGTTTGCACGTTTGTCTAAAAAGCGAGGTACAAATTTTCTTTCCATATTCTCAATCTGGTTGGTAATTTTAATAGGAAAGTGATATCCCACTTCCAGCATAGGTAAACAAGTCCAGTTTAAACAAGGAGCAATATCTACACTAGACATAGATACATCAGCAGCTGTTAAAGTGTTTCGGGTACTAAGTAGCGTTGGGGAACCGTCATTTAAAACCACTAAATTATGGTCATTAGCAAAATCTTCAAGGATTTTTCCGTTTGGTGAATTTGTAGTAGAACCCCACAAGATGTTTTGCGAATTTAAATCACCCAGTAGAATATGATGCACATTATCAACGATCGTAATATTGCCAACTATTGAAGGAGATAAGTTGATGTCACCTTCATTATAAATATTTGAGTACTATGGTCTGATGAAGGAGCGACTGGCTTGAGGTAGTGTGGTTTTTAACGTTCAAATTATTTTTTACCATTAAAGCTATACCCGATTTGGCATAGTCGTAGTCGTGGTTATGGTGGAATATTTGAAAACCTGGCAAATGGAGTAGATGTAAATTTTTCTGTACTATGTGGGTTTCTTACAGGGCTATAATGTTGGGTTTGTGTTTAGCTACTAAAAGTTACAAAGCATACTTGTTGTTTATAAATCCCTGTATGTTCCACTGGAGAAGGGTAATGTTCTGGCTAAAGGACATAAGATTTTATTTTATTATTTTGCCCTATTTACTTCTGATATCGTCGATAACAACTTTTGAAATAGAACCAATTGTGTTGAAGATATTACTTTGTTTACTTATTATTGACCGCAACTGCAAGTTTGTCATTCCGATTGTAATTTCCACAATTTTCGTCGGAGAGCAAAAAAGTTTATATTTTCTGAATCCTTATAAGAAATAATGTCGATAGTACGATACCAGTCTGTATGTTGAAATCAGTTTTTAGAAAGCCCCAGTTATCGGAAGTATATGTTTTATACATAAAATTATATTCCTTAGAAAACCACTAATAATTCAGCAAAATCGGTCCACTAATGACCGAGATATCGCCAAAAAATTAAAAGGCCACCAAAAAACGAATCTATTTTCGACTTTTTTAAGTCGCTATATTTGTTCTTACACCGAAAATTCGCAATCATTTAAATTAAAAATTCGGATCAATAATAACTGAGATATCGGTCAAAAATAATTTTCGGACTTTATGAGGCAGATTTTGGACAAATCTGTTACAAATATTTTTTTGAATTTTTGATATTTTTACTACGCCCTTATAAGAATTTTAAAATTTCCAAAATGTAAAGGATTTGGCCGAAAACAGGGTTTCCAATAGAACTCAATATGAGCGAACAGCATCATTTCAATGATGTAGTGAAGAATTAGCAAAAAATACTTTTTAGTGAAAGTCAACATCCTAAAAAAATATTTGATAATATAATCCCATTATCTGAATGGAACAGTTTAATAGCTGGGTATAGATCAGGAGTTTTTAATAAATTTCCATACAACAAACTATAAAATGTATTAAATTCAATGTACGTGAATACACCCAGTATTTTTTAAAGATTTTTGCACCCATATTGGGATTCAACCAGTGTTAAAAAATTTCTTAGTATCCCAACTTTTTATATAAATATGATTTGTTAATTCTTCATTAAATCATTGAAATGATGCTGTTTGTTTATATTGAGTTCTATTGAAAAACCTTTTTTTCGGTAAAATACTTTATATTTTGGAAATTTTAAAATGCTTCTAAGGGTGTTGTACCTTCTTTTATCAGTTGTATTAATTTTTGACCGATTTTGATATTAATAGAGAGGTATAAAGTTTTGGCATCCTTCGTGATATTTTTGGGATAAATTTAATGAAATTTAAATACAAAGGCTTTAAATCGAAGAATGTATTATAGCTGCAGTACATAAGTTCAATTTTGACCCATACACCGAACTAATAAATAAAGTTTTTCTGGCACTAGTTCAAGATGATGGTTATTTTCTACACAAATGTAACGTTTTTACACCGGCTTATTGCTAATAATAATTATTCAATATTTTGCACGGTTGATTGCATACTTACAGTCATAGTCATATATATTTACACTTTTTAAAATTTTTTTAACATTTGGAAAAGAAGTCAAATATTTTTGTTGTTATAAAATATTTTGAAATCATTTTTTTGTTGTTGTGTAGGCTGAAATGTCTAGAATATATTGTGGTAGTTTCTCAAATAGTCACAGCATTCATTTCTGAAATAAAACGAAAAACTCGTATGAACAACTAAAAAAATTAATTAATTTTTGCTTAATATTGCAAAAGATGGCTAAAAATCTTGTCTATAAGATACACTGGAGCATATTCCTATAAACGCACACTACTTTTTTTAAAAAAAAAAGGTAAAAATTAAACAAGAAAATATTTAGGGGGCTATAAATTTGTGTATTAAATTAGTTAAGACTTCACTTAAAATATTGTTTACAAAAAAAATTCATTTGTACTTTAATTATTTTTTTTTACTTAATTTTCGATATTAACAGCCATTTTTAAGGGTATTTTCCTATAAACGCACTTTAATGTTTGGGCCATTGTAGCATTATTAATAATGTGTGGATGATCCTTTGTTATGGATTGTTTCAAAAATACGGTCTGGCATTGATTCCACTAATTTTTTAAGCAGATCGGAATCAATTTCCTCCCAGACTTGTTTAATTCTTAGTTTCAGCTCTGTCACAGTCTTTATGCCTTCATTCTTCATACGAGTTTTTCATTTTATTTCAGAAATGAATGACGCGACTTTTTCAGAAACTACAACAATATGTTCCAGACATTTCAGGCTACACAACAACAAAAAAATTATTTCAAAATATTTTATAACAACAAAAATATTTGACTTCTTTTCCAAATGTTCATAAAATTGTAAAAAGTGTAAATATACAGTATGTCAAGAAAATATTTTTAAATTAAAACAAAACATGAATTTGACGAAGTTTGGCTTTAAAAAACTATATAATTTTTTGCTAATGTAAAAATTTTTAATACGAATTTGTTCATTTATATATTTATTACTATATATCTCAAAGAAACTTAATATTTAATGATTTAAACTATTAGAAATGGAGCAAAAACTAGACAAATACAAAAATTTTAGTGTCAAGAAATTCTTTTTACATTTATAAAATTGCTAAAGAAAATCACAAATTTTCGGAATTTTTAATTTAAAATGGTAACAGCAGGTAATATAACTGCTTGCGGAACCTTTTTCATCAAATAAAATTATTAATGAATGTCACAGTCAATTGGAATTCTGTATATTCCAACATTAGTGCGTGTTTTTATTTCATTATGGTCCTGTAATACCTTTTAGTCACTTTCTTCTTCAAATAAGGAGAAAAAAATGATGTGGGATGAAAGTTTGGAGCTTATGCTGGTATATTAAAAACTTTTTGCAAATAAATTTTGCTGCATTATCACTATTTGCTTATATATGCTTGGAGTCATTATTTTTCTCATGACTTGAATTTCAGTTTTCATCCTTCATAAACTCATATTTATTAACACTTTTTATTAAATGAACTTTAAAAGTCTAGAAATGTTACTGCACACCTGTTATATTTCATAATAAAACCGATTTTCCAACTATTTTGAATAAAATTGATCTGTATTTAACAATATCTTTTAAATACGAAAGTATGAATATTTATTATTTAATTTTCTAAATGATTAGTTACCGGCGTATTCTGACCGTATTAAATTGTACTTTTATATAGTATAAATATTCCTGTACAACATATAATTCGTTCCATAACTTTTTAAGCTTATCAACTTAAATCATGGGAATGATTATAATTGTCGAATACTTTGTCCCATGTAGTTTTCCATCTGTAATTGTAATCCATCTATTTTTTTTTTTTTTTTTTTTTTCATTATTTCTTGGAAGATAAAATTGATATACCCTTTCCACAGTAATTTATCATAAGCCCTAGTGGATATATTCAAGTTTTTCTTAATTTTTCTAGGTTTAACTCTGCCAAATATTTGAAGTAGATGGATATTAAGAGATATCAACTACAATATTACGGGAATTTTGGAGCGATTTAATATTCTATTAAGTATATATCTTAATAAGGAATACATTTGTACAATATCTTTAACAATTTTCCCGAATCGGAGGTTATAAAAAACCCTAAATGGGTTTATGATCTGAAGTTTTTTCTCTTGACATACTTAATATATAATTTAATATATTCGTAATATATATCATGGATTTGAACACATATTCTTGTACTATGTGATTATAATTATCACAATGACGATTTATTGACAATAATACATCCCAAAATTCCAAAAATTGTTTCACATAGCGAAAAAAACGCAAATGTAAAAACATTTTCTTGACAGGTAGATTAAAGACTACACATTTTTTAAATAGCTAACACACTGCCAATATATGTATATTTTTTTAACAGAATTTTCCCAAAACTCCGAAAATACGAAGTTTTCTTATCATTCGAATAATAAGAAATGAAATGCTTTACCAATTAACGATCTTTCGCTAACCAACGACTTATTTTGGTTTAAATAAAAACTTTATATTGGAAATTAATTAATTATATTATTTAAGGTATTTTCAGACGATAATATTCAATATTAAGATTTGTTAAAAATTTGAATATTAAAATATTTACTTATCGTCTGAATACAAATTGTTTGATTATGAAAAATTACTTATGATTTTTTTGAAAATACCAATGGTCTTTTAAATTTTTTGAAATTGTTCAAATACTTTTGATTTTCATGTTATATTTTTCATAAACAAAAAGTAAAAACAATAAAATATTTATAAAAGGAATTTAAATCAATATTCATCATGAATTTCTTAAAGGTAAGTATTTGCAAAAATAATATACAATATATGTATTACCGTGTAAACTACTTTAGGATTTTCTATTGGATTTTTTGACATGCCGACGTAATATTTTATTGTCGAAAAATCTTTTTACTAAATATTATCGTCTGAAAGTACCTTTATTAATATAATTAACTTTCTAATTAGTTTACAATTTTTTTTTTTTTATAAATTGACAGCTCTTAAAAAATATAAAGAAAAATGAAAAATTTGTATATAAAAATATAGAAATAAAATAAATTTCTAACAATTTTCAGTTCATTATTTCATGTGTAATATTTAATATAATATTAAAAAGAAAGTATTTATAAAAAAAAAAAAAAACATCAGTTATCCTCCGCCATTCAATGAAATATGATTATAAGTCGTTAAGTGTATTCTTACTAAATTTCAGAATGAAACAATTGTTATTAACCAAAGAATACTAAGAATAGAAAATAGTACTCTTTCCTACAACAACAACATTTCTCTCTCTTCACATACAAGTTCTGTGTGAATTCAACACACTGGTGAGAGAGAAAAACAACACAAAATAAACAAATATTTTCCTTAAATTTTAAGGAAAATTACACACGCGACACATTTTTCCACTAACACACGATATTTTTAATATTTTTTCACAAACGTTTAATGTATTTTCACTCCCGTTACATTTGACTAACACAATCTTAAAGTTAGTTAAGCCCAAATTACAATTGCGCGTAGTCAGCAGCAGTGTGTGCTGACATAATCAGCTGATAATTTAGAAAGCACTGTTTGTTATGGTGTTGATTACATTTGATAAATTCACTGCGCTGCTTTCAGATTGAGAGCGAGACAAAGAGAGTGAGCAAATTTGTAAATTTTTGCTGCGTGCGCTTAAATGTAATTATATGTGCAGCAACATGTTATTCTGACAGTGAACAGCTGATAATTTTTACTGATACTGTTGCTGACTACGCGCTATTGTAATTTGGGCTTTAGGTTTTTTTGACAAGCCTTCTTTTCTTAGTATTCTTTGTTATTAACCATTAATACTTTCAATATATGTACATGTAAAATTAAACAAAATATACATATAAATAAAAATAAAACAAGTAAAAAAAGAATTGGCAAACCATTTTACTAGATGTAAATTCAAACGTTGGCAAACCGCTTTGTTTTATTTATAAAAAATATTTTGCCAGCGCTTAATATTTCGTACGGTTGGCACTTTCTGCCTGGGTACATTCATAATGCATTTTTTTCTGGTAAAACCCGTTAAAAAAATATACCTAAAACAAAATGTAACAAAAAAAATTTGCAATGTTATAAACATTTGCAAATATTGTAAAAAAAGTTGAAATAATAATATTTTCTTCAATGTAAAAACATTTTCTTGACATACTGTATATGACTATGACTGTATATAATTTTTACTTGTAAGTGATGCAAGATAGCACATATACACCTGGTACTGTTGAAACTCCTGAGAAGTTTTATGAAATGGCAATGTCGTACTCTTTATTTGCTAATTTGAAGTAATGCTTGATATGCGTCTTTTTAATCATTTAAAAACTTATTTCTGGAAATATGATGATTATCCATCGTCACCTATCTTATCAAATAACATCTGAATATCTTTGTCAGAGTATTGTTTCTATAATTACCACTGACAGGCTCAACTACATAGAATACTTTCGCTTCAACTGCAACTGACAGCTGCAGTAAAATACATGCATTTATATGAAACGAAACCAAATCAGTACGCCAAACTTCCGCGTGAAGTACTTCAAAGATGAAAAATGTTCAACTTTGAAGTGCCGAAGTATGTAAATACATTTTGTCGGTTGTTTTATTTTTACTTTAATATTTTCTCGTTGAGCCGTAAATTTTAATTTGCAATTCATTATATAAACTGAGAACATAGTTTAATTTTAACATCTTTATATTTTAATATATAAAATTTTAATTATAAAATAATGCAACGACTGGGTTAATATCATTTATGCGTTGCCTAGCTGTCAGTCGCAGTTGAAGCGAAAGTATTCTATGTATTTGAGCCTTTACTATACTTGCTTTTGTAATTTACTAATAAAATTTATTTTTAAGCATTATGGCTGGGGAGCCAATTATGTTTTAACTTCTTAATTTATTAATGTTTATGAAATTTTTAATTTGTTATTTTTATATTATACATCTATAAGCTACATATTTCCTTATATATGTTTATATATCTATTTATATATTTTTGTTATTTTATGTTATTGTTAACAAATTGTTATTTACTCAGGATTTTTATTACTATGTAATACATATTTATATTTTGGCCATAAAACGGCTTTGTATTACATTATTGAATAAATAAAATAAAATAAATCTCTAAATTTAAATGCATTTCTACTTTCCTGTGCCAATACTTTTTTCCCTTAAAATATTAAGAAATTATTTTAATTTTGCAATTTTCTTGCAAATGATTTGCATTACCGCAGAGGTTTAGTGGTCATAAATAAACTTACACATGGATGTTATAAATACCTTATCCTCACATTTCTAGCTGAAGAAGTCTGAATGTAGTGACCAATTTTGTAAAAATCTGTGTACTGTGCCAAAACTTTTTCTGGCTGTGTATTTCAAATAAATATTTGTCATTTTATTCGAAATAATTCATCAAACAACTTAGTTTCTCATCATCAGCACATAGAATTAAAAAGTGACCATTTAGTTCAAATTAAAAAGAGTCCAAAAAGTCGCCAGATGGTTGAAAAAGGGGCAATTGACGGCTAAAGTCACCAAAAGGTAACGCTGAACGTGGTACCCTGTGAATTTTTTTTGTCGAATTTTATGGGCGTGTCTAATATTGCGCCCTAAATATGCCGATTACTCGAGTATATTTCACTATTACTTGAGAACGGTATTCACGTTTTATATAAATGATATAACATGTGATATGCGGAATAAAATTTGCTTTTAATCGTTTTACTATCAAATTTTTATCAGCTAAATAGTTACGGAGATATTTCGAAAAAAGTGTCGGAAACATTTTTTTTCATGCAACATTCAAGATTTCCTTTTTTTACTAAAACATTTTTTTTTTTAAGTGAAAACATCAAAAATATTTCAGTTTATCACCTTTATCTCAAAGCTGGCAAAACTACGAGTAAATAAAGCCACGTATTGTACAAATTGATGCACAAATCTTGATTGGAAGTTTGGATACCCATACATACCTATAGTTAAGTGGAAATACACTAGTGGGCAAAAAAATTTTTTTTTTTTTTTTGATAAATTGAATTATTATATAGCGACCTAAATTGTCTTTGAGCTGAGTTTATTTAATTTTTTTGTCCAGTTACTATTTCCGTAGTTATTCGTTAATTAGTACCGAAAATTTGAAAATTTAATTTTTTGAAGTGATGAAAATTTTGATCCATAACTCTGAAATTCTTGAGCGAATGAAAAATATTGTTGACTTGAAGGCAATTTTCGTATGCATCCTTTGATGTATCACTTATTCAAAATCGTGTAAAAGGTTCTTGAGTTATAGCCTAAGTTCGACAAACCATTCTCGAATTTTATAGTGTATCCGCTGAATAAAGTGATGATATTGGTCATGCACATAAAAAAAGAATCAGTACCCGCTAGAAAAAAGTGAATGCAGATTCTTGTTTAACTCGTCAGAATCCACCTAGTCCACCTATTCTTGTTTCAAGAAAAAATAAATTTTTTTTGGTCAATTGTATGTAACATGAGTATTTTTACTTAACTGTGAATAAAATCAGGATTTGTGCATCAATTTTGAAGATACATACAGTGCACTCGCGAAAATGTGAACACTCGAAAACGTGAACGACTCAGAAATGTGAACAAATTTTTTTACACAAACTATTCTAAATCGTGAATAAAACATGAAAGCTCAAAAACGTGAACAATTTTTTTTATATCTTTTGGTTTTTATAAATTGGGAAATCCCCGAATAAGAATAAAGTGTTTTTATTTCTAATCCTAGAAGCATATAATACCTGTTTTTGTTCGTTAAAACAAAAAAGTTTTATATTTATGTTTACCAATCGAAAAAGTGAACATCCTTGGTAAAAATTAGTTCACGTTACCGGGAGTCTACTGTATTTATTTTATTCGCAGCATTACCAGCTTTAAGCCCAAATTACAATAGCGCGTACAGTGGTGGCCACGAATTTAAGACACGACATGTAACGAACTAAGTTGTGATAATTATTACAACCCTGCAATATAAAATTAGATTTTGTTAATTTTTCAGTGTACCCTGTAATGTTAAGATCAATTACCGTTATTTGGTTTTGTTTGTGTATACATTTTGTTGCTGTTTTTATTATATTTTCGTAAAAACGTGCTTTTGAAGCTGGTCACGAATTTAAAACATATAAGAAATATTTGGTTTTTAAGTGATTTTTTGGTGTTTTTTGAAGCTAAAAGGTAAGTAATGAATGTTTTATTCCATTTAATGTTAGAATACATCAAAATATTTAGTTAGAAATGGCCAGAGGTACTTGGAGTTCGGATGCCGAGCGAAAATTGATCCAACAAATGAATACTGATGGAAAAACAGTAATGGAAATTTCCAAGCTACTAAAATGTTCCAGATCCAAGATTTACAATGCACTGGAACACATCAAGCAACATGGCACTACCAAAAATGTCAAACAGCACCCTAGAGCCCGAAAAACTACACCCAGGGAGGATAGCTTAATTTATAAATCAGCTGCTAAAGATCCTTTCAAGAGCTCAAGTAAAATTAAAAATGAGATTTCATCGGATTTTGGTATTAATATATCGTCCAGGACAATAAGAAGACGTCTGAATGAGAAGAACTTACGTGGGTGTATTGCACAACGTAAACCACTTGTGTCAAAAAAAAATATTAAATCCCGACTAGCGTTTTCAAGAGAAAATCTCAATAAGCCGATGACATTTTGGAAAAATATACTTTGGAGCGACGAGTCGAAGTTTTGTCGCTTTGGTTCTGATGGAAAACAGTACGTATGGCGTCCTCCAAACCTGGAGCATCACCCAAAGTACACCCTTAAAACGGTTAAGCATGGTGGTGGAAATGTCATGGTGTGGGCAGCATTTTCCTGGCATGGTGTAGGTCCCATTCAGAAGATTATCAATAAAATGGACCAGCATATTTACAAAAACATACTGACAAGCATCATGATACCATTCGCTGAAGACAACATGCCTCTAATGTGGAAATTTATGCATGATAATGACCCTAAGCACACTTCACGCCTAGTGAAGAGTTGCTTAGAGGAAAATAATATCACAGTTCTGAAATGGCCAGCTCAATCCCCGGATCTCAATCCAATTGAGAACTTGTGGAATGATGTTGAGGAGCATGTACGAGCAGTAAAGCCAAAAAATTTGACTGATTTATGGGAAGAAATTCAAAAGGCTTGGTATGCCATTCCAAAGGAGCGCTGTATGGCCTTAGTTGAAAGTTTACCCAGGAGATGCGCTGCTGTGATTCAAAATAAAGGATTTCCCACCAAATACTAATATTGTTTTATGAAGTTGAGCTTTACTTTTGTGAATTAACTTTTATTTTGCCTATGTCCTAAATTCATGACCAGGCTTAAACTTGTATTAATCTGTATAATATGTAAATAAAAATTGGAAACTAAATATAGGTAACAAACTATTGTTGATTTTTTTTCATAACATTACTAGGATCTTTAAAAAATAACATGGATCTAAAATTTGTTCGATAAGATGTAAAAATTATCAGAAATATATAAGTGAAATGTCGTGTCTTAAATTCGTGGCCACCACTGTAGTCAGCAACAGTATCAGCAAAAATTATCAGCTGATCACTGTCAGCACAACATGTTGCTGCCGTTATAATTACAATTCAGCGTAGGCAGCCACAATTTACAACCACCATTTAGCTTTGTTCTACTTGTGTATTTTAGCCTCTCATTTATTTGCTCACTCTCTTTGTCTCGCTCTCAAACTGAATGCAGCGCAGTGAATATAGAAACAGGGCTAAATGAAACAGCACTGCAAACTGCCGCTGACCAAATGTAATCAACACCATAACAAACAGTGCATTCTAAATGATCAGCTGATTATGGCAGCACACACTGCTGCTGACTACGCGCTATTGTAATTTGGGCTTTAAGATAAAGATGATAAACTGTTATTAAGTTTATACGCGCGATCATAGTTGCCAGATAAATTTGGTGAAATATCGTCAAATTTGTAGAAAAAAATCGTCAAATCAACTATTTGAAATCGTCAAAAAATCGTCAATATGAAAAACTACGTATTTTATATGTTAATGAACAGTTTTTATGCTTTTTCTGATAAAAATTAAAGTTTTAATTGAAAAGAAATTAATAAAAATTACATTAGTTTATATTGGTGGCATATTATGAAAATCAAGTACACATTACCTATTAAGTCTGATTATATGTATACATACTTATGCATACTTATTTAAATATACATATTTTTGAGATTGTTCTTATTGTACTTTTATTAAAGTTTTATAATCTTCTTACATATTTTGCCGTTTCCCCTTTTTGGTACTCATTTACCTCCCTAATTCACTTAAAATCGTAAATATTTCCTATACTAGTTATCCGATTGCAATGATTAAGGTGTCAATTAAAAGCTCTTAATGTTGCATTTACAAAAATAAAGTAAAAATAATATAAAAGTTTCATAAACACAACCTTTGAAGTATTTTGTAATTTCTTGTGCAAAAAAAAATTTTTTTGTTTAAATAATTTTTCTTAATAGCCGGCCTTCGGCCGGGCGGAACGGTTTTCAACTCTGTGGTATGTCCAAAAGCGGCTTCGCTAACGAAATTCTTTATTTTTACCCAACTTTTTTTACAACGAAAATTTTTTTGATACGAGTTTCTTAGGAAAATTCGATTTTCTAAAGCCCTATAACTTCCAAAATATTTATTTGCGGCCAAAAATTTTTACATCGTTATATTCACTGTTAAAAGTACTATCAGTGGCTGTTTAAGTTAGATTTGTTGGTAGCTCTTTTTGCTAACAATCAAATATACTATTTTTAACATTGCTAGAATTTATTCTTGCTTCCTTTTTTGCAACTTTGTTGGAAGTATTTTGACATTTATACTAACGAGTAAACCGTTAACGGTGACTTAAATATTGTTTGCCACCAAACTAATCGCTTTTAACTTCACTTCTAATATTATCTTCGACTTAAGCACTACGTGCACCACAATACATTTATAAATTAGCTTATTTCTTCTACGAGGTAACATTTATTTGAAATAAACAGAGATCTACGTCTCAATTAAAATTGAATTTGGTTTGTTTATTTCATGTCGACATATTTTGGATTGTGCCTAAACATTTGTTCCTAGCGATCCGGATTTTGGAATCAGCACTAGATATTGAGGCATTATAAAATTCCAGTAAATAATACAGTCCACCGTCAACAAAATAATTATATTTATTGTTTTTATTTTCACGAATAAGGTACGTAAATATATTTCATTTTGTGAGCTATAGTGAAGTGCAAAGCTGTTTTATTTTAACACGGTATACACTTTTCATTTGTGTTTTAAAATAACTTAAAATATCAAACTATTCGAGTTTGTTTTTGAAAATAGTGCCACTATTTATTGTTTTATTTTAAATTTTAATTTGAACATTATTATACTAAAGTAATTGGAAGCGTTGTTGGTTGTTTTTTGTATTTTCCTTTGTGCTTGCATTTGTTTACAGATTTACATTTGTATATTATAATAAAAGGAATACGGTTGTTTCTTCTTCTTGTCTTGTAATTAGACACCCTACGGTCGGTCAGTTTGACTACAATTCTATTTAACAATATCGTTTAGACAATTTATTGACATTTTTGTTTTATCTTCGGATAATTGTTTATTGAAAGTTAAATTGCGCTATTATTGGGAATTTAGTTAATTTTTTGTGAAAAGTGGAAAAAGAAGAAATAATGTCGATCACTCCTTTGAATAGATTCATTAGAGCCTCTGATGCTCTCATAACTTTTGAGGCCGATTTTAATGATTTCAACGAAGAATTCCATACCATTTTTAATTTGGAAAATCAAAGCGAGGAGTTGGCAAAGTTATGGGATAGAGTAAAGACAACATACGAAAAATGTTTAGATTTTTTGGAAACCTCTGATGAAGTAGAGCCTAGTGATGTAAATGTTGCGTCTTCTAAATATAAGGTAACCTACATAGCATATCTCAAATGTATCGGTACTATTAAAGAAAAGGTCCACAATTTTGAATCGGCTACAAAATCTACTAATTCTTCAGCAGAAAATAAAGGTTCTGAAAATTCTAGTAATAGTTTGACTTTACCACCTTGCGACGTAGATATATTTAATGGGGATTATATTTCTTGGCCCATTTTTAGGGATTTATTTACCGCATTGTAAATGAGCAATGTTGAGCGGTTGTATCACTTGATACGTAAAACTGAAAGCGAAGCTAGGGAAATCATATCGAAATGCCCATTGAGCAATGAAGGGTTCGAGATGGCTTGGAAAAGTCTTTATGATACTTACGAGAATCCTCGCATGTTGGTGAACAACCAATTAAAAGGTCTCTTTGGTCTTCCGTTCCTTGACCAGGAATCTAGTACAGGCCTTAAAACTTTACAACGCGGCATGATGTAAGCAGATGTAGAAGCAATAACAATTGTTTAATTTGCGACAATCGACATCATACTATGCTTCACCAGGACAGTTCTGATAATTCGATCGTTCGACCCACTGACACTACACTGAATCATACTCCCTCTACCTCTACGGGTATTACTCATAATTATCAAACTTTTCATGCATGTCAAAGGCGATCTGTTCTTTTAGGAACCGCAATGGTGAACATAATTCACAATGGTAATAAATATAAAGTTCGGTCTCTTATTGATTCTGCTTCGGAGTCTTCATTTGTTTCTGAAGGCTTGCAAAGAAGATTAAATCTTACGACACATTCTATGCAGTCTAGAGTTTCTGGTATATACAACTCGGTTTCTGTATGTTCAAGGAAAATTTGTACGTTAAAAATTAGCTCTGATTTGGATTCTTCTATTATTTTGAATACCACGGCACTCGTATTGCCACATATATAAGGGAATCTACCATCCTTTTCACATACAGATATGCAAGGGCGACTGCCTAATCTTCGTTTGGCTGATTTCAATCCTTTCGATAGCAGGCCTGTTGAAATACTTATCGGTGCTGATCTATATCCAGAAGTTATTTTACCGGAAATTAGAAAGAATATATTAGGGTCAATACTGGGTCAAAATACTGTATTTAGATGGATATTGACTGGCCCTATTAATACTCCGATATTGAGGTCTTATTTTACTAATATTAATTAATATCTATAATATAATTAATTAATATCTATAATCGAACACTATCCAAATCTTATTAAATCAAACACAAATGAAACTATTCAATTATATACTACTATAAAAATTACTTTAAAATGCTCACAGAAATATATTTACGTATTCTACTTATATACTTTAACTAACAACTAACAACATCATGCCCGCATGGGTCAGTTCATGGAACTGTCTAAAAACCATGTTCAGTTCAAAAATCAGTTCATGGGACTGTCTAAAAACCATGTGCCCGCAAGGGTCAGTTTATGGGACTGTCTAAAAACCATATGCCCAACAGCGTCAGTTCATGGGACTGTCTAAAAACCATGTGCCCGCAAGGGTCAGTTCATGGGACTGTCTAAAAACCATGTATACAGTAAGTGGTCTGCACAAAACTGCGGGTCATATGACCAAATTGTAAAATTGAAAAAAAAAATCAAAAAAAAAAAAAATAATAATAATATCTCTTTAAAAAAAATGTTACTTTTAAGGAATATTTTTTGTATATTTTAAATTACAACACATTTTTAGTGTTGCAAGGTGACCGGCAATGTTTAAGTTAGATTTGTTGGTAGCTCTTTTTGCTAACAATCAAATATACTATTTTTAACATTGCTAGAATTTATTCTTGCTTCCTTTTTTGCAACTTTGTTGGAAGTATTTTGACATTTATACTAACGAGTAAACCGTTAACGGTGACTTAAATATTGTTTGCCACCAAACTAATCGCTTTTAACTTCACTTCTAATATTATCTTCGACTTAAGCACTACGTGCACCACAATACATTTATAAATTAGCTTATTCCTTCTACGAGGTAACATTTATTTGAAATAAACAGAGATCTACGTCTCAATTAAAATTGAATTTGGTTTGTTTTATTTCATGTCGACATATTTTAGATTGTGCCTAAACAGTGGCAAAAAAAAATCAAATAAATCGGAGCTGAATTAGGGTGGTCTATTTATACCACCTTTTTTAATCTTACAAAAAATATTTAAGCAATTATGCAACACTTTGCTTATAGTTAACATTTTTTATTTTATAGCCATTATTTCATAAAAAAATATATTTTTTCAATAAATTCTTTCGAATACGCTACCGTAATTTATGCGATTCAAAGTTTGTCACTATTGTTTATACGCGTTATACCAAGTTCGCGTAAGTCGAGGTTTACCTGTATGTAATTTTGTATGACTTTCAAACCAAAATAGGTTATTTATCTTACCTTGTTATAAACACATTAAAAAACATAAAAAATTTAATTTTGAATGAATTCATCAAAAATTTCTTTGGATTCTTAGTTCGACTATTTAAGTATTTAGGCCATTTGTAGGGTTTATTCACCATTTCGTAATAAAATGTTATATTGGTTTCCATAAATCCTTCCTAATAAATGAACCATTTACATTAGAAAATTTAAGAAGATTTGTATTCAAATTGTTAATATTTTTGTACCAACTAATTTAATTTAGTTGGTATTTAAAAATAGTTCTGAATTTTCTTTTAGTAAAAATCGTCAAATTAGTGGTAAAAATCGTCAACAGACCATTTTTAGACCCAAAAATCGTCAAAATGACGATAAATCGTCAAATCTGGCAACAGTGCGCGCGATTATTACAAATAAAAATAACTTGGAAATAAATAATTCACTGTTTATACGCAAATTACACAAAGAAATAAGGAAATAATTTGTCGTGCCAGATGGGAAAATTCTATGAACGCAAAAGGAAGTGGTAACACTATACGTTTTATTTGCAATTAGCTTCGTGAGTTACTAACTTACAAATATAGTGCTAACTCACTGTTTATACAGCAAAATTTTCATATCGCAATATTTTTAATTGCGAGTAAATGGTGCGTATAAACGTAATATGTAACATTTTAGATGTTTTCAATTATTAAAAGAAATTTTAATAACAAAAAAATCAAAAATTTTGCATGAAAATGATTTTTTTTCACACTTATTTCGAAATAACTCGGAAACTATTAAGCACATAAAAAATTAAGTTTGGGAATTTGAAGATATTTTTAGTCCGCATCTTTTGGTGTATAACTTTGATCAATCGTACACACCGTTCTTGAGTTATGAGGAAATATACTAGAGTAATGGCCTTACTATGGGCGAAATATTAGACACGCCCATAAAAAAATCCAGACCTGATGGAAAAAAACTGAAAGCAGATTCGTGTTTAGCACAAAATACATCAAGACCAACTATTCGTCTATGGGGGAGCATTTTTTTTGTTGAATAGTGTTATTATTAAATCATTAACAAACGTTTGCATTTGAAAAACTTAAAAAAGTTTAAATATAATCGTCGGTTTTCTGGTAATTATCGTTTTTGGTAAAAAAAAAATACATGAATATTTCCACTGTCCTATCATGCTAATATAAAAACGATTAACAATAATAAATGCTTCAGCATAAATAGTTAAAAATGGCGCTTCATTCCGTTATCCGATTTGTTTCCAATCTATAAAAAGTCTAAATACATAATTGATTCTTTACCTGTCTTATCCGATCCAGATTGACGATCGAACTCACGTTTACCGCCACGAAATACTCCTTCGCGATTACGAGGGGGACCTCTATTGTCACGATCTCTAAGTTGCCGTGGCTCACGTTGCTCGTTACCAAATTCACCTCCTTCGCGGAAATTTCGACGATTATTTCTTTGTTCGCGCACTTCATTATTTTGCGACTTGAAGGCAACCCTGCGTTGCTCACCCGTGCGATTTTTGTTTATCGAAGTTCCAGGTACACCGGGTTTGGACTTTCCTTGAGCAGCAGCAGCAGCCGACTTTTTGTTAACAGCATCATTCTTATTGAGAGCGCCGGATTTATTTTCTTTCTCAACATTTGGATTTTTTTTTGCACTGCTTGTCGTTGTCGCCTTTTTAGTTGTTGAAGTTGCTGCATTAGGCTGCTTTTTCTTTGAAACAGATTCGGCCTGTGCCGGTGAAGCGCCGGAATCGTCATCCATAAATAATAACTCATACCGATTGTTTCCTGAGATATCCATTATTGAGTTCTGTTTTAAAAATTAGTTTTAGTAAGAGGATGTCTTGCAAATTTACGGATTAATTTCCTGTTTTACGTGTACGAGATCTTGTAACAGAGATGAAAACCAATATAAAATCAAGAAACATGCGAAATATTCCCACCATAAACTGTAATATCTGGCAATGTTGTAAATTTGATGAGTACTCGGTACCTTGCATACAATGTTGCCATATTTAAATTGAAAATTTTAAAATTACAATTTTTGTAACAATTTCGGCAAATTTACGAAATTATTTTATAAATTATGCCTTGAAAAAATAAGTCTACATTAGACAAATCCTTATCTTGATAAAATTTTGACGTTTGTCTTGATAAAAATTTGTCTAATGTAGACTCAAAGTTAACGCTGCAATAACACTGACAAATTCAGTCTACATTAGACAAATCTTTATCTTGATAAAATTTTGACGTTTGTCTTGATAAAAATTTGTCTAATGTAGACTCAAAGTTATGGCATACCTTTTCTTGATACAAATTTCTCTAACGTTGAGTCTATATTAGAGAAATTTGTATCAAGACAAACGACAAATTTTTATTTGATTTACAGATAATTTTTTATCTCTGTCAATTATAGGAGAAAACGTATGTCATATTAAACCATGCAAAAAGTACCAACCACAATCAAGATGGCGTCTTTTACCAAGCATTATCAAGACAACGTTGTCAGAGCTCGAGCGCTGACAATTTTCTTTTAACGCTGCAATCATACTGACAAATTCAGTCTACATTAGACAAATCTTTATCTTGATAAAATTTTGACGTTTGTCTTGATAAAAATTTGTCTAATGTAGACTCAAAGTAATATAGACTCAACGTTACGTCGAGTCAATATTAGAGAAATTTCTATCAAGACAAACGTCAAATTTTTGTTTGAGTTGCAAAAATTTTTTATCTCTGTCAATTATAGGGGAAAACGTGTGTCATAACATCGAGTCTATATTAGAGAAATTTGTATCAAGACAAACGTCAAATTTTTATTTAATTGCAGATAATTTTTTATCTCTGTCAATTATAGGAGAAAACGTATGTCATAATAAACCATGCAAAAAGTACCAACAACAATCAAGATGGCGTCTTTTATCAAGCATTATCAAGACAACGTTGTCAGAGCTCGAGCGCAGACAATTCTTTTTAAAACCCAGCGTAGTCAGCAACAGTATCAGCAAAAATTATCAATACAACATGTTGCTGTCGTTATAATTACAATACATCGTAGGCAGCCACAATTTACAACCACCATCTAGCTTTATTCTACTTGTGTATTTTAGCCTCTCATTTATTTGCTCACTCTCTTTGTCTCGCTCTCAATCTGAATGCAGCGCTGTAAATTTAGAAACAAGGCTAAATGAAACAGCACTGCAAACTGCTGCTGACCAAATGTAATCAACACCATAACAAACAGTGCATTCTAAATGATCAGCTGATTATGGCAGCACACACTGCTGATGACTACGCGCTATTGTAATTTGGGCTTAACTTTGAGTCTACATTAGACAAATATTTATCAAGACAAACGTCAAAATTTTATCAAGATAATGATTTGTCTAACTTTGAGTCTACATTAGACAAATTTGTATCAAGACAAACGTCAAATTTTTGTTTGAGTTGCAGATAATGTTTTATCTCTGTCAATTATAGGGGAAAACGTATGTCGTAATAAACCATGCAAAAAGTACCAACAACAATCAAGATGGCGTCTTTTACCAAGCATTATCAAGACAACGTTGTCAGAGCGCGAGCGCTGACAATTTTCTTTTAACACTGCAATAATACTGACAAATTCAGTCTACATTAGACAAATCTTTATCTTGATAAAATTTTGACGTTTGTCTTGATAAAATATCTCTAATGTAAACTCAAAGTAATGTAGACTGAATTTGTCAGTATTATTGCAGTGTTGAAAGAAAATTTTCAGCGCTCGAGCTCTGACAACTTTGTCTTGATAATGCTTAGTAAAAGACGCCATCTTGATTGTTGTTGGTACTTTTTGCATGGCTTATTGTGACATACGTTTTCCCCTATAATTGACAGAGATACAAAAATTATCTGCAACTCAAACAAACATTTTACGTTTGTCTTGATAGAAATTTCTCTAATATAGACTCAACGTAACTTTGAGTCTACATTAGACAAATTTTTATCAAGACAAACGTCAAAATGAACTCGAATTTATGGAAGGTGGCAACAATTGTGTAAAAACAACAATATGGCGAATTCATTAATGTTTTTTATGTATGCACTTTGACAGCTGTAATAACCAAAAATAATAATCAGCTGTTTAACTGAGGCTACCTTGTACAGATTCGCACCGATTTTGACGTTTGTCTTGATAAAAATTTGTCTAATGTAGACTCAAAGTAACGCTGCAATAATACTGACAAATGCAGTCTACATTAGACAAATCTTTATCTTGATAAAATTTTGACGTTTGTCTTGATAAAAATTTGTCTAATGTAGACTCAAAGTAATAAACCATGTAAAAAGTGCCAACAACAATCAAGATGGCGTCTTTTAATAAGCATTATCAAGACAAAGTTGTCAGAACTCGAGCGTTGACAATTTTCTTTTAACGCTGCAATAATACTGACAATTTCAGTCTACATTAGACAAATCCTTATCATGAAAAATTTTGACATTTGTCTTGATAAAAATTTGTCTAATGTTGACTCGAAGTTAAAAAAGTTTTACTTTCGGAATCATTTCAATTGAGACAGGCTTTTTCGTTAAAGTTTCACCTTATATGGGAGGCGGGCGATATCTGTATGAAATTTCGTTGTCGTCTATGTTTTTGTTTAAGAGATATCAGCAGAAAAGTATGAAATGAAGCTGCTTTCAACAGTCAGACGGACGGGCATAGCTAGATCGACTCAGAATATAACCAGGACCCATAAAATATATAATTTATGGGGTCTTAAATGTTTTTTTGAACATGTTACACAAGGAATGACAAAATCAATCATAAAAATCAAGAACAAAATGCAAACAAAATTGCATGAACACAACAAAATATGTATTAAAATTTTAATTAAAATACATATATTAAAAAAATATATCATATAAATTGACGTATTAATAATTTTTTTATTATTTAATTGCAATATTTAATAAAATTATTATTTCTCATGATCTTATAAAATTTATTTATTTTTTTCGTCAAACATTTTTCTCCACCATGTCACTTTTTTATTGATGAATGACGGTAGATGTAAAGCGTGATGTAAAGTGTGTGCTGCCATAATCAGCTGATAATTTAGAATGCACTGTTTGTTATGGTGTTGATTACATTTGGTCAGCAGCAATTTGCAGTGCTGTTTCATTTAGCCCTGTTTCTAATTCACTGCGCTGCATTCAGATTGAGAGCGAGACTAAGAGAGTAAGCAAATAAATGAGAGGCTAAAATACACAAGTAGAATAAAGCTAGATGGTGGTTGTAAATTGTGGTTGCATACGCTGAATTGTAATTATAACGGCAGCAACATGTTGTGCTGACAGTGATCAGCTGATAACTTTTGCTGATACTGTTGCTGACTACGCGTAAATGTAATTTGGGCTTAAGATGTTGCAAGTGTGAACAAATGTGTCACATTTTTAACACATGTTGCGTTTATACGCTCGATTATTGCAAATAAAAATGAAATTGAAAAAAGATTCGGCTGTGCCGAATCTTTGATACCCTTCACCATATTACCATCTTACTATCTTATCGACATCATATTACCATATTACCGACAAATAATAAAATGTTCGCCTTAACGTATGCTTTCATATTTTCACATATATAAATCTAAATTTTTTTCAAACTACGAAAATTTGAATATATAAAAAAAAACAATCATAGCAGGCTTTGCTTTTAAAAAATAAACAACAACAATAATTCCATATTTACTTATTTTTTTATGTGTGTATATACAAACTGGCTGCATATACAAAGAACAACAACAACAACACTGTTATTCATTATATTACTTCTGTTGCTAACTAAACTACTTGTCTTATAGGCAAAAACGTCACTAATAGTCATTACAACGCTTAATATAAATGTTTGTGTATTTATTTATGTATATTCTTAACAGATATGTTTTAATTTTTAAAAATAAACAACAACAATTTCATATCTATTTATCTTTGTACAGACTGCATATACAAAGAACAACAACAACACTGTTATTCTATACAAAAAACAAAAAACGTCACTAATAGTCATTACAATGCTTAATATACATGTTTGTATGTGTATTTATATTCTTAACAGATTTGTTTTTGGGCCATAACTCTGTTGATTATGAACGAATTTGGTTTATTAAAAAAACGAAATTTTGTAAAAACATTTATGACTGATCTATATAAAAATAAAAATCTGTAGCTTGAACAAGGGCTTCAAAAATAAAAAATTCGTTTTCCCCGATATCTCAGTTATTACTGAACCGATTTATTTCATTTTTTCAGAACAAAAATTCAGAAAATAATTTCCAAGCCCCCTTTAAAAATTCGAAGTACCTGGTATATGTAGAGGCTTCAGAAACTGAAAAACCGGTTCCAAAAACCGGTTTTTAAAGCATATCTCCGCCATTTATGAACCGATCCTGCTGATTCAAAAAACCGAAATTTTACAAAAATATTTGTGACCGATCTGTATAAAAAAAAATCTAAAGCTTAAACCAGGGCTTCAAAAAATAAAAAAATGCGTTTTGTCCGATATCTCAGTTATTATTGAACCGATTTATTTCATTTTTTAGAACAAAAAATTCAGAAAAAAATGTCCAAGACTTCTTTGTAAAATCGAAGTCCCTAGTATATACAGGGGCTTCAGAAACTGGAAAACCGGTTCTAAAAACCGGTTTTTTTAACATATCTCCGCATTGTATGAACCGATCTTGCTGAATTCCAATAGCAAAATTCTCGAAAGCATTTCCGATCGTTTGATATATATATTATATATGTCAGTTATCGGTGGGCTTCATAAACGCCATTTCAACCGACACACGGACGGACGGACGGACATGGTCCTATCGTCATCATTTCTTACAAGGATCCCGAAAATGTAAACTTTTTTGCTCTCCGACGAAAATTGTGGAAATTACAAACGGAATGACAAACTTATATATACCCTTTACACCTGTGGTGAAGGGTATAATAACTTGCAAATAAATAATTCACTGTTTACGTGGGGTCTATACGAGAAATTTTTATATCATAACAAACGTCAAATTCTTATTATGATAAGAATTCATCACGTGTGGACCAAATTTATTTATATTATTGCAGCGTTATGATATAATTGTTAGAGCTCAAGCGAAGATAACTTTGTTTTGATATCAAACGTCATTTTGTTGTTGTATTTTGTTGGCGTTTATTTCTTTTTTTAAGAAAAAGCTCAATTCTTCTTGGAAATTTCAACAAAATAATTACTTGGAGCAAAAACAACAAAAAATAAAACAAAATTTAGAAAACAAAACAAATATTACCATTAAATTTTGACAACATTCCTCGACGAAAACCAAAAAAAGTGATTTATTATGATAAAATTTTATCTACGCGTTCCCATATATGCTGATATAAACAAAAAAATTGCAGTAACTCTGCCGACGTTTTGTTATGATAGAAAAATCTCTCGTGTAGTCCATACGTTACTCGTCGTCTTCACCTAACATAAAATATTTAACATTAACACCATAGTATAATTATAAAGTATACTCTCAAGAACAGCTGTTTTACAAATTTTTCATTGGCAAACCTCGCGGTACTGTCAAATTGTTTTTGTATTCATATGTAAAATTGTTTTCGAGTTTTTTTACTCTTGCTCTCCTTCATTCTCTCATTTTTCCGTTCAAAGCATTTTTGACATTGTGGGCAGTAGTTTTACACTAACAAAATACAAGCAATTGTTGTTTTTGTAGATGTGCGAGTACTTTATTATTATACTATGAGTATAATTATAAAGTATACTCGTAAGAACACCTGTTTTACAATTTTTTCATTGGCAAATTGTTTTTGTATTCATATGTAAATTTTTTTTCGATTTTTTTTTACTCATGCTCTCCTTCATTCTCTCATTTTTCCGTTCAAAGCATTTTGACACTGTGGGCAGTAGTTTTACACTAACAAAATACAAGCAATTGTTGTTTTTGTAGATGTGCGAGCACTTTATTATTACACTATGACAATTATCTTCACTAACATAGGGGCTACACATGAGTTTTTTTATAGAGTATCCAAACCTGTTTTCGGTTTTTTACAAGCGCTGTCAGTTTCGTTTTTTTTTTTTTTTTTTAATTTTAGGTTATTTTCGAAACCGGTTTTTTTTTTATAGGCGTTTAACCGGTTTTATAAAAACCCCTTTTTATTTAACCTTTTTCTTAATTTTACTCAGAAAAAGAAAAAAGTTATAAAAATAAAATATGCAATAACAATGACAACTAGGTTATTTAATTTGACAATTCTATTTAAATAGTTGAAATAAATCGAACTATTGACTTTGAATGAAAAAATTAGTGCCTTAAATGATTGCTTTATAACTTTTGATATACATTTACAAATAAATACATGTACAATAGGGGTATAGGTAGGTAGGTAGGTAGGTAGGTAGAGAAGGGTTACACAGTACTTGAAGGAGTTTCTGTGCATCCACTCGGAAGAATTTACAGAGAAAGTTAGAAATGAAAAGATATTAGAAAACTGAAACCAAGAAAATAACAGAAAATAATTGAAAAAAGAGACATAGGCTAGAAGGAAGATATTACCGCCCTACTTCATTCGCCGTAAGCCAACGGCACCCTTTTAGCCAGACTATTCCCATGACTAATCCTATGAAACTACTCATATCCATTTCTGATAAGCTATCTAATTCGTCGACGAATCGGCTGCCTAGCCATTTCTGCCTACTCCGTTGTAGACAAGGACAGTGGCATAAAATATGTTCCACTGTCTCTATTTCCTCATTATCTTCGCACATCCTGCAAAGACCGGAGGAACCTATCTCCCAATTCCCCATCATTCCCCCTATAGGACAATGACCTGTTAGAATACCTATCATGGTTTTCCCTTTTCATGCCCAATAGTAGATTTGTATCTGCCATATCAAGTATTAGCCATAGGGCTCTTGACAATCTGCAGTCCGTTCTACGATTCCATGCATGATTGGTTCTATCCTGAAACCACTCTCTAATCAACCTGAAGTAAAAGCCTATAGGTGGTCTAACACCACTTTCACTTACAGCACCATCCAAAGCTGAGCTGTTCCTCGCCAATTCATCGGCCACCTCATTGCCCATTATCTCGCAATGACCCGGTACCCAGCAGAGTCTAATATGATAGTTGCCCATCAATCTCCTAAGAGCCTTTTTACAGTCGCTAACTAACCTAGACTTGACAAAATGTCCCCTCAGGGCCTTTAGCGCCGCCTGGCTATTCACATACAGAGTTACCTCCGTATTCTCCTCGATGTTCCTTGCTATCAACTCTGTGGCCCTAAGGATACCTAAAATTTCTGCCTGGAACACACTACAACTATCCGAGAGCCTGTACGATTCCCTGACATTCTCTTCAAACAGATAAACACCTGCACCAGTGCCTATATCCATTTTGGATCCATCAGTGAATACCGATGCTCCACTGAATAGTTTATCCTTTCCTGACCATTGGTCCCTATTAGGAATAATCAGTGTAGGATTTCCCCGAAATCAACCTCTGTGCACATGTAATCCATGGACCCGAAATGAGTCAGAGCATGTTCACCAAGGTTGATTTCGTTTAGAAGTTTGGAATGTCCTATTCTGATTGACAAGTCCTACTTCACTAAGCCTAAGCTAGTTCCTTGCAGCCATTCCCATCACGAACTCCTCAATGGGTAGGAGATGCAGAATGACGTCAAGCGCCGCCTGAGGTGTACTTCGTATGGCACCTGTGATGCCAATCGAAGCACATCTCTGGGCCTTAGACAGAAGATTCCTACGACTTCCTATTCTCATTGCCTCCCACCAGACGAGACATCCATACGTAAGAATTGGTCTCACTACCGATGTGTAAATCCAATTTAGTACCATTGGTTTGAGGCCCCAATTCTTACCTATGGAGTTCCTGCATGTGTAGTAGGCGTTGAGACCTCTTTTTAGCCTTTCCTGTGTATTCCTCTTCCAAGATAGTTTATCAAGAAATACTCCAAGATATTTTGCCTCGTTTGCCAATTTAAGTTCCATTCCCCCTAGTACCGGTAGCCTAAACTGCTCAATCTTGTACCTTCAGCATCAAGATAATCTATTCGAAGTTCTGAATGCATAGTGATTCTAGTGATTCTCTAATAGCTTCAATCTTAATATTATTAAAAGCTCCTTCTATATCAAGAAACGCTGCCAAGGTATACTTCCTATACCGTAGGCCACGTTCAATATAACTCACCACATCATGCAGCGCACTCTCAACAGATTTACCCTTTAGATAATCATGCTGAGCCCCGCTGATGATATGGTTGTCAATTGTAGTCCTCAGATAAAGATCGATCAGTCTCTCTAATGTCTTCAGTAGAAAAGACGATAGGCTGATCGGTCTGAAATCTTTAGGTTTCGAGTGGCTCGCCTTGCCTGCCTTAGGTATGAAGATTACCTTAACCTCTCTCCACCTCTTTGGAATATATCTCCTAATGAGACATACATTAAAAAGCTCCGTGAGAAGTGTTAGTGCCGTGTCGTTGATGTTCTGTAGCATGGCTGGAAAAATACCACCTGGACCAGGTGACTTGTAAGGTTCAAAGGTATTCACCGCCCATACTACCTTATCCATCGAGACAATGTCACTGACTACTTCACTAATTTCCCTATCAGATATACATTCTGAGAATATGAAGATTCCCCCTGACTGTGTATCTGCTTCTAAGTTCCTACAGCCTGGAAAATGAGTTTCCATAAGTAAACTCAGAGGCTCAGAGCAAGACTCCGTCCATGAGTTATCCGCTCGATGAATATATCCAGGAGCACTTGGATAAAATTCTCCTGAATCTGGATAGCTCATTTATGGAGTCAATGGACTCACAGTAGTTCCTCTATGAGTCCCTCTTTGCTCTCTTGATGTTTGCCTTATACCTATTAATTAAATTAATTAAAACATCACCAAATGATGTGTTTTAATTTTTTTCTCTAAAGTGAAAAGTTATTGTCAAAATTCTTACATATGTAATCGAAATATCTGCCAAATTTGTTGTTATTATAAGACAGTATTTGTCAATTATTTTAATTAAAAAGATAAAAACGCTAGGGTTCTTTAGACTCCATAAAAATAGTCGATTATTCTGTTGTACCCAATTAGGTACAGTGGATATACATGGGTTAATAAATGCTACAATATTTTTGTATACACAGACAAATGCATTTTATGAAATTGAAAACCAATATATTTATTTTGTATAACAATATGTATGTAATTATGTTAAAAGTACATACAAACAATTTAACAGGGGAAAAAATGGGAAGGCAATAGTTGTTTTTGTTTTTAATGTTAATTTTTGCGCTTTTAATTATGATGAAATTAAAAACTGATTGTAGTATTTGAGTATTTTTAGTTCCATACAAAAATATGTTTTATCGGGTGTGGGAAGTCGGTAACTTTTTTTCTTATAAAAGTCAGGGATGGGAAATCGCAAAATTTGTATTTGTACCAATCAGAATAGATAGTTCTGTTAGATAATTACTAGATAGATAAAGTGAGTAAAGTGTGTGTTTCATGTATTGTAATAGGATATGTTTGTTTATTTTGTTTCCAGGTAAGTGGTTAGGTAAGCAGTTCATGTGAATAAGCTACGTTAGTAGCCAAATTGCTGAATCTCGTTTCCACTAGTTGTGAGAACGTGTGCTGTGTCAGCGAAAAAATTTCAAATGAAATTTAATATTTTTGTTAATAGTTTTGTTGGAGTTGTAGATTATGTGAATCATCATGTTATTGTTCTTATGTTTTAATATTGTTAATTATGAAGATGCAAATGAGGTTTTTTAAAGTATTTGAGTGTTTTTTTTTTTAATATGCATAAAATAACTTTGTATAAGATTTTTGACTTTAATGAAAAATATTTTTGATTTTTTTTATGTATGGTTATGGATAATTTATTCTTAATATTATATTAGAGGAAAATTATGTAGACATTTAGGTTCAAAGGATTAATTCTTTAATTAACTTTTTGAAAGAAAATGTTCAGTGGGATATTTTTTATATTTTTACGAATTTGAAAACCCATATCTTTACAAATATTACAAAAATAAGTACAAAAATCGATCTTTAAAAAAATATACGTGTCATATAAATATTTATGTGATTGACTGTATATTTGTATTTTATGTTTTAATATTAAGTAGGAAAATGTGCAAGGTTTTTGCCTTTAATGATGAAATACATTGTCCGATTTTGTTAGGTATTATCATACATAGTTATTTAAAATTATTGAAGTAAATACATCAATATTCTAATATCAAAGTATTTTGATTTATTGATGCTTAATAATTTCATAAATTTTATGAAATTTATTTTATATATCATGAATTTTATGAAAGACAGATTTTTTCATAATATTCATATTGTATATAAATAATTGAAGTTTTTTTTTATTTGTATATATATGTGTGTAAATATACATACGAATAATATGAAAATATCCCATTTAAAACTAATTGTTTTGGGGGAAAAGTAATATATATTTACATAGTAGACTTATGATATCATGATTTTTTATTTTATTTAATATTTAATAACCATTTAGAATATCTTTTATCTATTTATTTATTTAATAATAAATAAAACAATTCAATGAAATATGAAATTTTAACTTTAACTTCTTGCTATTTATATTAAAATTTATAGAAACAAATTTAAAGTCTCTAGATTACAAATGTGTAAATTTTACCTACATCAAAATTGGACTTTTTACCAAAAAATATCCCATGTTTTCGCGCTTTCGAACCACATACTTTAATTTTTCTTTTCGTGTTTATTTAAGCTTTCGCTGGTAATAAGATATCATTTTTTTATACTTTTTCATAAATACAGAAATATATTTTTATTCGGACAGTGTTGCCATTTCAGAACTTTCAGTGGTAGATTTAACACATGAAAAAGTTAAAATGAATTGAAATTTTCTAAAAATATACTTTAATTTTTCTTTTCGTGTTTATTTAAGCTTTCGCTGGTAATAAGATATCATTTTTTTTATACTTTTTCATAAATACAGAAATATATTTTTATTCGGACAGTGTTGCCATTTCAGAACTTTCAGTGGTAGATTTAACACATGAAAAAGTTAAAATGAATTGAAATTTCCTAAAAATATGCTAAATGCGTTTCAGCACATTTTTACAGTATTTTGTAATATAATAAAATTGCAATTTTTAAAGAATTCCATAGTAAGTATAACGGTATTAGTTGTAATTATTAAAATATTAGCCCTTTTTTATTTTAATTTCCAACAATAAAAATAATTCTGAAGAAAAATTGTTTAAATGTTGTCATTAGAACTCAATTTTACAAAAAACAAAATGAATAAAAATATGAATTTTCTTTGCAAACAATTTATTATTTGCTGCTGTAGGACAATTTAGCATAATATTTTTGACGATTTAGCATTTTTCCATTTACATCTACTGGCAACACTGTTAATAACAATGGGAATTTTTTTTATTTTGACTTTAAAAGTAAAAAATTATTGTATGATTTTGATAGGCACAGTTTGAAAAGTATTAAAGTATTTAATATTGTAATAATATATATATATTTGTCTTTTTTTCGTTTAATATGAATATTAAACTAAATTAAAAATTTTTTTTTTATTTTTAGAGTCTAATGTTCTTGTTAATAGCATTTTCATAAATGTTTTAATCAATTCAACTATTTTATTCATAAGAACATTTTTGAATGTCTTATATTTTAAAATAGGCTATACAATTGTTTGTGTTTGTATACTTTTATATGTATAATTCAAAACCAGAATTTGTTGCCTATTTTTTGTTTATATAGATAGATATATTGATATAATTTTTTTTTTTTTCTTATATTTTAAGTATTAAGGAGGAAAATGAAAAATATAATTTTTTATTTTATTGATAAATTATGATATATTGCCATAGTATAATTATAAAGTATACTCGTAAGACCAGCTGTTTTACAATTTTTTCATTGGCAAACCTCGCGGTACTGTCAAATTGTTTTTGTATTCACATGTAAAATATTTTTTGAGTTTTTTTCTCTTGCTCTCTTTCGTTCTCTCATTTTTCCGTTCAAAGCATTCTGACATTGTGGGCAGTAGTTTTACACTAACAAAATACAAGCAATTTTTGTTTTTGTAGATGTGCGAGTACTTTATTATTTTACTATGATATATTGCTTGATTAGGTATGGTTATGATTTATTTTAAGAAAACATTGAATTAATTTTTTTTGAATGTTATATAAGAAAACTGAGGTATAGTATTTTATTATTTTAGAGAACAATAATAATTATATCGCTAACTACGAGTAAGTTGAAATTCAAATCCTTGTATGATATAAATTAAATTAATGTTTTCAATAGTAAAAATTATTTTTACATATTTATGTTTTATTTTTATATAATCACTTACTTATACAATTTGAAAATACTGCACCTAGCAGTGAAACTACTTTAGATGTTGATAATAACCTTTTTATTCATCATTTCCCAATTTTTAATTTAATTTTAATCGGAAAATAAAAGATTAATAATTTTTAATTAAAAATATTTACATAAATGTTTATAGTTAAAAAATATGTTGAAGCTTAATAAAGAGTTATATATTATAGTAACAAAAATATTAACAAAATATTTTTCGTGAAACCTTTCAGATTGAGATTTATCATCATTTTTGTCGATTTTTGAAGGTTTACTCTCAAAATTTTAAGATAAAATTTATCTAACAACTATGTTTCGTGAACATAAAACATTGGTTGAAGACCTTTTAAAATAATGAACTCACAACAAATATTGACAAGAAAAAATAGTATATATGTATTACTAAACTCGCTATATAACTTTAAATGACTTTTTAATTTTCTATAAAGATTTTGTATCTTATAAGATTAAGAACATCTTATTCTTTAAATACTAGTTTCTACATTTTTAATGGGTTTATTATAATCTATTTGTTTATTTAAATAATGATTTAAATAATTCAAGTATCCTAAATATTTGTGATTATATCTTAAAATGTATATTAAAAGCCATAAAAATCTATATAATCTGATTTCAACACGACTGCATATTCATAAGAAAACGCTTTAAATTTCCTCTTCTAAATAAAAAAAGTACTAGGAATAATAAGAGATGATGCAATGGTAAAATAAAGGAATTCATTGGTTTAATAGCTAAAATATATTCGGTTAAGACTGACAGATATGAAAAAGAAATTGAAAAATAAAGGGTAAATTATAGGTAATAAAAACTAAACTATCAATAAGTAACTACAAAAATAATTATATTATAATTCATTGTGTATATTTTAATCAAATATTCCTGAAATTTATATTGACATGGGAAGCCAAACATTGGTTATGTTTTCAATACAGAAGTATTTTTCTCACATAGACAGCAAAACAAAAAAAAAAAAAAAAAATATATATATATAGATTTTTTACACTATTCACTTAAATATATATAAAAAGTAAATACCTACATATTTTATTACAAGTAAAAATCTTCGTGTATATAGGAGAGAAAAATTCCCATGTCCATATAAATTTCAGGAATATTTGATTTAAATATATACAATGAATTATAATATAATTATTTTTGTAGTTACTTATTGATAGTTTAGTATTTATTACCTATAATTTACCCTTTATTTTTCAATTTCTTTTTCATATCTGTCAGTCTTAACCGAATACATTTTAGCTATTAAACCAATGAATTCCTTTATTTTACCATTGCAATCATCTTTTATTATTCCTAGTACTTTTTTTATTTAGAAGAGGAAATTTAAAGCGTTTTCTTATGAATATGCAGTCGTGTTGAAATCAGATTATATAGATTTTTATGGACTTTAATATACATTTTAAGATATAATCACAAATATTTAGGATACTTGAATTATTTAAATCATTATTTCAATAAACAAATAGAATATAATAAACCCATTAAAAATGTAGAAACTAGTATTTAAAGAATAAGATGTTCTTAATCTTATAAGATACAAAATCTTTATAGAAAATTAAAAAGTCATTTAAAGTTATATAGCGAGTTTAGTAATACATATATACTATCTTTTCTTGTCAATATTTGTTGTGAGTTCATTATTTTAAAAGGTCTTCAACCAATGTTTTATGTTCACGAAACATAGTTGTTAGATAAATTTTATTAAAAATTTTAAAATTTGGAGAGGAAACCTTCAAAAATCGACAAAAGGCTACAAAAAAAATTGATAAAATGATGATAAATCTCAATCTGAAAGGTTTCACGAAAAATATTTTGTTAATATTTCTGTTACTATAATATATAACTCTTTATTAAGCTTCAACATATTTTTTAACTATAAACATTTATGTAAACATTTTTAATTAAAAATTATTAATCTTTTATTTTCCGATTAAAATAAAGTTGGGAAATTATGAATAAAAAGGTTATTATCAACATCTAAAGTAGTTTCACTGCTAGGTGCAGTATTTTCAAATTGTATAAGTAAGTGATTATTTAAAAATAAAACATAAATATGTAAAAATAATTTTTACTATTGCAAACATTAATTTAATTTATATCATACAAGGATTTGAATTTCAACTTACTCGTAGTTAGCGATATAATTATTATTGTTCTCTAAAATAATAAAATACTATACCTCAGTTTTCTTATGTCCATATAAATTTCAGGAATATTTGATTTAAATATATACAATGAATTATAATATAATTATTTTTGTAGTTACTTATTGATAGTTTAGTATTTATTACCTATAATTTACCCTTTATTTTTCAATTTCTTTTTCATATCTGTCAGTCTTAACCGAATACATTTTAGCTATTAAACCAATGAATTCCTTTATTTTACCATTGCAATCATCTTTTATTATTCCTAGTACTTTTTTTATTTAGAAGAGGAAATTTAAAGCGTTTTCTTATGAATATGCAGTCGTGTTGAAATCAGATTATATAGATTTTTATGGCCTTTAATATACATTTTAAGATATAATCACAAATATTTAGGATACTTGAATTATTTAAATCATTATTTCAATAAACAAATAGAATATAATAAACCCATTAAAAATGTAGAAACTAGTATTTAAAGAATAAGATGTTCTTAATCTTATAAGATACAAAATCTTTATAGAAAATTAAAAAGTCATTTAAAGTTATATAGCGAGTTTAGTAATACATATATACTATCTTTTCTTGTCAATATTTGTTGTGAGTTCATTATTTTAAAAGGTCTTCAACCAATGTTTTATGTTCACGAAACATAGTTGTTAGATAAATTTTATTAAAAATTTTAAAATTTGGAGAGGAAACCTTCAAAAATCGACAAAAGGCTACAAAAAAAATTGATAAAATGATGATAAATCTCAATCTGAAAGGTTTCACGAAAAATATTTTGTTAATATTTCTGTTACTATAATATATAACTCTTTATTAAGCTTCAACATATTTTTTAACTATAAACATTTATGTAAACATTTTTAATTAAAAATTATTAATCTTTTATTTTCCGATTAAAATAAAGTTGGGAAATTATGAATAAAAAGGTTATTATCAACATCTAAAGTAGTTTCACTGCTAGGTGCAGTATTTTCAAATTGTATAAGTAAGTGATTATTTAAAAATAAAACATAAATATGTAAAAATAATTTTTACTATTGCAAACATTAATTTAATTTATATCATACAAGGATTTGAATTTCAACTTACTCGTAGTTAGCGATATAATTATTATTGTTCTCTAAAATAATAAAATACTATACCTCAGTTTTCTTATATAACATTCAAAAAAAAAAATTAATTCAATGTTTTCTTAAAATAAATCATAACCATACCTAATCAAGCAATATATCATAATTTATCAATAAAATAAAAAATTATATTTTTCATTTTCCTCCTTAATACTTAAAATATATGAAAAAAAAAAAATTATATAAATATATCTATCTATATAAACAAAAAATAGGCAACAAATTCTGGTTTTGAATTATACATAAAAAAGTATACAAACACAAACAATTGTATAGCCTATTTTAAAATATAAGACATTCAAAAATGTTCTTATGAATAAAATAGTTGAATTGATTAAAACATTTATGAAAATGCTATTAACAAGAACATTAGACTCTAAAAATAAAAAAAAAACGTTTAATTTAGTTTAATATTCATATTAAACGAAAAAAAGACAAATATATATATATTATTACAATATTAAATACTTCAATACTTTTCAAACTGTGCCTATCAAAATCATACAATAATTTTTTACTTTTAAAGTCAAAATAAAAAAAAATTCCCATTGTTATTAACAGTGTTGCCAGTAGATGTAAATGGAAAAATGCTAAATCGTCAAAAATATTATGCTAAATTGTCCTACAGCAGCAAATAATAAATTGTTTGTAAAGAAAATTCATATTTTTATTCATTTTGTTTTTTTGTAAAATTGAGTTCTAATGACAACATTTAAACAATTTTTCTTCAGAATTATTTTTATTGTTGGAAATTAAAATAAAAAAGGGCTAATATTTTAATAATTACAACTAATACCGTTATACTTACTATGGAATTCTTTAAAAATTGCAATTTTATTATATTACAAAATACTGTAAAAATGTGCTGAAACGCATTTAGCATATTTTTAGGAAATTTCAATTCATTTTAACTTTTTCATGTGTTAAATCTACCACTGAAAGTTCTGAAATGGCAACACTGTCCGAATAAAAATATATTTCTGTATTTATGAAAAAGTATAAAAAAAATGATATCTTATTACCAGCGAAAGCTTAAATAAACACGAAAAGAAAAATTAAAGTATGTGGTTCGAAAGCGCGAAAACATGGGATATTTTTTGGTAAAAAGTCCAATTTTGATGTAGGGAAAATTTATACATTTGTAATCTAGAGACTTTAAATTTGTTTCTATAAATTTTAATATAAATAGCAAGAAGTTAAAGTTAAAATTTCATATTTCATTGAATTGTTTTATTTATTATTAAATAAATAAATAGATAAAAGGTATTCTAAATGGTTATTAAATATTAAATAAAATAAAAAATCATGATATCATAAGTCTACTATGTAAATATATATTACTTTTCCCCCAAAACAATTAGTTTTAAATGGGATATTTTCATATTATTCGTATGTATATTTACACACAAATATATACAAATAAAAAAAAAACTTCAATTATTTATGTACAATATGAATATTATGAAAAATCTGTCTTTCATAAAATTCATGATATATAAAATAAATTTCATAAAATTTATGAAATTATTAAGCATCAATAAATCAAAATACTTTGATATTAGAATATTGATGTATTTACTTCAATAATTTTAAATAACTATGTATGATAATACCTAATAGTCTCCTGCGCAAGATGATTTGAAAAGCAAACACACTTGAATTTCAAGTGTGTGTTTCATAGCCAACATGTGCAAAAACAACAATAAATACTGTTCGTACTGTTCGCTGCCCGAAGCAAAGCAAAGCAAGTGTGTACTGTGTATGAGCGACTGCAAATCCGTGCGTTCAAATCATTTATCGTAAACAAGTGGTGCAAGTGGTGTGGCAAAAAAAAAGCAAATCATACAAGACGTTGAGAAATGATTTAAAGATTTCAAGTGGGCTTAATGATTTGTTTGTTTTTTGTAATACGTAGTTGCTGTGTGTGGCAAAAAATCTTCATAATGTGTAAAAAGTGGTTGTTTATAAATATTCTTGCATACACACACATATATACAGTATGTCTATATTTTATTGTTGGTTCTTCTTTTCTAAATAAATGTAAAAGGGCGAATTCATAAAGTTATTAAAAAATACTCTTTATTAAGAGTTAAAAAAGTAAAAAAATTAAAGTTGACATTTGAAACTGTCAGTTACATATGTAAGTTAGAAAATTTTTATCTTTAGTATTTATTTATATTTTAAATAAAGTTAGTCTTATTATTAATTGTATGTTTATAAAAAATTTTAAAATTGTACTTATTTATATTATGATAGATTTTATTGCATTTAATTTATATTTACTAAGTAATCATTCTATTTTAAAACTAAAAGGAAATAATATAGAACAATGTCTTTTCATTTTTCAAATTCGTTTCCATATACGTTTATTCCTTGACTAATAAATTTTCCCAAATGTTAAGAATACGATGGAACATCTGCACTGTAATAAAATTATAAATGAAATATTTTAAGACGTTTACCTAAATTGTGTGTCCCGTCATATGTACATGTTCAATATATAATCAAGTAAAGGATGCTGTTTTACCTGATTGTAAGCGAACTCAATTCGTGGTTTTATAAAGAATAAATTTACATTTTTTACAGTGCAGAACATATGTACCTGTTTCTTATTGATCTATTTAGCTGCTTCTACAGATTTTATTGCCAAATTCTTGCTGTTTTAAATAAATTTTTTACACTAAGAAATATACCTGTTTTTATTGGACTAAAGTTATTTTTAGAAAAGGCTTATACATATTATTACCTAATGTAAAAATGAGTTTATAAATTAAATTATAATATTATTACCTAATATATTTCATATATGCTATAAATGAAGTTTGATCGTAAATAACAATAAGTTTATAAACAATACTTTTAAACGACTGTTTTACTTACGAAATTACTTTATACAGTCATGAACGCACACACACATATAATTTTAATAAAAAAGAAAACACATTTTTTTCCTTATTGAAGCAAACAAGTGGTCAAAAGGCTTGTATTTTTTTTATACAAGCCTTTGAGAGGCTTGTTTGGTCGCTATCATAGCACACTCATGATTTGTTCATAAAGTTGAAGCACACACGCAGTATTTGTATGGTTTTAAGTGCCTGCAGAACAGTATTTATTACTCCGCACACACACTGATAACAACACTTGAAAAATATCAAGTGGCTTGTACAGCCTTATAAAACACAGTTTGCAGGGCTCTAATACCTAACAAAATCGGACAATGTATTTCATCATTAAAGGCAAAAACCTTACACATTTTCCTACTTAATATTAAAACATAAAATACAAATATACAGTCAATCACATAAATATTTATATGACACGTATATTTTTTTAAAGATCGATTTTTGTACTTATTTTTGTAATATTTGTAAAGATATGGGTTTTCAAATTCGTAAAAATATAAAAAATATCCCACTGAACATTTTCTTTCAAAAAGTTAATTAAAGAATTAATCCTTTGAACCTAAATGTCTATATAATTTTCCTCTAATATAATATTAAGAATAAATTATCCATAACCATACATAAAAAAAAAATCAAAAATATTTTTCATTAAAGTCAAAAATCTTATACAAAGTTATTTTATGCATATTAAAAAAAAAAACACTCAAATACTTTAAAAAACCTCATCTGCATCTTCATAATTAACAATATTAAAACATAAGAACAATAACATGATGATTCACATAATCTACAACTCCAACAAAACTATAAACAATGAAATTGAAAAAAGATTCGGCTGTGCCGAATCTTTGATACCCTTCACCATATTACCATCTTACTATCTTATCGACATCATATTACCATATTACCGACAAATAATAAAATTTTCGCCTAAACGTATGCTTTCATATTTTCACATATTTAAATCTAAATTTTTTTCAAACTACGAAAATTTGAATATGAAAAAAAAAAACAATCATAGCAGGCTTTGCTTTTAAAAAATAAACAACAACAACAATTCCATATTTATTTATTTTTTTATGTGTGTATATACAAACTGACTGCATATACAAAGAACAACAACAACACTGTTATTCATTATATTACTTCTGTTGCTAACTAAACTACTTGTCTTATAGGCAAAAACGTCACTAATAGACATTACAATGCTTAATATACATGTTTGTGTATGTATTTATGTATATTCTTAACAGATATGTTTTAGTTTTAAAAAATAAACAACAACAATTCCATATCTATTTATTTTTGTACAGACTGCATATACAAAGAACAACAACAACACTGTTATTCATTATATGACTGCTGTTTCTAACTAAACTACTTGTCTATACAAAAAACAAAAAACGTCACTAATAGTCATTACAATGCTTAATATACATGTTTGTGTGTGTATTTATATTCTTAACAGATTTGTTTTTGGTCCATAACTCTGTTGATTCTGAACGAATTTGGTTTATTAAAAAAAACGAAATTTTATAAAAACATTTATGACTGATCTATATAAAAATAAAAATCTGTAGCTTGAACAAGGGCTTCAAAAATAAAAAAATCGTTTTCCCCGATATCTCAGTTATTACTGAACCGATTTATTTCATTTTTTCAGAACAAAAATTCAGAAAATAATTTCCGAGCCCCCTTTAAAAATTCGAAGTCCCTGGTATATGCAGAGGCTTCAGAAACTGAAAAACCGGTTCCAAAAACCGGTTTTTAAAGCATATCTCCGCCATTTACAAACCGATCCTGCTGACTCAAAAAACCGAAATTTTGAAAAAATATTTGAAAAAATCTATAGCTTAAACCAGGGCTTCAAAAAATAAAAAATGCGTTTTGTCCGATATCTCAGTTATTATTGAACCGATTTATTTCATTTTTTCAGAACAAAAATTCAGAAAAAATTGTCCGAGACTTCTTTGTAAAAACGAAGTCCCAAGTATATGCGGAGGCTTCAGAAACTGGAAAACCGGTTCTAAAAACCGGTTTTTTAACATATCTCCGCTTTGTATGAACCGATCTTGCTGAATTCCAATAGCAAAATTCTCGAAAGCATTTCCGATCGTTTTATATATATATTATATATGTCAGTTATCGGTGGGCTTCATAAACGCCATTTCAACCGACACACGGACGGGTATAAAAATATTAAATTTCATTTGAAATTTTTTCGCTGACACAGCACACGTTCTCACAACTAGTGGAAACGAGATTCAGCAATTTGGCTACTAACGTAGCTTATTCACATGAACTGCTTACCTAATCACTTACCTGGAAACAAAATAAACAAACATATCCTATTACAATACATGAAACATACACTTTCCTCACTTTATCTATCTAGTAATTATCTAACAGAACTATCTATTCTGATTGGTACAAATACAAATTTTGCGATTTCCCATCCCTGACTTTTATAAGAAAAAAAGTTACCGACTTAGAGAAAAAAATTAAAACACGTCATTTGGTGATGTTTTAATTTTTTAATTTTTCGGAATATTTTTTTCAAATTAATTTTTTTGATCTAGTTTTTTGTTTCTAAAGTATAAAAATTCCTTCTGGAAATACTACGCCCCTAATTATACGTAAGGTTTTTTAAATTTTTATGCTTATTTTATATGTAAACAATAGGAAAATACAAGTTTTGCAAAAATATATCTGCGGGTTATTGTCACGGATTTTAATGGGTTAAAAAGCATACAATAAACAAACATACATACATACATATATTAATATAATATATGATCAATACAAACATACATACATACATACACACATCCATATATTATTACAATAAATGAAACACACACTTCCCCTCTTTACCTAAAGCTTGCTTCTGATTGGTCAATACAAACATACATACATACATACACACATCCATATATTATTACAATAAATGAAACACACACTTCCCCTCTTTACCTAAAGCTTGCTTCTGATTGGTCAATACAAAAAAGTGGGCGGGAACTCCCTCGATTTTCTTAGGTAGTAATTATGCCACGCCCATTGAACATACTTTTGTATGGAAAAAGTGTTCGAGAACATACATAAACATACTACTAGACTGCTTCACAGTGATGCAAATTAATTTGCGCCACTTGCAGCCTCGTTGGTACTGTAAGATTTCGGATACCGGAACCTGATGGTGCCCAGACCGAAATTAACAATCCCCCCCAACGACTCCAATTTCCTGAGAGACTCCTGGTCTATAGCAAACCGGAAGTCCCTTCCGAGGTTCTCCTTACAAGTCAGAGAAGTTAACAACTTCCACTGACTTGTATCCAGACCCTCATTCTGGTTGACCAGTACTGTCAGTATAGTTTCCACTGGTTTTATGGGTGGTGGAATCCACACTGTCACTACCGGCCTTAGGGGCAACTCAGACGCAAGTATCACATCCAGTTTCGCCTCTGGACAAAGGTTGCCGCACTTGGCAATTGTGGCCTTGAGGAATTCAAACGATTTCTCATTGCCACAATTGACAGTTTTGACACCCTTTGACCAGTCCGCGCCTTTGAAGGATACTTCATCCGGTCTTCCCTTCATTAAGGCGATCTCATCGATGAGCCTATCTTCAATCAACCTCCATAGATCCGTGCTAATCCTCCCATCTGGATCAACACAGTCTATGACAGCCGCCTGAAGATATGCCAGCTTAGTCGACTCCTTCGCCTTTTTTGAGGTAGAAGGCTTGTCATCACCAGAACTATCTCTCTTAATGACTTCCTTTTGGAGGCCCTTAAGAGAACCAGCAGGTGTGTGGCTCGCCTTCTTGGCAGTCGAAACTGGCTGGTCATCGCTAGACCTAGCTCTCTTAACGACCTTCTTACGGTGATCCTTAAGAGAGCTGGATGGCTTATGACCAGCCACTTTCGATGTAGAAAGGTGCTGGCCCACCCCACTTCCAGCGTTCTTTATCATCTTCTTTTGAAGACCTTTAAGAGAGCTGGGAGTGTTGTTTGCTGTACCTTTCTTGCTTGTCGAGGGTTGGTCGTCTACAGGCCTGGCTCCTCTAGCGAGTGATACACCAGAGTTGCCGAATGGTTTACGATCCAGCCCCCTGCTTGGCAATGATAGTCAGCTTTTCAGTTTCAACCAATCGTTCCGAAGATGTGATTGGTTTAGTTGGTCGGCTGCTATCATTGACATTTTTCTTAGACTCCAATGCGACCCCTGACACTGTTCCTGTACTCTCACGAGCACTTTCCGGAACGGTATAAAACATCGCATTTAGTCTCTCGGGATAAGACATTCCCAAGATAGTTGTGGTAGAGCCATAGATTCTTTCAAATCTAATGACACTCTTCCTATGCCTCTTGATAAGATATTTATCCCTAACACTGAATGTCGACAGATCTTTCTTGGCCATCTTATTAAGATATATCAAGGAAACTCTGACGCCATTCTTAGCTCTCTCCTCCTTTGTTCGGCTATCGACGACGGCAGTTACACTAGGTTTCACCGCGTCTTGCCGAACTAATTTTGAGCACACCTGTTCACTAACTCGTGCAGATGACGCTTCGAATGCTGGAAGATCTTTCACTTGTTGCTGAGCGTGAACTGAAATCATAGTGATTTCGTGTTCCTCATCAGAACCAAGGGAGAGATCCTCCAGTTTCTCCGTGGCGCCCGTCTCTACGAGAGAGTCTTTAGGCGAGCCCAAGAAGTCGTCCGTTTCGCCAGTTCACTCAATAACTGTCCTTCCTGAGCAATTATGTCACTGTGAATTCCTAAAAGGTCAGAGTCAGTGTCCGAAACCCCTTCTGAATCTGCCCTATCCTTCTCCACATCCTTAATTTTTTCTGTTTTCTGATTAATTTGGTCCCACGAGAATGCACGTTCTAAGTGGACCATCTCGCGCAGTGACGGCATACGCGTACTAGGCTTCAAAGTTACAACCAACCCGTGTCATGGAGGGGAGCTATTAGCGATTAGTTTATTTAGGCACTAACTAACAATGCAGATCCTCGGCACTGCTACCACTCACCTTGATCTTAAAAGTGCACTTGATTTATTTGTTCCGCGAGTACTTCCATGAGTTACTAGTTTTAAATGTAATACGTAGGATCCGATTATAGTCAGTGCATGGGGGATCTGCAACCAGTGGTAAATAATCTCCAATTCACTGATTACAATTAGATCAGAAACCTTACATCCGAACCCCCTATCCGCCACCTGGGGACGCGACCGATGGGAGTAAACAAGTAAAGACTCCACACGAAAAATAGGGGTATAACTTTTTCCAATTTTTGGCAAATATCAAAATGGCCCTAGCAAAGTCAATAGGCCATTGAATGTTATTTAAAAAAATGGTATTACTTTTTCACGGTTGTCAAAAAAGTTCACCCACAAAACGCGGTAAAGTTTTGAAATCAATAAAGGCCGGGTTAGTTGGTTGTTTATGTGATGTTGATGTCCCGTTTATTTACGGGAAGAATTTTGTGCAATTAACCAAAATTAATAACGTGACATATGTTTTTTCCATTTGTTAGAAAAAACACAGAGTTACCATAACTTATTTTAACTTATTTGCTAGAAAAAACATAAAAATGCAACTCTGATTGAAATTAAACATGCCAAATATTTATCTATTTAATTGTTGGTGTATTTAATTATTTTTGTTCATTTATTTTTTCGTTTATTTAGTGGTTTTTCTTTTTTATTTCGTTAAGTATTTGTTTTTTTGTAAGAAAAAAGTGATTGTTTGGCAACACTGCTAACAACTGTCACGGAACAACGCAAGAAAATTCTGTTTTAAACAGAATCAGACATCACATCAACGTCAAGCTTCAATAATTGTTATCATTACTATACAAGCAAAATAAACGATCAGCTGTTTCCTTCACGGGAGGAAACGTCACATAAACAAAAACTAATTCACGCTTAATCCTAATGTAACAGCGAAGCCACATATGCACACAACGTGCTATTAAAGTAGTACATAACATTCATCCATTATGCAAAAAAATGTACAAAATAAATTAGCTGCCTGTTTCTCTATGTCGAGCGAAATGTATAGAAAACAAAACAAAATCAAAATTTTAAATTTATTTGTTGTTTTTTATATATTTACTTGAAAAGAATTTTTCGTTCGAAATAGAGAAACAGGCAGTAGAAGTTTATGTCTTTTAATAATTAAAAACAAATTTTTTCACTTAACTATTTTACTTTATAAAATAAAATATTTACAATTTTGATGTACTTTTTTGGGGGAGATTTTAAAAAATCGTTTTTGTGGGTGTGTTTTTTATTCCAGAATGACCCGAAAAAAATGTTTTCGTACATAACACAACATTCGTCATCGCGTGGTGCTAGGGCCAAAATTTGGTTATACCCCTAAAGTACAATGTACTAATGTACAATGTATATATATCCAGCAAAAAAGAACTGATAAAGTCATGATTTTAACATTGTGTTGTTTTTGTCCTATTACATAATAATAAAAATGCTTTAAAATTTGTAAAATTTAAATTTTGTTAGAAATGATTACCATTTTTTCTGCTAAAAATTCATTTATTTTCACTTTTTTGAAAGTAATTATTAAGAACTTCCAAAAAAGTTTCAAATATGCACTTTGTTCCACTTTTGAAGTTTGTAGATTTTTTTTCCTGGTATGTATATACCAAAGTGCCGAAATGCCCAAAACCCTATCAATTAAGAAGTTTTGGGCCTTATTCAATAAATATTTAAAGGATACTGAAAACTTAAAATTACACACATTCTATGAAAAAAAGTAGCCAAATACACAGTAAAATGTTTTCAGAAAAAGCTTATAAGTTTAATTAACACTCAATAAAAATCATTATTTCAAATTTAAAACTTTCATAAAATAAATAAAACCATATATTGGTTTAATTTTTATAACTAGAATTTTATGTATTAGATTTTTTGTTCAATCACAAAATTTATTTTATTTTTTTTTCGGGAAGACATATTTTTAAATACCAGGCTTAGGAAGAAAGTATTAAAGAAAGGTATTGAATTAAAACATATTAAAAAACAAAGTCTATTTTACAACTTCTCAAAAGTTGTAATGTGAACTAAAAGACTTTAATTTTGAAATTATTCACAACAAAATTTATTATTTTTTCAGAATGAAACTTACATGCATATAAATTTCGACATTTCTCAATCAAACGGTTTTTTCAAAAGTCCAAAACCGACCAACCGGTTTTTTCTAAAATGTGATTTTTCGGTTAAACCGAAAACCGGTTTTCAAAAAAAGTCGGTTTTTTATATATATTAACTTTATATATTAACTTTGAGTCTACATTAGACAAATTTGTATCAAGACAAACGTCAAAATTTTATCATGATAAACAGGGCAAGTTTTTATATGCACAAAAATAATTGAAATATGCGCTTGAAAAAGCAGGAAAAAATGGTATAATATGCACAGAAATATGCAAAAATAGCATGAATATGTATATAAAAACCAACGAATTTATGCATTCTTATATATTAATGTGTAGAAAATATGCACAAATATGCATTTTTTAACTTTCAATCTCAAATAAATTTCGATGTTTATAAAAATATAACTATTTTAATTTTAAGTATCATATTGACGCTTCCGAATTTTTGTTTCTTTACAATATTTACAATGTACTCAAAATACTCACAAAAAAATTTTATAAATCATTTGATTGGACTCCAGAAAATCATCAAAAAATTGTGTTTTTGTTAAGAAAACTTACTTTTATATACATTATATGCAAATTTATGCAAAGATTTAAAATATAAGCATTTTTTGTGAAATTCTTTTGAAATATGCAAATGCTTACTTTCCAAGCGAAAAGCTTGAAAAACTTGCCCTGATGATAAAGATTTGTCTAAAGCCCAAATTACAATTATGCGTAGTCAGCAACAGTATCAGCAAAAATTATCAGCTGTTCACTGTCACTACAACATAATGCTGCCGTTATAATTACAATTAAGCGTAGGCAGCCACAATTTACAACTACCACCTAGCTTTATTCTACTTGTGTATTTTAGCTTCTCATTTATTTGCTCACTCTCTTTGTCTCGCTCTCAATCTGAATGCAGAGCAGTGAATTTAGAAATAGGGCTAAATGAACCAGCACTGCAAACTGCTGCTGACCAAATGTAATCAACAACATAACAAACAGTGCTTTCTAAATTATCAGCTGATTATGTCAGCACTGAATTTGTCAGTATTACTGCAGCATTAAAAGAATATTGTTAGCGCTCGAGCTCTGACAACTTTGTAATGCTTGGTAAAAGACGCCATCTTGATTGTTGTTGGTATTTTTTGCATGGTTTATTATGACATAAGTTTTTCCCTATAATTGACAGAAATAAACAATTATCTGCAACTCAAACAGAAATTTGACGTTTGTCTTGATACAAATTTCTCTAATATAGACTCGACGTAATATGTCACAGAGAGTGTCAAATCCGCACTCTGAGAGAATTATATCAGGTGTATACTAAAATATTAGTATTATAAGAAATATTATGAGATTGTTGTGATACGATTTTTCAACACAACTAACTTATATTGTTTATATTATTATCTTATAATAATATAAACAATATATTTACTCTCAGAAGAGAGTTAAATCTTAAACAAGGGGTATATGTATTCTAATAAATCTCATAATATTTCATTCAGTCACAGAGTAAACATGTACTTTTTATTTAAGAAATTCGAAATTTTTTAGCACGATTTTAATGAAAATATGTTTTTGAATGTCGAATAACCATTAAAATAAAACAATTTTACAAAAAAAAAAACATTGTTTTTAAGTACTTTTAAAAATACACATTCACACACACATGTATTTTTTTTTTTTTGAGAGTAAATCTTATAAGATAGTTGTGTAGAAAAATCTTATCACAACAGTCTCATAATATTTCTTATAATACTAATATTTTAGTCTACACGTGAGATAATTCTCTCAGAGAGCGGATTTGACACTCTCTTTACATATTATGCCCAAATTACATTTGCGCGTAATCAGCAGCAGTGTGTGCTGACATAATCAGCTGATAATTTAGAAAGCACTGTTTGTTATGGTGTTGATTACATTTGGTCAGCAACAGTTTGCAGTGCTGTTTTATTTAACCCTGTTTCTAAATTCACTGCGCTGCTTTCAGATTGAAAGCTAGACAAAGAAAGTGAGCAAATAAATGAGAGGCAAAAATACACAAGTAGAATAAAGTACGATAGTGGTTGTAAATTGTGGCTGCCTACGCTGAATTGTAATTATAACGGCAGCAACATGTTGTACTGACAGTGAACAGCTGATAATTTTAGCCTCTCATTTATTTGCTCACTCTCTCAATCTGAAAGCAGCGCAGTGAATTTAGAAACAGGGCTAAATGAAACAGCACTGCAAACTGCTGATGAATATAATAAAATTTAAAAAAGGATTACCATAAAATTTTGACAAAAATCCTCGACGAAAAACAAAAAAAAAAAAAAATGTTTTATAATAAAATTTTATCTACATGTTCCCATATATGCTGATATAAACAAAGAAAATTCAGTAGCTCTGCCGACGTTTTGTTGTATAATATATAAATCTTTCGTGTAGACCATACGAAAATTTGAATATCTTAATATTCGGTCTTCACGAGACTTTTTCTTGTTCGCACATCGAACAAAATTTTGTACGCATATGTATTTGGTTAGTGTGGACCATAGTATAATAATAAAGTACTCGCACATCTACAAAAACAACAATTGCTTGTATTTTGTTAGTATAAAACTACTGCCCACAATGCTTTGAACGGAAAAATGAGAGAATGAAGGAGAGCAAGAGTAAAAAAAAATCGAAAAAAATTGTACATATGAATACAAAACAATTTGACAGTACCGCGAGGTTTGCCAATGAAAAAATTGTAAAACAGCAGTTCTTACGAGTATACTTTATAATTATACTATGGTGTGGACTTAACTTGTTTGTGTTTTGTACTTGTTCGCATACCATTGTTAGAACAAGCATGTCTGCCATAAAACGTCATTGTGTATGCGGAAGAAAAGGCGCTGCACGTAAAAGTATCGAAGCGATACTGACGGCAAACAAAAAATTATGATTTGTTCGACAAATGTTCTGCCCACTGAAAACAAAATGAAAAAAATTTTTCTTTTGGCGACATGGTGATTTATTTGGCAATTTTACTAATTTTAAAGACATTCATATAGAGCACAAACTCGAAAATTATTGTTTGTGCTTTTTATTATCATCCTGGTAATTTTAGCAAATCGTGAAAACATTTAATGATATTTCGTCTTTAGATCAAGACATTCAATAGCAATTTTTCAATACTTCTTTAAACACAAAGGATTTATCTTAAATTTGTAATTAATTGAAATCAAACGTTTTCACTATTTTCTTAAATATAGCCTGATTTAACAAAATTATTTGATATCAAATAGAGAAAATACCATTAATATTTTTCATTATGTATTAATTTACTTTTGGATTAAGAATTATTTAGATTGAGATTTTTTTTCAAATGAATACTAAGTTTAAATTCAAACTTGAAATTCAACATACGTACGTTTTTTAAGATATATGTTTAAATTTTCAAATTTCAAAGATTTTAGTTTCTTAGGATACAATTAATTTGCTACTACATGCCTGTGGGTCGTTTTCAAGTTGTAACATCTCAATTGTGTAACGAAGCAAGAGCTTGTAAGAACCCCATGATCTATATCGGGATTCATACAAAGGATTTTTTTTCTTTAATTCTGAGTTCGTAGGAGAGAGAGGAAAAGGGAATACTAAACTTACATCCTCGTCTACGAACTCAGAATTTGTGTGTACGAACCCCGACTAGCAGAATAAAGATCCTTAATTTATAAATAACTTCAATAAATGTTTGATAATTTGTTTTCAATCATCTTTCAAATACATTTGTATTTTAAGATTTTATAGGTTTATAACAATTTATAAGTTTAATAGGACAAATGTTGATTATATGATAGAATCATTCTGCTAAAAGTGCTAAAATGACCCTAATTTTATTTTTTATTAATTTATTATTAGATACAGCAATTATCATTGACTTTGTTGAAGCTGAATTTACATTTTAAAATTATATGTAATTTGAAGCACTAAAAGTTTTAGTTTATCTTAAAAAATAAAAATTGAATTTGGTGATTTATTATTAACAATTTGGCGACAGAGCTCAAAAAAATCTGACAACCCTGACAGCTACCACCTGCTTAATCTTGCCATGGGTTTTACGCATGGCACAACCATTTTAAATAAGGTAACCTTATAAGATCGGCTGATTATTTTTTGCTCGTTGTTTCAAAGCCGACTATTTTATCAAAATTTATTTGTTTACAAAGGAAAGTAAATAATGTTATAATACAATTCCTGTGTTTTAATACTAAAATATATTTGTGTTGTTTTTAAAAACAATTTTTAGTTACATTTGGTGTGTTTTGTGTTATTTACGGGTAGTCTCCAATAGAGATGAGATGATGTTTAAACATCATGTTAAAATTATATGCATTATGTTAATTTCTTGTTTTCTCACTGTTTTGTTGTTGCATTCTACGCACATGCAATAATTTCTTTGTGTGTGTTAGTAAAAAACATTGTGTGTGATGTTTGGTGTTTAAACATGGTTCTTTTAACATTTGCTTTAACAACAGTCAGCAACAGTATCAGCAAAAATTATCAGCTGTTCACTGTCAGTACAGGCAGCCACAATTTACAACCACCATCTAGCTTTATTCTACTTTATTTGCTCACTCTCTTTGTCTCGCTCTCAATCTGAATGCAGCGCAGTGAATTTAGAAACAGGGCTAAATGAAACAGCACTGCAAACTGCTGCTGACCAAATGTAATCAATACCATAACAAACAATGCATTCTAAATGATCAGCTGATTATGTCAGCTTACACTACCGCTGACTACGCGCTATTGTAATTTGGTCTTTAATGTTAAATATTTTATGTTAGGTGAAGAACTAGTTACGTACCGTCTATACTAGCCTTTTTCTTGTTCGCACAAGAACAAAACGTCGGCAGAGCGATACACATAATTTTTTTCCTTTTGTTTTCAGTGGGCAGAACATTTGTGGAACAAATCATAATTTTTTGTTTGCCGTCAGTGTCGCTTCGATACTTTTACATGCAGCGCCTCTTCTTCCGCATACAAAATGACGTTTGATGTGCGAACAAGAACAAAACATGAACTTGGGTCCACACTATCCACACTATAGTGTGGACCCAAGTTGTTCATGTTTTGTTCTTGTTCGCAAACCGTTGTTCGCACAATTGTTCGAGCAACCATGTCTGCCATCAAACGTCATTTTGTATGCGGAAGAAGGGGCGCTGTATGTAAAAGTATCGAAGTGACACTGACGGCAAACAAAAAATTATGATTTGTTCGGCAAATGTTCTGCCCACTGAAAACAAAATGAAAAAAATTGTATGTGTTGCTCTGCCGACATTTGTTCTTGTGCGAACAAGAAAAAGGCTAGTATAGACGGTACGTAATGGTTGTGACATGGGCATGGTACAATAATATCAGGTAACAGTATAAAATCAGCTGATAATTTTTTGCTGCTTTCAATTTTGTAATATTTCTGTCAAAATTTGTTTACGTTTAGCTTTGTTTATATTTATGTTTTGTTTACATTTACAGTTTGTTTATATTAACTACACTGAGGCCTCGATTATCCATAATGGTCGGGACCGAAAGCAATCTAAATAATCAATATTCGCGGTTAATTGAGTAACATTTTTTATTTATATTATTCAGTTATTCAAGGATTTAATATAAATTTTTGAATTATATAAGGAAAAATAATAGTTTTTTAAGAACATGAACAATACATAAAGGTTTAATTTTACGTAGTTTCTTAAAAATATCATATAATGTTTCTTCTTTTTCAAATTCTTCTTTTTCTTAACTAGTTTTTCATGAATAAAGTAAATTTGGATTTTACCTTTCTCTGACTTATTCAAACGAGGGAACTCCCTTTTTTTGTTTTATTCATATTGTGTTTGATTGTTCAAAACCAATGAAATAAATTATGCTTAGAAACCCGAATAGAGGTATTCACGAATAATCGATGCAAAAAATAAAAAGATGCAAAAAAAAAAGAAAACAATTATAAACAATTGTAAAATCGACGTTGCCGGTTAATCGAGGCCATAGTGTAATATACACGTGCTTTGTTTTTTATATATTTTGTTTTGCTTTTTGTTTTCTTCTTTTTGATATTAAGAAAACAAATAAACCAACAAAAATTACTATTGTTGTTGCCTTGTTGTATTTGTTGTAGCGATACTGTTACCTGATATTATTGTACCATGGACATGGGTTTTACGTTTATTAATTATAAGAAAATCGCTTGAATTTTATTTTTTATAAAAAAAGTAAACATCATTGCAAAAAGTACTTTTTTTGTAAGAATATCCCGAACTATGCAACTATGTACATGACAACATATTTTGTTTTTTTTTTGTCATACGTAAATTTGCCTATGAATTAAAAATTTAAGTGGTTGTATCCTTTAAATTTTGTGTGGTAAAATTATCAAAATTTGGATTTTAGGTGGATAAATTAATCCATAATTTATTGGAGATATATTCATAATTTATTGGAGATATAAATTTACATGTGCTTCAAATATAGTTAATAATAAATTAAATCAATAAACAACTAATGCAAAAACCTGTATCATAAAAAGATTAGTCTCCTTGGGATAAAATAAGGTAAAATATTCCACTTTGCCTACTCTAAAGATATACTCCTTCAACCAAAAAAGTTAATCCTAGGTAAGTTATAATAATATCTATTGGTTCAAAAATTAAGGTACATTTATATATAATACATAAATACATACATATGTTTATGTACATGAAAGTGCATTAAATATTGTTTTACTTTGTGGTTACTATAGTGAAATAATTTATGAGTATTTAGTAATTAAACATGTAAATTAATTCTACATGTGCAAATACGTTTACATGTATGTATGTATACATTTATTTACAGATTTACGTACGTGCATACTATGTATCTCAATGTTTGCACATTTTTTTTATTTAACCGAAAAATCAATAATCCTTTAGAATGATATCATAATATTGCTTCCTCTGTGGTCTATTTTTTACTTCATTGGTTAGTTACTCAGATTTTAAATAAATATATTTTATTTACACTTTAAATATAAAAATATAGCAAAATTTATATATAAACTTGTATATATAAAGGGTGTGGTTATGATGGTATAATAATACCTTGGTAATTTTTTATAATAAATACTGATTTTATAATAAACTTTTTGATTTCCCGGGAAAACGGGAAATAATTTTCGACTTCCAGGTATTCCCGGAATCCCTTATTAAAATCTATATACACTTATTAGTTAAACATCTGAAGCCCAAATAGTATGAGTCTTTGCATTAGCAAATTTAAAACAGGATTGTAAATGAACTGAAGCATGGGAAATTTTATTAATTGCTTAATCTACTAAATAATAAACTCTAATGAATTCTAAAATATTATATGCCATGGAAGTTTTTTAGATTTCGGTACAATATTGCAATGTACCATGAAACAATGTCGTATTTGCGAGAAAAAATGGAATCAGAAGTTACTTATCAAAATATACATATATTCAAACATTGATATTATTCAAAAAAATGTTAAGTAAGTTTCGTATATACATATGTATGTATATATAAAAATTAAATTTATTAAAAATTTAATAAGAATGTGGAATTTAATAATTCTAAAAGTATTGGCAGATCGCCTTTTCCGAAACTCTTAGGAGTCAGTATCACATTGTTTGTAGCTTCAAAAAGATGGTCCAACATTTTACGAAAATATCACACTTAAACGTGCCTAAAATTATGGAAGGGGCATCATATGTACATACATATATAATATATTGGCCAAATTTCAACCTCCTACTATGATTGTTGATATTTTTATGCAATTTAAGCCGAACGTCTTAGATGCTGTTTTTATAATTTTAAATATAACTAAATAAATAAAATAAAATAAACAAAGTTAACAATGCTATGAAATTGAAAGCCAATTATGAATTATGTCTATACCACTAACAAACTATTAACGCAAATTTTAATCTGTTGTACTTTTCCACTTAATGGTGCTGACATTTTATTAAGATGATTAATTGAATTCATGCCACAGATTCATTCCATGTAAATAATCGAATAAACTAAATCAAAATTTACTGATGAAATGTTTTTAAGATATAGTATCTAAATTTTTAGTTAAATTTTTCTTTAATAATTACTAAAGTATATAAGTCTTAGTTAAAATTCACGCAGTTTTTTTTTCATTTAAGTTGTTTTAAAATTCCCGAGAACCCCGAACGAAAAGAGGGACATAAAAAATTTTAAATTTCCACGAAAATTTTTTACATATTCAATTGCAAAGATTTAAGCCACATGATATAGTATTGGAAAAAAGCTTGTGATTCTGCATAGTCTTGAGAATGTACAGTGGCGGTCAGCTAATTATCCCAACTGAACTGAATTTTTTGTTGGCCTTAATTTTCTTTTTTCTAGAGAATTCAATTGTTCATAATACTTTTATTAAAATATGTCGCGATTTTTAAATGTCAAATATTCGAAATTTAAGGCGTTTTAACCAATTTTGATAGGATATTTTTCACGAACATTGCAGTACTTTTATTTTTAAATTGTAATTTATATAAAAAAAAACTACTTTTTTCATAGTTTACTTACTATTTTTTGTAATAAATAATGTAAGAGGGCTAATTTGCTGTCCCTTGATTTTTATAGGAATATTTTATAAAACAATGTTTTTGAGTAAATTGTTACTTTATTAGTGCAAGTTTTTGTTGTAATGTATTAAGTACATAATGGTTAATATATTGAATTAATAAAACAATTGAAAACTTTTCTAGAAAAAGAAAATTAAGGCCAAATCTGGTTGGGTGGACTAATTAGATGACCGACACTGTATATACTTCAGTCAACAAAATATCTTAAAAATTTCAAAATATTAGAAAAAAATTTTGTAGACAAATTTCTTTAAAAAATGTGATAGAAAATTTTTTACATTTTAAAACTTAAATATTTCAGTCGCTGTAAGCAATATGATATAGAACGGATACTTTTCTGCGAAGTCCGAGAATCATAAATATGTAATACTTCTTTTATTAAATCCAACACGTTAATTCATAAACCTAAAGATTGGAAAATAACTAAAAATTAATTTTGAGCAAATTTTTTTTTTTTTTTTTGAACACCAACCAACTTAAAGTAAAAATTCTAGTTTAGCTAGAGAATTTTGTTAAATGACATCAAATAAAAGACAAAGTCATAATCAATCAATTAAAATACTAAATAATGTAAAAAACTATAAAATACGCTGAATATAATGTGCGTCGTAAAAAATTAATATCGATCAAAACCAGTTAAAAAGTTAAGTCCCAACCAGTCAACTTTGCAACGCAACGCAGAATGAAGAAAGGTAGCGTGAAACATTTTGTACAACTAGCCAACAAAAGTAAACGTATCATATGTTTTTGAACATTCATTGTGTAAACAACTCTGTTTTCGGTTATTTTGTGAACAAAATAAACTACAGGGTTGTTAAAAACTTACGCAGCTACGTAAAAAACTATTTTCTGTAGATTTCTGCGATACACTACCTAGAATTTTTGTGTCAATAGCTACATATACACATTTGCATAAAGCTGGTTGAAACAGCTGATTGCGATACGATGATTTTTAGTTGAGTGGTTGGGGCTTTATACATCTATTGCTGATAGTTAAAAAAGATGTGTCAATTGTTAAAAAATTTTAAACAATTATTATTGGTGCCAAAGAATATTAAAGTCACCGTTAACGGTTCACTTGTTAGTATAAAGGCTGGGTTAGTTGGTTGTTTATGTGATGTTGATGTTCCGATTATTTACGGGAAGAATTTTGTGCAATTATCCAAAATTAAAAACGTAACATATGTTTATGACATTTGTTAGTAAAAACACAGAGTTACCATAAATTATTTACTAGAAAAAGCCTAAAAATGCAACTCTGTTTAAAATTAAACATGCCAAATATTTATGTACTTAATTGTTTGAGCATTTAATTATTTTTGTTCATTTATTTCTTTGTTTATTTAGTGGTTTTTCCTTTTTATTTCGTTAAGCATTTGTTTATTTGTAAGAAAAAAGTTATTGTTTGGCAACACTGCTAACAACTGTCACGGAACAACGCAAGAAAATTCTGTTTTCAACAGAATCAAACATCACATCACATCAACGTGAAGTTTTTATAATTGTTAGCATTACAATACATGCAATATAAACGATCAGCTGTTTACTTTGCGGGAGGAAACATCACATAAACACATAGTATAATAATAAAGTATACTCGTAAGACCAGCTGTTTTACAATTTTTTCATTGGCAAACCTCGCGGTACTGTCAAATTGTTTTTGTATTCATATGTAAAATTTTTTTCGATTTTTTTGCTTTTGCTCTCCTACATTCTCTCATTTTTCCGTTCAAAGCATTTTGACATTGTGGGCAGTAGTTTTACACTAACAAAATACAAGCAATTGTTGTTTTTGTAGATGTGCGAGTACTTTATTATTTTACTATGACATAAACAACCAACTAATTCACGCTTAATTCACGCTTAAATGTCAAATACTTCCAACAAAGTTGTTAAAAATAGTATGTATATTTGATTGTAACAGCAAATCCATAGTAAAATAATAAAGTACTCGCACATCTACAAAAACAAAAATTGCTTGTATTTTGTTAGTGTAAAACTACTGCCCACAATGTCAGAATGCTTTGAACGGAAAAATGAGAGAACGAAAGAGAGCAAGAGAAAAAAACTCAAAAAATATTTTACATGTGAATACAAAAACAATTTGACAGTACCGCGAGGTTTGCCAATGAAAAAATTGTAAAACAGCTGTTCTTACGAGTATACTTTATTATTATACTATGAGCAAATCTAACAAATAATATCCCAGCAAGGGCTTTTGCGGTGTGTGTCTTCGCTATGAAAGATAATAAAGGAAACTAAAAAAATAATTATGTCTTCTCACGATATTATTGACGTTTTATTGATATTTGGGTAAAAAAGGAAATTATACTGTAATTTTTAATTTTTGGAAAACACACAATTCCGATCTTCAAAATCCAATATTGTTAATTCTAAAGCTATTTCATGGATAGTTGTATTTAATAAGTATATATCCTATTATTAATAAATCAAATGTATGTTTGTTTGTGACGCAATCACCGCTGGACCGATTTTAACAAAATTCTAAATATAGATGAACTTTAGGCTGGAAGGAACAATAGGGTATAAATTAAAATTAAATTGATCAAAATAGCGAAAATATTGCAGTTTTATTAAAGTTCAAACTTTTGTTAATTTTTTGATAAAACTGGAAGTTTTAATAGAAGCATTGCGGCAAACATTGATATTTGAAAATAACTGGGCAAAGCTGTTTTTTTACGTTTTTTATTTTTTTTATTAATTTTTTTCATCAATGGGTATAAATTTACCACCCTGAATCAGCACCGATTTATTTGATTTTTTCGCCATACTACTTTTTTAGTGCAATTCAATAGTTTGGAAGTTATAGGGGATTGAAAATCATATTTCCCTAAGAAATTCAAATTTCACATTTTTTTTTGAAAATTATATATAATATAGAAATTATATATAATATACATATACAGTATCGGTCATCTAATTAGCCCACCCAACCAGAATTTTTTTTGGACTTAAGTTTCTTTTTCTTGAAAAAAGTTTTTAATTGTTTTATTAATTCAATATATTGACCATTATGTACTTAATACATTGCAGCCAAAACTTGGATTAATAAACTAACGCTTTACGCAAAAACATTGGTTTATTAAATATTCCTATAAAAATCAAGGACAGCTAATTAGCCCACTTACACTATTTATTACGAAAAATCTAAGCAAGCGTTGAAAAAAAGTAATTTTTCATATGGATTACAATTTAAAAATAGAAGTAATGCAATTTTCGTAAAAAATTTCATATCTAAATTGGTTAAAACGCCTTATATTTCGAATATTCGACATTTAATAAAAATCGCGAAAAATGTAAATTAAAATATTTTGAAATTTTATAGCAACTTTGTTTGTAATTTTTGTTGAACTTATTTATAGAGTTTTTTAGAATTTGTATTATTCGGGCTCAAGTTCATTGAATAATTGTAGAAGAATACATTGTAAAAGTTTTATTGTTTTTTTATTTATTTACAATGTATTCTTCTACAATTATTCAATGAACTTGAGCCCGAATAATACAAATTCTAAAAAACTCTATAAATAAGTTCAACAAAAATTACAAACAAATTAATCTTCACACTGGGCACGGTGTAAACTTGTTACTTGACTTCCCTGCTAGGCTTTCTAAAAATAGAAACAAACAGAAGGGACAAAACAAATAACAACAACAACATTGTTCATTGCTACTTAATAAGTGGCTAAACAATAACAATTATACATTGCTTCATTTGCTACCTAACTGATAGCTTTAAAGCATATAAACAATAATAATTGTAAAAGGAGAATACAAATAATTGTAAAAAGCTTTATCGTAAACCATTCGTCTAACTTAATAACATTTAGGAAAAGAAGTCACAGATTCCATTTCCTAAAAATTGTAAGTTAAATAGATGATGTTTACAGAGATCACCACGGTGGGACACTGAAGAGTGCTGATGACGGTCGTGGCTGACTAGAAAATGCATTCCATTCTGCCGAGTGTCCAATAAAACTTTTACAATGTATTCTTCTACAATTATTCAATGAACTTGAGCCCGAATAATACAAATTCTAAAAAAAATTTTATAGCAACCTTGATAGTCCTTTAATTATGGTAAAAAATCATCTGTAACATCGAAAGCAATACAAAAAGTTTAAATTCGTTAACTAAAATTACGGTTTGAGTTACTCCGCGAATTTAGATGATCAAATAATCAGCATTTAAGTGAGAAAAATCTTTTCCAAAAGAAAAATAAAAGTTGAGAAATCATTTTAAAATTGATAAACTATCTAATAATATTTAATAGATATTATATCGATACTATCTAGTGCAAACAATTGCTGGTAGTTGGTATATGCGATGTAAAGAAAGTGTAAAATCTTACCTTAACATTGCAAAATTGAAAATAACTTTGCTTAAATCATTCGTCTAGGTAACTTATTGACAAATATTTTATGCATTTCATCCAAGCGGTTTCTTTAGATAAAATTCTTTGTATTTTTGTTTACTGATATAAAGAACTTACTTTCTTTTTTGAAACATCTATACTTATGATGTTTTTTATACTATATAGTATAACATTTGGCAATTGGTTTTAGTTTTAGTAGATACTTAAGTACATTTTAAAGCGTTTTTTATTCGCCACAAATCTTTTAAGTCAGAGTTTCATTGCGAAATTTATGATTATTCTATTTTTGAAATTCTCAATTTAACTAAGTTTTTCATTTCTTTGCACAGCGCTGAGATTTTTGAATGATTTATGATACTTTGGAGGATTATTGACGATAATGTAATGATTATCTAACCTTTCCAACCAATTTTCTTAATGGATTTAATCGATTTTGACCACTTTGTATGTGTTGTCGAATATTAGTATTTTAATGGATGTTTCCATGAAATCTTCCCACGAAAATTATTTTAAATTAATTAAAATTACTTTATACATAGAATTTTATATTAAAACATAATTTTTTTCAGAGCTTACTTAGATTTTTCGTAATAAATAGTGTAAGTGGGCTAATTAGCTGTCCTTGATTTTTATAGGAATATTTAATAAAACAATGTTTTTGCGTAAATTGTTAGTTTATTAATGCAAGTTTTGGCTGCAATGTATTAAGTATATAATAGTCAATATATTGAATTAATAAAACAATTAAAAACTTTTTTCTAGAAAAAGAAAATTAAGTCCAAAAAAAAAAAAAAATCTGGTTGGGTGGGCTAATTAGATGACCGATACTGTATATTAGGATAAATTTGAAAATGTTGATTTTGAGATATCATACCTTTTTAGAAGGTTTTTGCATCAGTAAAAATAATGGCGTATTTTGTTTTTTAAAATTCCAACTCCTTCCCCAGCATATCTTCGGCTAAAAACGCACATTTTGAGCGCCATTTTGCGCAAAGACCAATCGAATTGATTTATAAAAAAAATTCTTTTATACATATGATGCATACGATGCATATTAAGCGGGTTGAATAGTGCTAATTCTTACTAAAATTTTATGTAGAATTGTTGTATAAAAGAATTTTTTTTTTTAAATCAATTGGATTCGTCTCAAAATGCGCATTTTTAGCAGAAGATATGCAGGGGAAGGAGTTGGAATTTTAAAAAACAAAATACGCCATTATTTTTACTGATGCAAAAACCTTCTAAAAAGATATGATATCCAAAAATCAAAAGAAATTATTCTTTTCGAAACGAACCCTAATATATATAATAATCAGGGCAAGTTTTTCAAGCTTTTCGCTTGGAAAGTAAGCATTTGCGTATTTCAAAAGAATTTCACAAAAAATGCTTATTTTTAAATCTTTGCATAAATTTGCATATAATGGATACAAAAGTCAGTTTTCTTAACAAAAACACACTTTTTTTGTGATTTTTTGGAGTTCAATCAAATGATTTCTAAAAATTTTTTTGTGAGTATTTTGAGTACATTGTAAATATAGTAAGAAAAAAAATCAGAAGCGTCAAATATGATACTTAAAATTAAAATAGTTATATTTTTATAAACATCGAAATCTATTAGAGATTGAAAGTTAAAAAATGCATATTTGTGCATATTTTCTACACATTAATATATAAGAATGCATAAATTTGTTGGTTTTTATATACATATTCATGCTATTTTTGCATATTTCTGTGCATATTATACCATTTTTTCGTGCTTTTTCAAGCGCATATTTCAATTTCTTTTGTGCATATAAAAACTTGCCCTGATAATTATATATTATATACGAGCTATAAACCCGCTACTTCGTCAGCGGAAATTTTTTATAAAAACTATACTATATAATAAATTTAAACTAAGATTCTTAACTCCCTTGGGAACATTTTTAATAATGGTGTTATGTCATTTATAGATAACAATATCTCTTTAATTTCAGGTTTATAATCTTAGAATAATGAAAAATAAATATCAGAATTACGAAAACGTATATTAGAATAAAGAAAAAGGACCACAAAATCCATTTAAAGGTTTCTGATTCACTTAGGACCTTACATTTTCAATTTTATGTTTCTAAGGATGAAAATTGCAGAACATTCCCATTTATTTAGAACCACATATCCTTATTTCATGTTTCTAGGTTAAATATTATCGAAAATTAAAAAAGTACCATTAGAAGAACAAAAATGTACCACAAAGTCCCCTCTAATGAATTCTCATTCATTTAGGACCACATATCCTTAATTTCATGTTTCTAAATTCATAATTATAGAAAATTCAAAAAGTACCATTAGAAGAACAAAAAAAGTACCACAAAGTCCCTTCTTATGGATTCCCATTCATTTAGGACCACATATCCTTATTTCATGTTTCTAGGTTAAATATTACCGAAAATTAAAAAAAGTACCATTGGAAGAACAAAAAAGTACCACAAAGTCCCCTCTAATGAATTCTCATTCATTTAGGACCACATATTCTTAATTTCATGTTTCTAGGTTCATAATTATAGAAAATTCAAAAAGTACCATTAGAAGAACAAAAAAGTACCACAAAGTCCCCTCTAATGAATTCTTATTCATTTAGGACCACATATCCTTAATTTCATGTTTCTGTGTTAAATATTATAAAAAATTCAAAAAGTACCATTAGAAGAACGAAAAAGTACCACAAAGTTCTCTCTTATGGATTCTCATTAACTTAGCACTTCATGTCCTTAATTTCATATTTCTAGGTTAAATATAATAGAAAATTCAAAAAGTGCCATTAAAATAGCAAAAAAGTACCACAACGTCCCCTCTTATGGATTCTCATTAACTAAGGACCACATATCCCTAATTTCATGTTTCAAGGTTCATAATTATAGAAAATTCAAAAAGTACCATTAGAAGAACAAAAAAGTACCACAAAGTCCCCCCTTGTGAATTCTTTACAACATCGGACCATGTGTATTTATTTTCATGTTTCTAGGTTAAATATTACAGAAAATGAAAAAAAGTACCAATAGAAGAAGAAAAAAGTACCACAAAGTCCATCCTCTTGAATTCTTACCCACAGGACCATGTATCTTTAAGTACCACAAATTCCACTCTTGTGAATTCCTATCTACATTTACTTAATTTCATGTTTCTATGTTTAATGTAATTGAAAATTCATTATTAAGTTTGAATAAAATGTAATTTCCCGCCTTTACCCCTTTTTTTGTACTTTTTTTTCACCCATCGAAGTATCAAAAATTGTATTCCAATAAATTTCTAAATTGTAGTGGTATCCCATATTAAAATAAATATTAATATTTCAATAAATATAAAAAAAGTTTTATGAAAAAAGTACCAAAAATAGGTACGATTTTTACCCCTTAAACGTTTGAATTTCTAAAAAGTACCAAATTTGTATTTCTCATTTTTTGATAAGTTATGAATACGATATAAATTTTATCTGTATGTTGATTGGTTTCAAAGATACATATGGTGCCAAAAAAGTACAAAAATACAGTTTTTACCCGTATTCTCCCTAAAACGGCCGATTTTCAAAAAAGTACCAGACACCTGACCAATTATTTTTTAAATGAATAACGATAACTATTCAACTTTTTTTGTATCTTTATTAGTTTGGGAGATATAAAGTTACCGATTTTACCCGTTTTTACCCTTTTTTACCCCCTAAACAAATTTCCAAAAATCCCGTCTTAGTGGATCTATATGGTGGGAGACCTACCTACGTTCCAAATTTCGTCTCTCTAGCTTCAGCCGTTTGGGCTGTGGGATGATGAATCAGTCAGTCAGTCAGTCATCCAGTCAGTCAGTCAGTCACGTTACTCTTTTATATATATAGATAATCTGGCAACACTATGCCTGAATAGAAGTGTTTTTTGTTGTGCAGCTGATAATTTTTTTAATTTTGTTTACTTAACTATTCCCTAACAATAAATTAACCCTTCTTCATACAGATGTTTCAATTGTCACATTCGTAACAAATATGGTCTGGCCAGACCAGTGCTGTAATTTTATATATGTATTTTAATCGAAATTTTGGTGATTTTTTTATATTACTACATTTATATAACTATATTCTAGAATTACTACTACATAGTTTTGCAAAAAGTTTTATTTTCCCATCGATAAACTTCCCGTTATTCTCCTTGTTTTGACTCTACAAATGCATACAATTTTTTATATCAAACATTTTATGTTTTATCGGTACTAAAATCATAACATAAAATATGAACGAATAGATGGAAAATCATAAAATAAAATGAGTAAACTGATGAGATCTCAGTTTAAAAGTTTTTAATAGAATAAAATAAAATAAAAAAGAACGAATACCATCGTCAAACCACATAATTTTCCACAAAAATATAACTGGTCCAGCCAGACCAGTCACACTAATTTATCCTCGTAACTATCCTTGTGATAGGTTTATCGTTCTGGTTTTTTCACAGATCGTTAGAAAAAATTGTTGGAGGGTACCTGAAATTTCATGTCTCTAGCATAATTATAAATATACGAAAACAATATTTAAATTTTCAATTGGTCTGGCCAGACCAGTTTGTAAGACGAATGGTTAATTTATATTTTGATTTAAATTAATATTTTGGAAGAGTGCTATTCAAAAAAGTGGTATAATTTTATGTCCTGAACAATTAATTGGTTTTGGACTGTTTTTATTCATGTATGCTATATAAATAAGCGAAAATCAGTTCTTGTTAAATTCAACAGTGTTTTTATTCGTGACAATATTATGAGTGCTTATTTTAAAACTAGTTCTCTTAAGGTACGTAATATTGTTGATGGAAACATTGATTTAAGAGTTTACTTAAATGATCACTACTCTCCTGCTGCTGGGAAATTGAATGCAATTTGCAGAAAACTGTTCCAGAAGAAAATTATTAGCAAGTTTAGGATTTGGAATGGTGATTCTTTAAAGGTTAAACTTACTTGGACTGATGGAAGTGATGTTATTTACAATACTGCAGAATATGCTTCATTGCTTGGTAGTAGTGTTAATTAGTAATCTTTATTTTTCTTTTTTCTAGAATGTTATTACTTGTAGTAATTTAAATATTCAATGAATTTTAAGATTTGCTCTATTTAATTTTTGTTGATCTCATATCTTAATGATTAGCTGTTTACAATAATAAGTTGTTATCTTTATTAAAATGTTTTTTAAATTTTATACGTATTCATTGTTTCATCTTCTTTGGTTCCCCACTTTAACTTTTTTCATTTTCTATTACGGCTTGTGATTTAAATAATAGTCCTTTTAGTAGCAATTCGTTTATTGAAAATTTATTGCAACCATATTCCCGTAATTTTAATGCTGCTCATCTTAACTGTCAAAGCATTAAACCTTCGGGTAATTTTTCAAAAATTTATGAGTTAAGGAGTTTCATTAATAATTAATTTTTTGACGTGTTTGCTCTTACTGAGACTTGGTTAAAACCGTATATTTCTAGTCGGTCCGTTGAGATTCCTGGTTTTAAATTTTGTAGGAATGATCGTTTGATCTCGAGGGGTGGTGGCGTGTGTATTTATATTTCGAGGAACATTAAGTTTAGAAAAGTCTTTCAGGTTTCTGATTGGGGAGTTTGTGAATCCTTGTTTGTTGAACTTCGTTTCAACAATGTGACTTTACTTTTTGGTGTAGTATATTTACCTCATGGTGACATAATTTCGTTTGAAAATTCTCATTATGATCTTTTTTCAACTTGCTCTAATATTATTGTAGTTGGCGATTTTAATTGCAATATGTTTGATGTTGCTAAGTCTGGTTCCATGCGCTCGCTTTGTTTAAGATTAAATTTGTCAATTGTTCATAATTACTTGCCCACACATTTTGATGTGGCTCATACTTCTACTTCACTAATCGATTTTTGGTTAGTTAGTGATGGATGTCTGTTTATATCGCATCATGTATTGTTATTTTCCTCTTTTCTTATTCTCGTTGAGCGAACTGACAAATATATTGAATTTCGTAACTTTAACTCTATTGACTGGGATGGTCTGCTTCACTGTTTAGATAACTATGATTTTTCACAATTTTATTCTAATGATGTTGATTTTCAATGCTCTTTAGTTGGTAACCTTTGCAATTTGCTGTTTACTTATGTTCCTGTCGTTAAAAAAAAGATTGCCAATGAGGGTGATAATTGGATGAATTCCAGGGAGATCGAGCTTACTCGGTCCCTTAGGGATTTATCTTATCGTGCGTATAGGTTAGATCGCTCTGATGTGAACTGGAACATTTTTTGTCGTCTTCGCAATAGAGCAAAAACTGTTATTCGTCGAGTTAAAATAAGGCATTTTTCTAAAGTTTTTCAGGGCTTGGACGCTTCTAGTTTGTGGATGTTATTGAGGGATGCTGGTTGTATTGGTGAAGATTTGTTATTTTATGACGTAGATGTTGATCAATTAAATGACTTTTTTGTAACGGGAGGTTCTACATTTCATCAAAACAATATTAATTTTGACGACTTCAACGACACTGATAACTCGTTTTCATTTCGTTGCATAAGTGAATCGGAGTTATATGAAGCATTGTGTAAAGTTAAATCTAGGTCAGTTGGAATTGAAAACATTTCTATAAAGTTTATTAAATTTATTTATCCGTTTATATCTGGGTATATTTTATATTTAGTAAATACAATTTTGACTACATCTAGTTTCCCTTCATGTTGGAAGACTGCGGAAGTTGTTCCTATCCCTAAGTCTAGGGTGGTTCATAGACCTGAAGAACTTCGTCCCATTTCCATTCTCCCTGCACTCTCAAAAGTAGTAGAACACATATCAAAAACCAGATACTTGAGTTGGTTTCATCTAATATCTATGAACATCAATATGCTTTTCGTAGGGGTTACAGTACCACTGTTTTGCTTCTAACTTTAACTGATGATATTAGGCGTTATGTTAATGATGGTAATATTATTATACTTATTTCATTTGATCTTACTAAAGCATTTAACTCTATTGACCATTATAAATTAATTGTAAAGCTTAAGAATTAATTCAATTTTTCAAGGTCTGCTTGAAAACTTGTGTTTTCTTATTTGACAGATAGATGTCAATTTGTAATATTAAATGGGGCTAGTTCTGGTCTACGTGCTCTTTCATCTGGAGTTTCTCAGGGTTCCGTTTTAGGGCCTCTGCTTTTTACATTATATGTTAACAGTTAACAGTTTATCGAGCTTTATTAACTCTGCTATGTGTAAAACTCTATTATTTGCTGATGATGTTTATTTATTATTTAAGGGCAGCTTTGATTTTCAGGATGTTTGGTTAACAATATTAACAATAGCTTGGAACGTGTTCTTGAATGGACTTCCCGTAACTCTCTCACGATTAATAACTCTAAAACTAAGGCCATCATGTTTGGACCTACGCGTATTGATTTTGTAAGAAATTTAAAGTGTTTAGGAGTTATATTAGATAGTAGACTCACTTTTACATCTCACATTGATGTGTTAAGTTCTAGACTTTTTGGTACCTTACGTAAGATTTATTCTGTTAACCTATTTTTGCCATTTCATATTAGAATTCGTATATCCTTGGCTTTGTTGATGTCCAAGATACTACATGGCTTTGAAGTTTTTTCTGGTACCTGTTCGGTTCATTTGAAAAGAATTAATTTCTTGATTAATATTGTCATTCATTTCGTTTATAATATTCGACACCGTGAACATATTTCTCAACATTTTATTCACTTTTTTGGTTGTTCTTTCAAGCAATTGGTAATGTAGCGCAATTTACAGTTTTTTTATAGTCATTAAAAATTGTAGACCTTATCCTTTATACAAAAACTTTGTTTTCTCGCGATCGACTAGAAATCCACAAATTTGTATTCCTAGAATTTATTCTTCCTCTTTTGAAAGGTCTTTTATGGTAAGGATTGCTCGATGGTGGAATTTCTTACCATTTTCTTTACGCATTTTTCACATTCGAATAATGTTTTTAGATTAACAGCCGTATTCACAAAAAATAATGTATGCTTGATAACGAGTTACTAAATTTTTGTATGTAAATTTCCATAAGAAAAACTTATAGCCTGTTTCTCTATGTCGAACGAAAATCAAAGCGAACGAAAGCAAGTCGAACGAATTCGAATAATTTTGGGTTTCTGTATTTCCTACGCTTTCGTTCGTCTGGAGTTACGTCTTTTCGTATTGTTTTTGTTTTATTTTGCTTTCAGAGTAACTTTATTTCGTAAAAATATTAAAAGTACTACTAAATTGTTTAAACTTATATACAACAAAGTAAATAAACAAACAAAATTAAAATAATTAAAAAATTAAATTTTTTTTGATTTTTTTTAGAAATGGTTTTTTAGACACAAAATCGTCATTTATGGATACCAAATACATCAAAATGAATAATAAACATGATTAAGGAACATTTGCAATGTCCTTATGAGTATTTTTCCTATTTTTCTTTAAAAAATTCAACCAGTCGAAAGCAAAATAGCAAGTGACTGATTTTGACATTTTTCTTATCGTTCGAAATACTGAAACCCAATTTTATATGAAAACACTTACGTTTTCTTTCGACTTGTCGTTCGACTCATTGTTCGCATAGAAGTGAGTTAGAGAAACCCAAATCAGTTTTCGTTCGCTTAGAAGGCGAAACATGATTAAGGAACATTTGCAATGTCCTTATGAGTATTTTTCCTATTTTTCTTTAAAAAATTCAACCAGTCGAAAGCAAAATAGCAAGTGACTGATTTTGACATTTTTCTTATCGTTCGAAATACTGAAACCCAATTTTATATGAAAACACTTACGTTTTCTTTCGACTTGTCGTTCGACTCATTGTTCGCATAGAAGTGAGTTAGAGAAACCCAAATCAGTTTTCGTTCGCTTAGAAGGCGAAAGAAAGCTTTCGTTCGACATAGAGAAACAGGCCATTAGTAACTCTTTATCAAACTCACATTAATTTTTGTGGATACGGATGTAAAACTCTTACAATTATTGACCAGTCTCTAATATACATAATTTTGTTTTACTTTCTCAATCTAATAGCCTGTTTCTCTATGTCGAACGAAAATCTAAGCGAACGAAAGCAAGTCGAACGAATTCGAATCAATTTCTGTATTTCTTAAGGCTCCATTACTCGACCGTAAATGTAAATGTAGCGAATCATCTGACACGTTTTGCTTATGAGAGTTATGTGTGTATGTGTACTAAAAAACGTAAATGTTACGTAGCAACTTAATCAAATTAGGTCGCTCTACGTTTTTACGTGACAGCTGTAACAACAGTGTTGACAGATTTTTATTTCATTATACTAAATCTGCGTAAAAAATCGCTGTAAAAGGTTTATAAATTGGACAATTAGTTTTGCTGATTTCTTCACTAAAAAATTGTTGAAATAATTTAAATAAGACGCAGAATCGAATATTTAATTTAAAGTTCAAAATTTTTGTCATAAAAGCACAAATTTCGTTTTGTATACAAATCGCTGAAATACAAACCAATAAATTTAGCGATTTTCAATTTGAATTTTATCCACTGGAAATATGTGTAATTGACATCACCGATGTTCATGTGTACAAAACAACAACAAAGTAGAAGCTACATTTACGTTTTTAGAGTAATCATCCACTTACGTTTCCCTTTACATTTACGTTTTTACATTTACATTTACTGTAGAGAAATGGAGCCTTTACGCTTTCGTTCGCATGGAGTTACGTCTTTTCGTATTGTTTTTGTTTTATTTTTCTTTCAGAGTAACTTTTTTTCGTAAAAATATTAAAAATACTACTAAATTGCTTAAACGTAGATACAACCAAGTAAATAAGCAAAAATAAATTAATTTAAAAAAAATTAAAAAACTAAAAATTTTTAAAATTTCTTAAGGAATTGTTTTTTAGATACATAATCGTCATTTATCGATACAATATTCATCAAAACGAATAATAAACATGATTGAGGAACATTTGCAATGTTCTGATGAGTATTTTTCCTATTTTTCATTAAAAAAATTCAACCAGTCGAAAGCAAAATAGCAAGTGACTGATTTTGACATTTTTGTTCTTATCGTTCGAAATACAGAAACTCAATTTTATATGAAAACACTTACGTTTTCTTTCGACTTGTCGTTCGACTCATTGTTCGCGTAGAAGTAAGTTAGAGAAACCCAAATCAGTTTTCATTCGCTTAGAAGGCGAAAGAAAGCATTCGTTCGACATAGAGAAACAGGCTATAAGTTGCTACTAGTTTTACTATTTGTTTCTTATATTTTATTTTTTTATGCTTTTTTTTTGTGAATAGTAATGCTAGTAGAGGATTGAGGTGGCAAAATAATTGTAATATATTTTTTCAGCTCTTAAGGCTCCATTACTCTACCGTAAATGTAAATGTAAAAACGTAAATGTAACTGGAAACGTAAGTGGGTGCTTACTCAAAAAACGTAAATGTAGCCAGTACTTTGTTGTTGTTTTTTTCACATCAACATCAGTGATGTAAATTACACATTTTTTCAGTAAATCAAATTCAGTTTAAAAATCGCTAGATTTATTGGTTTGTGTTTTAGCGACTTGTATACAAAACGAAATTTGTGCTTTTATTACAAAATGTTTAAATTTTAATTTATTGATTAAACTCCGCACTTTATTTAAATTATTTTAACAAGTTTTTTCCGAAGAAAACAGCAAAACAAATTGTTCAGTTGATGAACTTATTATATCGATTTTTTACGCAGATTTTGTATATTGAAATAAAAAGATGTCAACACTATCCTTTCAGCTGTCACGTAAAAACGTAGAGCGACCTAATTTGATTAGTTTGCTACGTAACATTTACGTTTTTGTGTACACAAACACACATAACTCTCATAAGCATAACGTGTCAGCTGATTCGCTACATTTACATTTACGGTAGAGTAACGGAGCCTTTACGCTACATCCAGACTAGCCTTTTTCTTGTTCGCACAAGAACAAAACGTCGGCAGAGCAACACATAATTTTGTACATTTTGTTTTCAGTGGGCAGAACATTTGTCGAACAAATCATAATTTTTTATTGCCGTCTGTGTTGCTTCGATACTTTTACATGCAGCGCCTCTTCTTCCGCGTACAAAATGACGTTTGATGGCCGACATGGTTGTGCGAACAACGGTGTGCGAACATGAACAACTTGGGTCCACACTATATATATATATATATATATTAATATTTTAAAATATAGTTTAATGCATCTCAGATATTATTTTTGCTGTTATGTAGTATTGTTATTTTGACCAATAAGGCTTTATATTACATATATTGTCAATAAATAAATGAAATGAAATTACAAAATATTTAAAGAAGTTGCGTTAATGAAACTTTTATATTTATTTTATTTTTATAAATATTATTTACGATTTTAAGTGAGTATATCTATTTTATTTTATTGTGTATGTTGAATATATTTTTGACAGTTTAGACACCCAAAAAATTTACATCATATAAAAATCGCTAAATTTTTGCTTCAAATCCTTAGTATTCAATTATTGTTGTCAACACTAAATACAACTCTATGCAATCAAACATCTTTTGTTCAAACTTGACAGCACTCGATTACGAATCGATTTTTCAACACGCTTGGGTTGATTTAACAAATTAGTTAATTTTTTTTTTTTGAAGAATAGTAAATGTACTGGTAGACATTTTTACCCTTAAAGCAATGTATAATAAAAATTTGTTTTAACGGCAACGGTACGTATAATTTTCGTTATTACAAGTTATTAATTTATTTTGGAGTTGGTGATCATATACGAACTTGTATGTACTATTTATGTTTTGCCATACATACAAACTACCTTCCAACTGCGCCAAATATGATTTTTTCCTTCATTTACATTGTATATGTGCATTTACTATGTTTGCAAGTAAAAAAACAACACATTGTACCCTAAATGTTACTAAACAGTCTTAAGCTATTACGGCTAAGTAATTAAAAAAAAACAAATCCCGTAAAGGAACAACTCATTTTTGGCGTAAATGAAGTTGATTTTTAAACAATTTTGCGATTAATGTGATGTAAAAATTTTTGTCCTCTCGTTCTTAGTTTACGAGTTATAGGATTATAAAGTGTCGTTAGATTTATTTGAATATCTTGTTTAAAACAAATGTGATCCAATTTATATTGATACCGTTTAAAAGTATTTTTAAATACAATTTTAATGGTATGTAACACTATTATATTCATTAACTCTTGCAAGAAAAGCCAAATTTTTCAATCGACATAGTGGTACTCAAAAAATTTTTGATATTCAAAAAAAGTTTATTCAGCGAAGCCTGTGTTCGACATACCCAAAGGAGAAAGCCCTTAAGCCCGGTCGTAGGCCGGCTACACAGAAAAACCTCCCTAACTCAGCTCCGATTTATTTGATTTTTTCGCCACTGATAGTACTTTTACCGGTGGAAATAATGATGTAAAAATTTTATATTTTGGAAGTTATAGGGCTTTGAAAATCGAATTTCCCTAAGAAACTCGCATTAAAAAAGATGAGTAAAAAGGAAGAATTACGTTAGCGAAGCCGGTTTTTGACATACAAATTTTTGTGCACTAAAAATTACAAAATATCTAAAAAAGTTCTGTTTATAAAACTTATACAGTGGCTTACAGCTTATTTCAACCAGCACCTATTCAAATATTTAACTGACTGATGCTCTCGAACCAAATAATATATACAGATTCTTTAAAAGCAAATTCATAAAACAAAATTTTTACCGTTGCGAATAAGCGTTATATTACCCGAAAAATAAAAGAAAATCCGAGTTATCGGCACCTAAACTTGTCGCTGAGATAAAGAATGAGTTAGGGAAATTTGTAGTGCAGAAACCATCCGTCGAGTACTACGAAACCATGACTTTAATGGTAGAGTTGCTCGCAAAAAGCCTTTTATAAGTAAAAAAAATCAATCAATTTGATATTGATTCCACAATATGAACAGAAAATCCAAAATTTTACATACATACATATGTCTTTATCTAACAAAAATTTCATATGTTAAAAGTGTAAAATGTTACAGGCAAATAATATAAGAAACCCCATGATTTAAATAATGGGGAATATGCGAAAACAAATTGTTAAATGAACTATATCAATGATCAAACAGTGATATATTTTAATAAAATCCAAAAATTATTGTATTAAGATATACACAGAAAACATTTTTACATATCTGGAACGAAGTTTTACAAAAACTATGATTTTTACGTTCCTAATTTATTTTGCATACGTACACATCTGCTCAAAATAATAGATACACCTAGTGGGATTACATTGAAGTGACGACAACTTTGGAAAATTCTTCGGAAATACTTCGAATTTTTTTCTTTTAGTAAACAATTTGATCTGGCAATGATACTTTAATGAAAAATATGGCAAGTATGTGCATAAAAATTAATTTACACCATACGTTTTCGATTTAAATACCAAAAATTGTTGCTCATAATAATACAGTGTTGGAAAAAATAATAGGGACGACCCTTACTTTCGCAAACAGATGCAAACAATTTCTTTATATTGTTTTTTTTTTTTTTTTTTTTTTTTTTTTGGGTCCCGCTATTTAACTGTTCCTAAAATAACGAAATTTCATTATTTGTTTACTTTTTCTCTTTTGCGCTTTTATTTTATATTTATTTGCAAAAACAAAAAACAAAAAATCAGTGAAGTTGTAATTTCAACTGGAAAAAATAATAGGGACGCACTACAAAAAATTACCATTAGTCAATAAAAATTATTATTTTTAACATAAACATATTAAAAATTCATAAAGCAAAGTTTATGTGATTAATTTAATCATATTGGCTTCGTGTTTATAATTTATGTCTTCGGTAAATAAATTTGAAAATGGGTGGTGGTGTTCATTGTACTGAATCTGAAAAAAAATGTTATTCTTAAATTAAATTCGGGGGGGTTATCAATTAAAAAAATTGCACAGATAATGAAGTGTTCCAAAACTAATGTATTCAATGCCATTCATTCGAAAAAAGTCATGAAACTAGAGCTAGAAAGCGTAAAACTTCAGCGCGTTTTGACCAACGTTTAGTTCGACTTTCCAAAAATAACCCCTTTTTGTCATCAAGTAGCCTTAAAAATGAATTCAGTGACAAGTCGAATAATAAGAAATAGGCTGCAGGAAGTCGGATTAATGGAACGCAGTCCGAGAAAAGTACCACTGTTGAGCAAGAAAAACATACAAAAAAGGTTAGAATTTGCCAGGCGACACCTGTGCCGTAAAAACTGGAACAACGTACTATGGTCAGACGAAACAAAAGTCAATTGATTTGGATCTGACAGAAAATCATTTGTACGTCGTCCTGCAAATGCTGAATTTGATCCAAAATATACAAAAAAAAAAAAAAAAAAAAAACGTCAAACACGGTGGTGGTTCTATAATGCTATGGGGGATATTTTTCGGCCTCTGAAGTTGGTCCAATAGTTTGGATTCAGGGAAAAATTAATGCTGCTGACTATATAGATATTCTCCAGAATAAAGTGCTTCCATTTGCTGAGGATGAAATGCCACTAAAATGGGAATTCATGCAGGATAATGATCCCAAGCATTCCACTAGAAGCGTCAAAACGTGGTTTCAGCAGAATGAGGTGCCTGTAATGGAGTGGCTGTCCCAATCACCAGACTTAAATCCCATTGAGCACCTCTGGGGAGTCCTCAAAAATAAAATTGGTAGCTTTAAATCAAAAAATAAACAAGAGTTCTTGGAAAAAATTCAAGAAACCTGGAACTCAATTCCGCCCGAGGTATGTGCGAATCTTGTGGGATCTCTGAATCGCCGTTGTCAGAAAGTTATAAAAATGAAAGGATCTTCAACCAAGTATTGAAAAAGTATTTGGAAATGATGGTAATGTTTAAAAAAATAAATATTTTTTCCAAAACATTAAATGCCCCTATTATTTTTTCCAGGCCTTTTTTTAAAAAATATATTTTTTGTCAGAACTAGTTCCTTATTTTTGCTTTATAAGTTAAAATATTTTATTTATATACTAGTTAATTAATATTATGTATATACTTTTTAATATTTATGGAAAAATAAAAAAGTAAGAATATATTGAAAAATTAGAGTGTCCCTATTATTTTTTCCAACACTGTAGATACAGTTAATTTATTTCTAATTTTTTGTATATTAAATCGAATTCTTTTTGATTATTTTTACATAATAGAATAAGAAAAGTTTCATTTAGGTTGAAAATATTATAAAGAAATTGTATTCTGATACAGAAAATGGGAAGAAACAATCAGTGCACCAAATAGAAGAGAAAAATGGTTCAAAACAAGCGAAAACTGCAAAGTCGTTGCTTGAAATTGCAAAAAATGCATTATCTAAAAAATAAATGGCATAAACTCGTATTAGACCTCTTAAAGAACCCCAGAAACGGAAAGGAGGATTAATGTATTGGCAAAAAAGGGACCCCTTCATTTTTTGAAGGCTATTTCAGCTATAATATTTAATGATGTAGGTCCGCAAACAGTTTGGCTTCGTCATCTGCAAAACAAATTTCCAGAAAAAATTTTCAGAAAAGTTCTATCAATGCGTATTCAAAATTTTAAGATACTGTTAAAACTTCTTAAAATAAATTTACTTTAGTCCGAATTCACACGCCGAAAAAATGGAGAAACATTATGTATTTTGGCGAAATTAAAAATAATTTGTTAGGAAATAACTTCCGAAGAAGTATTCGTCAACCTGTAGGGAAAAAATTCCACGTTAAATTCACAAATATGACTGTTTTAGAGCGAGGTGAAAAAATATAATGATTTTAATTAAATTCAAATGGTTCTATTTATCATATTGATAAATACAATAAATACATATGGGTATTGAGATATATTTGGATATTGCATAAAACGAAGACGAACTCTTTTTGGACCAATTCCATCAACAATTTCCGCTGAAATAGCCTTCAGAGGATTGAAGGGGTAATTTTTTTTGCCTATAAAATAATCTTTCTATCTGATTTTGGGGTTATTTTATGAGGTCTATTACAAGTTTCAATCATACAAAAGCAGTTTATAGATAACGTCGATATATTCCTAAATCCCTACTTGCAAATTCTTCTATTTGATGCACTGATGGTTTCTTCCTATTTTCTGTGTCAAAATATTATTTGTTTATAATATTTTCAACCTAAATGAAACTTTTCTTATTCTATTATACAAAAATTATCAAAAAAGTACAATAGAATTTGATTTAATATAAACAAATTAGAAATAAATTAACTGTATCTATTATTATGAGCAAACATTTTTGGTATTTAAGTCGAAAACGTATGTGTAAATTAATTTTTATACATATACTTGCCATATTTTTCATTTAAGTGGTATTGCCAGATAAAATTGCTTTCAAAAAGAAAAAACTCTAAGTATTTCTAAAGAATTTTCCAAAGTTATCGTCACTTAAACATCATTTGCTGCTGCAAATTGCAGAGATGATTGACAATTTTAGTAGTATAACGAAGTTATAGTGTGGATATTTCTAGTTGTTTAGTATTGTATAAATGAAACATTTGTGTATTTATTGCACAGTCGTAAGTGAATTTTTTTTGCTGAAACTGAATATTTAAACCTTGTTTTTTTACAACCATTTCGATAAAGTAATTGAACCTTTTTTTGGCCAAAATGTATGGTATCCATGATTTTTCAATCACTGGTAGGGAACTGAAAACAAATAAAAAAGTCTTTCCTCGGTCACTCTAAAAGTAAACATGAATTAATTTGTTTCGATTTTTATTAGCATATTAGTTGCTTCATGGTTTTGTTAATTATAATTTAAAGCTGAAAATCATAAAAAATAAAGATTACCTAAAGAAAATTTCAAAAATTTTCACATGAAATATAAATAAAAATATATATACAGAAGACTCTAGGATTAGAAACAAAAACATTTTATTCTTATTCGGGGATTTCCCAATTTATAAACACCAACAATTAAAAAAAGAAATTGTTCACGTTTTTGAACTTTCATGTTTTATTCACGTTCACACTTCTGAGTCGTTCACGCTTTCGAGTGTATTAGGGTTCGTTTCGAAAAGAAAAATTTCTTTTGATATTTGGATATCATACCTTTTTAGAAGGTTTTTGACGCAATACAAATAATGGCGTTTTTTGTTTTTTTAAATTCCAACTCCTTCCCCTGCATATCTGCGGCTTGAAACGCACATTTTGAGCGCCATTGAAAAATTGACTTTTTTCAAAAAAGTTTTTAAAATATATTTTTTTTTTATAAACACTGTGAAAATATACTATTTGCTTTAAAAAATGGCGTAAAAATAATTAATCTACGATTTTTCGCTTTAGAGTTTATATATGAGGACCATATATAATCTTTGATTTTTACAAAATTTTTCAATATTTTACAATGATTTATAATTTTTTTATTCTGAATATTGCACAACGTTTGAAAGGAGACAGACGTTCATGGAACATGTCGCGAAATTTTTTTTTTTTATATTTTTTGAAAAAAAAAAGAAACGGTAACCGGTTTTTCCCTAGAAGATATGATATCGATGTTTCCAGCTCAAATGAAAATTTACTACAATCTAAGATACCGTTTCTCAAAATTTCGTCCTGATTTTATTCATTTGTTATTATTTCGGGTTTTTCGGACTTTTTTTATATTTCAGCCAAAGGAATAATATGAAAATTTGATATCGCAAGAAAGTCCCTTGGGACGCGCGTTTAATGACCTAAAAAAATTGTTAACCCGGTCCAAATGAGTCCAAAATTTTGCAATTTTTCCCAAAAAAAATTGGATATTTAATTTTTTACACAGAAATATTTAAAAATAGGACCAAAACAATACAATATAATCCTTTAGTAGTTATACCGAAACGGTTTTTTGTTAGTATGTGATATGCTGTTATGAAAAATTGTCAACAAATGAAAATTTATTTATTTTTCTTTTGAAATAAATTTTACAATTAAAATATAAACCATAGAAAACAACTAGAACCAAAGCAAATTTAGAAGGTATAGTTGTTAACCCAGCTGATTTTTTGTTTTTGTTATTCAATATGTCAAGTTTGTTTATATTTAAAACAAAATTTCATAAGTGTGCGTGTTTGAAAAAAAAAAAAAAACAAATAAAAAAAAAAAAAAAAAATAAAATTTGTGAAAAAATGATTAAAAATATAAAGTTTTTTGTTATTATTGTGTTTATGTGATAAAATCCCACATCGAAACATTGTAAGAGCTTATTAATCCAAGGAATGCATTGAATAATGCAGGATAATTTGGTTTCACAAAATAAACAAAAATAAAAGTACACAGAAAAAACTAAATTTCAAATTCAATAATAAAATTTATAAAGTCAATAACTTTTTTTACTGAAAGAGGACCTATAACTAAATTCGTAAAAACAAACTTCAATTCGTAAATTGTTTATTGAAAAAAAAAAAAAAAATAAAAATTTCTTTATTAAAATAATATACTATTTATAAAATACAATATTTAAAAATCTAAAAATTTCAAACAATTGAATTGTTAGGATTTAAAAAAATATTGTTTGGATTTTAAAAAATATCCAAACAAGTAATTTTAGGAAATCAAAAATTTTTTTATTAAATAAAAAAAGATAGATAACAATATAATATAAATAAATTTAGTACACATAATTAATGTATCTATACATCAAATCTCACCAATTGTTCCACAATAGACCGACACCTATAAAATTGGATAGAGTTATTTAATGTAATACATATTTAGATATTTAAGACATAAGCTGAAAACTTACCGCAAAATATTTGCATATAAACTGGATTACGGACGGATTCAATTGTGTTCTAAATTTCACTTTGCGACTGATACTTTGGTCCTAAGGTAGAAAGGTGTACGGATATCACTATATAAATTAAGAAACTTTTTCCAGTCGAATGCTGCTCTTTACGGTGTGGGTCCGACAAACTGTGTATTGGGAATATTAGAGAAACACATTAGAGTATTTAAATAACTGAATAACGATTACCTACCTTGTAAAATTGAAGATATCGTAAAGAGCCATAGTTTGCAGAACTATAGACTCAAAATTTTATTCAAACGGGAGGGACTTTCAGTCAATAATCGTTGGACGCACTTCGTTTTACAAATTCTTAGAAACTTCATTAACTGCCAAAAATTCTTCTTTGAAACCCTAGAAAATAATAATTTTATATGTCGCATTTAGATAACTTTCAAAAAATTAATAAATCTCAACCAATTATCAATCTCAGTATGCTTTTCGTCATGGATACAATACCATCTCACTGCTCCTTAATCTAACTGACTCAATTAGGGAGGATATTAATATGAATAAATTTAGTGTTCTTGTTTCACTTGATCTGTCGAAAGCTTTTAATAGTATCAATTATAGAAGGATGATTGATAAATTAAGGATTGAATTTGGTTTTTCTAGTGCAGCATGTAAGCTAATATTTACTTATATACATGGAAGATCTCAGTTTGTTTGCGCAAATGGTGTAAATTCTAGTTTACTGCCGCTCTGTTCGGGCGTTCCTCAGGGTTCCGTTCTTGGTCCCCTTTTATTTATACTGTATGACAATGATCTCCTTTTTTGATAAATTCATCTATATGCAAATCGTTTTTATTTGCTGATGACGTTGCTTTGCTTTTCAGTTGTAATCGTGATTTCCATGATGTTTTGCAAAATAATATTAATTTCTGTCTTCAGTCTGTTTCTGACTGGGCTACACTTAATTCAATTTCTATTAATGGGTTAAAGACTAAAGCAATTGTTTTCAATCCATTTGAGCGATTTAATGTTAATCTTGATATTTTCATTGATGGTACTCCTGTAGAGTTTTTACATCACATCAGGTGTTTAGGAGTCATTTTAGACAGTGGTCTTAACTTTGACCCTCATATTGATGTAACAATTTGTCGAATTCTTCAAACATAGAGAAAAATTCATTCTACTAATATTTTCTTCCCACCTTTTGTCAGATATAAGTTGGCTTATTCTTTTCTTATGTCGCAGATTTTATATGGGCTTGAAGTTATTTCAGGTGCTGCAGCTTCTATTCTGTCGAGAGTAAATCGTATAGTTAATACAATTGTGCGTTTTGTATATAACGTCAGGCACTGGGATCATATTTCTCAGTATGTTAAACAATTCTTGTGATGCTCTTTTCCAAATTTTGTTAAGTTACCCTGTTTGATACATTTTCATAGAGTAATGTGTGCTGGTTTTCCTTTGTCATTGGTCAGAAGTTTTACCTTCAGTCGCTCAACTAGAAATCCACAAATTTTTATCCCAAGGATTTATAATTCTTTTTATGAGAAATCATTCTTGATTCGTATTGCTCTATGCTTATTCTATCTAATGCTTAGGTTGCTTAAATCTTTTTTGTCAGTAATATTACTTTTTTATTATTAAATGTGACTACTATTGCTTATATCTAAAAGCTTAGATTATACACTATTTGACTCATTACTACTATTAATGCGGACCCATTATCATTATAACTATTATGCTCATATCTTTTCTTCCTTTCCTTTTTTGCATTATAGTTGTGGAACCATTCAAGATAACCATTAAGATAATATTGTTGTTATATAATCCCTTGTTTAGTATGCTTAGGCGTTATTGCTAAGTAATATGTATTTTTTTGGCCTTATAGGCTTTGTATTACTTGAAAATAAATAAAATAAAAAATAAAATAATATATAGCACATAGCTTACTTCTGGATGTCCACAAAAATGTGTATAGAAATAATTTTAATAAATATATTTTCTCTTTATTTATTTGTTATCAAAATTTATTCAAATGTCATTAAGCTTTCAAAATATTAACGACCAATAATTATTAAAATCAAATAATTAATAAAATTTAAAACTTTATTTGTTAAAAAAAATTACACATATTTTTTTTTGTTGTTTTTATTAAACTTGTCAAAATACAGAAAATTTTTCTTGTTTTTTATATTGAGTTGAAAAATATTTACAACCAATAAAATAAAATATTAAAACCAAATAATATTTTTTATTGAATATAATTTAAATCCAAATAATGATTTGTTAAGAAAAATTTCAGCCATAATTGTTTCTGTGTATACACATACATTCAAAATTTTCGTTAATTTTCTTTTCTTTCTTTTGACAGTCCGAAATACTCCAAGTTGGGTTGTTGTGTTTGTTGCCCTAATGACTTATTCTTTAAAATCAGCCTTGAATAGAACTCCAACTTGCTCTCAAAAAATCTAACTCAGCTGTCAAAAAAACCTAACTCTATTTATATGTTAGTAGAATTTTCTACAGAATTAATTTATACGTGTGAAGAGAGTAATTTTTTCTGCTGAGGGAATGAAAAGAGTTGGACTTCTAGTTGTTTTCTATGATATAAACTATATTTTAAGCATTTAAACTATGCAACAGTGTAAATGCTTCGAACTACTTAGAGATTTTGTTAAGACATCAGATGCCATATCTTCAGTATTCAAATATTTAATAATGATCTTCTTTTTAATAAGTTCTCTTAAAAATTGTTCTTGATCCAGCTATAATTTTCCATTCGATCGGTCTCTTGTAATTTTCATTCCCAAGTTATAATTTGCTTCTTCGATGTCTTTCATTTTAAAACTGTAAAATTTTTCTTTATATTACTTTTACTTTCAGAATTGTTTGTAAAAATCAAAATATCATCAATGTAAATAGCAACATAGGTGATTTCATTATCATTTACTTTGTAATACACTCAAGGCTCGGTTTTTGACTGCGATAGACCCATATTTTTTAAAGTGCTTCAGACCATATAATGATTTTTTAAGTTTACATACCATGTGTTTGTTTTTATTACAGTCACTTTGTAAAAATGCTGTTACTACATTCATTTAGTTTATATCCAGGTCATGTTGAACAGCCAAACTTAACAGTTGTCTAATTGAAGAATATCTGACTACAGGCTAAAACGTTTCTTCGCAAACAAACTTTCCTTTATACCGTTCAATCTCACCTTTTGAATTTCGCGTTATTTTATAACACCATTTGCTGTCAATAGGTTTCTTGCCGTTTAATTTTACAATTTCCCACGTTCCTTTTCTATCAATGCGTTTAGTTCCTCTTTCATTGCATGTTGCCATTGTTACTTGTTACGGCTTTCTTGTGCTTGTTTCATAGTTTTGGGCTCTTCATCAACTTCTATTACATTAAACCCATACCTTTGTACTTGCTTTGGGACTCTTGACGATTTTCTCGTATTTTCGGATGATGTGATTCTTACCATGTATGTCCAATCAATACTTTGATCTTCGAATCCTTTAAATGATGTATCATCTGTTTCGCAAAAGTATTCTTCTTCAGAGTTACTTTCTTCTGTAACAGTTGGATCGTCAGAATTTGTAATTGTGTCATCTGAACTTACTTCATGGCATCTACTGTAACATCCACATTCCCCAATAAATCACATCCGGGAAATACATAGAATTTTGAATGATCACAAGGCATTTCATCATAGAACTTGTCTTTAAAATATTTGGCATCTCTACTTAATTCGACTTTGTTTCGATTTATATCATAAAAACGATTTGAGTGTGTACAATAACCAACAAAAATTTACTATTTTACAAATTTTTAAAATTCAGAAAACTCTACAAATTTCATCTTTTATTTTTATGAAATAAATAAAAACTTTTCTGCTAAAGTTATCGATAAAAGTAAGCATGTACCTTGAGCAACTTATAGACGGTACTTCCATAGGTACAAAAAAATCTGAATGTATTAAGCCTAGTTTTTCTGTTGAACGCGTTCCAAGATCCTTAAATGGAGATCTTGATAGTTTATCCTTTAGGCAAGTTATACCGCTTTGTTTGTTAAATTTACATTTGATACCAACTAACTCACCAGCATTCATATTCCTTAAGATTTCGTCATTTCCACGACCAATACGTTTATGCCACAAGTTGTGTTCTTGATTTTGAACTTTAGAAAGAAGCACTTTGTTGCTTGCAATATTTAATTTACCACCAGAGTTGTTTAAAACTTTGCAGCCTTTCTTGTTAAACAATACTTCATAACCGCTTTCAACTATTTTTGAAACTGACAATAGGTTGGCATACAAATTAGGAATATAAAGAATATCACGGAACATATTTTCATTTTCTTTAAACTTTGCAATATTAGCAGTCATGTCAACTTGACCTATACTCTTTACATGCATAGTTTCATTATTAGCAACGTTGACTTCAGAATTCTTTTCTTGAAAATGTTTGTTAAACAATTTTAAATTTGAACACATGTGTGCTGTAGCTCCAGAATCAAAGTACCATTCACTTTTATTCAATTCACGTACAGAGAAACATCCCAACATAGCATTCACATTCTTCTTCAATTTAGTTTTCGTGCCTTTGCTCGGACATTGAGCGGCAATGGTAACAAACTTAAAATTGTACACTCCTCTGCTATGCCTGTACCAAATGCAAATCAAACCAGCCGATTAGAAGTTAGAGATTTATTTCCAAAAAATTTCGATTCTGCCCACTATGGATTGAAGAACCTATGTATGCAGTCAAATCTACTATTGTAGCATATTACCATATTATTTTTTAATCATAACAGAAAAAATGTTTCGGTGGAAGTTACATATCGTCACCGAAAATGCAAAACAACGTAACATCAAAATTTTCAAATTTGTGTTTTTGATGAAATATGGTTCATTTTTCCAAAATACGTGTGATCACAAATTTTTAGACTTGTAGCTCCAAAAATGACGATAATATTAACGAAACCAATAATTTTCTTAAGTCAAAACAACGTAACATCACATTTGTTAAAAAAATAAAAAAAAAAAAATTTTATTTTTTTTTTACGAATTTAGATTGCAAATTATTAAAAATATAATAGCTTTTAAAATTTTGGAGTAAAAGTTATCAAAAATTCTTTTAATTACAATTTTTGTAAAATTTTTATTGATGTTAGGTTTTTTGGCTTCACAAAATTTAAATCTTGAAAAACGTAAACCACATAACTTAAAAAATATTTAATAAAAATTAAATTATTCATCTTCAATATATTAAGCAATATTTAAGGATGTAACAACCCAAAAATCTTGTTTGTAAAAATTTGTTTAGATTTTATAAAGTTTTTTGTGCCTCCTGTAAAGTTGTGAAAAGTGATGTTACGTTGTTTTGCATTTTCGGTGACGATATACTGAAAAGGAATATTCTTTTGCTTCCGAAATGTGTATTTAGACCTTAAGTAAGCAATTTTCAATCATTTGTAGTATGCATTTGGAATGTTTTTTGTTTTTTTGATTCCAAAAACACTTTAAATTTAATGCATTGGTATATTTTATCACAAAATATCATTTTTATTTAAAAATTCCAACAAATTTCAAACATTTTACACGTTTTTAATATTTTATAGACCATACAGTTCTAAAGTATACATTTTTTTGAATATTCAAATACCCCAATAAACCAAAGAACGATATGATAGCGAAAACAATAATATCGTTTTAGGTGCAGGTTATGCTATTATATCGTACTGCTGAAAACAATATTGCCATACTATTACAAAATCCAAAATTTTGTTTCCAATAAAATAAAAAATACACATTTGGAAAAAACTTCAAAATAAAATTATTCAAAATAATTTTTTTCAACAAACAGACTTAAATTTATTATCAAATACAAATAAATCAAGAATGGCCTAACCAAATTTATATATAAGTGCATAATCGAAAAAAATATATGTCTAATAAAAAAATATCTATGAAAACAAAATCTTTGCATACAAATATGAGATGAATGTATGTTTGACGCATTAAATTGCATGTTTTCTACTTATTTAGGATTTTAGCTTATTTCAGCAAATTATTTTACACATCCTTATAATATTTAACAGCTAAAACCGTTATTTTTGGTATGAACAGCGTTCAAATAAAATCTAGTCTATGCCGATTTTACTATCGCTATTTTTGGAAATTACGATACCGAAAACGGTATCATAATTTTATGGAAAAACGATATCATAAGCAAAGGTACACTTTAGTCCGTAAAAACTATCATTTCGATTCGAAAACGACTATCACTAGTGATAATTTTTATCACCTATATGATATCGTTTGGTTTATTGGGACGATAATAATGTAAATTGTGAGTCGCAAAGTAGTTCTGGGTTGGGGAACAACTGTTGCGTCGTTGTAATTATTTCTTAAGTGCAGCCAGGCGAGTTTTTGTTGTTTGGCCTTCGAGAATTTTGCGTCTCATTATTGCATTGGCTAAGTGTGTAGCTTTCGCCTAATTGTACTTTTACAGTTTTTCGAGGTTTTACATTTGTCACATGCAGTCAATTTTAATTTAAATTTTACAAGATTGGATATTTGGTGGAGTACCATATAAAAAACTCAAGATTGATATTGGTGGAGAGCATTAAACACGGGGAGCTAAATTCGGATGCCCTAGTTTTCTATACGAAAGTGTAGATCGAGTGGAAGTTTAGCGGAGCAGGCTTCTTTGGAATGAACAACCTGGCATTTTGTTAGCCTAGAACAAAGAATACTAAGAATGGAAGGCTTGTCAAAAAAACCTAACTCTGTTGTCAAAAAAACCTAACTTTAAGATTGTCTTAGTCAAATTTTATTTATATGTATTAGTGCTGAAACCACTTTCACCACACATTATAATCATACATAGTTGCACAAAAGAGTATTAACAAATTATTAAATATAATTCATCACAATTATATTCGCAGATTTTTATCTTTTGATGCGGGTGACATCCACAAATAGTAATGTAATTACATTTCTTTGCTTTTTGTTGATGAATATGAAAATAATTTAAAATTATTTTAAAATTTGTTTTATTTTTAATACCAAAAGTAGCAACATTGTTCGTTCAATTTAAATTTCAACATAAAAAAAGGAATGTCAAAAATAAAATAAAAAAATATTTTTTCAGTTTGTGGAAAATATTCGTGTAGCGGGCGTGAAAGTACAATAAACGTGTGTGAAAAAATAATAAAAATATCGTGTGTTAGTGCAAAAATGTGTCGCGTGTGTAATTTTCCTTAAATTTTAAGGAAAATATTTGTTTATTTTGTGTTGTTTCTCTCTCTCACAAGTGTGTTGAATTCACACAGAACTTGTATGTGTAGAGAGAGAAATGTTGTTGTTGTAGGAAAGAGTACTATTTTCCCTTCTTAGTATTCTTTGTTCTAGGCCAAAGGTGTCAGGCCCGACTATATGATACCCTACACCATACATTATATTTCGGGGAGGGGTCTTTTATTAGACATGGACCCAAATGTGGACCGATAGGGGGTCTTATATGGGAGCTACGGTAAATTATGGACCGATCTTTATAAAATTTGGTACTATCATTTATGTTTATATAAAACTTATTTGTGTCGAATATTAACTTGATACTAACATTTTAGTAGAATTTATGGCCGTTAAATTGATTTTTTGGAAAGGGGTTTATATGGGAGCTATGAGTAATTATGGACCGATCTTTTTAAAACTCAGCACACTTATTTAAACTTATATGAAACTTATATGTGCCAAATAATATTAAAATATTGCTATATTTAAGGGATTTATGATCGTTAAACCCTTTTCCGGGAGGACATTTGTATGGGGGCTAAGTGAAATAATGGACCGATCATAACCAATTTCAATAGGCTTTGTCCATGGACCAAAAAATGCTGTGTACCAAATTTCATAAATTTTGGTTCAAAATTGCGACCTGTAGTTTGATTACAAGGTTTACATGGACGGACAGACGGTCAGACGGACAGACGGTCAGACGGACAGACGGACGGACGGACGGACATCGTTAAATCGACTCAGAAAGTGATTCTAAGCCGATTGGTATAAATTAAGGTGGGTCTTAGACCAATATTTTTGGGTGTTACAAACATCAGCACAAACGCATAATACCCTCCCCACCTATGGTGGTGTAGGGTATAAAAATACGAAGATCTTTAAAAAAATATTATATGAACAACATTTTGACGTTTTTCCATTCCCTAATTGAAGTTAAAAATTTGAAGCTGTTGGAATCTGATGGGATAATAGTAAATAAAGTATTAAATTAGTAAACTTACAAAAATAAATAAATAAATAAAAAATCGACGCAAAGCCTTTGGAAATTATAAATATATAAACCAACGTATCTCCGCTTCCTGATAAAATAAAATCTGGCTCCGTTAGGATTTGTGGGAGGAAAAGCTTTATAAGAAAACCGAATTTTAACTTTCTACCTCGTCTGGGAAGGGAAAATGCTGAGAAAATGACACATAAATCTGCTTATTTGTATGATGAAAAGTTAAATAAGTAAGCCAAATTTTATTTTCTGGGAGCTTCAGAAAGCTCTGGAAACAGACAAAAATTATTAGCAAATTATATATATAGATGGAAGATATTAAAATATTTTAAGCATGCATTTGTTCATTTCATCCGATGTGACTTTCTTCAATAACTCAGAAACTATTGAGTGCCAGCGATACTTACGTAGAATATAGTCGCTTCTTCGACATAATTTTTTTTTGTGAATTTAAGAATACCATTTTGGATATATAGGTACTTAAAATTAAAAAAAATAATATTTGTCGAGCAAATAAATACCCAGACAGAAAGTGCCAACCGTATGAAATATCAAGCGCTGGCAAAATATTTTTTATAAATAAAACAAAGCGGTTTGCCAACGTTTGAATTTACATCTAGTAAAATGATTTGCCAATTCTTCTTTTTACTTGTTTTATTTTTATTTATATGTATATTATTTCATTCTGAAATTTAGTAAGAATACACTTAATGACTTATAATCATATTTCATTGAATGGCGGAGGATAATCAAAAAAACTCTGTTTTTTTTTTTTATAAATACTTTCTTTTTAATATTATATTAAATATTAGAGCCTATTTACATTGGGGATTATAGCAGCGTTTTTTTATGATATTTTGTTTTCAAGTTGCTTCGAAATCCCTTCTACATTTACACATATAAATTTGTATTGTGAAATTTTTCAAAAAATGTTTGACAAAAAACAACAAATCAGAAAAATTAAAAATAAATTTGAAAAAATTTCATGAAATTTTTAGCTTTGTTTCGACGTGCAACTTTTCTTACCCCGCTTAATTCTCTACACCTCTTGTCTACAAACGTAAAAGTTGCAGCGATTTTTCCTAGGGAAAATCCCCAATGTAAATAAGCTCTTACACATGAAATAATGAACTGAAAATTGTTAGAAATTTACTTAAATTTATTTTATTTCTATATTTTTATAGACAAATTTTTCATTTTTCTTTATATTTTTTAAGAGCTGTCAATTTATTAAAAATATTGTAAACTAATTAGAAAGTTAATTATATTAATAAAGGTACTTTCAGACGATAATATTTAGTAATAAGATTTTTCGACAATAAAATATTACGTCGGATGTTAATACTATTGTATGTCAAAAAATCCAATAGAAAATCCTAAAGTAGTTTACACGGTAATACATATATTGTATATTATTTTTGCAAATACTTCTTTATGAAATTCATGATGAATATTGATTTAAAATTCCTTTTATAAATATTTTATTGTTTTTACTTTTTGTTTATGAAAAATATAACATGAAATTCAAAAGTTTTTGAACAATTTCAAAAAATTTAAAATACCTTTGGTATTTTCAAAAAAAATCATAAGTAATTTTTCATAATCAAACAATTTGTATTCAGACGATAAGTAAATATTTTAATATTCAAATTTTTAACAAATCTTAATATTGAATATTATCGTCTGAAAATAATATAATTAATTTTCAATATAAAGTTTTCATTTAAACCAAAATAAGTCGTTGGTTAGCGAAAGATCGTTAACTGGTAAAGCATTTCATTTCTTATTATTCGAATGATAAGAAATCTTCGTATTTTCGGAGTTTTGGGAAAACTCTGTTAAAAAATATATACATATATTGGCAGTGTGTTAGCTATTTAGTTTTCAGAAGTTTTTACCAACGACTCAAAAAACAATTGGCCAATGGTAGAATGATGTTATCATTTGAGTGTTGGCATAACGATTTAATAGAAGAACGTCTCACGTTTTGCCAACGTTTGAACCACCTTGAAAAATCGTTTGCCAACGTTGGCCCGGTTGTATTTTTCTGCCTGGGTAGTTTCATTTGAAAAAAATTGTTATACTAACACAAACATTTTTCAAGGGAGGAATATGTAGCAATATTTAGTTAAATATCCTTTGCGTTAAGCAATGTCTTAAATGTTTCTGACAAAATCTAGTACCAAGCATCTTGTACTAGTTATCCACAATTTATCTTTGTGAAGGTGCAAAGAAAAGTGACCTTATAGCTTCTCCGAGCAGCTTACGCATCAACCATCTACGGTGGTGTAGGGTATAATAAATAATACGTAATAAGAATATCTTTTTTAAAAACGACCCATCCCATTAGTGGAACTGAAATATTTTGGGGAACATCATAAAACATACCAAGGCCAATTTTTAGGGGAGTAACAAAATCACTTTTTTGAGTGAATCGTCTTTGTATATTTGTATGCATATATCACATTTGAAATACTAATTCGCTTTATAGTAAGATTATTTCTAGACAATATAAGCTTTGAAAATATTATGTGGATAATATTTTTTATTTTGCATTTATAAGAGCCTTGAAATAATCCATGTCTATTTGTTTCTTTTTTGCATTTTTAGTCTTTTAAACAATAACGAGTACATTTGCCTATTGGATTATATTTTTACCAATATAAATTTGTTCTGTTGATTTGTTGATACGTAATATTGTTGTTGTAAAAGTCATTTCAACCGATTCAAGTTAATTAAACAATTTTAGAAGTCAAGTGCAGGGAGGAAGAGAAAAATGACAACTTTTGGAGATTGGCCACTTTTAGAGAGGTTCACTAATGATGAATTTCTAAAGCTATTACCACATCTTAGTTTGGAACACTGCTACCTTACTCAAGTATTTATTCCTAAAAAGAAATGGATAAACATGCTGGATGTTAATATGCAAACTTTACAATTGCGGTGCGGTGTCTGCAGTAAACAAGTTCGATTTGAAAATATAAAAAATCATTTAATAGAAAATGAACACCTACTGTCTTTACGTTCAAATGTAAAGCAATTTTACCATCCTTTTTATACTTATGGAAAAGGAGATATAAAATTGGCAAGAGGAGAACATGTTCCTCAAGAGAATCGCGAAAAGGCTTTGCGTGAAGTAAATATGCAAATGAAAAGTTTTAGGAGAGAATGCATTATTGCAAAAGAATTTGCTACTATTGTTCAACGTAGGTCTCGGGAAATAGGAGATGATCAGCTTATACAAACTTCTTTGGGTAGGAAGATTGATAACCCTGATGATATGATTGTAAAGGTTAGCTTACCATTTGAAGACATTCCCAAATTGCTCTTCTGTGTAGTAAGCGGTGAGTGGCAGGCAGTTCTGGGTTATAAGAACTTGACCAGAAAAGCAATTTTTCATTGCAACATTTGCTCACTGAATTGCTGCGGCGTCGAAAGTCTTAATTCCCATTTAAATGGTTTTACACATAGATTAAGACAGTTGGAGGTACTTGCATTGCGATACGAAAATAGTTCTAAAATCAATAAGAACTGCTGTATTTATTTTGGTAATTCATTCGAATTTTCAGTCAAAGAGGATGCGAAACGTCAAATAGGAAATGAATATAACTTGCAGATTACTAAACTACCTAATGAAATTGCAAAAAAGATCAAAGCACTTGATGAGTATGTGCCAAACGTACTTACAAACATCGAAAACAGCACAAATCAGAGTTGTGTGAGGAATAGCTTTGAGCACGATGGAAGATTTGAATCTAATGAAAATCTTGGACACCTCGGTGTTGAATATGTACTAAAAATAATGAAGAATGACAACGACCGTGATCCCCGATTCGAGTGTGGACTATGCGAATTTTTGGGTGATGGCAGTAAAATGCAACGTCACCTACTATATTATGAACACAAAAAGAAATATTTAGATTTGCACTATTCCGACACTATTAAAAAATACGAATCCTCATTAGGTCATATGTGTTTCAAGGAGTTTCGCGCTGTAATGAGTGAAATTGTTGATAAAGTAGCAATTGAAATAGAGAATCATCATAGTCGTAGTTTGCCGTACACAGTGTCTTTAAATGACTATAAAGCAAGAAGACCGGATTTGATAGCTGAGGCTTATGCTCTCTTACATGCTTCTCAAAACAGAGGTCCATCATTTTCTAATGTTTTATCTAAGGATGATATAAGAAACCTTAAGAATTCTGCACCGCAGCTAGCTGATAGTAAAACTTATAAAAGCATTGAATATATTGTTTTTACTGAAGCCCCAAAGGGAAAAATATATTTAAATCAAATGAGTCATGATCCAGTAGTTCGCCTCAGAGAATATAATGCAAAAATGAATAAATCTCGCCAATCCCACAATAGCCGTTCTATATCACCCGCAAAGATTCATGCCAATGATGCACCAAGAAGAGGTGATTTACGTAATGAACGATCACATACTCGTATTAATGAGCAACGAATTCGATCGAGGTCTCCTGCGGCAGGCAGGCATAGATCTCCTATTCGAAGACCCAGGAGTGTAGTTGAGATATCGAATACAACCCTCAATCAAAATATATGGGATATTTATCGACGTGAAATAGCAAATGCCGCAAATGAAATTGAAATTGCTTACGAAAATTACAGGAAAAATCCAGAAAGTCATCCTTTGTATGAAGAGGAATGGAATAACTTTTGGCAACATCGTAAAAAGGAGATTGAGCGTGAAGGTATCAATCATCGTACATATAATTTTCAACCGGAGTGGGTTCATTATTTTAAACAGCGAATTGAAGTATTATTCGGAGAGGCTTTGCATAAGTCGCAGATAAATATTCGCCATAGGTTGGGAATTCCATTAGATGCTGAAGAAGATTGTCAACGTGATCACGAACATCCACCTATTCAATATAGTATTGATCATCGAACAAAAGATCATAGGAATATAGCAGACGAAAATGTTGATGAATTTAAGCGACACAAACGTCGCAGTTCCTCTGATTATAAGGATAGTGTTCCTCAAAATAAAAGGATATTTCCAGAGCAAATGCATACAGAAAGAAAAGAAGAGTCACAGTTGATTGTCACTAGAATTACTGATAATCATTCAAACGTTGTACACGTTCTTCGTTTAATGACCGCTTTAGAAGATCATCTAGGCAGCTTAGGTGAAAAGGTGATGGATTTACTATCGAACGCTTTGCAATTGGAAAAAAGTTTTCCCGGAAAAAGTGTTGAGTTTGAATCCCAGGTTTTGACAGTTTCCAATTGCCAGCTTCTTGAAACCGCAATGGAAAAGCTTAAAGGCGTCTTATTTGCTGGATTATTGGATGAAAAGAAAATTTCAGGATTTAATCGAGTTATTCACCATACGGAAAATTTACTTAAATATGCTGAGAAAATGGGATGGAGACAAGCAAACCGTGAACCAGAGAAAAGTGTTTTTCGTGAAAGTAAAAGCAGCAGGGCCATTCAAGAACAGATGAATGTTGCACGAAACAGAGGTAGCAGTGGCGTCAATCAAAATACTAGTGAAAAAAAATTATCTGACACATTGCTGGATTTAGTCAATACAACTCAGATGAAAATGTCTAAAGAACATAAATTTACTGGTTCAGATGAGCTACCCATTTGCCCTCCACCACCTAATATTAAGGAAACGAATATGGATACAAATTTGTTTTCAGGATACAATGTACTTCCCGCAAACTCGGGCCTGGCTTCATTTAATACAAAACTGTCTCTTGATCAAGACAATCAAACTCAAAAGCTCCGACCAAATCAGTCAGAATTTGAACAAATCCACAGAAACACAAATAGCGGTGGAATTAGCTTATACAATAACAGTTTTAAGAACAACAATGATACAAGAACAAATATGAATACACGTACAAATAATGGACCTATTATCGGAAGCAGCATGAACTACAATAGTAGACCAGCACCACAATTTAGAAATTCGCAATTCATTCCAAAAATGGGTCAAAATAATGCCATGTACCAAGGAGGGGGAGGAGGTAATCGCAATCTATCCTGGTCACGTTGGAATAATATAAATTAATATTTTCAATAGTTTTTTTTCTTTTTTTAACTTCCTAGATGAATAAAATGTATAATGATTGATTTTTTAAAATATGTTGTTCATTAAAAAAAAAAAAAAAAAAAAAAACTAAAGTGGCTGTATTTGTATTTATAAAGAGTAATGAAAATTCATAGTTAATTTTTATTACATGAGTATAATTTGTTAAAGATAGTCTTGCTATTAATTTTGACCTTTTTTGAAGAGCTGCTTTTTTATTTCTTTTCTTCTTTTTTGCATTATGGTTGAGGAACCATTATAATCGTTAGAACTAAAATACAATTGTAATCCTAATATATATTATAAAAATGAGGTGTAAGTTTGTTTGTTTGTTTGTTTGTTTGTGCGTCAATCACGTCTAAACGACTGAACCGATTTTCACGAAATTTGACACACAGATAATACCAGTGCCAGAGGTGGTTATAGGCTATATAAGATTTCGATTGGATGCCACGCCCACATTTTACGCCCACTTTTTATAACTTCCAAACGGTTGGACCGATTTTCACGAAATTTGACACACAGATAGTATCAGTGCCGCTGATCATTATAGGCTATGTAAGATTTCGATTGGATGACACGCCCTTATTTTACGCCCACTTTTTATAACTTCCAAACGGTTGGATCGATTTTCACGAAATTTGACACACAGATAGTATTAGTGCCGCTCATCATTATAGGCTATGTACGAACTGGATTGGATGCCACGCCCACATTTTACGCCCACTTTTTATAACTTCCAAACGGTTGCACCGATTTTCACGAAATTTGACACACAGATAGTATCAGGGCCACTGATCATTATAGGCTATGTATGAACTGTGTTGGATGCCACGCCCACATTTTACGCCCACTTTTTATAACTCTTAAATGGTTGTACCGATTTTCACGAAATTTGACACACAGATAGTATCATTTCCGGTGGTCATTATAGGCTATGTATAAACTTGGTTGGATGCCACGCCCACATTTTACGCCCACTTTTTAAAACTCTTAAACTGTTACACCTATGTTCACCAAATTTGACACACAGATAGTACCATTACCTCTGGACATTATAGGCTATGTATGAACTGGGTTGTATGCCACGCCCACTTTTTATAACTCTCAAACGCCTGTACCGATTTTTAAGAAATTTAACACACAGATAGCACCAGTAACGGTGGTCGTTTAAGGCTATGTAAGAACTGGGTTCACGCCCATATTTTACGCCCACTTTTTAAAACCCCTAAACAGTAGCAATTGTTTTATATTCCCTATTAGGGGGTAGCGAAGCGCACCGGGTTACGCTCGTTATAAATAATTTTAGTTTGTATATCCATGGTATGCTTAAGCATTCATATTTATTACTAAGTAATATGTGATTTTTGGCATTGAAGGCTTTATATTACTTGAATAAATAAATAAAATAAATAAATAAAGCTCTAAAGAAGATGTAACTCCTTATTTAGTACTGCAAGAAAATTAGAAGAAAAAAATGGCTCAACCTCGGAATTTGATGGAGGGAAATAATTTTTCTTGAGTACTTTTTTATGTATTATCATCAGTTATAGAGATTTTATGTTCGATTTAATGTTTTTATATATATCAGTACGATATATTGAGGATAATTATACCAGCCATCTTTTTAAAGATACACATATACAGTTAGGGACAAAACTATTTGTACACCCCATGCATTTCGTATATCTTCAATAATTTATAAAGAATAAAAAATTATTATATGTAGTTTTAATTCAGGTCCATTTTTATTGAATTATTTGATAAAAAATAAATTAATATATAACACATTGTTAAAAAAAGTACACTTTAAGTAAAAATCTTTGGGACAAAAGTATTTGTACATCAGTACTTTGTACAATTATTTGTACGTTGGACTCTTGTATGATGATTTTTTTTAAATACCGTTATATTTTCATCGTTAATCGAGTTTTATTTTACAAAATAAGAAGTTGGTTTTAACGTTTTGAATAATAAGCACATCAAAAATGGGAAAGCGAAAAGAGTTGAGTTTGGATATTAAAAATTTAATTATTGATGAACATAAAAAAGGAAAATCTCTCCGGAATATAAGTAATTTAGTAAATTTGCAACATTCCACAGTACAATACATTGTAAACAAGTATAAAAACAGCGGATCTGTTGAAAATGTGCCAAGAACTGGACGGCCAAAAAAGGTTTCCAGACGGAAAGCGAACTTGGTGATAAAAGAATTGGCAAGAAATCCAAGAGTAACTCGGCAAAATTAGCGGAACAAATCGCAAATACTACCGGAACAATTGTTCATCCAAAAACAGTAGGGAGGATCTTACATTCTGCGGGATATGCAAGTAGAATTCCCCGCAAGAAACCGCTGATTAGTAAAAAAAAACAGCATTTGCGTTTAGAGTTTGCCAAACGATACATTGATAAGGACGAAGAATTTTGGAATAGGGTTTTGTTTACTGATGAAACCAAAGTCAATCTTTTCGGAAATGATAGCAGGGGAAAAGTGTGGCGCAAAAAAAAATACAGCGTTAGATGTTAACAATTTGACCCCAACAGTGAAACATGGTGGGGGAAGTGTTATGGTATAGGGGGCAATAGCAGCCAGTGGGGTAGGGCGAATGGTATTTATAGATGGTGTAATGGACCAGCATCAATATAAACGTATATTGGAAGACAATTTGAAGGATTCCGTAGATGGTTTGGGTTTTGGCCAAAGTTGGATATTTCAACAGGACAATGACCCAAAACATACAGCGCGTTCAGTGAAGGAGTGGTTGCTTTACCATGCACCAAGACAACTTAATTCTCCTCCCCAATCACCTGACTTAAACCCCATCGAGCACTGTTGGGATATTTTGAAACGTAAAGTCGCTACAAAGCACGTCCGAAGCAGTGATGAACTTAAAATTGCTTTGGAGGAAGCCTGGAAGGAAATATCTCCAGATGAAACGAGAAATTTGGTCCGATCGATGCCCAGAAGATTACAGGCCGTGATAGATGCAAAAGGAGGACCCACAAAATATTAAATTTTTCCAATATAAGTATTATAAGTAGGTGTAGATTATATGTACAAATACTTTTGTCCCAATGAATTTTTATTATTTTGTATTTTTTTAAATAATGTGTTGGATATTAATTTTGTTTTTATAACTTAATTAAATAAAAATATATTAAAAATAATACTGCATACGACAATTTTAAATTCTTTATAAACTATTGAAGGTATACGAAATATATGAGGTGTACAAATAATTTTGTCCCTAACTGTACGTACTTGTCTTTAGTTGCACATCAGGGTTATAACTTTTTCCAAATTTTGCAAATATCTAAAATACTACTTGCCATGGTAAAGCATGCTTTTAAAGCATGGAAAGGTAAAAAGAAATATGATATTTAATTTTCGCGATCTTTGAAGATGTTGACGAAACCATCGCGTTGTACATTTTGTATAGATATTGTTTTGGTATCAAAAAATTTATATTTTCCGCTAAATTATTTTATTTTTTTTTTTTCACTTTTTATTTTTAACTTTTCACTTTTTGCTGTGAAATTTCTGTGAAATCGCGATTTTAATATAAAACATATATGAGAAATTTCAAAGGATAAAGAAATCTAAATTTTTTAATCATTCGCTTAAATTCTCACGGAATTACAGGTATTTAAAACTAAAAAAATGTAAAAAATTAAGTTGAAACTTTCGAGGATTTTTTGATTCATTTTAGTTTTTCCCAATTAACATATTTTAAAATTATTAAAAAATTGTCCAGAGACATTTTAAAAATCGCGTTCGGTGCGTTTTTTTTTTTTTTTTTCAATTGGACTAAAAAGTTTAGTTTTTATTACCAGGACAATATTGAAAATAAGGTGGTGGTATTTTGAGGTCCAAAAAAAGTTATAACCCTAAGTTTTCCTGGTCCATGTTGGGGTGTTCTCAAGTGTAAATTTTTTAATTATACTGAAAGGACTTCGGGCACATAATTTTGCAAGTGAGAGGACAGTCTCTACAAGTAATAAACAAGATATATGCAATGGCGCGTGTAAGGCGCCAAGATGAAGCTATATGCTAAAATTTGCTTCCCACCATCAAATTCCAAAGTGGTACCCTCATTTTCTTGTACTCTTAGATAAGAAAAGTATTGTATAGATTTTCTATAATAAGCAAAGACAAAAAAATCATTACTCTTGATATTTCAAACAAAAATATCAAACACAATGAAGCACCGGATATATGTGATAAGTACAGATATCGCTCATTTGCTGCAATAACGTCCTAACTTAAAAGACAATTTTTTCAGGAGAAGCATTTTTAGTTAAAAAGATTATTTATATTTTTTCAAAATCATTAATGAAAATGTCATGGTGACATTTTTTCACTTTTCTACATAACTTTGTTATGTTGACTACACATTAGCCTAAGAACAAATAAAATAATACGTTGCTACAAGGAATACCTAACAGAAATTCGGACAAAATATTTTTAACACAATCCTGCGAGAAATATAAAAGATTTTTATAAAAGACTTTGTCAGTTAATAAAACACACTATTTTCTATTATACATTACACAAGGCAACAAAATAAAAAAAAATTTGGAGGCTTTAAAAACCACTATACAATTTTGATGTATTGCGGTTCCAGTGGTACAAATATGGTTCAAATTTAAAATTCTATGGACAGTTTTTTTTTTTTTTAATTTTTTTTTGTAAAATTACAAATTTTTTTAGGCGTTTTTCCACATAACTAATTAACTCAAATAGTTTTAGTCCGATATTATTGAAAAAAATTAGAAAAATTTATATTTACATAACATTTAATCCCTTTATATATTGCGTTTCAATCGGCTCGGTAGTTTCGGAGTTATAATAAAAAAATGAAACAAAAAATATATTTTTTTCGTTAAAATAGCAAGTTTTTTGTTTAAAAAAAAATCATTAAAAATCGAAAACGACAAAAAACTGTTCTAATTTATTGCTTTATCGTAAAGCCACATGTAATAGCAACAAAATGAGATATCGATCATAAAAATCGATTGATTCGTTTCGAATTTAATCGCAATTAAGTGAATTCGCATATTTTCACAATTTTAGTTTTTTGAAAATTTTCTCCAGTTGTGTTGTCATAGCTCAAAAACAACTTGTCCGCTTTTGTTAAACAAAATTTACAAAAATTTTGGCTAACAATATCTTTAAATGATGTATACAATTGTTTTTGATACGATCAATAGTTTCAAAGTTATGAAAAAAAAATTGTTAGGCAAAAAATATAAACTTAGTAAAAAAATTTAAAAAAAAACAAGCAAGAATGTTATATTCGGCTTGACCGAATCTATATACCCACCATCACCTTTTTATATAGGAGGTGGGCGGTAAGGCGGGTGACCACGCCCATTTTTTGTTTCCGAGTTTACATTGATCCTTGAACTACTTGTACAAAATTTCGTTGACATTTCACCTTATATGGGAAATGTTATATTTTTGGTTTCCAAGTTTATATCGACCCTTGTACTATTTACAAAAAATTTCGTTGTCGTACATGCTTTTGTTTCAGAAATATTAGCAGAAAAGTATGAAACGGACACCCTGTGTTTCTAGTTTTTAGCCCATAACTATTTTATTTTTTTTTATTTCATCACAGATTAACTCTGCAAAAATATGGAAAATGCGTTTCGGATATCGTAGAAATACTCGTTTCAATCACCATAAAAATTAGTAAAGAAAATATGATTCCCAAAAGAGTTTTTATGTTAATATATGTAACTGTTTAGGTGATTAAGAGCTAATGTGCCAATTGTAGAGGAGAAATACCCAGCAAAAAAAGAACATCCAAAGAATTCAATAAGATCCTGAACTTGTGATCCAGAAGTAGTGCAAATTCGGATCATTTCCAATGAATTTAACATATGCTTGTCATTGGAGGATGTTCTCTTTTTTGACGCCTATTTACTAATAGGTAGTCATGTTCCCGATGTCATTAAAACATATTTTTGTGGTGCTGTTTTAAATCAGTGCAAGGAAGGTAATTTAAATTGCTTCTATGGAGTTATTTCCTTTGAATAGAAACAAATGTCGTTTGTAATGTAATTTTTATTGAAGGTATACATAATCTTTTTTATGGTCAACAAAATAATTGTCAATACAGAAACCGTTTATAAATGTTTTGCCACAGTAAACTTCATCACTATAAAGCATCACTATTTGTTACTTTTGAAGTAATGAAAAAATACTTCCTCAAAAATGACTTCTATTTATTTTTGCTGTGTAGTGATACAGCAAGAAAGTACTAATTATGGCCATAACTCCCCATTATCCCATTTACACACTAGAAATTTTTAAATTTGAGAAATTTAAATGTAATTCAAACTTTGAAGGCGCTTAGAAAAAAATTTTCCAGGACTTTTCGATTTCCCGGTATTTCACTTAAAAATGTGAGTTCAAATAGTATAAAATTGTTTGTAGCTTCAAAAGGGTGGTTCATCGACGTTATTGAAAATAATCAAAGTGTATCGCATATTTAAATGTACCTAATTTATGAAATAATATTTTGGAAAAATATCTTCCTATGATGATTGGAACATGATGCTATATGGTCTGACATGACTAACTTTTTCTCTTAATTTTCTTAATGTTTTTTTTTCCAAATTTGTAGATTAATTCAGGATGTTGTCCATACCAATGACAAATTTATATCGTATATTTAAGATGCTTACAAGATCCTTTTAATGAGTTTAAGTTTACTTGCTGCTTATTAGTGCTGGCATGATATTTATTTGAATTCATACCTTAGATTCATCCTATACAAGTAATTTAAAGAATAATGAAATTATATAAATAGTTCCCAGCTGGTTTTAGCATATTATATTATATTATATTCGTTAAGAAATTTGAAAATATATAATCGTTTGTTAAAATTCATGCAGTTTTCTTTCGTTTAAGTGCTTTTAAAATTCCCGGGAATCACGGTCAAAATTCCCAGAAAGATAGCCCAAGCTGTAACTTTCTGAAGGAAAATTTTAAGTTTTTTGGAAAAACTAAAATTAAAGAGAGAATCTTCATAGAAGCAAATATCAAACAGTTAACTAAGAACCTATCATTAATATCAACAGTACGTTCATGGGCGTCATATGACAAATAATTGAGAGCATATCGTAAGTTGAAATGCCCATATCTTTTTTGTGTTCGCACTAAGACTTTTTATCAAAGTAAAGTCGCACTAGGTTTAAGGTATTTAAACATCTTTATAAATATATTTATTGCAAACGATATAACCAAGAAACAAACAATAAAAGTCCTCTTTAAAATAAAATTTTATAATTATTACATGAAATAAACTTATTATTAAAAATTATTTTATCTTTCTTATTTTCTCAAGTAAATTATATTTGCAATACCATATTCTGTTGAAAAAAATATATTTTTAAAATACCGAAACTAAATCGGTTTCCAACCTTGCTATCGCATCAAAAACAATTGTATACATTATTTAAAGATATTGTTAGCCAAATTTTTTTTAAATTTAGTTTAACAAAATCGGACAAGTTGTTTTTGAGTTATGACAACATAACTGGAGAAATTTTTCAAAAAACTAAAATTTTGTGAAAATGAGCGAATTTACTTAATTGCGATTAAATTCGAAACGAATCAATCGATTTTTATGATCGATATCTCATTTTGTTGCTATTACATGTGGCTTTACGTAAAGCAATACATCAGAACAGTTTTTGTCGTTTTCTATTTTTAATGATTTTTTTTAAACAAAAAAACTTGCTATTTTCACGAAAAAAATATATTTTTTGTTTAATTTTTTTTATTATAACTCCGAAACTACCGAGCCGAATGAAACACAATATATGAAGGGTTTAAAGGTTATGTAAATATCAATTTTTCTAAATTTTTTTCAATAATATCGGACTAAAACTTTTTGAGTTATCATTAATTATGTGGAAAAACGCCTAAAAAATTTGTAATTTTACAAAAAAAAATTTAAAAAAAACCTCTCCACAGAATTTAAAATCTGGCCCATTTTTGGACTACTGGAACCATAATACATCAAATCTATATAGTAGTTATTCAAGCCTTTTTTTGCTGTTGACCTGTGTTATCGATGTTAATTCAAAACTTGATTTTTTTTAGTTATAATGTTGTTGCAGCCAGTGAGCGTTATGTAATTCTCAGAACAGGTTCCATCAAAATCCGTAATGGTTTTTTTTAATCAATTGTAATGATTATATTTTATTTTTTTCGCTCAATTTTTAACGATCGATTTTTTGAAAAAAAATTTGACAAAAATCAATTTTTTTAAAAGTACAATTAAAAAAAAAAAAACTGGTTTTCAGTAAAAATGTTTATTATTTAGTAAATTTATAACAAAAGAAATCAAATTATTCGCTAAAAATTGGGAATTGGTTTTATTCATTGAGCGATAAAATAAAAATCACAAAAAATTAGAAAATATTTTACACTATATTTATACAACTTTTTAAAAATTCTTAAAAGAAATGTAATTTTTAATACCATGTCAAAAATAAGTTACATATTTTCGTGAGACAATCTGTACGCAATAACAATAAATATCAAAATGTTCTTGTTGGCTATTGAGTGTTGAAATAAATTCTGAATAAAAATAAGCTTCAGAAACTGGAAAACCGGTTCTAAAAACCGACACACGGACGGACGGACATGGTCCTATCGTCATCATTTCTTACAAGGATCCCGAAAAAAAAACAAACGGAATGACAAACTTATATATACTCTTTACATCTGTGGTATAAAAAGGCAAATCATATGGAATAAAAGTTAATACGATACGAAGAAAATTTTCAACTATCAGTAACTGAACGAACTTTAAGTTAAATTTTCGCCTTTATTTATGTATATGTAAATGTAGATTTATAAATTATTTCACATTTATAAATCTACATTTTTTTCAAACTACGAAAATTTGAATATTAAAAAAAAAAACAATCATGACAAGCTTTGCTTTTAAAAAATAAACAACAACAACAATTCCATATTTATTTATTTTTGAATGTGTGTATATACAAACTGACTGACTGACTTTCCCCGAAATCTCATTTATTACTGAACCGATTTATTTCATTTTTTTCAGAACAAAAATTCAGAAAATAATTTCCGAGCCCCCTTTAAAAAACCGAAGTCCCTGGTATATGCAGAGGCTTCAGGTTTTTAAAGCATATCTCCGCCATTTATAAACCGATCTTGCTGATTCAAAAAACCGAAATTTTATAAAAATATTTATGACCGATCTGTATAAAAATAAAAATCTATAGCTTAAACCAGGGCTTCAAAAAATAAAAAATGCGTTTTGTCCGATATCTCAGTTATTATTGAACCGATTTATTTCATTTTTTCAGAAAAAAATGAAATAAACGCTATTTCAACCGATACACCGATACGACGAAAATTGTGGGAATTACAAACGGAATAACAAACTTATATATACCCTTTACACCTGTGGTGAAGGGTATAAAAAGTTAAAATTAATTAAATCATATAAAAAGAAAAATATCAATAAATACACTAATTAATAAGAATTGTGTAAATAAAAAATATATTTGAAGCGAATTATCACTTTTTTCAGTGTCTTGAAAAAAATGTTTTTACTTTTTTTTTTTTGTTAACTTTATTAAAACAATGCAAAATTGCTTGAAAAGTTTTGAGGTGAATACCTTTATTATTTATTATAAAATTTTATGCAACTTTACCCTGAAAATTTTGCAACTGATTCTACTCTGATCATTTTGCAACAGTTCACAGTGTGTGATTTTCACAATTTAGCTGATCAAAACCCCTAAAATTTTTTTCGCGTTTTGAAAAAAAAAAATGTAGTTATTCTCATTTACGGCCTGTCCCACGATGTCGAACGAAAAATTCGTTCGACAAAATATATAAGAAACAATAACAAAATTTGAAATTTATTTGTTGTTTTCCATATAAATTGTCGAAACGAATTTTCCGTTCGACATCGTGGGACAGGCAGTTAAAACAATAAAAGTAACTTAAAAATAAAGAAAATATTAAAAAAATGTTAACCTTTATTAAGTAATGGAAGCTTGAACAGCACTGTTGTTGAAGGCAAATATAATCAGTGGTGTTAGGTGTGACGATTTTACGTCATTTTGACGATTTTTTCAATGAATTTAGTAATTTGACGATTGACGATTTTTTATGGTAAGTCGCTAATATTTTGACGATTTTCTTAAATGAAACATTTTTTACTATATATTTGTGTCAACGATTATATAAATTTCAGAAAAATTGTGTAAGAATCTTTATTTTTGTACACACATAATTTGGATGTCTTTTTAAGTCATAAGTAGGAAATACCTTACTGTCTTTATTAAAAAGTTTTCTTAATTGGATTGAAAAAGATTGATAAAGAATATTATGGTATAGAAGAAATTAATTAAAAGAATTGTTAATTTTAGCAAAAATATTTTGTATTCATATCAATATTTTTTTTGGAAAAAGGAAATCTATAAAATTATCAAACAAAACAAACGAAACTAAAAAAAATCCTTAGGAATTTCATAATTTAAAATAAATCAATGAATACTATTTTAAAAATACTTCAAAGAAAAGTTCATAACTAAAAAAATATGTTAACGTTTAAATTGATTGTATTTAACTATACTGCGTCAAATTTTTTTCAAAACTCGAACAATTATTTCAGGGAATATTAATAATAATTACATTATAAACTACTACGTTCTTGTAAATAATATATCTGTGGACTTTTGACTTAACTAAAAAAACTGTTTTAAGAATTAAAAATTTCCATGGTAATAATAATTATTCAACTGCATATACATATTTTCAAATAATTGATGTAAGAAAATACCTATTATTCTTAACGATGCGACTTTAGCACGTTAATTTAATCGTTAAATAATCTTCACTTAAGAAATTCTGTCAAAAGTTCACTGATATAATTCAAATTATAAATTTTATTTGCAACTAAAACTATTTAAATATTGTCTTCTTTAACACATTTTTAACTTTATTTATGAAAAAAAAAACTTTTTTTTTTTAAGTTTTTGATAGTGACATTTTTTTGACAATTTTTTTAAATTTTTGTGACGATTTTGACATATTTTTATTTTATTTTTGAAGATTTTTTGAGAAAAAAGCCTAACACCACTGAATATAATACAAAGTATTATTTTTTTTGTTGAGAAGTAGTGATGTCAAATATTTTTTCTCAACTGGCGACTGCACTGAAAAAAGTAAGTTTTTATTTTCGATTACATGCTTACTTAACATAGTTTACTGCGCACACACAAAACTGAAATAAGCAGCATCCAGTTTTTATTTTGCTCATTTTCGCTTCAACTGCGACTGACAGCTAGGCAACACATACATGATATTAACCCAGTCGTTGCATTATTTTGTTATTAAAATTTTATATAATAAAATATAAAGATGTAAAAATTCTATTATGTTCTCAGTTGAAATAATGAATTGCAAATTAAAATTTCCGACTTAACGAAAAAATATTAAAATAAGAATAAAACAACCGACAGAATATATTTACGTACTTCGGCACTTCAAAGTTGAACATTTTTCATCTTTGAAGTACTTCACGCAGAAGTTTGGCGTACTGATTTGGTTCCGCTCAACTTAGCTGTCAGTCGCAGTTGAAGCGAAAGTATTCTATGTAGATGAGCCCTTAGTCATGTGCGCTCAGCAACATCGTAGTAACCTTTTTCAGCAACGTAAGAATGACTGAAAAGTACGACTGTATAGTTCTGTACAGTTTACATATATACAAAGTTGTTTGGTTTTTTGTGTTTACATTTAAGAAGGAAAATGAAGTGGTATTATTTTAAATGAAAACAAATAGAAAACGGTACAATAAAATACTATGAATTATATTAAAGATATTTATATGTAGATTTATTAATTTCAAATTAATATTATGAAATTAAGTGTCTTTTTTTTTTGTGACGCAATCACGTCTAAACCGCTGAACCGATTTTTATAAAATTTTAAATATATATAAACTAGCGAAAATATTGTATTTTTTTGCACTTAAAACATTTATTACTATTATTATTTATTTATTTTTTGTTATAAAAACATCGACATTTGAAAATAACTGGGCAAAGCTTTTTTTACGTTATCTAAGTTTTTGTATTAACATATTCAACGCAGGGGTATTCAGCTTGTTTTAAATAAAATTTTAAAATTGTTTGAAATCTACTTAGTATATACTTGTATTTCTACTTGTATTGCCAAAGTTTGTTTTAAAATTAGGAAAAGTGTTGATGGCTTTTTGTAGATCTATCAAAATAACCAAGAAATCCTTAATTTTAAATCATTCGCTTAAAATCTCACGGAAATTTGAAACTAAAAAATGGAAAAGAATTGAGTTGAAACTTTTAGGGATTTTTGGATTCACTTTAGTTTTGTACTGGCAATTTACATCTTTTTGATTTAAACCATTAACCAGTCGAAAGACAAGAAATTCATTTGCTGTATAACAAGTATCCGATATATTATTCGTTGAAAAGTTATATGGTAATGTCAGTATTTTAAAGACGAAGTGATTACCTACAGTTTAGTGCAGGGGTTACCAAATGAAAAATAGTAAAAACCAGGGACTGTAACGGTTATAAGTGATATCAAAAAAGTTCTTTTATAACAGTTATTTTGTAAAAAAGAAAAAATCCATCTAAAACAGTTATTTTTCAACGTAAAAATAAAAGGTCGGTTGAAACTCTTAAAAAGATAGTTTTATTTCTTTATTATAAAATCAAACTCATTTAATTTTTTTTTCCATTGAAAAATTATAAACACATTTTATATAAATTGACACCCAAAGTTTTCCGCTGGTCAGATCTTTTTGAGTTCTGGAAGGAAAAAAATACATTATTCGTACTTATAAGTATAAACTGGCAAAAACTGTACGTTGTGTTCCTGAAACACAGAATAAAATCTATTTTCGATGTAAAATGTATCATCAAATAAGAAACAAGTTAAAAATGTTGCTTAAATTCACTTAAAAAAAAAAATAAAATCGCGCTTTTTGTTAAGAATATTATCATGAGTAGTAATGTTTAAACGACTGTAATTTCTGTAAAAAACTGGAACCGATATTTAGTTAATTTTTTTAGCAAACGATCCCAATATATGTCTTTTATTACTCATGATTTTGCGAAATTTAAACCAATATTGTAACTTTGCTATTTACAAAATCGTGCAAAAATTAAAATTAAGCATTTTAAGTGTATTTCGATAAGAATTGAAGATTCTGTAATAATTTTGATGATTTTGGTACTATCTGTACATAGTACCTTAAAGTTCTATAAAATCAAGTTGATTTTGTTAGAGACAAAGTTCAATTTTTAAGATTTTTTTGAAGGCTTAAAATTCAAACTAGTCTCCTGCGCAAGATGATTTGAAAAGCAAACACACTTGAATTTCAAGTGTGTGTTTCATAGCCAACATGTGCAAAAACAACAATAAATACTGTTCGTACTGTTCGCTGCCCGAAGCAAAGCAAGTGTGTACTGTGTATGAGCGACTGCAAATCCGTGCGTTCAAATCATTTATCGTAAACAAGTGGTGCAAGTGGTGTGGCAAAAAAAACAAATCATACAAGACGTTGAGAAATGATTTAAAGATTTCAAGTGGGCTTAATGATTTGTTTGTTTTTTGTAATACGTAGTTGCTGTGTGTGGCAAAAAATCTTCATAATGTGTAAAAAGTGGTTGTTTATAAATATTCTTGCATACACACACATATATACAGTATGTCTATATTTTATTGTTGGTTCTTCTTTTCTAAATAAATGTAAAAGGGTGAATTCATAAAGTTATTAAAAAATACTCTTTATTAAGAGTTAAAAAAGTAAAAAAATTAAAGTTGACATTTGAAACTGTCAGTTACATATGTAAGTTAGAAAATTTTTATCTTTAGTATTTATTTATATTTTAAATAAAGTTAGTCTTATAATTAATTGTATGTTTATAAAAAATTTTAAAATTGTACTTATTTATATTATGATAGATTTTATTGCATTTAATTTATATTTACTAAGTAATCATTCTATTTTAAAACTAAAAGGAAATAATATAGAACAATGTCTTTTCATTTTTCAAATTCGTTTCCATATACGTTTACTCCTTGACTAATAAATTTTCCCAAATGTTAAGAATACGATGGAACATCTGCACTGTAATAAAATTATAAATGAAATATTTTAAGACGTTTACCTAAATTGTGTGTCCCGTCATATGTACATGTTCAATATATAATCAAGTAAAGGATGCTGTTTTACCTGATTGTAAGCGAACTCAATTCGTAGTTTTATAAAAAATAAATTTACATTTTTTACAGTGCAGTGCTGTTTTAAATAAATTTTTTACACTAAGAAATATACCTGTTTTTATTGGACTAAAGTTATTTTTAGAAAAGGCTTATACATATATATTTGTTTTAAGTAATAATATAAAAAAAACCTTGTAAAAAACTTTAAATATTTAATAAAATCTGTTTACTAATAAAACTTAATGCATGTTTCTTTAAATTGTTATAACTAGTAACATTAATAATTTATTTGATCGTAAATAACAATAAGTTTATAAACAATACTTTTAAACGACTGTTTTACTTACGAAATTACTTTATACAGTCATGAACGCACACACACATAATTTTAATAAAAAAGAAAACACAATTTTTTTTCCTTATTGAAGCAAACAAGTGGTCAAAAGGCTTGTATTTTTTTATACAAGCCTTTGAGAGGCTTGTTTGGTCGCTATCATAGCACACTCATGATTTGTTCATAAAGTTGAAGCACACACGCAGTATTTGTATGGTTTTAAGTGCCTGCAGAACAGTATTTATTACTCCGCACACACACTGATAACAACACTTGAAAAATATCAAGTGGCTTGTACAGCCTTATAAGACACAGTTTGCAGGGCTCTAATTCAAACCTCCACAACAAACAAATTTTTGAAAATATTTTAACTCAAATTTTCAAAATTTTTGGAATACCTCTAATATTTAATATTAATGATAAAGTAATATTAACTAATTATTAAATGTTCTTTAAATTAAAATTTTTGTTCTTTGCAAGAAAATTATATAATTTACTATTATTTGCTCCATTACAGAAATTTGTTCTGGACTTAAACAAATAAAAACAATTTTTAATGTAATTTAAAGCGTTAAATTGTAATACGATACATATATATTAGACTGCACTAAAATTTACCAAGTTTCGAATTTTTAACGTAACTCTCCCTAGAATCGTTCTTTGGGTTGCAAAAATGTACGGTGTGAAATATATATATATATATATGGCCTTTTTCAGGTTATCGGAACAATTTTGCTATTAAATACTTTGTTGTTAATTAATCTACACGCAATTATCTATCAAATAAGGTATAAAAAGAGAAAATAGGTTAAAAAAGTTTAAAGTTATTACGAATTCACCAGACCATTAATGTGTTTTAGAACACTTGTGAAAGAAATGTACAACGAAATTTAACCTCTTTATGATAAGGAGATTTTTCCTTACCGGCAGCAATATACAGCAAATCAGTAACTTCGATTTATTATTTATATTGCTACTGAAAATGTTCTTTTAGGGCCGAGTAATTAATAAGCACTCTAATATACAAAGAAATTGCGACCGTGATACGCGATAATAAACAAGAGATGTTGCCCTTTCGATTTCAACTATAACAATAATTTCTTTATTTCAAAAATCTTAAGCTACAGCTAGAACAATGATCTTAATAATAAGTAAGGACCACTGTGTTGTTGTTATTATTCTATATTGAGATACAAGTAAAGGAAATTCACCACAGTAATAGGTACATATGCAAAAAAACAAAACAATAAATAAAATATGTACCTACATTGATTTCTTGTTTACAACAAAAACATTAATGCAAGTTATGATATTTAAAGCAAGACAAAATAAGAAAATAATAAAAACAGTGGACCAAAATAACAAAATTAATATCAAATTATAGTGGGATAAGTGGCTCAAAAATATAAATGAATTTAAATAAAATAAAAAGGCAAAATCAAATAGTAATTAATACAACATAAAATAATGAATTTTAATACGTAATAGGTAAATGTTGTACGGTGACCTAACAACCTCCGTATTTTAAAGGTTATCCTTGTCCAAATTTTTTTTGTTGAAAACTTTAGAATGTATTTCCCTATTATGTAACAATTTTGTTTAGCCTGCACATCAGTCCAAATGCGTTGAATTTATATCTAAAAAATCACAAATAATGCCTTTTTTCGAAATCTGCAGATTTCAAATCGAAGGCTTAGTCATACAAGTATTGACCTAATTCTTTTTTAATTTTATTTTCTATAGTGTTGTCTATGAACCTGCAAAGTTTAATTAGAACCTTTTTGAAATTTTGTTTGAAAATGGAAACAGTATCAAAAAATTTAAACATTTTTTAATCGAGCATGGAAAGGCGTTTGGATAATCCTACGGAAACAAAAACATATTTTTCCGTAATGATGGTTCAAATTTAATTTAAAATAGCTTTTTATTTAAAAATTTATCCAGTTGTACACTCCTTACTAGGGTATTCACTCGAATATTGTTTGTTCGATTAATCGACAAATGAAAATCAAATAATTGTTCGATTAAATTAAAATCAAGAATTTCGAGTAACAATTTATTCGAGCAAATTATGCCGATTAATCGAATAATTCGAGTAAAAAAATATTTTTAATATTTCCTTTCTTAACTAGTTTTTAGGATGTTTTAATTTTAGTTTCCTAAAAAGTTTAGCTTAGAAACAATGTTTCAAAATTTGTATAGAATGTTTCGAATCTAAAAGTGGTACCATAAATTGGAATTTATTAAAAAAATTGTATTTAATAAAAAGAAACGAATATATGTCTAAATTACAATACGTAGTTAAAGGTTGTTTTTTAATTACAAAAATTAAATAAAAATTTAAACGTCACTTTAAAAAATTATAAAGTAAAATTCAAATATTTTTAATATAAATATAATAAATAATAAGAAATATATTTAAGGAATTTAAGCTTGATTTGGAAAACATATTTTTGGTTCTACGAATTAAAGTACACTGTTTATATACCAATAAATGCTCAGTCTCGTGTAGAGGATGTGATGGTTTGAATGAAATTTGTAATATAGAAGGAATTTGGACTTAAAATGTAAACTCGTTCTTTATGTTAAGAGTACCACTGAACCACTTTATCTAAAAAAAGGATCCAAAGTGCTTTTTCTCATTTTCAAAATGCAATAATTCAGAAACTAATAAATATATTTTCACATATCTTTCACAGCCTAACGGACAAATATCCAAATAATATTTGTGTAAAATATTATACTGAGTCGTTTTTACTAAATTATAACAAAAATAGGAAGAAACGAGAAATAAAATATTTTACATTTTGGTAGAAATTGTGGTTTAATTCAAAATAGAGCCAATTATAATTCCTACGCGTACATTTGGGATAAAGAATTATTTATTTTAAATTTACAATAAATTTGTCCATTAAATGGAGAAATGTAAGTAGTTCTAACTAAATGTATATTTGACTAATTTATTATACAAGTTTATATAATTTCTTATATTTTTACACTGATATTGTTAAACATTTTTCCACAAAATGGAACTAAAACATTGTCACGAGATCACTATAAAACAAATAATAGTAAATTATCATTTGTATAATTTTAAATGATCATCTTAATGCCTTTTAAATATTGAACATAATTGAACAATGAATTGTAAAATATTATAAAACCTTATACCCAAAATAAATCTAGGTTTAGTAGATCTTCGATACTTAAAAATATTGTCCAAACATTTTGTATATAAATGAAAACCTCTGTTGTACATAGGTTAGTATGTAATTAAAAAGCGAGGTTATGAGACAACATCGTAAATTATTCCAAAATGGATAAAAACTCATCATTAGTTTTAATTTTTATCAAAGGTATTGATAATTATCTTTAAATGGAAATAATTTGCTTTTACAGTGTAAAAACTAGTCATTTTATAGCGTCACAAAAGTTACAAAAAGCACTTCGGACTACCCTTAATATAAAATTTGGTTCAAATTGATAGACCAAATTTGTTAGACCTATTTATTTAACTATTAATGAATATATTAAATATAGAGAAACAACGGCATTATCAAAGCAAAAGAAACAAGTATTCATAAATATTTACACAAATTTTAATTTTATATTATTTTGGAAAGACTATTTCTTATTTTAAGCTATATTTTTGTTTTCTTTTTTGATAAGCATTGAAAAATCGAGTAAAATTTTAATGTATAAATTAATCGAATAACTCGAGTAACTTTAAAGATTTATTCGATTATTCGAGTAACTTAAAAACTGCATTTTCGAGTTATTTGATTATTCGAACAATGAAAAAGTCGAGTAAAATGAATACTCTATTCTTTACACAAGTGTTCTAATGGTCTGGGGAATTCTTAATTACTTTAACATTGTTTAACCGATTTTATCTTTTTATATCTTATTTGATAGATAATTATATGTATATTACGACTTTTTAGCAAAGTATTTAATAGCAACAATTTTCTAATAACGGTAAGAAGGCAAACTTTTTCCCATATAAACGCACCCTACAAACTTCAGGTCAGATGCGGCACAGGTTAACGATATCCGATTTCATTAATATTTCACACAGTACATTTTTGCAACCCGAAGAACGATTCTAGGGAGAGTTAAGGTCAAAATTCGTAAATTGGTTTATTTTGGTGTAGTCCAATATGTATGGGAAATTCTTCAAACTCGTTTACTTTTGATGTTCAAAAAAATGTCGAAAATTTTTAAATGGCACATCAACGATATTTAGTACCAATATTGCTTGGCCCTAGTGGAACACAAATCAGTTCGCGTGAATGACTTTTACCGAACGGCATCAATGTTATGGCGGTTTAGGATAAAAATAAAAAAAAAAATTGTCAAAATTCTATTTATAGTCCTAAATCAAAAATTATTGCATTTATTTACTTTTCAATGCTGTATCTAAAATACAAATTAAAAATATCACGATAAGTTAAGTATGCGTGGATATAATAGCGATTTAATAATTATTAAACCTTCTTATAAAATTTGCTAAATTCAGTTTAAAGTGATGTAGTGTTGTTCATATTTATCCATTTATTGCAAATTTTTTCATTTTTTAAAAATAAGTCATAAGACAATGCCATTTTTAATTGCACTTACACGAACCTCTAAAGTTGTTTTAAATAAAAAATCGTACTTTTTTCGAACGCCATATTGATTTTGATATTGGGTATTAAAGCAGCTACAGATTGACATATATTTTCGCCAATTTTGATTGGCGAATTGGGTGTGCCTCGACGATTAATGATAAACTAAAAACATCGCGTTCTTAGCCCATGAAAGCCGTTGATGAATATTTTTAGTGAAATTATATTTTTTGCTAAAGTAGAATTTTACATAGAAACTTGATTTATAACGCCAAAATCCGCTATAATAAAATATGCAAAATTGCAAAATTCTTTAAAATTCCTATACACATTTAGTAAATTAATATTTTAAAACGCCGCAATGATTTGTATATGTCATTTGGAAACCTTCTTTGATAACGCGTACTCTAGCTTCACTTAAATAACGTTGCGAGTGTGCCTCGCGAAAAAGGCCTCCTACAACATTCCGTTGAGGACACATTATCGAGGTATATGTCAAATGATGCATAATTCCAAGAGCTTTTATGCTGTTTTGAATTTTGAAATACCCGAAACGGCGTAAAATCCCCAGCAAAAAAACTGAAAAATTTTAAAATTTTTAAAAATTTGGTTTCACAACTTTTGCACAACACAATTTGACATTGGTTAATGGTACCCTAATTAAATCCATGGTGGTCCTTTTCTACAAGTGTTTATAGTCTACATTAGACTAATTGGACATTTATGCTAAAATTTGCGACTACAGCAAGAAAAAGAAATAAAAAAAATTGTTAGTTTCGAACACTTCTTTTTGGAATTTTTGACTTTGGGTGCTTGCCGGCACCACATGGAACCGTTTCAGGTCTTAAATTTTTTTGTCACAGCATAATTGTTAACATAATTGCATTAAAAGTTGTTTAAAATACTCAGAATTTAAAAAAATATTTGAGGTTGAAGGTCGGTTTCATAAAGGGAAACTTAAAAAAAGAATTGCCCATATACATATTGTATGTATAACCAAATGCCAATAAAAATAAAAAATAACATATATTAAATTATTATTTTCTTATTGTTCGGCTACTTAATAAAAGTAAAAAATTAATTAAGACCTTAAAGCCGAACAATAAGAAAATAAATAACCAAAAGGTCTACAACACACACAAGTTAATAACTTTTATCTATATATATAAAAGAGTAACGTTACTGACTGACTGACTGACTGACTGACTGATTCATCATCCCACAGCCCAAACGGCTGAAGTTAGAGAGACGAAATTTGGAACGTATGTAGGTCTCCCTCCATATAGATCCACTAAGACGGGATTTTTGGAAATTCGAATGTTTAGAGGGTAAAAAAGGGTAAAATCGGTAACCTTATAACTCGCAAACTAATAATGATACAAAAAAAAGTTGAATAGTTATCGTTATTCATTTAAAAAATAATTAGACAGGTGTCTGGTACTTTTTTGAAAGTCGGCCGTTTTAGGGAGAAAACGGGTAAAAGCTGTATTTTGGTACTTTTTTGACACCATATGTATCTTTGAAACCAATCAACATACAGATAAAATTTATGTCGTATTCATAACTTATCAAAAAATTAGAAATATAAATTTGGTACTTTTTAGAAATTCAAACGTTTAAGGGGTAAAAATCATACTTATTTTTAGTACTTTTTTCATAAAACATTTTTTATATTTATTGACATAACCATATGCGTATTTTAATATGGGATCTCACTATAATTTAGAAACTCAGTGGAATACAATTTCTGATACTTCTATGGGTGAAAAAAAAAGTACCAAAAAAGGGGTAAGGGCGGGAAATTACATTTTATTCAAACTTAATAATGAATTTTCAATTACAATAAACATAGAAACATGAAATTAATAAAATGTAGATAAGAATTCACAAGAGTGCAATTTGTGGTACTTAAAGATACATGGTCTGTGGGTAAGAATTCAAGAGGATGGACTTTGTGGTACTTTTTTTTTCTTCTATTGGTACTTTTTTGCATTTTCTGTAATATTTAACCTAGAAACATGAAATTAAATACGCATGGTCCGATGTTGGAAATAATTCACAAGGGGGGACTTTGTGGTACTTTTTCGTTCTTCTAATGGTACTTTTGAATTTTGAATGGTACTTTTTGACTTTTCTATAAATATGAACCTAGAAGCATGAAATTAAGTATATGTGGTGCTAAGTGAATGTGAATCCAAATGAAGGGACTTTGTGGTACTTTTTTGTTCTTCCTATAGTACTTTTTTAATTTTTTATAATTGTAAACCTGGAAACATGAAATTAAGAACATGTGGTGCTAAGCGAATGAGAATCCATAAGAGAGGACTTTGTGGTACTTTTTTGTTCTTCTAATGGTACTTTTTGAACTTTTTATAATATTTAAAGTAGAAACATGAAATTAAATATGCATGGTCCTATGTGAGAAAGAATTCACAAGAGGGGTCTTTGTGGTACTTATTTTGCTCTTCTAATGGTACTTTTTGAATTTTGTATAATTATGAATCTAGAAACATGAAATTAAAGATATGTGGTCCTAAATGAATCCATAAGAAGGGACTTTTTGGTATCTTTTTTCGTTTTTCTAATAGAACTTCTTGAATGTTCTGCAATTTTTATCCTTAGAAACATAAAATTGAAGATGTAAGGTCCTAAGTGAATTAGAAACCTTAAAATAGTTTTTGTGGTCCTTTTTCTTTATTCTAATATACTTTTTCGTAATTCTGATATTTATTTTTCGTTATTCTAAGATTAGAAACCTGAAATTAAAGAGAAATTGTTATTTATGGATGACATAACAACATTATTAAAAATGTTCCCAAGGGAGTTAAGAATCTTAGTTTAAATTTAATATATAGTATGGTTTTTATAAAAAATTTCCGCTAACGAAGTTGCGGGTTTACAGCTCGTTTTTACATAAAAAAATCTATTATTTTGGTAATACAATACATATGAATTACTAATTTTTATTTATTATTATTTTTTTTATTTATTTATTTTTTTTTATTTGTTTGAGCTCATTTACATTGGGGATTTTCCCTGAGAAAAATCGCTGCAACTTTTACGTTTGTAGGCAAGAGGTGTAGAGAAGCAAGCGGGGTAAGAAAAGTTGCACGTCGTCGCAAAGCTAAAAATTTCAAGAAATTTTTTCAATTTTCTTTTTAATTTTTCTGATTTGTTGTTTTTTGTCAAACATATTTTAAAAAATTTCACAATACAAATTTATATGTGTAAATATGGAAGGGATTTCGAAGCAACTTGAAAACAAAATATCATAAAAATAGCCTGCGATAATCCCCAATGTAAATAGGCTCTTATTATTATTTTTTTTTTTTAATTTCTATAAAAATTTTAAACAAATAGTTATTAAATGAAAAAAATTTTTTTTATTTAAAATTAATAAATCTACATATAAACAGCATTTGAAAAACTAGACTCCAAGTAGACGTAGCAGCAAAATATAACTAAAACTACAGCTATCTTCACTTTTTTAGCAGTATTTTTAGTTGTAGTCAAAAACTTAAATTCTGAAAGTAGTGTTGTTTTCACAATTTGATTACTGCTGCTACCTTCACATATAAGTATAGTTTTATATATATCCATAAAAGAAAACTGATACATCCTTTGTTTAGTTTTAAAAGTAGTAAATAGAAAGCAGAGGGAGCAGCAGAGGTTGCAGTAAAGGTAGCAGTTGAAGTAGTTTAATAAAAAAATGAAGTAGCTTAAAATATCAAAATTAAAGGTAATGTAAAAAACATTTTATTTATTTCTTCTCTGTGGTTTTATAAACATTGCCCTTCATTTTACAGATACTTTAGAGTTGTCATATGGGTTGCCAATATATAATAAACAATATTCAAATTAGAAATAAAATAAATACGGGATTTTGTTTTTTATTTACAAATTTCAGTGGTAAAGAATTATTTTCTTTGGTGGAAAACAAAATCAAAAAGAGGATGTTTTTGTTTTTAATTTATATAATTTTCAGTCGGATTTTTAAAATTTTAAATATTGTAAGAAACTTTTTAAAACTTTTATATGTATTTGTAAAATATTAATTTTGCGAAGATCGGTTCATAAACAAATGGTAGAGTATCCATTTGTTTATGAACCGATCTTCGCAAAATTTAGTAAACATATTTAAACTTATAAAAAACTTATTTCTGCAAAATTTTATTAAAATATTCCTATTTTTATGGAATTTTTGAATGTTAAAACTTTATTATGGAGGATCAAATTCAATAGCCTTTGTCTTTGTGTAAAAATAATGATATGTAGTAAATTTCATCAAATTGTCTCCAAAACTGCGATCTGTATTTTGCGCACAAACTTTATATGGACAGCCGACCAGACGGACGATAAATCGACTCATAAAATGATCCTGAGTCGATTGGTATTCATTCTCCTATGCACAAACACATAATGGGCTAATCACCAGAGTTTAAAAATTAGTAAATAGTTTTTTCTTTTCTACGACAGCCCATTTTGAAAATATGCATAATTAAAATTTTTTGATGTGAAACATACTAAAAATATACCACAATCAACGAGCGCCATATATGTTTTCACTTGTACATTTAAATATTTTTGTTTTCAAAATATATGATGAACAAAAATTATACAAAACAAAACAATATGCAACATGACCAGTACGAACTGCGTAAAATATTTCAGCTTGTGCATTTTTTACTGCGAAGTAAATGTGTACGAATAAACGAAGACTTGCGAAGCTGACAAGTTGAATATATGTGTACCAAATATGTGAAAAAATATGTTGAAAAAATATGCAAAAAAATATGTTGGAAAAATATTCTTGTGCGTGGACATCATTAGTAATGTATAAACAGAAATAAAATGAATTAGAATTTAAAACAGAAATAAACAAAAACAAAGATGTTTGTTTTTGGGTATTTCTGTATTGGGTATTATGACATAGAAATATAATAACGATGATTATAATAATCTTAAAAATTTAAATAGGAGCTCAATAAAGTGTTAAGTAAGAAAAAATTGTTTTATACAAATTAACCGATGTATTTTTGCATGTATTGTTTATGTTGAAAAGGATAACAACATACAATTAAAATCAAAGTGATCGATTTAAGGTTTATAACGTGAGTGGAAAAAAATAAGGAAAAAGGAAAATTATAATGCAAACTTTGGGATGACAAATTTACCAACAACATCATGTGTATGTTAGTATGGAAAACAAAGATGAAGCAAATAAATAACCACATTACAGTACGAATTGTGTTGAGAATAACAAAATATTCAAAATAATTGTAGAATTACAAAATACTGCTGAATTTTTGTTGTTTCATATATCTTAGACTACGAATTTATAAATAATTTGTTTATATAGAAGTCCTAATTATAAATAGTTACTTATAACTTTTGTGAAGCCTTTTTGCTTTCTGGTCACCTGTAATTTAATAATAAAATTCTTTCAGATAATTATTTCATTATTAATTTTGCACAAAATCAGCCACATTTAGAATGAAAATATATATTTTTCTATATTATTCACGGTTTTGCTTTGGGTCATTTTTCGGAAGCCTCCGAAATTCTTAAAAAAATATTTATGTGAATAAATATTTTTTTTTTATTCTATTAGTAAACTTAAAAAAATATCTACAGTGTCTCACATAAGTTAGTGAATTTTAGTTTTTAAATAAAAAAATGAGTTATTTTAAGTTATAAAATTAGGTAAATAAAAAATAATAATTTTTTAATGAATGGGATTTTTTTCCTGAGTTGTCTTCTACCAAATGCTGCAAAAAGTAGCACAAAATGTTGAATCGTTTCCGAGAAATTGAGAAAAATAACACGTGCAGTCATTTCAGGTACCTCACAAAAGTATTTGAATTTTTTTAATTTTTTTATTTTTGAAGATACTCAAAATACAAAAAGGCAAAAAAAGATATGTTTTTTATATTAATTGTTATTAAGTATTAGTGTTAAGCGTTTACTAATTCTTTTTATAAAGTTGGGGGTACAATTTTAGAGAAATTAAGCGAAGTTTCTTTACATGTATCTTACAAAAGGGAAAATTGGAATAATCGGGTAATTTTTCCTAAATTATTTCTTAAATTTAATTTGTTTTATTCGGAAATATAAATGGACTATTTCATGTCTTCGAAAAATAATTTTTACTGCAAAAGTTCTAAATATTGACATTCCAAATGGGGTACGTAGTTTCATTATGTTGTTAAAAATTAAAAAATTTTCAACATTGAGCCTATTTTACTGAAGTATTGGTCCACATATTTTAACAAAACTTTCAGATTGTGTTTCTGTAGGTATTAGCTGTTATTAAATTGGAGATTTAGATACCGGCTACAAAAATACAGAGAAATTGGAGCCATAGTGTAAAATGCGACAAAAGGCATATTTTAAGTTACATAACTATATGACTTTCAAGGTATACGGGAAACTATAAAAAGGTAAAAATACCCGAAAAAGTTTACTATTCTGTTAATATTACTTATGTTGATGAAAATAAAGTTAAAAATTTTTCGCTCCAACATTTCTGGACTGCAAGTTATTGATCCAAAAATAATATGGCTAAGTAATTAGAAAAATAAACCCAAGTACAATTATGTCGGGGTATATTTTGGAGCTATATCATAAAGTCAAGTATTTTAGCCTCTAAATTTATAATTGGCTATACATCGGGAAGATATTCCCCAACATTTTGAAATACATTTTTGATACGTAGGGTACCAAAATGGGCTTGATATTTGAGGTATTCTATTTTTAATGGTGCCATGCCTCATAATTATCGACTTGGACTCTTCGTATATGGGGTTTTAACAAAAAAACTCATAAGGAACTAAAACCTTATTATTTTTTTTTTACTATAATGACAAAAAAAAATTATTGTTTTGGTCAGTTATAAAGGAAAAATAGGCGTGTTCTTTCTAAATCAACCTTCTAAGTCCATGAAATATAAAATTGGACCAAAAATCCCCCAAAATTTTACTCCAAATTGGGGAAATAAATTAGTAAACATTTAATTGTGATACCTGTGACCAATTATTAATAAAAAATATATGAATTTCTCAATTTGTATTTTGTTTGACATTTTTAAATACAAAGGTGATAAAAATTGAAATACTTTTGTGAGGTAAATTCGATGAATTTTCATACTCTTTCTGGAATAACTTGGATACAATGAAATATTTTTGATTGCAGTTTTTTGCATTATAAAGTTAACAAATAGACAAATACAATTTAGTTAATAAATCTAGAATTAATTTTTTTAAATCACGTAATTAAACCGTTTTAATTATTAATTTAAAAAATTCAAATACTTTAGTGAGACACTGTATTAGTTTTCTAGCACGAATAATTTTCTTCGTTCTCTGGGAGATTCAAAATGCTCTGGAGATTCAAAATGCTTCGAAAATGATACGATCCACTTATTTCCGCACCTTGTAAGCACTTTTAAAATTTGCTTTTGCCAGAATTTGAAGGACGAAGAGTTTTTAAGTAAGTATAATTATTAACAACGTATTTCCGCCCTCCGATAAAAAATTAAAAACCCAGCTCCATTAGGATTAGGGTTACTAGATGGACTTAAATAAACTTGATTGTCAAGATATTTGTAAACTTAACTTTTCAAGTTATAAGTTCAAATGAAATTTGTCAAGTTGAAAACAATTTATAGTTATGAATATTTTTTATAGCGATAATTCCGAAGCATAAATATATGCTATATATTTTAGATAATAGAATGCCATCTGATTTATTATACCCTGAAAGTTAAATGTGCACAGAATTACACTGCATAATGGTTGAATTTTAAACAATCTTGAAATCTTATCTATATGAGATATACGAATCATTTTAATTTTAAAAAATCTACAGAATAAACTGATTACTATATGTTATACATCGATCACGGGTTCCTCTAGGCTTGTTTAGAAACTTCTAAAACACATTCGCTTACAGCACTTGTTTAATGTTGTGAATAAATGTTCAAGAGTAATCGTAGAATTCATATATAAAGTAAAATATTATTGGCGAATTTCGATCGTCAAGTTTTTGTTTTATAAATCAAGTTTATTTTTCTAGAATGTAAAGTTAGATCACAATTCGAATCTGGCAACCGTAGCTAGGATTTGAGGTAGGCATAGCTTAATAAGAAGAGAGCTTAATTTTAAATTTCCACCAAGTCTGGAAGCTTCACAAATCTTTGGATAGATTAAACAAATTTTTGAAAATGACGCATAAAGACGCTTATCTCCGATTACTGCCAAAAATTTCCAAATATGGCTCCGTATGCAAACCAAATTAAAATTTTCTATGTCGCCTAAGATAAAGTTGCTACGGAAATTATACTTATGTAGAAGATATAGATTGAAATTGAAATAAAATCAAACAATTTAAGTAAGATCTTTTTTCAATAAAATTTTTAATTCATTCAATCATCTTGACTTGATTTAATGATTTATTTATTTATTTTAATTTTTTTTTTGAAAACATAGTATTTCTGTTTTTAATTTTTTAAAATTTTTAATAACATAGAGTTGAAAATTAAAAGAAAAAATTATTGAATTAATTATTTACTAATATAGTGGCTTTTTTCTGTGAAAAAATTTGTCCATTAATTTCTCGCAAAAACAAATTTCACAATATAGTAATTGATTTATTTTAACTAATAACTCCGACTTAAATTATAATATATACATATGTACTTACATACATATGTAACTAAATTATGTTTTTATTATTTTAATTTTTTACTTTAATTCCATGTACGATAATTTTTGAAGATGTGTAGGAAAGAACAAACATATTATTTCATAATTATTGTTCATATTTATTTAGTTATTCTATTTCAATGTCACAATACCCAATACAGAAATACCCAAAAACAAACATCTTTGTTTTTGTTTATTTCTGTTTTAAATTCTAATTCATTTTATTTCTGTTTATACATTACTAATGATGTCCACGCACAAGAATATTTTTCCAACATATTTTTTTGCATATTTTTTCAATATATTTTTTCACATATTTGGTACACATATATTCAACTTGTCAGCTTCGCAAGTCTTCGTTTATTCGTACACATTTACTTCGCAGTAAAAAATGCACAAGCTGAAATATTTTACGCAGTTCGTACTGGTCATGTTGCATATTTTTTGTTTTGTATAATTTTTGTTCAACATATATTTTGAAAATAAAAATATGTAAATGTACAAGTGAAAACATATATGGCGCTCGTTGATTGTGGTATATTTTTATTATTTTTATAATAAAAATTTTTGTTGATGAAATATTTTTTGGATTTGCTTTCAAGTAATATGAAAAATGATGCAATTTTTTGAATATTTTAGTAGTAATTTTAAACTCTGCTAATCACCTATGGTGGTGTAGTGTATACAAAATTTAAAAAATTCATGTAAGGCATATACAGTGACTGTCATTAATGTTCGGTTTTTATGTTTGCGTTTTTTTATTCTTAATTCCGAAACAAATATATTATATATATTAAAAGCTTTCTATATATGAAAATAATTTTGTACACATCGAATTAGTTTTATTTAAATAAATAAAAAATATGGAATTTTGCATAAATCTATGGCATCATTAATATTCGGTTTCTTTTTTCTTACTTAAAATACAACGCTGTAATTTTGCAACTGTTCAAAAAATTAATTTAGTAATGATTGGATTTATATTTATAAAGTCCAAGTAAACTCGTGCAACAAGTGGAATTAGTTTTGAAACGGATCTTTTTAAATAAAAAAGCAATGTGACGCAAAGGAAAAAATACTTCTTTAGAGAAAAGGAAATTTGTGATTTTTCATTATGAAAATGGAAAAACCTATAAAAATATTGCAGAAATATTAAATAAGAAGGTAAATACTGTCGGTGATGTTGTTCGAAGATACAAAAACGAAGGTCGTATAAATTTTAAAAAGCAAACGGGTCAACCGAAGAAGTTGACAGAAATGGAAGAGCGCCTAATTGTAAGGAAAATCAAGGTAAATCCGCGTCTAAGTGCTCCTAAAATTATTGTTGAAGTAAAGGAGGAATTAAACAAGACAGTTTCAGAATTAACAATTCGTCGAACCATTAAAAATCAAGGGTACAATGGCCGAGTTGCCCGTAAAAAACCTTTTTTACGAAGGAAATAGGAATTACCAACTAAAATTTGCCAAAGAACATGTTAAAAAAGATGTAAGTTGGTGGGACGACATTATATTTCTTGATGAGAGCAAATTTAATATATTTGGAAGTGATGGGTGAACAATGGTGTGGCGGAAACCGAATGAAGAGCTGAGAGGAAAAAACATTACTCCCACAGTAAAACAAGGAGGAGGACATGTGATGGTTTGGGGTTGTATATCGTCAAAAGGAGTCGGAAATTTAGTTTTTATTGACAGTAACATGAACAAGGATCTTTACTTAAGCATTTTGAAGGATAATTTGAAGCAATCTGCGGAAAAATGGGGATTGCATCAACTTTTAAATTATATCAGGATAATGATCCAAAACACAAAGCTCATGTGGTACGTGAATGGTTACTTTATAATTGTCCAAAGGTGATTGAAACGCCAGCGCAATCTCCAGACATAAATTCTATAGAAAATTTATGGAATCATTTAGATCGTCTGATTCGTACTAGACATATTTCTTCAAAAAACGAACTTAAAAAAAGACTACAATAATTTCTAATATGCCAAATCGTCTATCTGAAGTTATAAAATTAGTTTTATTATTAGAAATCATATTTTAAGAAGTCTAGTCATAAGTTTTAAAAAATACCGAATATTAGAGAAGCTTTAATTTTTGTTAGTTCCTATTTAGTTTTACTAATTTTATTTATTTTTTCATTAATTGTTATTTACTGAATAAAATATTGTGATCTCGAGAATTTACGTGAATTTACAAAAAAAAAAAAAAAAAAAAAAAATTACATAGATTTTTTTACATTATTAATTATTATTATTAATAGCTCACAATAAAAAAAAAAACGAATATTAATGACAGTCAGTGTAATCCAAAACTCAAATTTTATAAATATATAAATTAAACAAAAACGCATTTAAATGCAATACAAAGTAAAAAAAAATCCTTTACATTATAAAGGAAATTTTACAAATTAAATAATACACACACATTTTATGAAAATGGTAACCTTGTAAAATCAAAACACAAATAAAAGCATATGATTTAAGTCTTATTACAAAAACAACGCATTGTGCACTTTTGTATTCTTGTTGTTCTTTGTTTATTGTTGCTCCTAAAACTACTTTTTCTGCTACCTATTGACTACCTTGTCTGGTAGTTTACTGCTACCTCTTCTTTAAGTATTAACTACACATTGAAGGTAGCAGTAAAAATAAATATTGTAAGTGAAGTAGTTATAAAAATTAGACAACAAATGGAGTGGTAGTCAAACTACATGTTTTTTAAGTTTTATTTTTTTTTTTGCAAGTAGCACTAGTTAAAGAAAGTGTTAGACTACAAAAAATTATAATTGCTTTATAAAGTATACTCCATAGCGTAATTAGGAAGTGCTCGTACATCTACAAAAATAACAATTGCTTGTATTTTGTTAGTGTAAAACTACTGCACATAATGACTAAATGCTTTGAACGGAAAATGAGAGAATGAAGGCAAAAACAATTTGGAAGTTCCGCGAGGTATGTCAATGAAAAAATTGTAAAACAGCTGTTCTTACGAGTATACTTTCTAATTATACTATGGTATACTCGTAAGAACAGCTTTTTACAATTTTTTCATTTACATACCTCGCGGAACTGTCAAATTGTTTTTGTATTCATATGCAAAATTTTTTTCGAGTTTTTTTACTCCCCTCTCCTTCATCTCTCATTTTCTGTTCATAGCATTTTGACAATATGTGCAGTAGTTTTACACTAACAAAATACAAGCAATTGTTGTTTTTGTAGATGTGCGAGCACTTTCTAATTACACTATGGTTCTTACGTCGCTGAAAAAGGTTACTACGTTGTTGCTGAGCGCACACAATAAACTTGGCTGAGTTAAAAACTGAATGTGTTTGATGCTTATTTCATTTGACTGCTGAGCAAAATAAAAACTGCTGATGCTGCTTATTTCAGTTTTGTGTGTCAGCAGTTAACTGTGGCAGAAAACTTAATCAAGTCATCGTGTTTCAGCAAGATGCTGTAAAAAAAAGTAACTGTTTACTAAATTACGACTGCTTTAAGTAGCCAATCGAAACGCTGGAATTTTCCCTTTTTGACGGATTTTTTAAGGCAAATTTTAGCCGAAGGGAAAAAGGGAAGAAAATTTTGTTAATTTTAAATAATTTTTGTCAAAATGAAGGGAATTTTTAATATGTATAAATTTATCTAAAAAAACGACATAAATTTTAAATAAGGTAAAATAAAATACAATACAATATTATCATATACACTAATTTAAAAAAAAAAGAAATCTTAATTTACCCGATTGATATTTTCAATGATCTCGCCGTTTATTTGAAATATATTTTGTATATTTATACTCTACACCACCATAGGTGGGAACGCTATTATCCGTTTGTGCTGATGTTTGTAACACCCAAAAATATTGGTCGAAGACCAACCTTAATTTATACCAATCGGCTTAGAATCAGTTTCTGAGTCGATTTAACGATGTCCGTCCGTCCGTCCGTCTGACCGTCTGTCCGTACATGTAAACCTTGTAATCAAACTACAAACTAAAAACCGGAAATATGAAAGTGATTTCCATTCAAAATAACTAATAATTGAAGCAGGAAGTCCTTAACCGAAAACATGATGGCAACACTGGTAAAGTGAACGCCGGCGAAAATTTTTTTTCAATATTTAATAGTACAATTGTACATACTCATTATTAATTTATATTCATTTTATAATTTGTTCTTTCCGTTTTAAAAATTTTGAAGTTTTTATTTAAGTGTATTTATAGTTATGAAACACTGCTAAGTCATTTTCATTTTAAAATACATAGTAAAATTCAAAGTAGGAAAAAATTTTTCACAAGAATATTTTCTATTTCAATTGTTTTTATATATTGCCAATTTTCATTATTCTACGACTTTTATATCTCCAGAAATCCGCAATAATAGTGTGTATTTATAGTTCTGCAACGGAGTGTATTCGACACAAATAAGTTTTATATAAATATAAATGATAGTGCAAAATTTTACAAAGATCGATCCATAATTTACCATAGCTCCCATATAAGACCCACTTTCGGGAATCACTCAGAAGTAAATAAATTCATATAATTTTACACTTAATACAAGTATCGGTCCACAATTGGTTACAAGTCCAGAAAAAAGAAAACCCCTCCCCGAATTTGTTTCTTAAAAAAGGGAATTTTTCAGTTAATAGAGGTATTTTTCTTAAATTTTATCTGGCATCACTGTTGAGAAGTTTAATTTTAAATAGTTGTCACTTTTTTGTTTTAAGCAAGATCTTTATGAATCTTTTTTTTATTTTAAAAATTGATGTGTTATCTATCGTAGAAAATAAGTTTGAATAAGTTTATCCTTTTTTGTTTTTATATTAATTTTTATTGAACAAAAACTAAAAACTCCCACAAAGTCTCGTTATCTAAGTTGCACTTTTGTAATTGCTGATAGGTGGACTTCTAAAATCAGTAATAAAATTTTGATCCAATTTGCTCCTTTTCAATTTGCAAAGCAATTACTAGTCATAGTAAACGTATTTCTTGCCAACAAATTTTTGATGTTTGGTTATTTGCAACAAAGAACATGAAAAGTTTGCGTATTTTTGAGTTGATTTCTGGAAATATTACTACAATTTCAATTAAAAATGTTGATATTTAATCAATAAAATCATTTTCAAACAAAATAGTTAATAAAATTCAAAATGGATGTCAGCGAGAAGAATATCACTTACGATAAAATTTCGTAAGCTATAAATCTAAATATATTGATGAAAAATTGACAGAAGATGTAAATGATTTTGAGTTTTAGATTTTCTTCATTGAGGCTCGATATGCCCGCTACACTACATACAATTTTATTCCACGGAAAAGATATCATGGAATAATGTATTGATCCAATTGGTAAAATAGCCAAAAGAGCAGGGGGCAAGAAATTATGATTGTAAAAACTTTTGTGAA